>CM034154.1:479130464-479816606 GCA_019776745.2 Taxus chinensis | reverse complement strand
CATGATATTGGAACAAATCCTAAAAATAATATATAACCAGAAGTGGATTTTTTTTCATGAATATAACTTACATGATCTGATTCCAAATATCCTATTAATAAATGACCATTCTTCTTATATTTTAGTACAAAATACATAGTTACTCTTATGTACCTGTTGTCAAAATTCCCCCCACAGGGTAAATTTCGATAACATGCATCAAAAGTTGCAGAAAGGCAAATAAGTCAATCCAGGAAAAATCACGAAAATCGGCTAAGTCCTAGTCCTAAGTGTTGCTCGGGACATTTGGGACAAAAATGCCCGAACCGGCCGGTGCGGCCGAAATGAGCACAGGCAGTCCAAAAGAAAATGGGACAAGTGGGACAGAAGTACGCGGCGGGCGCGAAAAGCCGATTCAGCCAAGAAGAAAAAATTGGCAAACTGCTGAAGAGGGTCGCCTTCATGCCAAGCCGGCCGAAAAGGCGCGAACCGACCGAACCGGGTGAAAAAAGGCCATACAGTCCAAAATCAAATGGGACATCTGGGACAAAAATGCCCGAAATGTCTGAATCGGCCGAAATAAGTTGAGAGGGTCCAAAATCAAATGGGACATCTGGGACAAATGGACGCGAAATGCCTGAACCGGCCGAAATGAGCACAAAGGGCCCAAAATCAAATGGGACATCTGGGACAAATGGAGGTGAAGGGCATGAAAGAGCTGGCAGGACCGTGGACTAATCAAAAGCTGCCACGTATCCTCATAGGAGTAAAGGTCAGAAAAGTCAAAAGGGCGAATTTTCGAGCACCGAGCCGAACAAATAGGATCGTGCCACGTGTCCCATTTAAGGTCCCACGAGGAAGTTTCAAAGGAAAGCCCGCTAAAAGGTAGAGGAGAGAGAATTATTCAGTGAATTAGAGCTTGCCACGTGTCATCCAAGTGGCAGAGCGCGGGAAGAATTTCAAAAATCCGTTTTCGTCTGTTCCGTGCCCTAAATCTTCAGATCGCCATAACTTTTGATCCAGAGCTCGGATTTGCGCACTCTTTATATCAATGGAAAGCTGGTAAAATTCTCTACACGTTTCCAAGGTCAATCTTGCATTTTGGTTCAGTTTGGAGGATGAAAATCAAGAAACACCTCCAGCGCGAATAACCGAACAGAAGTGATGCGTCAACAAACAATTTTAATGCAGCAGATAGTTCGCCGCTCCTGTTAGGCAGCCCGCCATTTCGCCAGGATCCGCCGCTTCTGCCATGATGAGATGAGTTAAATGCATTTAGGAGGTGGTTGGGGTAGATTTTGAATTCCTCTCTCTTTTCTCTCTCATTCTTCTTATAAATTGTAAGGAGGGGGCTTCTTTCTAACGGTTGGACATTCTTGTTTTGCAATTCCTCCCTTCTCTCCTGCTTGCAAGAGAATTCGTGGAGTTTTCAAGCCTCCCACATGGACTGTAATGCCACTATTGCCTCTTAGCCACTGCAATGTATTGAATCGATTCTCTGAGCAATATATATGTCTGTGATTAAATTTAAATACTCTCATGTATTCATTGTTGTCATTTTGATCTCTCATTGCATTTCGGTTACCTGTGCGTGGTGTGGTATTGCGTCTATATGGTCTGCGTTTATTTTTGTAAAGCTTATGTTCTTCATTCCTCGGTGCATCACCTCCCTAGCTTAGGTTTATTTTTATGCATTTCTCTCTCCCTGTCTCCTTGGTAGTTAGATTAGTTTTTGGGGTAAACCTCTGCGTTTTATTGGTGCATCTGAACAGAGGAATAGGAACCAGCCTTTCTCTGGAGAATCCTTCTCATTTTCAAGTCCCACACTTGGAGAAAGGATTCGATGTTATGCAATCACACTGGATGCCTAAGAGATCAACCTAGAAACTTGATCTGCAACCAGGGGTGCTGTGATTTTGCATCAACAGTTTTGGCACGCCCGGTGGGACCTAGAGTTCTCATTTTTACTGCAGCAAGGTTGATATGAATCTGCTGCAATTTTCTTGCTTAAAAGAGCTATTATTTGCATATCTGGCAACTCCAAGAGGAAGAATCAATAGAATTTCAGTAGTGCAGGCCTAAAATCTTATGAGAAGAATCACAAGGTCAAGAGTTGGAGAGGAAGAAGTGTTGTTTGAATACCTATAATTATCTCCAAGAAGAAGGCAAAGAGGAAGAAGGATTCAAAGGTCTCCATCTCCACCAAACAGAACTCTTTCTACTCCTCCACCTGAGCGGCCTTTCTTTTAGTATACAAGGGTTTTAAGACCAATCAGAATGGTGCAATCAGTGAACCCCTATGTCAACTTCACAGGCAGCAGCCCACTTGCTCTCAATGCACAAAATCCAATCCCAGTTACAGCACTGAAGAACATTCCATACTTCACTGGAGAAAATCAGACCACTCCTGGTGATCATGTCAAGGACATCGCTAATATTTGTGCAATCCATGAGATTAATGAGATGCAAGTAGCTGTCAAATTGCTGGCGTCTTCATTCAAGGGGAAAGCATTGCAATGGTTTAGGAGCCTTGGAGCTGGCTCTATCACAAACTAGAATCAGCTATGTATTGCACTTCATGATCAATTTGGGGAGAAGGGAGACAACTTGTCTCTTTTGGAGCAGATGACAACCATCAAGAGAGCTTCCAATGAGCAGCTAACTGACTTCAACTTCAGATTTCAAAGATCTTGGGATAGAATTCCAATAGCAGTCAGGCCAACAGCAGAAGGTGCTTTTCTATACTACCTTAAAGCTTTAAATTCTGATATTTCTATTTTGGTTCAATCTATGGGAGGCACAACTATCCCTGCTGCATATAGTATTGCCATTAGAGCTGAAAATTATCTGATTCAAGCTAGCAAGCTAGCTCCTAGGCCTCCAATGCCATTATATCCAAGTATAGAGAGCCCAAATACTAGTCAAGCACCTGTCTTAGCTCCTATTCCCACCCCTAGGAATCAAAGTTCAAATGAAGCTTCCACTTCATCTCCAGGTGCCCCAAATGAGCTTCAAGAGGCCATGAAGCAACTACAAAATTTAGGTAATGAGCTGGTCACACTCAAGAGACAACAAGCTCAAGGTTTTAGACCTTCGTATCAGCCTCAAGCTCAACCTAATAGGCAGCCATATCAGCCTCAAAGACCACCTAATCCAGCTGCAAATTTAAATCAAACAAGGCCTCCTGTCAATAGACCTTTCCAGCCCTATAATCCAAATGCCATATCTGCCTCTAGGGCATTAGTACCAGCACAAAATAATATGGGACAGGAGTACGACTGGTGTTACCCTTGAAATCTACCTCACAATCAGTCAACATGTTTCAATGGTGCATTGAATCAGGCCTTGATGGTGCAAACCATTGGTGTTACTCAAGATCCAAGCCAGGAGGAGAATCAACAGCAACAAGAAGGACCCCCAACAGAAACCACATTGGCAAATTGGCAAATAGAAGACTTCTGTGGAGTTAACCAACAGCCTTTTCAAGGCATGGCTGCCAATACACGGTCAAAGAAGAGAAGCATAGAAGAAGGACAATCGTCTAATCCAGTTGTTTCTCAACCCACTCTTACACAACAGGGGGTCAGTAGACCAAACACAGCTCCAAATGTGCAAAATCAACCCAAGGTCCCTGTTGTAGCAACACACGCACATGCTCAAGCTCCAAATAAGGTTATACCAAGTAGGGGGTAGCAAAAGGATAGTTCATTCCCTTTCAACATCATCGATCAAATGAAGAAGACACATGTGAACATTTCCATGTGGGAATCACTGGCGATCCCAGGGCAACGAGATTTATTGCAAGCTGCAATGACTGATTGGTCTGCCAAAAATGTATCAAACCTGGGACATGAGAAAGTTCTCACTAATGCAGTGCAACATGATGGGGGGCATACAAGAAAAATTTTGAAGCCTCCGCCTTTCTATGTTTCATTGATTGTTGGAAATCACTTGATGCACAACTGCATGTTGGATTCAGGGGCCAGTAGTTCGGTGATGCCAAAGCAAATAGCAGACCAACTGGGTTTGAAATATGAGCCAGTACTGAAAGGAGTTGTACAGTTAGATGGAACGGCAGTGGGGACTGTTGGAGTCATCAAGGAGTTAAGTCTAACACTACATTCCTGTCCTAATGTTACAGTTTTGCAAGATGTATCTGTGATTGACCTTCCACCACTCTTTGCGTTGTGTCTATCAAGAGACTTCACTGTGAAAATCAGTGGATATTTATCTGCAGATTGGTCGCACATGATTTTTAGGACAAGGTATGGAGCCAAAGCAACAATCAGGTCAGAACCAATTGCCAATTTCCATATTGAGCCTTATGTACCAGGCCCTATCAATGTAAATTGCTTAGCTTTTGATCAGGAGGAATGTTCAAGTGATCTAGAAACATGTACTAAGGTCGAGGGAATCCCTGATTTAACTTTGGATGAATGGGCAAACAAAAGTCATGAATTTGACCCATACAAAGAAATTGAAGAATTTGAATTAGGCGTGTATTGTATACACGAGGAAAATTCACCCATTCCTGACATCATCCAGCCTGAACAAAGAGATGAAAACAAAATCTGGAGATTATTCTTCGATGGTTTGAGAAGCAGACAAGGTGTTGGAGGCGGCGCAGTGTTGATTTCACCACAGGACATCAAATATTTTTCAGCTTTCCGTTTCCAGTTTTCCTGTTCGAACAACACGGCTGAATATGAAGCATTGATTCATGGACTTCATTGGGCCAGGAAAAAGGACATAAAGAACTTGCAGGTGTTTGGCGATAGCGACCTAATCGTCAACCAAGTTAGGGGGCAACATGCTATAAAGAACGACTTGCTGAGGAGCTACAAGAATAGGGTATGGGACCTCATTGAGGATTTCAAAGCTTTCAACATTGTGTCCATACCCAGGAAAGGAAATGAAACTGCAGATAGGCTCACAGCAGTTGGAGCAATGTTTGATGTGGTTGACAACATCAGAAGAGGAAAAATGCAGCCACACATCCATGTGGTTGTAAGGCCAGCAGTTCTAGATAATAACACAAGCTAGCAGGTGTTTGAGAACGATCAACAGATCGTCAATTTCTTGCAAGAAGAAGCTGAATTTTCAGCTAGGAATCAGGACAGATTAGAGCAGCAGTATGGGGATCAAGTAGTACAGCTGCGGACAAACAAGATTCCTAAGGGTTTAGTAACATTGGAGTCTATCTCCAACCCTAACGACCAGTTTCGTAAGGAAAAGGCAAACATACAGGTCAAGAGAGAAGATTTAGAGCCAATTCCTGTTGGGGAAGGTAAAACACTTCAAATTGGCAAAGTGGCCACCGAATAGGAGAAATCAGATTTCATACAACTTTTCCAAGAGTTTCCAGATGTCTTCGCTTGGAGCTATGAAGACTTAAGAGGATTCGATCCAAATTTGGCACAACATACCATAGAATTGGATCCAGATGCTAAGCCCGTCAGGCAGAAGCAGAGACCAGTCAACCCTCACATTGAGCCTCTAATGAAGAAAGAGCTTAACAAGCTAATCGAGGCAAGCATTATATTCCCTATCAAGCACTCAAGCTGGGTTGCAAACTTGGTTCCGGTCAAGAAGAAGAGCGGAGAAATCAGGTTGTGTGTGGACTTTCGAGACCTCAATAGGACATCTCTCAAAGACCATTACCCACTTCCTTCAATGGAACAAATATTGCAAGTAGTATCCGGTTCAGAGAGATTCTCTCTCCTAGACAGCTACTCAGGGTACAATCAGGTGATGGTGAAAGAAGATGACCAATTCAAGACGGCTTTCACCACCAAATGGGGAACCTATGCCTACAAGAAAATGCCATTTGGGCTATCAAATGCTGGAGCCACCTTCCAAAGGGAAATGGATATGGCATTCAAGGGGTTGATCAATAAAATAGTTTTGATATATCTTGATGACATCACTGTATTCTCAAAAAGTGCAGCGGATCACCTCTGTCATTTGAGGCAAGTATTTTAGAGATGTAGAAGATTTGGGGTATCATTGAATCCCAAAAATGCATATTCTTGGCTCACGAGGGAAAGCTTTTAGGCCATATTGTTTCAAAGGAGGGGTTGACGATTGACCCAGAAAGAGTTGAAGCAATTCAAGCATTGCCATTGCCAAGTCACAAGAAGGCTCTTCAAAGCTTCTTGGGAAGGATCAATTTCGTCCGTAGATTTGTCCCAAACTTTGCTACTCTTATGAAGCCAATAACGCTGATGTTAAAGAAGAGCATGGCATTTAAGTGGACATCTGAAGGCAAGGCAAGTTTTGAGGCAATCAAAGAGGCTATATCTCAAGCTCCGACTCTCGTCAATCTAGACTTCTCCAAAGACTTCGTGCTATATGCCTTTGGTGGTGGGGAAACGATTTCTGCAATCCTGGTACAACAAAACAAAGGAGGATTAGAACAACCAGTTGCTTTCTTCAGTCAAGGCTTGGAGGAATACGAAACTAGGTACTCTTTCATTGAAAAGCATGTCCTTGCGGTAATCAGAAGCTTAAAGAAATTCAAGCACCTAGTCGCAAACAACAAGATCCAATTATTAGTCTCACATGCTGGGGTTAAGGACTTCCTTCTGAACAAGGATCTGAATGAGAAACGTGCAGGATGGATAACCCGTGTCATGGAATATGACATCGAGATCAAGGTTACCAAACTAGTACGTGGGAAGGGACTATGTGAGCAGCTTGCCTTAAGTCGACAAGTTGAAACAGGTAATGAAAAAGAAGTTGTCCTGCTGTTACAAGATGATCAAAAATAGGAAAATGATGATGTGTCTACTCCCTGTTGGACTCAGAATATGATACATTTCCTACAGACAGGCATGTGCCCTCCAGAAATGAGCAAAGCAAAAAGAAGGTACTTCAGACTACAAGCAGTTCCTTATGTGCTTGTTGATGGTATCTTGTTTAAAAAAGACATCAACGGTGTTCTATTGAGATGCGTTGGGACAGGTCAGATTGAGAGGATCTTACAAGAGTTCCATGACGGGGAGGCAGGAGGCCATTTTACCCCATGAGTAACAGCTCTCAAAACCATGAAAGCTGGTTACTATTGGCCTACTATATTCAATGATTGCTATTCATGGGTCAAAAAATGCAAGAAATGTGCATTCTTCACAGGGAAGGGAAGGTTAGCAGCACTGCCCCTTTGTCCAATTTCAGTAGATCATACATTCATGCAGTGGGGATTGGACTTCATTGGAGTCATCAATCCCAATTCGATTCAAGGCCACAAATGGATTCTTACAGCGACAGACTATTTCACCAAGTGGACCGAAGCAGTAGCGCTCAAAGAAGCAAGTGAGTCTAGCATACTAGACTTTTATGAAGGAATAGTAACCAGGTTCGGTGTGCCGGCCACCATCATATCAGATAATGCATTAACATTCATAGGTTCAAAAATTACAGCATGGGCTGTCAAGAATGGAATATATTTGAGCACCTCTTCAAATTATTACCCGCAGGGTAATGGACAGGCAGAGTCCACAAACAAGAATTTGCTAAAAATCATCAGAAGGACTCTAGATGAAAATCAAAGAACATGGCATACAAGGCTAAAATCAGTGTTATGGGCTGACAGAATAACACCAAAGAGGTCTACAGGTAATTCTCCCTACAAGTTAGTCTATGGGAAAGAGGCGGTGTTGCCTATATCATTAGAATTGCCAGCCTTGGAGCTCATGAAGCAGTTCGAGTTATCTGAGTTCAAACCAATGGAGGTCAGGTATGCAGAATTGATAGAAATAGAAGAAATCATAGAACATGCAGTTCAGATGATTGAGAAGGATCAGGCCGTAGTAAAAAGATGGTTTGATAAGAGAGCTGGAGCAAGGACCTTCCAGGAAGGGGACCTAGCTCTGAAATGGGATGCAGATCGGGTAAAACCAGGAAGGCATTCCAAGTTTGATGCCATCTGGAGTGGTCCCTACATGGTCATGGGATGCAAAAAAAGTAATGCCTTCCAATTGTCTGCATTGGATGGAGAGGAACTTCAGATTCCGGTTAACGGAGTCTATCTTAAACATTGCTACTAAGAAAGGTTTGCCCTTGTAAATATTAGTTTAGATTTCCCTTAATTCCTCTAAGTGCATATGCACATTGTCCTGTTGTATTTAGGTTTCTATTTCACTAAGTGCTTTGGCACAGGTTTCACTGCTCTCGGGTTGTTTTCTACAGTTCGGAGTGTTGCTGGAGAAGAAGTTGCAGTATCAGGCTTGTTTTAGGTTATTGCTTATAACTCCATGCCCAATGGATTGCTAAAAGGCCACTGATCTTCTACCTAGCAGGCAGGTAACCCCGCTGAATCGTCAAAACTATTGTCAAAATTTCCCCCCCCGGGGTAAATTTCGATAACATGCATCAAAAGTTACAGAAAGGCAAATAAGTCAATCCAGGAAAAATCACGAAAATCAGCTAAGTCCTAGTCCTAAGTGTTGCTCGGGACGTTTGGGACAAAAATGCTTGAACCGGCCGGTGCGGCCGAAATGAGCACAGGCAGTCCAAAAGAAAATGGGACAAGTGGGACAGAAGTACGCGGCGGGCGCAAAAAGCCGATCCAGCCGAGAAGAAAAAATTGGCAAACTGCTGAAGAGGGTCGCCTTCGTGCCAAGCCAGCCGAAAAGGCGCGAACAGGCTGAACCGGGCGAAAAAAAGCCATAGAGTCCAAAATCAAATGGGACATCTGGGACAAAAATTCCCGAAATGTCCGAATCGGCCAAAATAAGTCGAGAGGGTCCAAAATCAAATGGGACATCTGGGACAAATGGACACGAAATGCCCGAACTGGCCGAAATGAGCACAAAGGGCCCAAAATCAAATGGTACATCTGGGACAAATGGAGGCAAAGGGCGCGAAAGAGCTGGCAGGACCATGGACTAATCAAAAGCTGCCACGTATCCTCATAGGAGTAAAGGTCAGAAAAGTCAAAAGGGTGAATTTTCGAGCACCGAGCCGAACAAATAGGATCGTGCCACGTGTCCCATTTAAGGGCCCACGAGGAAGTTTCAAAGGAAAGCCCGCCAAAAGGTAGAGGAGAGAGAATTATTCAGTGAATTAGAGCTTGCCACGTGTCATCCAAGTGGCAGAGCGCGGGAAGAATTTCAAAAATCTGTTTTCGTCTGTTCCGTGCCCTAAATCTTCAGATCGCCATAACTTTTGATCCAGAGCTCAGATTTGCGCGCTCTTTATATCAATGGAAAGCTGGTAAAATTATCTACACGTTTCCAAGGTCAATCTTGCATTTTGGTTCAGTTTGGAGGATGAAAATCAAGAAACACCTCCAGCACGAATAACCGAACAGAAGTGATGCGTCAACAAACAATTTTAATGCAGCAGACAGTTCGCCGCTCCTGTTAGGCAGCCCACCGTTTCGCCAGGATCCGCCGCTTCTGCCATGATGAGATGAGTTAAATGCATTCAGGAGGTGGTTGGGATAGATTTTGAATTCCTCTCTCTTTTCTCTCTCATTCTTCCTATAAATTGTAAGGAGGGGGCTTCTTTCTAATGGTTGGACATTCTTGTTTTGCAATTCCTCCCTTCTCTCCTGCTTGCAAGAGAATTCATGGAGTTTTCAAGCCTCCCACATGGACTATAATGCCACTGTTGCCTCTTAGCCACTGCAATGTATTGAATCGATTCTCTGAGCAATATATATGTCTGTGATTAAATTTAAATCCTCTCATGTATTCATTGTTGTCATTTTGATCTCTCATTGCATTTTGGTTACCTGTGCATGGTGTGGTATTGCGTCTATATGGTCTGTGTTTATTTTTGTAAAGCTTATGTTCTTCATTCCTCGGTGCATCACCTCCCTAGCTTAGGTTTATTTTTATGCATTTCTCTCTCCCTGTCTCCTTGGTAGTTAGATTAGTTTTTGGGGGTAAACCTCTGCGTTTTATTGGTGCATCTGAACAGAGGAATAGGAACCAGCCTTTCTCTGGAGAATCCTTCTCATTTTCAATTCCCGCACTTGGAGAAAGGATTCGATGTTATGCAATCACACTGGATGCCTAAGAGATCAACCTAGAAACTTGATCTGCAACCAAGGGTGCTGTGATTTTGCATCAACAGTACCTAAAAAATTTATTTACTTCTTTCGAGTAACATGTCCTTATTTTTTGCATGAACTATGAAAGATAGATACCAGCATAGCTGATGTTTGGCCTTGTGTATGTCAAGTAAAAGGAACTCCTTATTAATAAATGATATAGAGTTTCATTTACTTCTGGTGATAGATATATATGATACAACTTAATCTTGTCTCCATAGGTGTGGCAATCGGATTACAATTTATAATCTAAAACTTCTCAAGCATGGTATTGGTTTATTTCAAATGAGATACAAATATGTGGTTCTCCTTTTTCCAGACTTCCAAGCCAATAAAATAGTGCAATATCTTACGATCGTTCATGTCGAATGAGTAATTAATATTTTTCTTGGCGGCATCAATCATATTCACTATACTTCCAGTGATGATGAGATCATCAACTTAGACAACAATCACAATCCCTCTTACATTTTGAGGTAGATATCTACACCTCATGGGATATCATATCCTAGTTTATTTTTTGTGAGGTAAATAATTCTCTATTCAACAAACTCCATTTATGCCTAAAATAGCTAAAAATTATTTCGCACTTTCCCAGTGACTCAACAAACCAAATTGGAGATATAGAGGACCGAGTTTTTTTAGTATTCTTCCTACTTCATGGGTTTTAGATTTTACTTTTTATCATGGCAAGAGAATTTTTCTAAATTCAAAACATCACTTCTTCTCTCAATAATATTTCAAATGAATTCATTCACAAGTGATTTTGATGACTCCTTCATCTGTGATGACCGCATTCATGTTTCAAGTAAAAGCATCATTGAATACCCTTGAATACACTTAGATAAGAAGGAAATCCCATTTTATAACCTAAGTTAGAGTGCACAAGAGGATTTTTGAGAATGAAACACCTAGTTGAATTAATTGAATGATTGTATGATGAAAACCATGGTTCTAGATAATTTTCAATCTCCTCACCATCCTTCATTCAGGACACATGATACGAAGTACTCATATTCATCAAGAATAAATTATCCTTTCAATCAATTTTTGATTTCATGTCACAAAGAGGAAGTGTTTCCATGTAGAGGATTATTATATTGTCACTAAAAATTCTTAGAAATATTTAATACTGTCAAATACAAGAGATCTCATGGTTACCGAGTCCAAGGCATGTGTGGTGTGAGTGCATGTTTCATGATGATTGTAAGATGAGTGTTTTCTAGTGTGGGAGACAATAAATCATGTTTGTGACAAAGATTTGACTTGCCCAAACTACCACTGCTCACAAAGATAAAGAGTTGAAAGAGAATTTTCAAGAATTGACCAAAGATGATCATTCTAGATCAAATATGGAGCATAATTGTTAAGACATTACCTAGTCAGAGAAAACCAAGGAATATCCTATTCAGTTACAACATTTATCTCCACAATGAGGAAGAGAAAAATTACATCCTGGATCATGCTTTTCTGATCACACCTTCTTTCTCTTGTTTTTTCTCTCTAACATTCTATTTCTCCGTTGATGAACAAATTTTGTACAATTTATTTAAGTCACTTAAAGATTCTATTTATTCATTAATATTGCACTTTAAGTTTAAAGGAAACATGGGAATGCAAAGAGTTGCTATTTTTTGCTATAAATTGGAATGATCTCTCAATTTCCAAGGATCAAAATTTTTACTTCACTAATAGGTTGTATTATTCTATTTCCTACCTTGAATTTTTCCTCCATTCTCATCTCATCACTCAGCAAAGCACATGTTATCATTTGTAAGAAGTTGAAGGACTTTGTGCCTTCTTTGTGGAACAAATATATAATGATGAGGATTTGTAGTTATTTTATATTATCTATTTCAGTATCTTACCATGATGTTGTGTTGTGATTTCCTATTTCCTTCTATTGAACTCAAAATATCTCTAAATTGTAGTTAATGAGAGATGGGTTCATCTCATTAATAAAATTCCTCTATTAATTATTCTCTCCCCACTTTCCTATATTTCCCCCTTTTTAAGATATTTTTACAATCACAATAAGGATGTTTCTCCATGTTCTTCGGTCCATGAACACCCCGAGAGATAGTTTAGTGTATAATTTTTCCATTTTTAAATAAATGGGAGCCTCCCAATTTTGAAGTAGAGGGAATTAGTCCTGTGAGCATTGACAAAATTCCCATTTTTCCCTTGACAAAATATTTAGCTAACAGTTTATGGTGCCCACTATGGGGCATATTTTTGATATCATGCACCCTATATTGATCCACAAAATCCTAAAAAATCATATATTCAAAAATCCTAAAAATTCAAAAAAACAAAAAATCCTTGATGCCTATACCTTAGTATATCTTATCCCTTGGCCTATTTAGAAACCTATTTTTTCTGCTTGATTGATTCATATTTTTTTTGATCAAAATGGAAGATAAAAGGAACACCATAGGTGACAAAGAAAGTGACATTGTAGTATTTTATAATATTTTATTTGATTTGAAAGACCAAGCTGATTTCATACTTGATCACATATAAATTCCAAGAAAAGATCCTGAAGATCCATTTGAATATCCTACTATTATTATTAGTCATATTGCATCTCCTTTCTCTCCACAACCGCACCCGTGTCTTGGGGAATAAACATTTTTCATTGGCTTTAACTCCCCTATTTCAAGAATTACCTAGAGGATAGAGAAAGAACTTTTCCAAGTTCTATGGAGACTAAAAAAAATCTAGATGAGCACATTGTAGCATTTATCACATCCTGTGGTGTTCTTGGAGTAGAAAATGAAGGTATTTTTGTTTAACTATTCATGGAGTCATTATAATATGCCACTACAAAATGGTTCTACTAATTGACATCTCGCTTAATCAGTGATTGAAAAAATATGAAAACTAATTTTGAAGCAAGATTCAAGTTGGCGGAAGAGGCTCATGACCTTATTTCTCAGTTGTCTCAAATGAAGAAGGAACCAAAAGATCCCATGAGAGAATTTTTGGAAAAATTCAAAAATTTGATTAATAAGATCCCTTTTGGTGCTCTTTGTACTATAAAACAATCAAAATAGGTTCTTCATAAATGCTTAGTTTCCTAAAGTTGGATTTATATTATGGAGAAATCAAACAGATACATTGGATTATGCTCAATAAATTTCTATTGAATTAGAAGATGATCTTATCAAAATAGGAAAGATCAAGAACCATTCAACAATAAATAAAGTCCACACTTCCTAGTATAAGCATTGAATCATAGCTACATACGTTGGTGAGTGATCTGACTACAATAAAGAAAAAAATGGCTCGGTATGCCCCATATCAAAAATAGAACCAACATTTTATTTTTAGAGCACCCCAAAGTCTTTCCTTGGAGGATCCACCTATTAATTTAGAATGTGGAACTAGAAAAGATGAAATTCTTGAATAAGAACCTGAAAGCTAAGAAGAAGTTGGATATGCAAATATTGAGTATTTTGAATACTCATCTAATGAAGATTTTGAGGATTCCATGGATGATATGAATTACTACTCTTGTGTAATTTTCACTCCCTCACAAGCATATAAAGAGGTATCTTTCTCTGCTACTAAAATAAAGCAATCGAATCCTAAAAAGGTGATTCTACAAAAAAAGGGAGGATCATTGTTACCCATTTCCATGGAGTCAAGCAAGAAGAAGTCCTTAACCACCTCATCCAAAGACACATATCCTTCTCCAATTAAGTCTCTTTCCTCTCCCATGGTAAAATAAATTTCTAATTTTGTTTCTAAGAATGTAACTCTTACACATGTCAAGGATTTCATTGTTACCAAAGTATCCACCTCTTCATATTTTGAAATCATTGACCATGTTAAGAAGTCCAAAATCCAAATTTTTGTTTCTATAAATCCCATTTTTAAAGAACCACTTCTAGATCCTAGTACAACTCTTCAGAACCTTGTTTCCTTAACATACTCCACTTTTGAGAAAGTAAAACGCTTCCACCTCATATTTATTATCAATGGGTGTAAACTTATTTACTGTATCTTTGATTCCAGTGCCTCTGAAAATTTCACGCCTGATGAAGTTTCCAAGGCCCTTGGTATCATTCTTAGCTATGCTATTAGATGTTGTTACTCCATGGAAACCAAATAAGTAGTCAGAATTAATTAGGTAAAAGATGCTCAATTAGAATTTGTAGATTTTCCATATAAGAAATTCAATATCAACATAATTGTGGTAGACATTCCAGCTTCATATGGAATGTTTTTGAGAAAAAATTTCTATTAGGATATTGGTGGAGATATACAATTGTACTATTCATATAACACCATATCAGTGAAGGATGACCCAAAGGTAGACATTCTATACCAATATTCTAGATACAAAAACTATTATAGAACTTCAGCAGAAGATGTTGAGTGACCCATATTTAAGGAGAAGTACCAAGATGTAATTGAGTAAGTTGAGAAACACAACAATGACTTGATTGACTCAGAATTTGAAACTTTTTACTTATCACGGATGTAATATATCTACTTAATGATGATAATAATTATGGATGTATTAAATTTCCACAAAGAATCCCTGAGATGATAAGCAATGTAGACCATGAGGAAAAAGTAATATCAAATTAATTATAGAAATGCAAGCCTTACTTATCTAATCATGTTCTCAAGATCTGACATTACGACTTACCGAATGAGTATGATTGTGCATAAAAATATTTCTCTTTTCCATTTGGAGCAGCTGAGATTTTTCCCAAGTCTCGTAAAGATTATTTCACTCAAGGAGAAGATATCTTCGTCATGACTACTGTGGCTAAAATAGGTCACAAAGATAATGAAAATATCTCTACTTTGACCCTAAATTTGTGTTCATTATCTTTTCAAGAAGATGAAATGCCATGTGAATCATACCATAACAAAAAAGAAAACGAGGACAAAGTAGTGTATGTAAAGTATATCCATATGGAGAAACTGGGAAACAAAGAGCAATAAAAATTATATGATGGTGTTGTAAGTATCAAAATATCTACCATGAACCAACTCATAGAAACAATGGTCATGTGGAACATGAAAAACAAAGAGAAAAGGAAATTCAGAAAGCACAATCCTAGTTGTGAATGTGATGAACCTTTTATGATCAAGAATCAATATTTTAGAAGTGGTAAAGTGAAAAATAGTAAATCAAAACACGTATGAATTTTAAAATGGAATGGAAACTGGAAAAAAAATTCAGAACAACATAAACAATGAGCTATCTAGATGGATTTTCACTTGCAAGAGGAGTTATATAGATTTTCTCAAGAAGAAGCATGTAACAATATTTTCCTCAAATACATGTAGACTTCTTGTAGTACCTTTCCTTCCTACAAGAAGTGAGAAAGGGGTCATATTTAATTGAACCAATAAATGAATTTTCAAATAAATTTCATTTGGTGGTACTCATACATGGGTAACATCTAAAACAAAAAAAACATTGTAGTGAAAATCTCCGCATGTACCATATGTGATTTAGGTTTGTTTTTGTCATGTGGTGTGTTTCCCTTTTTTGTTGTGTGTTTGTTTCTTTCCTATTGTTTGTATGTTTATCTCATTTCATTTCCATGTCCCTTTTAATTCCATTTTTCCTAATGGATAAGGAATTGGTCTAATTAATATTGTGAAATTTTTGTGTTCAGAGGAACATAGGGAAAAGGGGAAATCATAGTCGCAACATTCAGTTGAGGTTCAAGGGAGTTGATTTTTCATACTTACGAAAAATAGTAAGTTGCTATTTCTAGGGAAAACATGAAGCATAAGTGGATGGCATAGGAGTTGGCACAACCCTTTGCCTGTGAGTATGAGATATAAGACAATGATGTCTTGTACATGGACCTGAATGACCTAATAATTCACATGACAACTAGAGACCTAAAGAAGATTTAAGATCATATATTCACCAGAGGCTTGTTTGCTACCGCAAGACACCCAGTGCCTATCCAAAGTATTGAGATGGTCATATCCTACTCTCACCACTATGAGCTCGAAACATGAACCATCTGAGATGAGAATGGTACAATAATGGATTTCATTATCCCTAGAATCATCTCACTTTCTCTGTAGATACCAACATCACCTAGCATGGTCGTCATATCAAAAGACATGGCCTTGCATGATTGGGAAATGATGGATACATACGTTCAATGGGTCACATTTGGGTTGTGGTTTAAAATAGGGAGAAATCCCTCAAGGATTCCCAAGAACCTTCCAAGGTGTGAGTTCTTAGAAGGATATTCAGATGTCATCACTCTTCTCAGTAAGGTAATGGGTGAAGAAAGCACAAGAGACTTCCAATACTAGATGGACCTTTTCATCTTGATGTTGACAAAAGGAAAACAAATAATTTACTGGGGGTAGATCATTAGTGACAACCTCCATCTACAACTACACCAAGTACCCATGATGAAGAAGTTCCACATGACTTCTTACTTGGTCTACCTCCTCACTAGCTCAAGCTCATTTAAGGGATTAGATCTCACACAAGAAATTTCTGCCAAGGTACCTTTGTTTGAGAAACTTCCATAGGTGGTGATGGAGGAAAGCCATAGAAATTTCACTTGTATGAATGAAACATTCATAATGTATGTGGTACGCAGCTTAGAAGGGTATCTGAAACCTAGGAAGTTGTCAAAAGTGGAGTCCTTGATCAAGATTTATATGGTTCTTATTTCATAAAATTCTTGACCTTATCCTACCTGTGAGTTGTTGTCTTAGACCAAGCTCCACTAAGGTTTCCTAAGTACCTTAGTGACCAAATTTGATTATTCGATATATGTAGATAGATCATTCAAGTGAATAACAAGCTTAGAAGTAGGAGGAAGAAATTGATTCCATTTCATATCTCTCTCGGAGTATTCACGTGCAAGAGGTAAAATGATGCATCTTATTTGGATGCTTCTTTTTCTCATTTGACTTTGCATTCCTACATCACCAAGCCTAATTTTGACATTCGAGAAGATCCTGACTCTTTATATGTCCTAGAATTGTAACACGAGCTGCAAGTTGAGGACTACTAGGCCAATTGCATTGATGAATTTGAAGTGCGTGAAAAGGACCATATGAGGATGAAAATCAATAAGATGAGGAAATTCAAGTTATCTTAGTATGAAGATATTTTGCATGATGATGGGACAAAGATGTATGATCCTGAGTATGCATAAGTAAATATGTCCCCTTTACCTCTAATAAACTGGTATTTTCGTGACTTAGGGGATATATTAGAGCACACTGAGAAGGTGGTGAGAAGAACGATAAATTGGTTTCAAAAGAATCCAACCATGATCATCCAGTCACAAGGAATTCTCCCAAGACAAAAGTGAGTCTCCCATCAGTCATCTTCAAAAATCATAGAGGTGACTTCTATTTCTAAACACTCCAGAAGAAGTTTGAAAATAAAGGCCACATAATTAGAAGCTTCTCCTCATGAGAAGACACCAAAGAAACCCAGGGTAGAAGAAGGCTCATTTACATCAATGTGAGAGGAATATTTGATCACAGAAATGTAGGAGGAAAATCTAGTGGCAGAAACACAAGTGGATGAAGAACACATGGTTCAAAATCTAGTTTTTGAGCCATGATAAGAGGTTTCACCTATTGTTGACACCTATACCTCTCTCATTTAGGATTTTCCTCCTCCTTCAGAACAGGGAATTGTTGGTGCACTTATCATTGAGCTCGATTCTGATGAGATGTTTCCTTAGATGTAGGAAACAATTGTCCCTGACACCCGCACTATGCAGCAAGTGACAACCCTTGATCTATCAACAATTATCTCATTTACCAAATAAAAAATATTAAGAAAGCTCATGCATACAACCTTAGGGTTCTACAGTGAAGAAATGGGTTATCAATACATTGAAGTGGCTCACCCCAGGGTAATCAAGCTAGTATATGAGATGACACTAACTGATTATGAGATGAGAATGATCCAACTGAAACTAGAAACACATGAAGGGTATTTTCACATGTATCAATAATCTTCTGCTCACATGATGGCAAGGAATAAGGAGTATAAGAATAATAGTGATGAATTAAAATAACAAGTACAAAATTTGTCATTCTATGTGCAACATCTAGTTTGTCCTAATGTAATGAGAATTCCCACTAAGGAAGTTGCGCCCATTAGTAACTTCAATCCAAAATCCATCAGGAAGACAAATGAGTTCACTATACAAGGGTGAGTGAATAATGAATAGATTAACTCAATTTATAAAAAAGGGAAGTCAGTGCTCTAAGAAGCTGTCAAAATCCTTTTTTATATGTGTGCAACAACAAATAGGGAATGGAAACTCAAAGAGTACTTGGAAAAAGAAAGGGACTATTGGGAACCTTTAGGCCTAGTAGTAGATGAAATGAGTAGCACACATCACTAGGAGTTGATCGATATGAAGATATTTGAAAATCCCTCATAAGACTTGTCACGTGTATGGGCGAGGGCCTTGGTAATCAGGTTTGAGGAAATCAATCGGGTCATCAAAGAGTTGGAGGAAAAAGAGGAACAAGCATATAAATTACAGGATATTGTAAACCAGAAAATTTAGAAACTTGGAGTACCTAAAATGGATAAGGATACAACTACTGATTAGTTGGTTGGTCCATTTAAAGAATACATCAAGAAAGAGATAGGTAGCCCATTTTCCTTCACTAAGGATACCCTTGAATTACTCTCAGATATTTGGGCCTCTATTACACTTATCGCAGAGAAAAATTCATCATGGTTCGGGAAGTGTAAAGACATAAAGAATGTAGCTGATGGATGGAAAGATACCTTGGGCTATGTTAACATTCCTCATTCCAAAAAATTGGAACCTGTAGTAGCTCATTTCAATAAAAATATCGGAGGAACAGGGGCCTTCTTAGGAGTTCGAAATGGAAACTAGTCAAGAAGTAAGATCAAATCCACTACAACGGCTCATTCTTCTGCATAATTCTTCTTCTTTCCCCCTTCTTCTTCTTCCTCTTCTTTATCTCTCTCTTCTCTTCTCACCCAACACTCTCTCTCATCAATGTTATCTTTTTTGTTATGGTTTTCACTTTTTAATATAACTTTAAGTGAATTTAGAAACATAATGTAAACTTTAAGTCACCTTGATTTTATAAAAGGGACTTAAATATTTAAGTGGAATATGAACAGTGTAAAGTCAAATTAAAGTATTTGAAAAGTCACCGGGAAGAAAAATAGTTCCCTTCTCTTCTATAAATTGTAATAATATCCTCATTTAAGCTTCTTCTTAGACAACTTCTAAGACTTCTTACATGTTGGAGATGTTTTTTGTGAATTCATGAGAGAAATATCCTTTTAAAGAAAGAAAAGAGATAAAAATCTCTTCCATTTTCCCTACTCAAAAATGTCTTATATATCTATGTTATGTACAATTTTTGTTTGCGCTTCAATAAAGGAAGAAGGAATTTTAGCCTTTTTTGACTTAGGATTTTAGTGGTACTTTTTGCTCATTAAATGTTATTTGGTCTTGTTGCTATCACGCAGATTTGTTTTCTTCTAAATTCAAGTGCATGTAATGAAATTTTTGGCTAGTGTTTCATCAGATTATTGTAGATAATGAAATAAATAAGGTTAAATAGGACAAGGAGGAATTCGTATTGTCACATGGTTGCAGGTTGAGCATGCACGTTTATGATTCCCAATCCAAACTGATTGTGTGAACTTCCTTTTGGCTAGGAGGAACTACTTGTAATGCAAAGAAATACCAAAAGATACATTTAATAGAAAAGGTTAGTGGATTGACTAGCATGAGCTAGATCTAGGAAGTATGATACTTCCTTGATTGTTATCAATCCAATGATATATAACTCAATTTAAAATAACTAAACATGGGAATAAAATAATCAATGATAGTGTTCTGATTTAAGTATCTCAGATTACTATCAGTGACAATCCAATTAAATTCTTAGTAATTAAATTGGTGAAGGTCCCGGTCCAGGTTACAGGTTGGGTAGGTGGTTTGAGGGTCATAGACATGGTCTTGATAAGATCTGGTGTAGTTTGGGTTGATTTTGGATGATTAGGAAGCTTTCTGGTTTAAGGTAGTTTACAAGGCATAGAGACCGATTTCAGTCAAGGTGTGACCGATGACAGTTTAGGATGAATGATATCGGTTACTGTGGATAATGGTAGAATGTTGAAAGTGGGTGTCTAAGCTCTTTCTACATCTACACAAAGAGTTAGGAATGTCTGTGGTGAGGTTATAGGTGGGGTATCCGGTTTGGGTTAGGTTTTGTGAGTGTTAGAGGCTGTTAGGGGAGGTTTAGTGAAATTTAATAGGAGATACAGTAACCAAAATCGGTTTGGTGACCAATGTAGGTGAGAGATCAGCTTAGGATGCGTGACAGAGTACCCCCTTTATTAGTATGGATTTGGCCTAGCATGACCACAAAGGAGTGGGAACATATGACCGAGGTTGGACTTATCGGGGTCTGATGCTATAGGCAAATAGTTCGAGATCATAGTATGCTTTTTTCTCTCATTAAAACATGGGATTCCATGACTAATAACTTCAACTTACCGACAGGAGAGATGGCCATCACCTTAGAAAACATGTACATGATCTTGCGGCTTCCTATTATTGGGGAGCCAAGATATTCTATTTCTTTTGAGGCATCGATGGAGCCGATAGTGGAATATTTTGGGGAGGTGATGGGTGAGCTGAGGTATCATAGTGTGAGCCTGAGATATAGAGATATATACACAACCTACCCATAGGAGATGAGGCTATCTGTATTGATGATGAAGGTGGTATATTATTTTTATCTACCATATTTTGAGGGTGGGAAATTCCCATAAGAACTTGTGGGAGTGCTTCAGGATATGATAGAGGAGTATGTTTTCTTTACCTGGGCACCAAATTTCCTATTTCAGTTATATAGGGAGCTATGGGCTTATGGGAGATTGCTACAATTCAGGATGTGCTGCACTTTTTTACTACACTTTTGGGCATATAAGCACATTGTATGTGTGCACCAATTTAGTTTTCCATGACATGATTGGTTCGGGGGTGGCTTGTTCTAAGTTCGATACATACGTTGGGTATCAGATGGTGGGTAGCCGAAGGTGGCTAGGGCCACATATGATGTTTCATATTAAAGGTAATTTTTTGGGGGATTTCAAGAGTTGATATTGTGTGGAGGCCATATATTGTGTATAACTCGTACATGGGCATGGTAGAGGAGTTATAAGAGCTCTAGTTGTTGAGGTAGATACATGGGCATTGTATTGGAGAGCACGAGATGATACCTGTAGATAGAGTTAGATGATAATTTAGGCAACCATAGGATGTACCCCCACCTTTTCCACTATACTAAATAGATGACGTGGAAGTACCCAAGTCTCCACCATATCTGAGTGTGTTGACATGGTAGGAGGAGTAGGCAACAAATATAAATATTGATGACGTAGGAGTCACTGATGGATATAGGTAGTGGTGGGTAGCACAGGTATAAGGCGGCACCACTGACACCATGGAATCCAGATCTTGCTACGGTTATAACATAGAGAGATATGTTGTAGGGGCATGTGGCCACCCTATAGACGTAGATCATAGGTTTGTAAGGTCATTTGATGGGCACATGCACATGTGGCTACCGTTTAGGCTTAGGTGATGGCCTTACAGGCCTAGTTTAGCACAGGTACATACGTCGATATAGGGTGGAGATAGGGATGTTAGATAGGTGGCCACCTTACAGGCACAGGTGGCTAGTTTACAGGGCCATTTGTCCACTACACAAGCACAAGTAGTGGCATTATAGGTGCAACTTATAGCACAAGTACCTCTATAGGCCCAGGGATAGGGTCCCATACTATAGGTAGAAGTAGTGGGACATGGTCCCATGATTCAGGGAGGAGGACAGGGATCATAGGTATTGGGAACTAGGCTAGTATTAGCAATACATGGCTCATAGGTTACATTGAGACCCATGGCACCACCTTAGATGATGTTGATGATGAGGTTTAGGGATTCCCTTAACAAGGATCGTTACTATCAAAATCACTTGACGACAGCCAGGATAGATGTTCCCTCATATACCAAGTACAAATCCCAGTAGGAAGCTAGTGAGCGGATGAGATCCAAGACTCACATTTCAGGTAGTATAGGGGGCTGTAGAGCCCATAGATAACACCAGGGAGATATTATGAGTTCTCATAGGACATTCCTGAGTGAGGGAAAAGGATGGGATTAGATCGGGACCTATTACATGTGTAGAGATGTTGGTGAAGCAATAGACAGGTTAGGAGGAGGAGATAGGTGAGACTGATCATGAACATATCATGTGGGGTGATTATTAGTCACTTGATAGGATCATTGTTTTGATATTTTATATTTATACCCACCTGTGTGCTGAACATAGTGAGGTTGTATATGAGACTTTTGTGATTTTGATTTTTATACCGGTCTACATGCCGATGATAGTGAGGTTGTATCTAAGTGATTTGAGGTACTTGTATTTATTTGTATCTGTGTATATTTGTATTGATACACAAACTCTCCCATTTATATAGTTTATAATGTTTATTGGATGAATAATGTACTTTGTTTTAATTTCCATTGTTGTTGTGTATTGATGGAAAACAGGTGAATTAGGCATGATTGCGTCGAGGTCATGTAGGCATGATTGAATTTAGGTCAATTAGCCAATGGTGAAATTTAGGTCAGTTAGGTATGGTTGAGTTTGGGTCATGTATTCATGATGGAGTCAAGTATAGGAATGTTGGAGTCAAGGTGATTTAGGCATGATTTGGTCATGTTTTTGGGTTTGATTTAATTTCCAAGTGATTGGTAGTATGAAAAATAAATCATGATGTATATGTATGTTGTGGTGAAAATTTCCAATTGTTTTATATTATGGAAATGTGGAATGTATGATATAATGATGTAATGAAATGGTAGGTATGTATGTTTATATGTTTTTTTAATTTCCAAGTGTTGTGTAAAATGGAAACTTACTAAGGTAGAATGTGAAGAGTAAAAGGGGAAAAAATGGTTAGGGTAAAGAGTGGATGAGCTAACCTCTAACAGCCCCATGCCCTCAGAGTGCTTCCTATATAGCCATGACAAAAAGGGGCCTCAGGATGATGTAGTTCTCCCATAAGATAGAGAAGAATATGATGAGGCAAAAGAATTGTTTGGGTTATTTTAGGTAGGATTGAGTCTAGGTTAGTTAGGAATGGTTGTGTTTTAGGGTTTTTAATCATGGTTTAGTTTAGGTCATTTAGGCATGGGTGATTCTAGGTCATAGGCATGGTTGAGTTGAGGTGGAATGGCCATGGGTGATATTGAGATTGAATGGGCATGGGTGTTTTTAGATGAAAGAATAATTCTTAAAATGTAGGTGTTGATGGTCTAGTCTTGTATAGGAAGATCAAGAAGTAAGAAAAAAGGTGATTGGTTAGAGGAGTCAAAAGTTTTTCTTGATTGATAAGAACCTTGATGAGTTTATCATACAAAAAATTTGATTATGAATGGAAGACCCTAAAATATGTTGCATGATTGACTGTTCTATGGGTGAAGAAGGTCACATGATATCGAAATGTCACATTTGTGGCATGTCCCTTTAGTAGGTGGAAGGTTATAAATGGAAGGTGGCGAGGTGAAATAGGTTGGCTTAGCGTAACCTAGTGTGAGACAGGATGCCTACTTGGTAAAAGACCTGAGATAAAAATAGGAAATTCCATGACAAAAAAGTTATCTTTTTCATTTTCTTTTTGCTTTAATTTTTATAGACTGATCGATGTGGGAAGTCTATGTGGGATGAGTAGAATATATGCTTGAGTTATTCATGAAGCTGATCGATGCAGGAAGCTTTAGAATACTTTTAATTTTTCAAGAATAGTCTTCTTTTTGTGATAGAATATGTATAGTGTGGCTAGCTTTGTATAGTTGTCCTTCGAGGGAGAATTCTATTTATAGCAGAAAGATAGAAAGATTAGATGTCCTTTTGATGGAGTCATATTTTTTCTAGAATTTTTACTCAAGGAGTTTGTAATTTGAAATTCCCGTATGTTTATTTTTGAATTTATATATATATATATATATATATATATTTGGACTTTTAGGTCATGGACAAGACTATAAAGTAGGATAGGCTCTTTTTATAAATACAAAACTATAGTACACATGGGTTAGATATGAAAGATAGATTTTTAAGTGATGAACAACAATGGGATTCCATATTGGAACAAATGAAAAGTATCCATGAGAATCATTCCATGAGTAGAGTCATGGTACTCATATTTAAGATAAGTCTAAAAAGTGACGGTTAATCACATGATTCTTGTTTAGTCTTTTATCCTTAAAATAGGTAAATGGAAGGTGAATGGTGCTCAAGGGATGAGCATTGAAATAAATAGAAGATGATATAGGACTTGATTCAACAATAGAATGGTATAAGGTGTAAGGCATTAAGGGGCTCAAGTTTGGGTTTACCTTTGAGAGAAGACAAATGATAAGCACCTATTCCATAAGTATGAGTAACGGTATAGAGTTCAAGCTAATTAGGAGAAAATTTTCCCCATTTACTTTTCTCCTCTTTTATTACATGTTGATTTTCCTTTAGGACAAGGTTACCAACTTGGAAGGTACGTTCATGCACACATTTATTGTAGGCACGTTTGATATGTTTTTGGTAGATTTGTAGGTGGTTGAGAGAATAAAGATGATGTTTGTATAATAAATCAAGTTGTGCCAAATAGTCCTGGAGAAAGTCATCATCATTGATAATTTCTTTGAGTGAGATACAAAGAGACAAAATCTAGACTTTAAGAGGCAAGAAAACCTTTGTACCGTAGACCAGAGAGAAGGGCATGGTAGCAGTTGAAGTAAGAATACTAGTACGATAAGCCCATAAGGCAAAAGGAATGTGTGTATGCCAATCCCTTCCAGTATCGTCAACTAATTTCATAAGAATTTTATTTAAGTTTTTGTTGGTTGATTTAGTTTGGCCATTGGTTTGAGGGTAGTAAGATGAAGAAAATATGATTTGAATGCCGACATCATAGGGTTTCTATAGGTTTTTATTTTTGAACTGTTGTCCATTATCAGTGATGAGGCGGTGAGGAACACCAAAGAGACAAATTATGTGATAGTTGATGAATTCACATGTTTTCTCACCTTTCATTGAAATGAGAGGCATGGTTTCTATCCATTTAGTGTAGTATTCAATAGTTGTAATAATCCATTGATGAAGCTGGGAAGAATGAGGATTGATCTCTCCGAAAAGATCTAGACCCCATTGAGAGAAAGGACACAAATCATGTACGACCTGTAAGGCATGACTAGAGGTGTGATGGAGATTAGCATGATGTTGACATTTAACACAACATTTGACAAAGTCACAACAATCATGGTTTAGGGTTGGATAGTAATATCCTAGGCAAAGAATGCTTTTAGTGATAGCCAAACCACTGAAGTGACCCACACAAATTCCATCATGAACATCCTTTATGGTCTATGTAATTTCCATCATAAGAGGATACCGTAAAATCCATGTTTATATAGAAGACCACCCACAATAACATAGTGAGATACACTTTTGAGAAAGGCTCATTGTCCATTGTGAGTGAGATCTAAAGGAAGAGTGGAAATAGAAAGGTAGCCAGAAAACTTCTTATACCAAAGATCATGTGGGTCAGTTTCAATGATTTTGACTATGTTGACGTCTCAAAATAGATAAGAAGGTGATTAAAACCTTTGTACAGTGACAAATATTTTTGATTTGAGGGGTGAAGAAGGAATTTTTGAAGCAAGTTAGGCCATGGTGTCCACAAATTTATTAGTGGAACGCGGGGTGGTTTGAAGTTCATAACAATCAAAGGTAGTCAAAAGTATGTCAACATGATGCTTATACTTTTTAAGTATCTTATTTCGACACTAGTATATACAATTAACTTGGTTTATAAACAGTTGAGAATCACCAAAGATATTAATTAATTTAACATCTTAGGCAATGGTGGTTTGAAGGCCTAATATGAATATTTCATATCTAGCAATATTGTTAGTACAATCAAAATCTAGTTTGAAAGATAATGACATAGGATCACCGTAAATAGGAGTGACGATAAATCTGTTATCACACCTAAGCTTACATTTGGAACCATTTAAGAATAAGTTCATCTGGTAAGTGGTATCATCCAAAGAGAGGGTAGTAATGGATTCATCCGGAAAATCAAAGTTAGAGGATTTATTTCTAGAGAGAGGTACATCTAGGAGTTGGTTAGCAATGGTTTTTCCTTTGACATATTTTTGATGAATGAATTTAATTTCTAGGTCTACAAGAAGAATAAGCCAATGTACAACATATTGATGTTGACAGGGCTTTGTGTACATGTAATAGAAAGGATCAATATTAGTGACAATGAAGGTTTTGTAGGTAAGTAGGTAATGGAAAATTTTAGTGGTGAAAAAAACTAAAGATAAGAAGAGTTTTTTGGTGTGAGCGTATCTAGTTTCGTAGTCTAAAAGTGTATGGATTATATAATAAACCACTTTTCCCCTATGTTTTTCATCACGATGAGTGAGCATGGCACCCAAGGAATGGTCAATGGAAGAGATGTAAAGGTAAAATGGTTGGTCATCCTTAGGGGGAATGAGAACATGTGGTTGGAGGAGGTATTGTTTCAAGAAATTGGATGCTTTGTGGCATTCATCATCCCATTTGAAGGATACATCCTTTTTGAGGAGATGATGAAATGCATGGCAGCTATCAGAAAGATTTGAAATAAATAGATGAATAGATTGTAACTTTCCTTGCAAACTACTAAGTTGATGAAGGTTAGTAGGTGGAAACATTTCAAGAATAACCTTTATTTTAGCAGGGTAACTTCTATGCCATGTAAAGAAAAGATTAAACCAAGGAGCATGCTGGAAAGGACAACAAAGACACACTTCTTGGGTTAAAGGTGAACACAATATTTGATAAGATAGTTGAAGATGACCTTAAGGATGGTAAGGTTTTCTACCTAATGTTTATATTTGGCAAGGAGATCATCAACGTAATCTTCCAATATGCAATGCATAATGTCATGAAAGATATAAGTCATATCCTGTTGATATATAGCAACGACATTTTTAAGGCCAAAGGGTATGACATGATAACAGAAGGACCCCCAAGGAGT
Organism: Taxus chinensis; assembly: GCA_019776745.2. Classification (NCBI taxonomy): domain Eukaryota; kingdom Viridiplantae; phylum Streptophyta; class Pinopsida; order Cupressales; family Taxaceae; genus Taxus; species Taxus chinensis. The sequence goes on along the minus strand of CM034154.1, from coordinate 479,789,439 downwards.
GATGAAGGCAGTTTTGTGTTGGTCTTCCAGGGCAAGTAATATTTGGTTATAACCTAAGAAACCATCCATGAGTGATAACATCTCATGGCCAGTGGTGCGATAAACTAGTTGGTCAATGCTAGCTATAGTAAAATCATATTTGGGGCAAGCTAAGTTAAGTTAATGAAAATCCATGTAAATGTGGAGCACCCCTGTTGCTTTTGTGATAGGAAAAATGTTAGAAATCCATTGAGGGTAATCAATGGGTAGGATGAAGGAAACCAAAAGAAGGCACTATAGCTCTTCTTTGACAAGCAAGGAAATACGGGGATGCATTTTTTGTAGCTTCTGTTTCATGGGTTTGACTTCAGGAATAGTGATGATATTGTGGACCAAAATGTTTGGGTCTATTAGTATTAAAATTGATTCTCATCTAAGGGCTGAGCAACATCACGAAACTGGCAGGATGCTTAGAGACAAAAAAATTATGATATGATTCCTTTTGTAGCTAGGGAGGGGATTCATCTGACTCTTTATCACTCAAGCATTAGAGAAATGGATAGCACCTCACTAAGGGTTTTATCTACCCTCACTACTTTAGGTTATGTCTTCAATAAGGGTTAGAAGACCCGTTCTGTAACCTGTGTTGGTGAAGGACATAAAGAGATCCTTCTTTGCACAATTTTTTTGAAAACCTTGAGAAAAGATGATCAATACAACACAATATAACTCTCACAAGTTGTCACACTAGAGAGTGGAGATGTTTCCTGGACAAGGTTCGGGTTACTAAAGACAATAAGTGAAACCTAATTGTCTGTACATATTTTGGTAGTAAAATTTGTTAAATCTTTGTGGATATACAATAAAAACAGGGGTAGTTCATGTAGGATTCATTATTTGAGAATTTTTTGGTGGGAAGTTAAACAAGATAAAGTTGATTATACCATATCTTTGAGATCCTTTACAAATATTAGAACACTCACATACAAAATACTTAAAATAGCCAAGAAATTCCTTCAACTAGAAGGTGTGTATCAATGGATGCCCAAACATGCATGATTTCATACACTCTTCAAGTTCAAAACAAAGGCTCATGTTAAAGATTCAATTAAAAGTTGTAAATCCCTGATTAGTCACACCTAAGATACACTCATAGGCTTACAAACAATCTTTATCAACATAGTGAAAGTAAAGTGATTTTAAATTGTTTATTTAATTACTAGATGAAAGCTCTTCTAATAATGAAATTGCAAATGCCACGATACTAACACATGGAAAAGATCTTGTGTGATTCAAAGGGATTTTAACATAAGATTGCAATAGGAACATGCGAAACTATTTGAAGACATTCTGAAATAAAAGAAAACACAATTATGCTCATGATCAACAAAAATTCATTCAAGGTTCACTAGATTCATCAGCAGGGGAGAGTTTCTTCAACAATCTGAGAGCTTGTCAATGGTTTTACACTTGCAACCATATTGACATGATTAGATCTACAAACATAGGGAAATAAACTGGCTTTTCAGATGATCTCTCAGGAAAATGGCTTTTTCTCAAAATTTCTTAGAAAATTTAACCCCTAAAATTTTACAAGAGTATTCTCATTGCATTTATACAATTTCACTCACTCACTTATCCCAAATTTTCCCCCCAAAAGAATAATATTTGAGGAATACTTTGTTTGTTGCATTTTTTTTCTAGAAAATGATATTTAGCAAATCTACACCCAAAAGCTGCCAGGTGTATAGAAGGTAAGATTTTCAATTATTTCCACCAGTTTTTTAACTGGGGTTTCTTGTCATCTCCTCTGGTAGCATGTCCATCCTATTTCGATCCTGTAGCTTCCTTCTCCACATTCTTTTCCTCTACATCTTTCTCTACTGATAATTTTTTTCTATAGGTGTTTGAGTAACTCTATTTCAAAACTTCAACCTCTTCACTTATCAGATCTATAAATTGAGCTCCATAATCAATTCAATTGTAATTCACTGAAAAAAATGATGAGATACCATGGAATTAACTAAAAAGGATAAAATTAACTTAAATCCTCATTCATGTTTTCTATATTGCGTTTTACCAATAATGGCGGTAAAACCAAATTTTAGTGAGTTGTAGTCCATAGCCGAAAAAGCGTATCAATTGAGCAACTTCAAATTTGAGCCATCCAACATGTGTAAAATATTTGAAGTTGAAGTGTGTCTGGGGGTCCTTTTCATAGATTTTTTATCACTTAAATAAAATGCAGCACTTTTAGACAATTTGGCCCAATCCACCCGCTTCTAATATAGTGCCCTACACGATGGAAAAAACTTTCATTGGGCATCAAAAGGGTTGTGGCTTACTCTATGACTTTTATTCCTTTTCAAAACAAAGATGAGAGTCTCAAAATGTCCCCGGCGACCCACCTCTCATACTTTTAACATTTTATGTGGGCCCCAGCAGAGTCGTGAACTCAATTTTATAATTTATTCCTTTTTCATAACAAACGCTAAAAGTTTACAAAAAAAACTCAAATGGCGACCTGCCTCTCCTATTTTGTCAATTTTCAATGTTGACCCAAAACATGTGACATTAATTGGTTCCCCTACAAGTCACTGGATTCATTTTATAACTTTAAATCCTTTTCACAAAACAAATCCAAAAAACTTCAAAGTTTGACTCTAATAGCCTCTCTATTTGTGGAGATGGAGATCCTGCTTTTGAATTAAAAGATAGCCAGAATGTGTCCTCTTACATGGCCTTAGGCATTTCTTTTACATTTTTACTCTTTTTTCCATAATGCCTTAACACAAAAAAAGATGCCCACTTTCTCACATCTGCTCAACTTACGACATGTGTAAACCTTCAGAGAAAAATTAAGAAATTTTCTCTGCCACTGTCATAATTTTGACCAACCAATTAGAAATCAATGTGAGCCATGGGGCCAATTTGGTCATTTTTTGTTGTAAAAGTGAAAAAAGTGACATGTTCATGCAAGTAAACTCACCATTCCTTGTCCAATTAGAGATGGACACATATTTGCAGCCATTGAGATAAAACACGACCGTTAGATTTACAAGGGAAACTTCACCATTCATGCCCAAAATTCAAATGTGGATAGAGAGACTACAAATTACATGGCTAAATGTGATCCATGAATAGAGAAGGATTAATAATGGAATACAAATTTGTTCACACATTATGCAAGTGAGACGAAAAATACTTCAAACCAAGAAGACCGAGAATATTTTTGAATAAACAGGGTGAGATTAAAACGAGCACCAACAGGGTCAATACTGGGCATATCAGTGTAGGACCAAGCAAAATCATTGCTATGATCCCAAAAAAAGAAGTAAAATATTCATGTTCAACAACATCTAAAGATTGGCCTATCTTTAGAATGTGTAGGTCGTCCTAACTATTACTATTGATTTCGATGGTTGATTTATTTAACATGGTTTGTGTCTCAGAAGGTAACAACCAGTGAATATACAAATATTCTACACCAAGGTAGGTGAGAATGGACTTTCCTAAGATCTATCATCATCGATCATATGCAGGAAGGGAAGATAATAGGGAGCCTCTCCATCTTGTTTATAAGCTAAGGTACTTCAAACCATAGACTCCGTAGATTGAATTATGAATAATGGGGTGAAGAAGGTTTGATCGACCCTCAATGAACAACGTTGGTGGATGGAAAATTGAATACCATGGTGACAGGATGATAATGTGGCATCCGGTGTTCATAGATTCCTTAACTCCAAATGACATCCATATAGAATGATGAAGGAAGGTGTGGGTGAAGTGGCAGTCTAATGAAAACATGTTACAAGTTTTGAAGGTGGCTTATGGTAAGTAGAAGGATCAAGTCTCCCATATGGTATAGTTATGTACTCAATGTGGGAAGATTGTTACATGTGGTGAACATAGTAAGGTTGACCATAACTCTAGAAGAGTACGATGTTGTACATAATAGAGTGAGACCCATGATCGATAGTTGATCAAGATGGAGTTCAAGAAGAAGCAATAAGTTCTATTGAGAATTAGATGGGTTGGTTGATGCATTAGCTGCAGAGGCTATGGTGAACAGAGGTAGAAAAAAATTGGTGGATGGGGCCATAGGTGAAGGAGATGTGGGCAGTGGGGGTGGATTCCCATAAGGACGAATGGTCTATATAACATGCTACCATTTTTAAATGATGAAGGTTCAGCTGGAATGGTATAGTTATGTCCTTCATGTTAAAATTTTACATAGTGAAGTAAGGTGGAAGGAACACAGCCCATGATGTGGATTCAAGGTTAGTCATATAACAGGTTGTACTGGAATTCCCCTTCTAAGACATAGAATAATTTTGGAATGGTATAGGGGCCCAAAATAATGTTGAGAACGTTGGAACTCCAATGTTAAAAGTTATGGTATTATTAAATGAAAGCAATACAACTAGCTTATTACATATGTAATTGACATTGATGCAAATTTGGTTGTATGAATGGGAGGAGATAATGTTTATGTTGGCATTTTCATCAATCATATTGCGTTGAACATGTATATTATCAATGTAGATGGAGATTAATAGGCTAGGATCATGATCATCTATTTGGAGAGGTACAATCTCATCGTCAGAGAAATGGAGAGTAGATACTTGATGAGTGGTAGCAGGTGTAGAGGAAGAGGATGAAGTGGTAAGAGAGGCCACATGGTGAGAAGTGATCATGGAGGCCACATGTGTAGGCTCATTAGGTAAAACCTTGATGGATTGTAGAACCTACATGAGGGCTTGTCGGTGAGACTGAGAGGTTTGGACAAGGTCATACAAAGACATTTTGAGTGGAGATTGGTGTAATTGTTTGATCATTATATGATGGGTGAACCCATCATAAATAAGGTATGTGGCTCCCCGAATGGTGATTCTTGGTGCAGGTACAGATGGTATATTGGGCATAGGATTGATAGATGGGCTAGTTGTTTTCTCTTTTCCTTTGTATTTCTAGGCACTAGTGGAAATGTTAACCATATTAATATGGGGTAAGGGAACATCTGATTCATGATATGTGTATTAACATGATAGGAAATAGTAGGGTGAGGGCATATACCGGTGTTGTGTAAAGAAGGTAATGCATTGAAATTTGGGTAGAGGCTTGGATAACTCTCTTACATAGACCATGTTTAACTTGAATGTTGGAGGAGGATAAAAAGGTTATGGAGGTAGAGATGTTGGTCGTTGAATAGGTAAGGGGTGAGGATATGTGGTGATAGGTGAAGTTGGAACATGGTCCTCATCTAAAAGATCATCGTCATTAAATTTTTATTGAGGATCACATAATTGGAGAAGTAAAGTCTTTAGAGCCTTATAGTTTTCTACATCATGCCCTGAAACACGATGGTAGGAAAAAAAAATTGTATCATCAAACCCTATTGGTTTAGGTTTGAGTGGGTTGTAAGGTCTAAGTGTTTGCAATTTGATGACATAAGTCTCTAAAATATTTGCTAAGATGTTGGCGTAAGACCTTGTCAATGGATCCCAATGTGAACTAAGTGTGGGTCAAGCTGGAGGTGTGAGTGATTTTGGTGGGAGAGGCACCATGGGAGGTATAGCTAGAGGTGGAATAGGTTTGACCACTATTCTGGTGGGTTTTACTATTTTGGTTTTTTGTTTTACCTTCTTAGGTAAAGGTGTAGTAGATAAGCTAGTCATTAAAGGTGTTGTAGGTTTGATTACCTATTTATAGGGTAGTGGGCTCTCTTATTTTTATTTCACCTTCCTGGGTAAAGGTGAAGAAAGAGTGCATGATATTAAAGGGAAGTCAGATGGTGGAAGAGGATGGGTTAGACAAGGTGATAATGGAGGTGCGGTGAAGGTTGTAGGAAGAGGCAAGGTGGAAGGTATTAGCTTAAGAGAAGGAAATATCATGGATAGTGATGAGGCTACTAGAATTGGTGTGGGTACATGAGGTAAAAAAGACGTAGGTGAAGGTGAAGGTGTATGCTGTGTAGGTAAGCTAGGTGTAACAGAGGCTCATAATGAGTAGGTAGGTTGCTATGTTTTAATTTTACCTTAGGAAAGACATTGTTTGGACAAGGTGGATGGGTAAGGTCCTAGGATAGATGGAAGTGGTGAAGGTGAAAGAGGGGTAGTGAGTAAAACTGATGTATTTGGCCTAAAAGGTTGGGTTTTCCTTTGAGGTGGGGGAATAGTTTTTCCTCAGGTTTTTGAGGATGTGGCTAAATCCATTTTGATAGGAGGATAGACTAGGCTTGATGTCGGCATGACTCCCAATGTGGTAGAGGTTCTAGGCATGGGGGAAGGCATAGGTGCAAGTAAGGTTTTAGGTATAGGAACAATTTTTGTTGTTGGTAAAGTTTTACGTGTGGGAGAGGGTGATGAAGAAGAGGCCTCTCCAACTAACATGGTTATGGCTGGTTTTTTTCTGAAACACCTTTGGATATATCATGGAGGTATCAACAGACAAAATTTACATCTAGGTTGAGACGTGTAGCCGAAGGCGTCCCCAAAGCATGGAATTATCAGCATAATCTAAGTGGTCAGCCAAATAATGGTACATTTGTAGGAGGATATGATGTTGATTTGGTAGTAATCCTTGTAAATAATTTCCATGAGACAGGGAAATGATTTCCTTTAGACTATGTGGGTAAAACAACCGAGAGTAAATCAAATGGATATTTGAATTTTGATGGAGAGTTGTCACTAATAGGAAGTGGCACCTCTAATCGATCTCTTAAGGGTAGTCGAGATGATGAGTAGGATGAGGTAGGTTCCCCTTTTGGTGAAGAGTAAGGTGAGCATGAATCCCCTGTGGGTAGGAGAATTAATATTGTGGGTTTTTCATCAGGTTGAGAGGTATGAGGGGAAACTACATCAATATATATGGCGAAATCCTTTGTGGGTAAAGGGGGAGACAAGGGAGAATCCTCTGTGGATAAAGGAGTAGATTGAACAAGTTCCTTTGTGGGTAAAGGAGTAGATGAAACAAGTTCCTTCATGGGTAAAGGAGCTCATGCAAGAATCTCCTCAATAGAGGGAACATGAGGAAATTGAGGAAGGGCCAGTATGATTTCAAACACAACATGAAACTCATGAACATTAATATCATTAGTCAAAGGTTTTCTAGTTTGGTTAGATGATCGAGTGTGATTTGGGAATGAATTTTTTAAGATATACAAGTTCTGATTAGCCTGCACATCATGGTTTTGCAAGACATGATATCCATTATCTAACATTTCTTGGATAATGTTTTTGAATGTTATACAATTACCATCGCTATGACCTTTAAAGCGATTATAGTTGTAATAATCATGTTCCTTGTACAATGTCGGCATAGGACGAGAGGGGTCAAAACCAGTATGTGGTTTGATGGGTGGAAGGGTAATGTATCCATATTTTAAGATTTTTTCTAAAATGACAGAGTAAAGCTCTCCTATGGGGGCATACTTACATTTCTCTCTTCTAAACTGAAAGGTATGGATGGGGGAAAGGTTAGATGAAGGATTTTCTTGGTTTTATGGATGAGATGGGACCTATTTTAAAACTACCACATTGGTAGACCCTTATGTTTTAGAATAGGTATTTTGGGGTTTAGCATAAGAAGAAGTATCATTTGATTTGAACACAGAGTTTTTGTTACGCAGTTGTAGCTTCTTTTGTTCAAGGGCATAGATTTCTAGATTCGTGGGCATGGTAAATGCCTCATCAAAGGTGCAGAAGGTTTGGACCTAGAGAATTGAAGATATGTCTAGTGTAAGCCCTGGTAAACAATTTTATTAACTATGTATAAGGTAATTGGAATGTAAGTTAATTAATGAGGCTTCTCCAATGAGTAACAAAATTTGGGATAGATTTGTCTTCATAAATAAATACCTTAAAAATCTTTTTGATTCATTCAATGTTAAGCTTAGCTTCTCTTCTTCATATTATCCCCAAGCTAACGACCAAGCCAAAGAAACTAACAAAACCCTTTGTAACATCCTCATCAAAACTATTGATAAATCAGAATGTAATTGACATCTTCATATCCTTTTCACCCTTTGGGCCTATAGGAATATCATCCACACCTCTATAGGTGATACTCCCTTCTCTCTTGTTTATGAATTTGAAGTTGTTCTTCCTCTTGAAGTCCAAATCCCATATTTTCACATTTCTCTTCGCAACTTCGTTTCTGACAATGACTATAGCTAGGAGCGTCTAACACAACTTGAGTTGTTAGAAGAACGTTACCATCTATCTCTTGAAAATCATCATGTCTATTAAGAGCACATTAAACATGCTTATAACAAATATCTAAAAGAACGTGACTTTAATATCAGTGACCTTGTCCTTAAAGAAAATAAGATTGTCACTACTTTAGCAAGAAGTCAACAAGGTAAATTTTCTCCCAACTATATTTGAACTTATATTATCACACATAAATATGAGTCTAGAGCCTATCATTTGGCTTCCCTTGATGGTAAATTGGAAACATAACCTTTTAGCACATTGCACTTGTGATGCTTCTATTGTTAACATATCTTCCAACATGAACTTAGTCATATCAACGATCTTATTTCTATCATTATCCTCTTCCATATTTCATCATAATGATTTAGAACTATGTGATCTACTGTCACTTTCCTATTTGCGAATTTGAATATGGGCACTACAACTCTTTTCATATCATATTGCTTATGGACAAGTTCATCCTTATCAATGGGAACCCCACAATAATTGCATCCATCTCCTCCTTTTTCTACCTATTGGAACCACGATAAGGGTCCATAGGTGTCACTTGTACATCTTATCTCCCCTCCCCAAGTGGTCTACCTATCTATCCCCAACTCTATCATAAGAAAAAAGTCAAAATTTCTAGATGCTCATATTAAAAGCTATCTTATCTAGAAACAAACTGCTCCCTCAAAGGATAGTTGTTCAAATAAAGAAAATTGTCAAAAGTATAGACTGATCCCTTGAAGGAAAACTATCATATATCCTGCCATCTAAAAAAGTAAAAAAAAAAACCAAAATATCCAAAAAGAAAAAAGTAAAATGTAGACCACTCCCTCGAAGGATGACTACCATCTTATATCATGGTAGTAAAGGCTTCCCACATTGATCATCCTTTCAAATATTCAAAAGAAAAAGCATAAAAATTCAAAATCAAGCATAAGAAGAAAGCTTCTTGCATTGATGAACTTTCTCATCTATAAAAAACTTCCCGATTGATCAGCTTACGTCATATTGCTCAGAGATGATGAATAGACCTAGGAATAACCACCTAAGGAAAACCTATCCTCCCTCATACAAGTCAAATCTAAAACCCCTTTTTCATGTTGACATTAGGTCTATAAGTTCATCTTCCATCTTTCCCCTCATGATCTTAAGTGTGACTAACTATTGTTGGTTAGGTATTAACACCTTCTCTGATTGCAAGTGCATTGATTTATTCGATTCCCTTTCATGTTTATCTCCAATCCAGTCTACAAAGCATCAATCCTACGTGTGCTTCTTGATATGATGAAGTGTCATTCATTCCTTTTGGTCATTTCTTATCAAGTCACGACCTCTTTTATCAGATCCAATCCTACACCATCATCTTGCTACCCTTTGCTCTACCTTTCATATGAATCCATAATATCTCATCTATAATCTAATCACCTAATCCATGTCTATATATAAGTCCATCACATCTACTTTAATCTCTAAATAATATCCATTATATTCCTCGCATCATAATAATGCATATCATATCATCTAACTTTAACATCTATCCAATCCATCACATCTACTCTAATATCAAAATCACACCTATCATATTTTGTTACATCACAACAATCCATAACATATCATCTATTTCTAATCTAACAGTTATCCATCCATATCCATCACATCACATCACATTTAAATATCCATGTTCTACTCAAGTATCTAGTCCATATATAACATCATAAATCATCGCATCCATAATCATAATCTAACATAAGCATAATTAAACCATTACACCACACATGATACACCATGACAAAATCATCATCATCATCATCATCATCATCATCATATATATATATATATATATATATATATATATCATCAAAAATAGTTTATACATGCGGGATAGGCCTCAAACTGGGCTTTATCTATAAATTCTATACATAAAAAATATATATCACCAAAATGTTCACCCACTATCAGGTGTACTCAAGATTAGACAACCTAAGTGTGGATCCCTACCCTCCTGGTATTGGATCTTGTCCTCCTCCCTATCCACCATATGGTCCCTCATATGGACCTTGATCATGTCTAGGCTACATTATGTTGGTTGTGCTCCTTGAAGCCACTTGACATCTCAATCTCCCTAATATCCTCTCTCTGGCTAAGTGTACCACATATCACGACACTTCAAGTAGTCTGGTCATCAATATTCACTCATAATAATGATCCTCCTAGCTCAGTTCCTAGTACTATGCCATCGACATAGTCCTAGGTGGTTATATATGACTAGCTCCCTGACTCTACAACAACTATTGATCTGAGATCTCCATACCTGGCCCTATAGGCATCCCTTAGTTGGTGATATCGATCTCGTTATTGTATAACCAGGTCTCTCTCCTAGTGTAATGCCACAGACTCTTGACATGATGTATCCCTTTCCTACCCCGTTGCATCCAACTCAACCCGTAATCTCACTACCTCCACGACTGATCCTCCATCTCCACCATCTCTATCTCTATGTGCTACCACCTCCTCTTGTAGGATCAACTATCTTCAACCCTACCTGTGAACTCTCCTCCACTGCCTGAGAGGCCCACTATTACGTCCACCACTCTACATATCCATCTCCAACACCTACATCATCATCCCATGGCTCTCCAACCTCCACCAATGGGTCAACCATCACTGGGCTGATAAGATTCCTTTTTCTCATCTTGTCTGAATCTAATCGGTTCCTAGAATATCATCTATGTCACCCCAAACTACCTCATGACCCATGGGATACCATTTCTATAATCTTAGACCTCCATCACTGTATCCATCTCACCCTCCTCATACCCACCAATCGTGTATCTACCTCTGGCCATGCTAGGAAGTCTCTATAGGGCCTCCATCTGACATCATCTATCTCCAAACTCCCCAATCTCTCCACATACCAATCCTCACCATGCTCACCTGTCTCCCCATGCACCTGATCTACACACCATCTCAAGAATTTGATCGACAACTCCATATGGTCTCCAATCACCCATGGTATCCCTGGTGGTCTCACTACCACTATGTGCTCATATGCCCAATAATGAAGTAAAAATCACAAATCCACGCTTGATCATCACCTTGATAGATACATCCTCATCTCATAGTAAACCTATGCTAGCAAGACAACCCCAAAATAAAACATTGTCCCATGCTCCATAATATCTGTGACCACTCCTGTTAATTCCCATGGAAATCGAACTCCACCTGAGTCTAGTAGCACATAACACAAGATGTCCATTATCACTAAACAAATTAGTCACTTTCCCATCATGGCTAACTCATATCTAGTCTCAATATGAAATGCCCTTGATACAAATGTAATTTATGAGGCATCTGCTCTAAATAATCATGTCAATGCTCCAAGCCTCCCCTCTGTTGTGATAGGCACTATAAGCTTTCCCTAGATTGGTAGCCTCAGTATGCGGTACAGTCATCCAGTGTCACCTTCATCTCTCCTGTCATGATCCTAAACATGTTGGTCCTAGGATCCCATCTCTCCAGAAATGTAATAATCATCCATGTGTCCCTATGCACTCTCTGATAATGACAAAGTCCATCCAATCCGACCACATCTAACTGATCCCACTCAACCTATGTCACATATGCTTGGATGCACTCCATCATGGTCGGGACCATGTCTCTCAGGTAAAGTGTGTCATTAGCTTGTAAAACTCATCACACCAAAAAAACCATCAGAATCCATTAATCAAAATTCATCGTTTCCATCCAAAATCTCTTAGCCCCTACCTAGTTGACACCGACCCATTTTTGGTTGATGTCGCTCTATCCTTGGTTAACACCAACCCATTCTGGTCGATGCAGCCCTACCTTCGGTCAATAATGACCCATCCAGTCACTGCCAACTGACTCTTGGCACCTGTGAAAAAATCTAGGATAAATAATAAAAAAGTAAATCAAAACAAAGTTAGAGTTTCAAACTTACTGCTCCCTTATCTATTGGCACTTCCTCCCTCCTTTGTTAGCCTCCATTACTCTTAAATTGTAATCTTGTATACCTCTAGGCTCTTGATCATCAAATTTGTGCAGTGAAAATGAGCCTATTTAGCCATCGACAACAATCGTCGTCGACCGACTAGTTGTCGTCGACCCTTGCCCAATCGTCGTCGACTTGTTCTGGTCACCGTTGACCCAACCCCTTTTTGGCACTATCTACATATTTTCCTTCTTCTTAACTAACCTTTATTTCCAAAATTATCTCCTCTTCCACTTATTCCTTGTGTGTCACCCATAACACACTATCACTTGCCTTGCGTGGCTTGCCTATTTATCATCCTTCACCTTTCCTCACATCTCACCTTTATGGTCATCTTTGTGCTCCCTGTTGGGGCACCACTATTTTATACTCATTCACTATTATTACCATATTTTATTTTTTGTTGCATCAGAATGCATATTTCATCACTCCTCATATATGAAGGATATCATATTTTAATTATCCTCACATTTATTTGCGTATATTTTGATGTCTGCCTTTGACCTATTGGTTCCATGACTTACACATTAATTCGAGTGGATTCCCATTATACTCCATCTATATTACAGTGATTTACACTGACTCACAGGTCCATAGGACATTTTTTTCATCTCTATTGAGGCCATTCTTTGTTCCCTACTAAAGTGATTCCAAAATCACCGCCATATTATACTTCTTATTTTTATCCTTCTCCTCTTGGGGCATCGTGTCTTCCCTTCTCTTTTCTCATCCTTTCCATCCTTTATCTTTTCTCATCTATCTCTTTCTATCTCGTGATTGACTCCCCTTCATGTTGTCGATCCCTAGTTTGAGGGGGAACACCTCATCAATCATCTTTTGTCACTTCTTATTTTTGTCTCATGGTTTGTTTGCTTAAACCACTTGACAAATAGGGGAAAATGTAGACACCAATTTTTGGTATCACTAGTCTCTCACCATGTGTTCACTCTCTTTCATTATCTTTATGCACATACTCATGTCATTCCCATTAAAATCCCATATTTCCTCCTTAAAACCATGATTATTCCCATAATCCCATCAATCAATTATATTATCATTAAATCTTTCCAATCTCCCATTAATCATGTTTAATTATCCCTAAATCATTCCGTAATATTTTTTATCCTCCCTATGCTCTCCTTTTATCATCACTAAGCACCCAAACACCTTCATTTAATTCATTTTTATCTCACAACCACCTTTTATCATTCCTAGACAACCCTAACCCACCTAAACACCTTAAAACCCTAATTTTCCCTCATTGGGCCCATTTGCATCGAGTTGGGCATCATCCCACTACCCAAATTAATGGTCCGCCGCAGTCGTCGGTGACCCATGTGGGTCGTCGACAACCCTATAAGTACCCCCTCACCCTCTTCTCTTGAGGATGCAATTTTGAGAGATGAAGCTATCTTGCGAATTTCATTGATATTCTATGTCTTCCTTGGAGTTGTTACTGTCATCTTGAAGTTGCTTTGGAGCCCTTCCATATTTCTATTGGAGATCTTGGAGAGTTGAAGCTTGTTGAATCCATTTGGCCATCTCATCATATTTTTCATCAACTTCTTTGTAGGTTATCAGTTATCCCAGAGTCATACCATTCATTTACCATCTATTTAGTCTTCCATATCTTTTGTTTTCGGCCCATTTCCCTTCATCAAACCCTAAATCCATTATCAGTCGTCATCACCCTTACATAGTCGTCGTCGACCCAACTTGTGTCCATTTCATTAACTGTCATATGCCCATCTTTTATTCTATTTTTTGATCCTGCAGTCCTTCAGATCCCCTAATCTAGTCATTTGCCAACCTGTCACCTCAGATTTGACATTTACCACACCCAATCACCGTCGACTCAACCTAGTCACTATCAACTGGATTAGTATTCATTTGAACCATCATCAGTTTCTATAATTTTCTTACATCCTTTTTGTTAAAATCAGGTCCATACATCTCCACATCATCTCAGCCTCATCATAACATCATCACCCATTTCCGATAAACTTCTAAGTCATTCAGATCTACTCCTATTGCTTATTGTTTGGCTCACCCTGCTATAGTTTTTGTCGAGAGGGTTCATCTACCTTGGGTCACCATTGACCCACCTAGGTTTGATTTGGTTTACATTTACTTAGATCAGATCTGCATTTTACTTCATATATTGGATCTCAAATTTTCTAGTTCAGATTAGATTTTGTTGCATCATATCAATTATTTATAGTTTAATTTATTTATCCTTTATCAAAAAGTGGGTTGACATCCATCTGAGGAGGTTTTCACCTCTCGGGATTGACATTGTCAGGTAACCCACTCATCTATCTACTTATCATTTTCTTTGTTGAGTTCTCTTTTTTGTGTAGGTCATCTAACTCGTTATGAGGAGGATATTTCTTTTGCACCCATATCCATTATCATCTCATCTAAAGGTATCCTCAAACCCTTGCATTATTGGAGTTGTTTATTTTTTTTGTTACCATTTCACTAATCTGGAATAGGAGTGAGAATACTTGTTCAAAACTATTATTGAAAGTCAATATACTATCACAGATGAATTTGGTTGGTCATATGGCATTGAGGTGGCCTACAAATAAGTTTTAGGGGTTATTTATTCTCCTCTTTTTTCTCAAGGAGACAATTGACATAATCGCTACCAGGAAGCACCCAACATCCCTAACCTCGATATAAAAAAAGGAACCTCTAATGTTTGAATTCATTTGGATATGCTATTATAGATTGTGTCAAATGAATACCTTGAGTAATTTTTTATAAACATTAATGATGATGTAATTCAAGGGCTCATAAAGTTGTTGACGGAAGAGGTATGCCACCAATGTATCATTCCCATTTTTACTATGATGTCTAATATCACATCCACATTTTAAATATATCTACATTTATTCCCAACCTCTTTTCTTGTTCCCTTGTGAGATATTTTCCTAGTCACACAAGACTTTTTCCAATTCATTCATTTCTAATGTAAGACTTTTTCAGACATAATTTTTCAACCAATTGGGGAGGGGCCTTTCTCACACTATATAGCCTATCGGCTAAAATTGTAAAGTTTGACATTATAAAATAAAAAGAAATTTTAGAGGGTTTTATTCCGACATATTTCTTTCTAGCATGTTAAAACTTTACAATATAAATGCATAGCTAAAATAATACCATAACAATCATTAATAGACGAAACCCATGCCAACAATTAATATACACACATACAACATAAATTTATAATATAAACACACAAACATATTACTACCATATAGATTATTTACGAGTAATTAATAATCACACAAATTCACTAATGTTGTAAACTAGTACCATATAAATTAATTAGGCCTAGTCCCATAACAATTAAATGTTTAGGCTTGCGAAAAGGGTTTTTTGGCTTTGAAGGAATGTCTTAGTGTTTATGCTTCAGTCGTATGGTCATATTTTCTGCTTCACATAGATCCAAGTAGGAGTGGCTTATTTTTTGAAATTAATTATGTATTTAGTGTGTTGAGTTAGTTGTTCATCCCATCCTTTGGGAGGCATTTGACCAACCACTTTATTAATGGCCACCTCTATGAAAAATGCATACTTTGATGCTAGAAATGTCAACAGATCTCTAGAGAAAAATGGCACCAAAAAGTCCCCTCAAGTTTGTTTTGAAATTCTTTCACGAGGTAATGGTTATCACCTGATATACCTCTTCTTGATGTGGTGTTATTTTACCTGAATTTGACAAATCCTATCCTTGGTTTGAAAAATTACTATGGTTGGATATTTTATTGGTCGAGTCCCCTTAAAAGGCAAACTCAAATAATGGGTACACAACCATTGGAAACCCCACGATGTTAAGCTCAAAGCGGTGAAAAATATGGATAAAGGTTTTTTTCTCTTCCATTTCTCCAACCCTAAGCACTATAAATTATTTGTTAATTATGATGTATGGCTCATTTGAAACACCCTAATGGTGTTTTCCCAATAGACCAAGGACTTCTTTAGGTTACCGAACAAGCTCAACCTAAATTCCTCCTTTGGGTGGAATTCACAAGGCTTCATATCCCACTATAGAGATTTTTTGAGAAGCTCATTTAAACCCCAGGGAATTTTTTTTCCACGAGTAACCCGATTTTTATGTAGCCCACCACTAAAAGAGGATATGTGCAGAAATAAACTTAGCCAAAGAATGAAGGAAAATTTTGATATTCAAGTTGTTGGCATTCACTTTTCATGATGGGTGCTCTATATCAAACTCCTAAATATATGTTTTTTATGCCAATCCTCAGGCCATATGATTAGGGAATGACCTTTGAAAGAAAAATCAAGATTGGTGCCATTATAAACACTTAAATTTGGCAATTTACCCTTTGAAACTGCTAATTATGATTGTGTTACTTGGTTAAGAAAAACACCCACATCCTATCCCCATTTAGTGCATATTTCTATCTCTTTCCTAGCTTACTTATTACCACACATTGATGTGTTGACAAACTCTAAATACAAATCCATGAAATCAATGCTTAACCTCTACTTTTTTTATGAGTAGTGGGAACTCATTGAGCACTATATTACATAGATTGTCGACATCTCTGATCATGCTTCGAAGGAAGAATATAATATATTTATAATTACGAGTAAGTGTACAACTAAACTAGTGAACACCTTCAGCCTAAGAAATTGTGAGTAAGGAGAATCCAAGCCATCAAAGTCACCTAGGGCACGATCAAAACCTCAACCATTTTGAATCTCTGTGTCAGGTATATCCAGGCCTTACACTCAACAAGACTTGATCCTTGGTGGGCTCATTGAAAGCCTAACAACATCACAAATAGACCAAGGACCCTTCGATTAAATCTACTTTTCACTGTGTAACTTTCAAATTTAATGTACCTTTTCCCTATCCAAATCTGTACAGATGGGTCAAGATGTGAAATGTGATCCTGGCCGATCTGTATGGTTCTAGTCTAACACATATTCCAACTCTACTCTCTGTATTCACTAAATCACGCACTTACTATGTACATCTAGCCTATAAATACTTCATTTATATACATGATCCCTAAGCAAGAGAACTAGTCATTAACACCACTCAGTTTGTTTTGAAATTACTTTTATCTTTCTTATCTTTATTACTTGTTGTTTTTAGGCTTACACCTTATAGTTTTTCATACTAGATGACATCTTTCTCAGCTCTGATTTCACTATTTTACCTTTTGAGAACCCTATAGAGAACCACCCATTAGGGACATGAGTGCCTGGGTGTTACTGCCCCCTTGGGTGTTTTTGTCCACTTTCTCTCTTTTTTGATTTTTCATATGTTACTTCTTTACTATCTTTGTTTATCACCATAGGTTGGCCTTTCAATTTTTAATAATGAAACTTAAATGAAGGAATAATTTATATACATGAATTATTTAGCCTCATTATGGGGGGAAAATATTCAAGAGGTATACACATTTACAAGGATCTAATATTTTATATCTATCACATCAAAGACTACATTTTGGACTGCATAATTCACTACATATGAGGGTTTATTCTAAATTCCATCCCACACATCTATTTTTGGGTCAAAGTAATCATAGCCCGCTATCATTGCGCAACCAACACCAGGGAAACCTAGCTCAAGGGGCACTATTCCAATCACACACACACACACACACACTATAACGACATTGAGTCTGAAATGTAGTGCAACGCTCAATGAAAATCACATTAGGGTGACTGACGAGGTTATTCTGACTCAATAATATGCATTATTTATTCATCTAATGTGTGCTTAAGTATTATGAAGGTAGTTAGGGTTTGTTTTATAGGTACAAGTGTGACAAATTAGAAGTGCAAAAAACCTGATGTGACCCACAACGAACAAGAAGTGACACAAAAAGAACCAGGACCAAAGCTATTCCACAGAAACTAGCTCTCAGAAAAGATGCTAGCACCCAGATGAGCATTTCCTCTCCTAGACACTTCTATCCCTGAGATCATCAACTCCTAGTTTCAGAAAGAAAGCTTACACAGTCCAAGATCGGCCTTTCTATCCTATTCACTAGTCCAAAATTACTCTAGACCTACAATTACAAGATGAGTCATTTTAAAAAACCCACAATTACAAGATGAGTCATTCTACAAACCCACAATTACAAGATGAGTCATTCTACAAACCCTATCTATCACTCTTGCTTGTATTTCCATAGATAAGTCTTGCTTAAACACTGTTATATTTATCTGATTAGAAGTTTCCTTACATTAGATTTCATTTTATTAAATCATTTAGTGAACCTAATGTGAATTGAACATGTAACCTTATGATTGTTCATGCCTTCATATACCTTTGATTCTAATGCTTCCCCATTCTATATCCGGGTTCAAATTCATAATCTCCTTATTAAGTGTGTCCTAGTTGATTCTGGATCTGGTCTTAATGTATGCAATATTTCCTTTCTCCATCAATTAGGACTTTTGCTACTCATCTCAATCCATATACTCTTTGCATATGTGGCTTTGATAATACATCTAAACAAGTATTGGGTACAATCTCTCTCCCCTTACTATGGGATCTTGCTCTCTTGATGTTCTATGCCATGTTATGTCTCACAATGTTCCTTATACTATCCTTATAGGCCATCCTTGGTTACATACTATCCATACACTTACTTCTACCCTTGTCATAGCACATAATTCCCTTACTATACCTTCTTCCATGGATACTGCTATAGTAGATTCCATACCTCATATTACTACTCCTAGTGATATTCCCCTCATACATGATGATGATGACATTACCTACATTACACATCCTTATCCTCTTAGGATGTATCAAAGTGCTACTAATTTACACAATCAATTTTTTATTGACACCCATAATATTGACTAAGACATGTTGGTCCTAGACCATATAAAGAGGTTAGAACCATATGGTATGGTCATGACCAGACTATACGGTCCTAGAAAAGAGAAGGGAACATGTTAAATGAGAGTAGAGATCACTTAAATAATATTTTTATATGGAATTTGTGTATTAAATTCTTGGGATGTTTCAACATGTCAGTGTGCAAGGATAACCAAGTTGAACAAAGGACCTCAAAAAGTGCTAAGTAGGAATGGAGAAGATTTATTTATCATAGCAAGAGTGCATAGTCAAATCGAGGGTTACAAAAGTGCAAATCACCAAATTTAAGTGTTTACATGAGAACTATATGTGCTTTTAGGCCTCTTCATATCAGTGTATGATCCATAAACACGAGTAAATACTCTACTTTTTAAACTATTTACAAGGATATTTGTAATTCATTAGTTTCTTGACTTTTAACAACTTCAAAAACTAATTAAAATATTATTCAAATGTGTTGAAAAATTGTTCTAAAATTGAATTAAAACAATCATCTTAGTTGCACATTCAAACTTAACAAATTTCATTTTATCTGATTTAATCAAATTCCTAAAAAAATTTGAACTGATTAAAATTTCATTCACATTAAAAATCTGAATTTAAAAATATATAAATTATTAGAAACTGAATGCAAAAATCAGACACATGACATAGAAGTTGTTTACGGGGTTCAGAAATTCCTATGTCCCTGAGTTCAGATGAACCATTCCATTAAATTTTGCTTTCAAGTACAACTCAAAAGAAACTTACAAATATTAACAAAACATCAAAACCTTCATAAGAAGACCCTAAGAACCTGTGATCTCTAAAAACAATCAGATTTCTCTCTGTGTGTTTTTTCCCGTCTCCGCAAGGTAAACTTCCCTTCAAATTATTGTCTTACAATTACTTCTACTGCTCAAAATGATGTCAAAAAAAATCCAAATTGGGAAAATGACTATACCATCAAGAGCATATCAAAATTATGTACAAATTCCTATTTCACTCCGAGTTCTGGTTTTGCCCTTAGGTGCTCAAAACATGTTGATTTCTGAAATTGACTCCTTATCAATATTCACACAGTCATTTCACATTCACACTTCAAATACATTCGATCTCCTTTTATAGCTTGTCAAGCTTGTGTGGATTAATAGCCAAGATATTATTTTGTATCCAGTCAGTCAAGGGTTTTATCTTCCTTATCTAAGACCACCGATCAGTTTTTCCACGGTGGGGAAAAATGCCAGATTCATTGGGAGGTTGGCAAGAGGATGGTTTAAATTGGTTTGCCCACCCTATTCACTATGACTGTGGCCATGATTTCCTTGTTTTTTCTTCCCATGTGGATGGTCCGATTATTTTTTATGTCATGTATGTGGCGGTGGCTATTTGTATGCCTGATTGTGTTTGTTGGGCTATGTTTGGAGGTTTGTTGGAATGTTGAGTGGATAGGCCAAGTTGTATGCCTGTTAGAGATATAGCTTGCTGAATGGAATGCCAAGTGGAGACATGGCTTGTCAATGTCAGATATACCACATTATAAGGTGGAGTCAGTGGCTATCTTAGGCTTGGCCAATGTGGATGATGCTCATCAAGTCTGAGCAATGTGGGAAGTGAGGTGATAGCTCACCGAGCTGGCCCTGACAACTCACCCTGAGCTTGGTCCTACACACAACATTGTTAAAAAATTACAAGATATATCCCACATACATAATACAAATAACATCATAGGTGTATATATATATATATATATATTTATATATAATTGTGGCATTATCAAAATGGAGTAATGGTGACAAAGACACCCCTCTGATAAAAGAGTGTTTCGACCTTGGCTGAGGGCCCTCAACTAGAAAATAACGTGTCCCACCCGTCTAAAAATGAGTGTTGAATACCAGAGTCACAAAACTATTTTTCTACTTCCACTCCATTTCATTTTTCCACATGTCGCAACGTGATTCATCAGTTGCCCCAATTTTCTTTCCTTCAATTGACATCTTCTACATATGGTAATTTTCTCCAATGGAGTCCATTTTTCATGTTCAAATAGATGATGGAAAGCTCTCATAGTCTCCTACCATAATATAATGATATTGGCATATAATCTAGATATTTTTGGTTTGGTCCCAAAATAAGAAGTGGGGGAGTGAGATATATATATATATATATATATAGGTTGCCATATCTTTCTAGTTTTGTTTGCCCCTCTTAGATCTATATAGACTAGTTTTGTTTGCCGCCCCCAACCCAGTAGAATAGTTCATGCGAAGATTTAGATATAGGTCTCAGGAAAGAAGACTAGGGGCCACATCCACATCAGTTTCTTCTTGCCTTGACCGATACCGGTCCTTAGGTGACCAATGTCAATTTGCCGACCGACACCGGTTACTGTGTATTCCATAAAGTTAATAAAACATGTTAATCTGAAGCAATTGAGCTCCACAACTCAACAATATCCCACTTGGAGATAAATTGTTACACTGTATAATACAAATCCATTCTTG
Organism: Taxus chinensis; assembly: GCA_019776745.2. Lineage (NCBI taxonomy): Eukaryota > Viridiplantae > Streptophyta > Pinopsida > Cupressales > Taxaceae > Taxus > Taxus chinensis. The sequence continues at coordinate 479,767,881 of CM034154.1, read as the reverse complement.
GATCCTTTCCTTGTATTGTTTCTCCCTCTTCAAGTCTCAAACTCGAAGACCAAAAGAAGTGGAGTGTAGCTCCAACTTCTCTTTTGCCAACAAGTTCATTAGCATATCTGCAGGGTTCTTATTTGTATGAATATTCTCCAGTTTCAGCTACCCATCTTCAAGCACATGCTGTATGAAGTGATATCTCAACTAAATGTGCTTTGTTCTTGAATGAAACACTGAGTTATTTACCATATGAATCACACTTCAACTATCATTTTATAATATGCAATCCTCTTACTCCTTTCCCAACTCTCCCATGCACTTGCTCATCTATATCATCTCTTTGCTAGCCTTTGTAGCTGCAATCTACTCAACCTCTATAGTATACAAGGCCACAACCTTCTATAATCTAGAAATCCAACTAATTGTTGTGCCACATAATGTGAAAACATATCTAGTGGCGGTTCTCCTACCATCCAAATTTCCAGCCATATGTAAATCAACATAGCCACATAAATAAATATCTAACCCTCTGTAGCATAACTTCATGCTGGATGTCCCTCTCAAATACCTGAGAATCCATTAGATAACTTTCCAATGTTCTTTACCTAGATTGGCCATAAATTTTCTCACAACTCCCACTACCTATGCAATGTCTGGTCTGGTACAAATCATAACATACATAAGACTTCCAACTATAGAAGCATATGGAATTTGTGCCATGTACTCGACCTCCTCATGTGATGTAGGACACTGATATTTTCTCAATTTGAAGTGTCCAACCATAGGTGTACTTATAGGTTTTAAATTTTGCATATTAAACCTTTCCAACACCTTATTGATGTAATGTTCCTGAGACAAATACAACTTCTTGTTCTTCTTGTCTCTAAGAATTTGCATGCCAAAGATTTTCTTTGCAACTCCCAAATCCTTCGATGCAAATGTATGAGCTAACTTTTCTTTAAGCTCACCAATGTCCTGCATACTAGATCTTGTAATAAGCATATCATCTACATACAATAAAAAAATAATATACCTTCCACTTTCGAGCTTCTTAAAATAAACACAATGGTCAGATTCACATCTCATATAACCATGCTCATCCATGAAACTATCAAACCTCATATACCATTACCTTGGGGCTTGCTTGAGCCCATATAAGCTCTTTTTCAACCTATACACAAGTTTCTCATTACCCTTGACTTCATAACCAAGTGATTGTTGCATATAAATTTATTCATCCAAATCACCATGAAGGAAAGCCATCTTGACATCAAGTTGCTCTAAATGGAAATCTTCTACTGCAACTAAAATCAATACAGTACTATAGAAGTCATTTTTACTACAAGAGAAAATATCTCACCAAAATCAATACCTGATTTCTGTGTAAATCCTTGTACCACAAGCCTTGCCTTGTATCTTTATGTCCACCCTCTTCTTCCTTGTTCCTGTAAACCCATTTGCTCTATAATTTTCTTTTACCTACTGAATACTAAACCAAATCCCAAGTTTGGTTCTATTTCAAGGAGTCAATATACTCATCCATGCCATGCTCTCACTGCTTGTGGGTTTCATCCTACATTGCTTCTTCAAAACTTTATGGTTCACCACTATTAGTCAATAATAAATAAGATAAGGAAGGTGTAAATCTTTCTGGAGGTCCACTTACCCTTTGTGACCTTCTCACTAAGATTTGGGGTGTTGGAGGCTCGATCTGCTCATTCTACAATTTGTATCAATCTCAGAAAGTGGTCGGTTCTGGTCACCTATAACCGACACTGGTCACTTATAGCCAACACTGGTTTGGATATTTTGTAACCAACGTCAATTCAGGTGACTGGTGCCGGTCAGGGGTCAATCGACATCGGTTACTGTGTAAACTTATAGGAGTCAATTTTAAATCCAAGAATGCATTTTCATCCATAAAATCTTCTACCGGTTCATCTTTGGGTACCAAAACTTGATCTTTGTACACTATCCTTTCATTCCATTTAATGCCATGACTCCTAACAATCTTAGAATCTTCTAAATCCCAAAAATAGAATCTGAAATCACTAGAACCATAACCAATGAAAGTATATCTCTTGGATTTAGCATCCAACTTATTTCTATTTTCTTTATCAACATGCACAAAAGCTTCTGAACCAAATACTCTATGAAAAGAAAGATCTGCCTCTTTTCTAGTCCAAGATTCTTCTAGTATTCCACCATCCAGTGAACTTGAAGGCCCACGATTAATTAAATAAACCACCATGTCTACTACTTCTACCCAAAACTGCAAAGGTAATCCAACATGTATCCTCATGATTCTTGTACATTCCATGATTGTCTTTTTCATTCTTTCTGCAACACCATTCTCCCATGTTGTTCTAGGAAATGTTCTTTCTCTATGTATTCCATTTACTAAACAATAATCATTGAAAACCCTGCTGCAGTACTCACCACCATTTTCAAATCTAAGGCATTTTAACTTTGAATTTGATTCATTTTCCACAAGAGCTTTCCATCTTTTAAAAGTCTCAAAAACATTAGATTTATGTTTAATACAATAAAACCATACCTTTCTTGTGGCATCATTAATGAAAGTCACATAATATTGGGATCCTCCATGATAAACTACCTGGCTTGGTCCCCACACATCAGAGTACACAAGCTCTAATTTTTTCTCCTTCATTGACCCAACTTTGAGAAATCTCATTCTCTTTTGCTTTCCAAATATATAATGCTCACAAAAATCAATATCTATATCTTTCAAAGCTAACAACTTACCCTTATCCTTTAAGATCCGCATTCCTTTTTGACTCATATGGCCTAGCCGATTATGCCACATGCTTGCATATGAATTTGAAGTAGATAACATAGAAAAGGAATTAGTAATACAAGTATACAAATACAATGTTCATACTTTCTTGCCTCTTGCTACAACAAGAGATCCCTTGGTAACCTTCCAAGATTTGGGTGTGAATGTAACCATGCACCCAGATTCACCTAGTTGTCCTGCAGAAATTACATTTCTCTTGAGGCTTGGCACATGACTCACATATTTCATTATCCATGTATTTCCATTCTTAAATTTAAGATGAACTTATCCTTTACCAATAATATTTCATGGTTCATCATCTCCTAAATAAACATGTCTAAAATTACCCTAGACATAATTTCTGAAATAACCCTTATTAGGGCTAACATGGAAAGGAGCTCCTGAATCTAAAACCTATGATTCAATTTTATTATCCAAGGAGAGAATAAGGGCATCTTGCATTACCTCATATGCAACAACATTTTCCTCTTTACCTTTCTTTGGTACATTCTCTTTGTTTTCCTTGAACCAACAACCCTTCTTTGCATGTCTTTTCTTTCCATAATTCCAGCAGGTTATTCCTTTACCTTTGGATTTAGATATGCCATTATTAGACTTTAATTTCCCATTATTATTTCTCTTGGATCTCTCCTTCTGCCTTACCCTACTTTCTACATTCAAAGCATTACCAGATGATAATTCTCCTGTACTTTTCCTGCGTATTTCTTCATTCAGGATTATACTAACCATATCATCAAAATTTAAAATATTAGTAGCAGATGATGTATTGCTAACAACCATTATCAAGTTATCCCAATTATCTAGCAAAGAGCATAGAAATAAAAGTGCTTTCACTTCATCATCAAATGGAATATTCACTGATTTTAATTTATTTACAATAGACTGGAAATCATTAAAAATGACTTGATGCAGATTCACCTTCTTGTATCTTTGAATTAAATATTTTTTTCATCAAATAAATTTTATTTGAAGCACTAGGTTTTTCATATAAATTAGATAAAGATTTCATTAACTCTACCATGGTTGTTACTTTGGTAATATTCAAAGCCATGGATGTTGTTGGTCTCAATGTTATAGATCCAAGAGCCTTTCTGTCAAGAATTTTCCATTCTTCATCGGTCATCTTTGTAGGTCTTGGCTTCTCATCTAATAGTAAGTATAGATATTTTAAATAGAGATAATCTTCCACCTGTATATTCCATAATTGATAATTACGGTCGTCAAATTTTTCAATTCTTTATTTTCCATCTTCTGCCATTATGTAGCTCTCACTCAATCAGAAATCCCTCTGTGAGTAAATCTGTTAACACACAAAACCCTCAAACAAAAAATATTTGATACCATTTTTTGGCATTAATCACACCAGTTATACAAATATATTATTTAAATTTAAGCATACAATCAATAAATATGGAAATAAACGAGAAGAACAATACACAAGATATAACTTGGTTCACCCATTGTGGTCTACATCCACCAAGAAACAAGTAATCTATTATTCAAAGCTTCACAGAGGATATACAATGAAGATCTATAATCTTCCACACCTTTCCCAGATGTCCAATACTTTTTTCCTCACAATATTCTCTTTCTCTCTCTCTAATAATTCCTTCTTACAACTAACCCAATTATTAATGAGTTCACCACCTTCTAACCCTAGCTTTCTAGTTTATATATGCTTATACCAACTTTGGGCACTTTATCTATGTAATTACAACCATTAGATCAACTTTATAACAAAGGTTAGATCTAATTCCCATGAGTTATATAAATCAATCATGCACAGGTAACTGATGTCAGTTACCCTAACCGATGTCAATTCCTCCTTGCTTTGACTGATACTGGTCCCCAAGTGACTGACGCCAGTCTTCCAACCGATGTCGGTTACTATGTATTCCAACAATTAATAAAGCATCCTAATGTGAAGAAATTAATCTCCACAACTCAACATCCAATTGATACTCTGTGATTCTTCCAATCTTTACAAACAGTTGTGAACTATCAAAATCCAGTAACTATAAGTACCATCACAAACAATCAATCAATTTGAAAAAATAGGCACCTGTTCACCAAAAGAGGCAATTTTTCAAATGATACTCTATGATACAACCAATACTGTAAACATAATTCCACAAAAATATATCAATGTATAAAGACAACTACATTCCAAAAATAGTTAGAGTCCATTATCCTTGTGAAATTGTCAGTCACTGCAAATATCATGATCCAAAATGTTTAGATTACCACATGCCAAAAATAGACAAGATTCAAAACTGAATCATGTGAATCTATCAATGAAATATTTATCCCAATATTCTGTATTGTAACTAGGATAGAATTAAACTATTTGTATACCAAAAATGGTGAATTTTTATCCACTACAAAATATCACCAAGCATAATTTGCAAACCAAATTGTTAGTGTAATCATAATGCATTCTAACATTGTTACCATATTTAAAAATTACATTTTTTTCCCCCATGGACATGTGATTTTCAAGTATGGTAAGAATGAGATTTTGCATTATGAGCACAATTAAAAACATGCCCAAATTATGGGTCTTTAAAATTCACCTACCACATATATGCTAAAATAGATGCATTCCCAAACAACACTTATTCTGTAAATAACTATGAAACTGAACACTTTCAATGTGCCCATTAACCTTTACAAACTACTGTCAAATCTCTAAACCTTAAACACGAGTTTCATTTCACACCCAAATTATACCAGGACCTCAAAAGCTAAATAAGGAGATATAAATGGAGTATTTCTAATTTTTTCAATGTAAGTAAATCATTGAGTATGGTAAACTTGTCTCTCAGTTTCCCTTACGAATATGAATTCCAAAAATTCAAAGCTACAAAAATGGGAAAATATTTTGTTACAACAATACAATAGGAAACCCATAACTAACAACTCTGGATCAATTGCATATTTATTCAACAATAAAGAGAAATGGAATATATAGTTTAAAAAGTGTTTTCCAGCCCATTTAAATGGATTTTTATTTTCCATTATTACCTGATCTAGGCTGGTTTTATCAACTGATGGTGGATTCAAAACTTCATTTACCTTTGCAATAGGTTTGTATTCCATCTTTGTTTTACCATTACTCTGATGGTGTGATGGATAAAGTTTCTAATAATTGTCCATCTGATGCCCATTCACATGACAATGAGCACAAAAATTCTTGGGAAAAGAGGAATTATTTTTGCCAATTCTCACCTCTGAATGACAAAATTGATCTTTTTCATTTACCTTGTTCTTGACAAAAGAAGCCAAATTATTTAACAATGTCCTTTTCTTCTAGTAACTAGAAACATAGGAAAACATTCCACATTTTCTAAATATCATAGCTAAATTTCTTAAACTAAAAAAGAGGATCATAAGTCTTATAATTTCTTGTGATTATGATAAGAAAGAGGAGGTGATATTTCATTACCTCTTCTCTATGTTATCTTACCAAATCCATCCTACAATACTAGTGGGGTATTCACTTTTCTATCAGAATCTTGTCTCCCTTCAATGAGCTTAGAGGATTCTCCAATATCCATTCCCGTACTATGAAAACATATACCTGCAAAATGAGGACAATCCTCGACCTGTATTGGGTTAGTAATTCCTTGGAAATTTTTACCAAGGAATTTTCCATAAAATCTCATTTTCAACAATAATCGGGATCCAATGCATTTAGTGTTTTTTTGAAATGAACCAAAAGCATAATTACTTGAATTTGAATTTGAATGGGAAGAAGAATCACATGGTGAATAACTTATAGTACACTCATTGGTCATGGTATCTACATCTGAAGTTGAAGGTAATTCCTTCTTATGCTCACCACATTGTAACCTTACCAAGAGTTCATCCTTGGTTTATAATTTTAATTTCAAACGAGCATTCTCCTCTTCTAAGGAGTAATGCCTTGAAATTAGAAGAACAATGTCTTCCTGGATCTGGTGGTTGAATGCCTCAAGCTCTTCAAGATTTTCCTATTTTGATAACTTACCCATGGTGCATTTGTACCTTTCTAATAAAAACTAAACCAACTGCACAATATTAAGCAATCAAACTATCAAATCAGCCTACTCTGATACGAAAACATAATCCATAAGCATGAGTAAATACTCTACTTTTAAAACTATTTACAAGGATTGTAGACACCAAAATTTGGTATCGATACCCTTTTCACCCCGTGTTCATTTATTTTCACCATGGTTGCTTATATAGACCCTTCATTTTAAATCATGTTTTATTCATATTCCCATATTTCCCATCTATTATCCCATTTATCTTGAATTATTGCTAATCCTCATTAATTATCCCTTAATCCTCATCTCATTATCCAATTACCCCTTAATCACCCTCTAATTCTCCTCTATAGGTTGTTTATCATCCGTAAACAACCTAGTTGCCCAACCTTAGGCCCCCCTTAGCACTTATTTACTCCATTTCATCCCTCACCTACCCATTTCATCTCTCTATGCAACCCTAACCTACCTAAGCCTCATAGAACCCTAATCTTGCTTTGAATGGGCTTGATGCCTTGAGATAGGCATCCTCCCACCACTAAAATGGATGGTTCCCCGTGGTTTGTGGTGACCCACCTAGGTTTCCATCGACCCTATAAAGCCACCCACACCCATCCTTCTAAAGTGATGTGAAATTATAATTCTTCATGTGACTTACAATCTTATCTTCATGCTTGAGCTTCTTTGCAACTATTTCAGTCTTCTTAGAGTCACTTTGAGCTTGCTTGCATCATTTATGTAGAATTTGGGGAGATCATCTTTGCCTTGTGTTTGTTTATTCCATCATTGCATTATTATTATTATTATTACTATCAGTTGCTAAAATTTTTCAAGTCTATCTGCCATTAAAGATTTAGATCCAACCTTCCCTTTTATCTATCTTATGTGTAGGTTGTTAATCCAACCCATCCAATTTAGACCTTACCTAGGTCAACCTAGGTTGTCGTTGCCCCTGTTAGGTCACCATCGACCTTCTCCCTATTACATCACTTATTCTTCCATCTAGATCCATTACAGTTTGTCTTATGGTTTCTGTTTCCCTATAGTTCTTAGATCTGTCATTCTGTCACTCTATCAACCCAAATCCACTCTGTCAGTCCTCGGTCACCACCAACCCATTCCAATCACCATTGACCTAATCCATATTTTCATCTAAACACCTTATATTCCCATTTTCTTACATCCTTTCTGTTTCTCATGTTTCTGGGCTTCTCTGTAGGTTCTTATCGGTCATCATAGTATTACATTAGCTTCAGATCTATAATTAGACCTTTCAGATCTGCATCTTTGGTCATTGTTTTGATCCATCTGTCCCATTTGCCATCGACTAGACCTCTATAGCCAGGGTCACCATTGACCTAGCTAGGTATATTTCTCTTTATGTTAATCTAGATCAGATTTGCACTTTTCTTCCAGTTATACAAATTCAAATTCTATTTAGGTTCATATTCTACATTTTAATCAGTCCTTTGTCATATATTTTATCCTCTTTTATCAATATAGGGGTTGACATCTGCATAAGGAAGTTCATGCTTCTTGGAACTGACTTCATCAGGAAACCCCCTCATCTACCATCTAATCCATTTTCTTTCTAGTTATCTTTGTTGTGTAGATCCATCACATTTGTGAGGATGAGTTCATTTTTGTGCTTGTCCATCATCACCATCTTATCCCAAGGTACCTTAAACCCTTGTATGTTTTGAGTTTCTTTATTTTCTTTAGTATCTAGTTCATTAGTTTGAATAGGAAAGAGGAAATTTGTTCCAACAAGAATATTTTTAATTCATCAGTTTCTTGACTTTTATCAAATTCAAAAACTGATTAAAATTTGATTCAAATGTGTTGAAAAATTGATCTAAAAGTGAATTAAAACATTCATCTCAATTGCACATTCAAACCAAACAAATTTCCATTTTACCCAATTTAATCAAATTCCTGTAAAATTGTCAACTTATTAAAACTTCATTCACACTAAAAATATGCTTTAAAAATCTACAAATTATCAGAAACTGAATGCAAAAACCAGACACATGACACAAAATTTGTTTACGAGGTTTAGAAATTCCTACGTCATCAGGTTCAGATGAACCATTCTATTAAATTTTTCTTGTAAGTACAACTCAAAGAAATTTATAAATGTTAATGAAACATCAAAACCTACACAAAAAGACCCTAAGAACCCATGAGCTCTGAAAACAATTAGATTTCGCTATCCATGTTTGTTCCCATCTCTGTAAGGAAAACTTCCCTTTAGGTTCTAGTCTTCCAGTGAATTTTGCTACATAAAAATACGTGACAAAAACTAAAAATTGGGAAAATTACTATATCATTAGGTGCGTATCAAAATTCTATACATCTTCCTAGTTCACGATACATTCTGGTTTTTCCATTAAGCGCTCAAAAATACTAATTTCTAAAACTGCCTCCTTATCAATATTCACATAGTCATCGCACATTCACACTTAAAATATATTCAAGCTCCTTTTATAGCTCATCGATCTTGTGTGGCTCAATGACTAAGCTATTATTTTGTATCCAACCACTCAATGGTTTGATCCTCCTTATCTAAGACCATTAGTCATTTTTTCCATGGTGGGGAAAATCCCACATTGATATGGAGGTTGGCAAGAGGATGGTTTAAAATTGGTTTTCCCTCCCTATTCACCTGTGGTTGTGGCCATGATTTTCTTGTTTTTGCTACCCACATGGATGGGTCAACTATTTGTTATGCCACATATATGGCAGTGGCTGTTTATATGCCTGAGTTGTGTTAGTTGGGATATGTTTGGAGGTTTGTTGGAACAATAAATGGATAGGCCGAGTTGTATGTCCATTGGAGATATAGCTCACCAAATGGAATGCCAAGTGGAGATATAGCTCGTGAATGTTAGATATGCCATGTTGTAAGGTGGATTCGGTGGATATCTTGGGATTGACCTGTGTGGATGGGGCTCTTCGCATTCTAGAAATGTGGGAAGTGAGGTGGCAGCTCACCGAGCTATCCCTAGAAACTTTCTCTGAGATCATTCCTACACACAACATTATTAAAACATTATAAGATATATCCCATATGCATAATACAAATAACATCTTAGCATATATATATATATATATATATATATATATATATATATATATATGCTAAGATGTTATTTGTATTATGCATATGGGATATATATAAATTCATTTTGATAATGCTATATATATATATTTGTGGCATTATGTAACAGTGGAAAAGACACCCCTCCGATAAAAAAATGTGTCAACCCTGGCTAAGGGCCGCTAAATAGCGGGGCCCACCCATACAAAAGTGAGCGTCGAAGACCAAAGTCATAAAACCAAATTTTTATTTCTGCTCTATTTTCATTTTTCCATGTGTTACAATGTGATTCATCAATTGTCCTTATTTTCTCTCTATCAATTGACATCTTATACAAACGGTAACTTGCTCCAACAGAGTTTGTTTTTCATGTTGAAATAGGTGACAGAAAGCTCTTGGAGTCTCCTATCATACTGTAATGATCCTCGGAGATTTAGGGAAAATATTCTTACTAATTTTATCTCTAGATTAGTGTTGATGTAGGAAGTGGATAGATTACACTTCAATCCAAACACTAACCTTCTTATAGGGTTTTCCACCCATGGTTAGGGTTTTGGTGTGATTAAGTTCATTGCATATGGTTTCAAGATTGTGTGAAAACTAGGGTTTGAGAGCATAACACATTTTCATACCAACCGAAGGGAAATAAATTTAAATAGCCTCATTCTAATAGGGTCTAAGATCGTACATAGGGGTAGGACTGAGTATTACAAACTGACCAAGTTGTACGGTTCTGCACTAGGAGATTTTCCAATCACAATATAAGAAATGATGCATCTTCAGTCTCTGCACTCCCATATAATCTAGTTTATGCATCTAGATCTCTCAAGTGCAGTCCTATGTAGCTAAATAATATCTTCCTTCTAATTTTTTCAAACATGTAGCATATTGTAATCATTATTTATAAGAACTGATACATTCTTATGATATTGTATGATTAATGTTGGAAGTTAATTAATCAGAAGAGATCCTAATTTTAGACCATACATTCCTTTTTAGCTTTGTGTACTTTCCATAACATAAATTTATTAAGGTTAAAATGGGTGTAAACATTTGGTGAACTCTACTCTTACATCGAACATCTTTACCCAAATCCTAGTTTCCCTAGGGTTCAATTTTGTATGCTCATCTCTTTTGGTTTTCTTTGTGTTTTTTATTGCATATCATCATGTCTCTACCTCAAATATTCTATGATCTTCATTTCAATCCCAAGGGTTCACTCCCCTATGTTGGTATGGGATACTCTACCTCTAACCAAGTCCAATATGGATATACAACTTGAGATCATATTTGTTACAACCATTTACCCGCTAATTTCACTTTTTGTGAATTTACTATTTCATCCCCTTTTAAGATTTAATGTATGTTTTTAATTAATATACATTAAAATGATAAAATAATACAACATGAAGCTTTTCTAATTTAATTAATTGTTAACATTAACTATCCAAATCATTATAACATTTTACAAAGTGAGTATTGATATAAGAACTATCAAAACATAAAGGAGAGATTACACTTAGCTTGTTCTGTTAGGACGTGGAGATTCAAAGTGATCTCGATGTAGGAATGGGCTAATATGAGACTAAAGTTACTTCATTGTTGGAACTAGCACTTGAAACTTCACCTGGACAAAACTGTATAGCTATAGCTAGGTCCAAAGCATTCGTACGGTCTTGATCCTTCTGTACGGTCTTGGACCTGCTTTGGTTCTAAATTTGTAACTTTCTATGTACCTTTTATACCTAGAAATGATTTTCATTGCGTGTGAGTATTCTTAACTCTCCTTTGGAATGGATTTGTAACTTTGATCAAATCCTCATAATGCAATATGAAGTTCATATAAAAGAAAGTTAGGTGGGTTGTGGGTACCCTTGTGCTCTTTTGGTATTGCCATTACTCCAAAGAGGGCTCAAAACTCACATCATTTTCATAGCACGTGATATCTACCATAGTGTAATTAGAATTTGACAAAACATTCTTTAATAATACCTTGCTAGAGTTTCAAACTTACTCAAATACTTGGGAAGGATTAGTTTGCTTGTTTGTGGAGAGAAGATGAAGACTCTTGGACCTGGTAAGTAACTTTATACCTATAGAGAGTATTGCCCTAATGGATGTACAGGATTTGTTTCACATTTTTGGGAACTTAGAGTGCCTTTTGTGCTTGCTTTTACATGAGGATCTCTTAAAGTGTGAGGACCTTAAATTAGGTATGATTGAATTAATTATATAGGCTTCCGATGATAATTATGTCATGAAGGGATGACCAAGAGGGAACATTAGTCCATATGAAGATGATTAAATTGAAATTTTTAATGCACAATGTGTCGGTCAAAAACCATACAATAGGTTTGAGCTATATATTTTTACAAACTGACCAAAGATGATGTTTTTGACCCGGGAGGAAAAAGTTAAATTTGACTTCATGGAGCTAGGGATTTATGTTTCTAGGTATTTTTTGTGTCATTAAACCTAAAAAAATGATGAAAAAATGATGCAAATATAAACAAGTGAACAAAGAGCTATTAGGGTGTGCTAAATAAGAATGAGGAGGGTTTATTTGTGTATACAAGTGTTCAATGTTAAGACCAATAGTGTCAAAAGATAGATTTCTAAATTTGATTGTCTACATGTACCCCCTTTAAGTATGAAATGAAAATTGCATTCTTAAAGAAAAATATATTTGAGTGCGTAGACACACTTTGTCTTTGATCGTAATAACTTTGTTTTACAGTATCATGTTGTGTTGGTATTGACACGCTCTGAAATGAAACCTGTAACACCGAGTTTACTCAATGCCCAAGATAGGAAAATAAAATTTAGCTCAAAATTTAATGAAAGTATTGAAAATAAATGTGCAACAAGAAATGCCAAAAGAGATGCAAAACACGAAAGGAATACACCTATTTTTCTTGTGAAGGGAATGTGTTCCCATTGTCATGCTTTGGATATTCTAATTTTTTTTAAGGATTGGGGGTGATCAATCCCCAATTTCTGCCAAGGGGAGGTTAATGTGTTAGGTGTACTAACCTAACACATAAATGTCTAAGAAAAAACCAAAAAGAGGAGCTGAAGAACCATTTCCAAAGAAGAAGACCAAGTATCAAATTCATCCAACAACTTTGATATCTACCCCTTAATTGCAAATAGGATAGGAAATCCTTCCAAAGAAGAACTTAGCTACTTTGATACCTTCCATAACCCCAAAGACCATATCACTATAGATGAATATAAGCCCAATATTGTAACTTGAAACACACAGTATAAAAGAGAAATAAGTGCCCCCATACTCTTCCCATGTGTTGTATTACTAAGTAGAAAATGAATAGGACTACTTGCATGCCAAAATGTGAGTGGATAAAGGAGACCTATACCTCTAATGTGTTTGAATCTATAAGTAAAACTGAGTACCATGGAGAAGGAGATAATGAAATACTTCATGCCCCCTGAAAATGTGTAAAACTTAGTTAATCTTAATACGAAACAATATAATAATGTTATAATAATGATGATGAATTTGAAAATGCTAAATTTTTTGGAGTAATTTCCCCTAGGCAAAAACATATGGTAGGGTTAGAACCATTTGTACAGTCCTGACCACTATGTATGGTTTTGACATTGTGTAATTTTTTTTTGATTTTATTCATCTGAATATGATTCTGATGCATTTTTATCTCCCTTGCATATACATGTGCCCAAAAATATGCATGTGTCTATTGAAAATGTAAAAAAAAACCTTGGATGTTTTCCCCTTATTTTGAGGTGTGTGTGATGAAGAATTTTAGTTCGCGACACTCAAAAGAAGAAATGAACACCCATAGTTGAGTGTATAAGAATTTGTATATACATTCTAAAATGATTGATGTGGTGGCCACCATGAAGAAACTACACCTACAAATAGGGATGCACATGGTATACCATGGTGTGAAATAATAGCCACAAGAAAAAGAATCCTGATAAGAAGAATAGTGTTAATGGAACAAAACAATAATATCAATAATACAATACATTATGTTATTAGAAAAAAAGTGCATACCATGTAGAAACAAGTGTAAAAAATGTCACACAAAAAGGTAAAAGCACCTACAAACATGGGATACCCATGGTGTCACAAGAAAATAAATCCTTTTAGTCCTGTAAATAAGAGGTACGCAACCACACCCAAAGAATTACGATGCAAACACGTGACATCCACAGTGTCACAAGACAATCAAGGCCATTAGGAAACAATCAGAGTATGAAGTAAGCATACACACACAACTAGCAAACTTGGGTAAAAAATAAACATAGTAATATGTGATATAAAACATATGATATATGATATGTGAAAGAGCTAGCAATAATTGTAAGCGTTGCACTTGATACAAGTGTTAGTCTTGTTAGTCCAAAATATAACAACTACATAATATATATATATATATATATATATATATATATATATATATGTATGTATGTATGTATGTATGTATGTATGTATGTATGTATAATAAAACGTAATGAGGAGAGAAACAAACTATAATGGAAATATAACACCTAGATGTAGTATGCAAAATGAGTATGCCCCCAGCGATTAGCATTCTAGGTAAAGGGTAGGACAACACCTATGATTATGTACCACTTTGTGTATGTCCTACATCATACTCAATATACCATGTGAACGCATGCATGTAAAGAAGTAATGTTATCTCTCAAACCAAAGGATTAAACAACATGTATAATGTAAAGTGCAAACAATGTACATTATTAGAACAAGTCCTTATTTTGTTATTTTGTTAATATTTGAATATTTTTGTGTTTTTGGGCCCTCAAGGAAGGCATAAATGAAAACCCATCCTCTGAAAAGAAGGAAGGGTGATCCAAGAATTCCCCCACGTAGCAAAATATATATAAATGTTGTAACTAAAGAATGGGAAGAAATATTTCCCCCAATGTGTGTGTAAAGTGAGGTTTGTATATAGGAATGTTCCCTCAATAGTCAAGTTGAACCTATAGACAGAATGCGTGATCAAGAAATGAGTGGGGGATAACATGAGAACTACCCCAAGAGAACCTTACGAGCAAGTAAAATAAATTCTTAAGATGGAGGGTCAAGCCTCGAATGTGTCACAAAATTTGGTACAAATGTAGTTAGAACCATGATGGTGATATGTACTGCAAAAGGCCTATGCGGTGAACTAAAAATAACAGAGCATTGAGTAGAATGCAATGTGCTATATCGGAGGGGTGGACTAGAAGAATGTGAACTAATAGAAGACCAATGAGAAGTGGTAGTGTGATCCATAAAGGTAGAAGATATGCATAAGATAGGATGAGACTACAAACTGCTAGAGATAATGTGTGCAAAGAAAGGCTTAGGGGGATACCTAAAGGCCCTATAACTATGTGATGTAACATATGAAACTAAAGGCCCATCAAGAGGTCTAAAATGATGTAAATATGTGTTTACAATCAAAGGTCTAGTATGAGACCTAAGAGAACCAACGTGTGAAGGAATATGCATATATGTAGATGAACTAGGCAGTAGGGTGGAAAGTGCAAAAGAATGGGGCACATGAGGAGAGAAATATCTAAAAGGAACACCACAAATAGTGAAAAAATGTTGATGAATAATAATATTAATACACTGATGTACAATGGATGGGAAAACAATAAGAGCATATAGCCAAGGGAGACCTAAATGTAAAACCTTGGTAGTAATATGTTTTGCAAACAAGAATGAATTTTTTGTAGTGATAGATCCAACAATGATTAGTAGTGTAATGCATAAAAAATGTGGATCAGAATCAAGCACAAGACTCTCAAAACTGATTTAATAAAATTTAAATCTTAATCATATAACTGGTGTTCAATTAGATATATCAGAAACACATAATATACAAGCATACAATGATAAACAAGTACAAATAACAAGAAGATGAGAGTGAATTAGCTAATATTTGACTGTCTATACCCAATTAATGCTAAAATGAAGGTGGGACAAGCTCAATCTGGACTATGCATGCTTCATCTAGCAGACATTGATCTATAGGTGTGCTAGACCTTAGCACCTAGAAGAAGATAGTACCACCCCAGATGCTAGTATCTGAATTGGGTACTATTATCTTAGTAGTGAGTGTGAGTCTAGTTCTTCTAGGGTCTAGTAGTATCACCTTCACTTTTCTTTGTCTTGCATATACTTTACTTTAGGGTTATCGTATCACACCTTTACCTCAAAAACAAACCCTAGGTACATGTAAAAGGCTCAAGCACACATTAAATGTAATAAAATATGCATATTATTGAGTAAGAAAAACCTTAACGGGCACCCCAATGTGATTGTCATTGATTAGTGCACTACATTTCAGACTCAATGTTGTTCTAGGTGTGTGAATGTGTGTGTGTGTGTGTTAGAATTGTATCAACTGAAGCTAGCTTTCCCTTGTGCAAGTTACACCAAGATAGCGGGCTATAACTACTTTTCTCCTAAGATGATGTGTGCTATGGAACTCATAATATTGTTGGGCCCTTGGAATATTGACCAAGTATGAAGGTGCTTAGGTGCGCAAGATCCCAGTTATAGAATGGCGCACAAGGCAAAAACATGCAAGAGAAGGGCTTAAGGAAGCACATAGCATGTGTGATGCGTGAAAGGAGGTTTGAGACTTAGCCAATTTGAGTGCCCAAGGTAGAACACGTGAAAAGTGTGATCGGTTGCGCGTGGATAAGATGTTAGCCTGGCAACAGGTTGGCCTAGGAAAGAGCATGCCTTGGATGGAATCTTCTAGAATATCATCATGAGATGGAGTGGAGAGCTCATGCCTGAAGGAACATGCTCACATGGAGGACTACATTCAACACTTGGTGACGGATCTGAGGGCATGGCAAGGTGAGTTGGCAGCCCGGGAAAGTGATAAATACAAGTGCATGCCAAGGAAAAGATATATACACACACACAGAGAGATATATCATCTGGATATACATAGGGAATAGTGGGTTAGAGAGTAAGGGAAGCTCTGTAGAATTTCTACGAGTGGATATTCTGGTTCAGGAAAGGATGTACTAAGCATGGAGTTGTTATTTTTCTTTTCTGTTAGTTTAGCTACATATGTCTAATGATGCACATGACTACGGTCTACTCTCTATGACACTCTGTAATGAACCAATGAATATATTGAGGTTACCTGTTATAAATAGATACGAATATCAATGGGTTTAATGTATATTTCATTCATATGAGTCCTCTTTCCTTTCATGCTACGAATGAATGATTGTATCTTTCTTTCTGTTATAGTATATGTTATGGAATCTATTAAAGCACTCAGTCTGAAGTGACTGCAAGGATCTAGAGGCCGTTCTGAGCCCTATGGTTCTTGTATGTCTCAACTTCTTTCCTAAATACTCTTACACTAATCATAGATAATGCTTCCCAGT
This sequence comes from Taxus chinensis, assembly GCA_019776745.2. Taxonomy (NCBI): domain Eukaryota; kingdom Viridiplantae; phylum Streptophyta; class Pinopsida; order Cupressales; family Taxaceae; genus Taxus; species Taxus chinensis. The sequence continues at coordinate 479,750,534 of CM034154.1, read as the reverse complement.
AAACTCACATAAAAGAGAGACTCGGTACCCATGCGTGCCTCGGGTGAGTGCTCAGATTCTGCTGGATGATAGGCCGATGCACATGGGATTTCTTCCTTTTTTGATAGGAGTAAAAATGACTACAAATATTCCCTTCATATGCAGTGACTAATGCAACCCAAATGCAGTCCTTAAGTTGATACGTTTTCCCAAGTAATAGATAGAAAGTAATAGCCCCAATTGCCTCCTTAGAATAATTAGTAAGTTATGTATATATAAGATTCATTTTCTTGAATTTTGACATTAACAACACTAGAAGTTGACCCAAAATGGTAAATAAAAACTTAGATAAGATGAAAAAGTGACATACCATTTTAAAAATGTAAGATTTGTTATCTTGTTTTAGTGATTTCAGCTAAAAATTCAGATAACCATAGGATTTTTTTGAAAAATCTCTTTAAAATACCTTTTGAAAGAGATTTTTGGGTTTTTATTGCATGAAAACATGTTTCTCTCATGCATCATGTCTCATGTTTCCCGAAACCCAAAACTTGAATTGCCTAAGTCCTTCATGTCAGGTTTTTGGAACTTAGAAGCATCTAAACATCTCATGCATCATGTCTCATGTTTCCTGAAACCCGAAACCTGAATTTCCTAAGTCCTTCATGTCAAGTTTTCAGAACTTCTAGAAGCATCTAAACATCTCATGCATCATGTGTCATGTTTCCCGAAACCCAAAACCTGAATTACCTAAGTCCTTCATGTCAGGTTATCGGAACTTAGAAGCATCTAAACATCTCATGCATCATGTCTCATGTTTCCTGAAACCCGAAACCGGAAATACATCATGTCTCATGTTTCCCGAAACCAAAAACCCAAAATGCATCATGTCTCATGTTTCCCGAAACCTGAAATAAATCAAATGCATCATGTCTCATGTTTCCCGAAACCTGAAACCTGAAATGCATCATGTCTCATGTTTCCCAAAACCTGAAACCCGAAATGAATAAAATCCTTTATTATAGGTTTTCAGACACTCCAAGCATGATGACATGTGATTAATGTCTAGTTGTCTGGCAGTTAGTACATGTGTCAAGTGAGGTGTATTAGCAATCATTCCAATGCGCCAGATGAAGCTAAGATGTAGGGCACAATCCAGAAGTTCTAGGAATTCTGAGACAAGCAGGCTGCGCTGGAGGAAGACAAGGATGATGAAATAGAATAAGCATAATGTTTCATGTCATTTCAATCCAGAGATTGAAATGTATTTTTCATTTTCATTACATCACATAAGAAGCAAATTTTGACTTGGTCTCCTGCGTGAGAGTCAAGCAAAATAGGACTCTTGTTAAAAGACTATTTTCTAGGATTTATCCTATTTTCTCTCTACTCTTTTTATTATAAATAAGGGATGTTTATGCATTCCAAAGGGTTGAGATTTTTGGAATATTGAGAACTATTGTGAAGAAGAAAAACTTTGTGTTTTCTTTTAATCATTTGAGGAATAGAAACCGATGCTATTTTTGCAAACTTTGTGTTGTGAGATTCATCTCTCTTAAGATATTGTTCTTATGTTCAGGATCTTAAGCTATTCTTTGTTTAGCATTCTCGATTATTTTAATTGTTTCAAACATTACATTACATTTTTTATCTAAATCTCGTATGATTATTTCATGCTCTATGTTTACTCGAAAGAAAATACGTTCCTCTCATTTCCTTTCCATTGTGTTTCTTCCATAATAATAATTTCCTTTCTAATCCATTCCATTTCGAAAAACAACATATTCGCCTAGTGTGGATATGGATTTTGGGATTCTATTCCAACCCCAATGGTTAGATTAGTGTGAATATTGTATATATTATTTATGATGTGTTTTAGATTAGTAATAAACAGACAGCCTCACCTGTCTTTGAGGAGGGATTTAATCCCATGTACTGTGGTTGAACCTCATATTTTGGCTTGACAAAATATCCAACCAACAGTTTTTGGTGACTCCACTGGGGAATACGGATTGATAAGACTAAGCTTATCCTATTGGTGTCTGGCGACTCCTGTATTTGCCTTATTTTCAACAAGATCTATTTTCCAGTTCAAGTTGGCTAGAAATATCTTCACTCGGTCAAGCCGAGCCCGGGGTGAAACTGATCCGTTCTTTGATTTGCTTCAACAACATAATTTTAGGATTTCACCCAATAGTGTTGCATCTAGCCGAGCAAGAAGTTCTTTTCCCATCTGAAGAACTCGGTATTCCTCAAGAACAAGAAGTTTTTACAACTTATCGTGCATTATTCTTGTCAGATATTCATTCCTGTACACGCTTGATTTAGAAGAATGGCAGCACAACCTATGCCTTGGGGTGCAGCTATTGGTCTTCTTTCCTTAACTCCACCATTGCATGATCTACCACATGGGTCACGTAAGAATATTCCTAAGTTCAATGGTGATGGAAAAAAACACCCTGATGAACACATCACTTCATTCTTTGTTGCATGCAGCATTCTTGGGGTTGCTCATGAAGATGTCTCTGTTCGACTCTTCGTTGAAACATTGCATGGCGTAGCAGTAGAATGGTTTTACCATCTCCCAAATGCATGCATTACCAACTGGGCTACCATGAGATCTGTATTTGAAGCAAGGTTCAAACCAGCTGAAGATTCTCATGCCTTGTTAGCACAGCTTACACACATGAAGAAGGAGTCTTATGAACCCATGTGGGACTTCATAGCCAAATTCAACAAGCTGATTCATAAGATTCTAGACCTAGTTGTTCCCACTCTTGAAAATCAAAAGTGTTTCTTCATCAACGCTCAACCTCCTGATGTGAGATTCTTATTGAGAAGATCTATTATTCCTGATTTGGCCACCGCTGAAGCTACAGCCACTGAAATAGAAGATGATCTTATTCTAGCAGAAAAGATCAGAAGAGAATCATCTAAGCCTAAAAATTAAGAGTTCTTCTCAGAGTACTACTGATCCTATGATTCAAAAGATGGCCAACGACTTGATCACTTTGAAGAAGCAAATGTCTCAACAAGTGACCAACATTCCTTATCGGGATATTCCTAGATGGAATTTCAACAATGCTAATGGCACCCCCGTAAGAGATAGGAATCGGTTGATTGCTGCTCCCACCAGGCTGGCCATTGAAGCTCCTCCTATCAATGCAGTAGTTGAAATAGTTGAGGATGGTGAAGAACCAGAAGATCAAGATTCTCATGAAGCTTTCGAAGCTTCAGGATATGTTGATGAGTCTTTTGACGATTTAGCTGGTGACTCTATCATTGGGTACTTCGAGTACGAGGAAGATGAAGGTGAGCATGATGGAAAATCATTTGCAGTCTTCACTCAATCCCAATCTCAGAACCCCAAAAATCCAGTTGAAAGCTCCAAGGATAAAAGTAAGGAAGCTCCCATAGTTATGGCTAAAAGAGGATCTCCCATCTCAGCACAAACTGAAAAGGAGATAACTAAAAAGGTAACTTCACCTTCCAACTCTTTTTCTCCTACTTTCAAGGCCAGTACCTCGGCTCAGACCAATGTAACCAGAACTGAGCCCTCCATCATTCCTTCATATACCACTTTCGACATCATTGATCATGCAAAGAAAACCAAAATCCAAATGTCGGAAGCCGAATACCTTCAGTCCAACCCTGAGCAATTTGAGAAACTTTCCAAATTCATTAGAAGCAAGGCTGCTATTCCTCCATCTTTGAAAGGCATTTTTCCTAGCCCCACTCAGCCTTTACCTCAGAGTAATATGACCTTTGCTACTTCTTCGAGAAATATTGAACCGTTTTATTTGTCTTTACTTATAAATGGTTTTAAAATCAGCAATTGCATAATTGACTCAGGAGCCTTTGATAACGTAATGCCCACAAAATTAGCTCATGCCCTTGGACTCACACTGACTAAATCTTATGGGCAGTGTTATTCCATGGAAACCAAACAAGTCCCCTTGATTGGCCAAATCAAGGATGCACAATTTGCATTTGTTGCCTTCCTTGAAAAGAGAGTGAAAATGACTATCCTGGTTGCTGATATCCCAGCTGCTTATGGTATTCTCTTAGGAAGAGGTTTTTGCAAAGATGTTGGAGGAGAAATCAACATGGATTGGACCAAAGCTAAAATTCCAGTAAATGGAGTTCCTCGTGTCCTTCACCCCGAAGCACAAGCAAAGTACCTGGTTACTAAATCAGATGATCCTAAGGCTCAAATTCTCTTTGAAGATGTAGGCTTGGGTAATTATTTCATGACATCTGAGGTGCCCTCTGTAGAAGTCAAAGAAGAAGATCCTAATGCTGTTTGGACCCTTGAGTTTGACGAGAGTTGTTCAACTACTGGTTCAGGTGCTGGCGTGGTTCTTATATCTCCAGATTTCGAGATCTTTTCCCTTTGCTTTCAAGTTGCAGTTTGATAATACTAATAACACAGCCAAATATGAAGCTTTGTTATTAGGATTAGAAATGGCAAGACAAAAAGGAATCCAAAATCTCAAAGTACAGGGAGATGCCGAGTTGATTGTGAATCAAGTAAGGGGGATTTATCAGGTAAAAAATGATCACCTAAGACATTACAGGAACAAGGTTTGGGACAACATAGAATTCTTTGATGCTTTTTCCATTAAGGCAGTCTTAAGATATTACAATGATAAATTTGATTCTTTAGCTTTTCTATGCATCTCTTCTTCTCCCCCACCCAAAGTTCAAACAGGACATGTATACCATTGAGATTGTGTATTGTCCAAGCATTCTAGATAACTCAACACATTGGCAAGTGTTTAATGATGATCAACAGGTATTATCTTTTCTTGAGAAAGCTGATAATTTTAGTGAAGCTTTATTTTGAAGGATTAGAATCAGCTTTCCGTGAGTCTGTCTCTAATTCATATCAAGAAATTGATGGTGAATTCATCCAGCTCAAAGGAAATAAGATTCCAAAGGGATTAGTTTCTCTGGAAGGTCTGTTTGACAAGCATGACCATTTCATTCAGGATAAAAGGAAAGCTGAAGGTGCTTCCTCATCAGAGGTAGATCAAGTTAACCTGGGCTCTGCTGATCAACCAGGATGGTAAACATCAGTAAATGTTGTTCTCCAGAGGAAAAAGAAATATTCACTTCACTCCTAAAGAGATATATGGATTTCCTAGCATGGTCATATGTGGATCTGAAATCTATCAAGCCAAACGATGTGTAACATAGCATTCCTTTGAAGCCTAAGGTTAAACCCTACAGGCAGAAGCAAAGGCATTACAACCCAAAGATCTCAGGGACTATTCTTGTAGAAATTTAGAAGATGTTAGACGCAAGGATTATCTTTCCAATCCATCATTCCACCTGGGTTGCGAACATTGTCCCTGTCAGAAAGAAGAACGGTGAAATCTAGATTTGTGTTGACTTCTGGAACCTCAACCAGTCTTCATTGAAAGACAATTATCCATTTCCCATCATGGACCAGGTATTACAGACTGTCACTGGATCAAAAATGTTATCCATGCTTGATGGATTTTTGGGGTATAATCAGGTTGAGGTAGTTGTTGAAGATCAACATAAAACAACATTCACCACTCCATGGGGAACCTTTGCTTATAGGAGAATGCCTTTTGGTTTGATTAATGTCAGAGCCACGTTTCAAAGGGCTATGGACTTAGCTTTCAGAGATTTAATGGGCAAGGTCATAGTTGTGTATTTGGATGACTTGATGGTCTTCTCTAAAAAGTGAAGTGATCATTATGATCACCTGGAGCAGGTACTCTTAAGGTGCAGGTGTCATGGGATTTCATTAAATCCTAAAAATTCCATGTTCAGAGTGACAGAAGGAAATTTGTTGGGTCATATTGTGACTAAAGAAGGAACCAAGATCAATCCAGAGAGGGTGAAGGCCATCCAAAGCCTTACCCTACCCACAAGAAAAACTGGGGTGCACTCCTTTTTCGGGAAGGTCAATTTCCTAAGAAGATTTGTACCTGACTTTGCCGATAAAACCAAGGATATCCTTGGGATGATGAAAGGTAAAACTCCATTTCAATGGAGCACTGAAGGGAAGCTTGCTTTCAAATAATTCAAATGGGAAATTTCTCATGCTCCTATTCTAGTATGCCCAGACTTCAAGAAGGATTTCATCATGTATAGCTATGCTTCCGCACATACAGTATCAACCATCCTAATGCAGGAGAATGTAGAAGGAATCAAAGCTCCCATTACTTTCATGAGCTTCCCACTAAAGGAACATGAATTGAAGATGTCTCAAATTGAAAAGCATGCTTATGTAGTGGTGAGAGCGGTGAAGCATTTCAGATACTATGTGTTGAGTTCTCACACTCTCGTTCTTGTTCCTGATACTGCAGTTAAGTCCATTCTGACTCAACAAGAGTTGGGTAGTCAATGGGGTAACTAGATAGCCAAAGTCCAAGAATATGACTTGGACATCAGACCTACCAAGTTGGTACGAGGAAGAGGCCTGTGCCAACTGATTGCAGAAAATAAGTCTGAGACAGAGTACGAGGAGACTAAAGATACTTCTTCAGAATTTCCCATGGTGCTTTTTGTAAGCACAACCGATGAATGGTATGTAGATATCACTTTCTTTTTAACTTACGGTGAATGCCCCCACATTTAAGCCAAAAATAAAAGAGGACAGTTAAACTCAGGTCCGCGAGATACATTCTTTGGGATAATGGTATATACAAGAAGGGTATTGATGGTGTATTCCTACGGTGTGTTGATAAGTCTCAGCAGGTAAGGTTGCTAGAATCCTTCCAAAATATAGCATGTGGAGGAAATTTATCTTCTTCCATAATAGCTTACAAGATCTTACGGGCCAGGTACTATTGGCCTACTCTCTTTCGAGATTCAGCTGAATGGGTGGCTAAGTGTGAAGCTTGTCAACATTTTGTTGGTCGCCCTAAGCTGGTTGCTCTTCCCTTGAAGCCTGTGGTAATTGAAGAACCTTTTTGCCAATGGGGAATTGATTTCATTGGAGTACTGAACCCTACCTCTAGTGCTGGTCATAATTATGTGCTCACCGCCATAGACTATTTCACCAAGTGGGTGGAAGCTGCTCCAATCAAACAAGCAACCTCCGAAGCTGTGTGTAATTTTCTCAAGGAAAATATAATTGTTAGATTTGGTGTGCCTCACAAGATCGTTGCTGACAATGCTTTTAATTTCTCATCGCATGAGTTGACATAATTTTTCTATGGATTTGGGATCATGTTGGCTCATTCATCCGATTATTACCCCCAAGGCAATGGTCAGGCTGAATCCAGCAATAAGAACCTGGTAACCATAATCAGAAAGCTTGGTTGATGAGAATCAGAGGACATGACACAAAGCATTGTATGATGTGTTATGGGTAGATCAGATTACTACAAAACAAGCTATTGGAATGTCCCCATTCCAGTTGTTGTATGGAATTGATGCTGAAATTCCTATCTCTGTAGAATTGCCAGCCTTATGGTTGGCTAAAGCAATTGAGGATGAAACTTTTCAAAGTTCCATTGAGAAAAGGATAATGTACCTAGCCAGGCTAGAAGAAGAATGGAGCAAGGTGGTAGATCACATTGCATATCATCAGAGAAAATTCAAAAAGATATTTGACAAAAAATCAAAGCAACGCAATTTCCATATTAGAGATCTAGTACTTCTCTGGGATAAGAGAAGGGAACAGAAAGGGATGCATGGCAAGTTTGATTCTTTATGGAAAGGTCCTTTCAAAATTCATCAGCTGAATGGTGAAAATAGATTTTTTCTATCATATCTTGATGGAGAGTTTCTCCCTCTACCTTTCAGTGGCCAACATCTGAAGTTGTTCCATCAGTAATGCAAGATGCTCTCTTGCACTATATTATAATTTATTTTCTGTTGTGTGTTTGTTTTATTTCTTTCTTCCTTTGTTTGTTTTTGGTTTTTCTTCTTCTGACCCCATAGCCCAATGGATAAATATTTTTGATACATGAGTTCTCTTCCTTTGATGTCTCAAAGAAAGTCCCCAACTGGAGCCAGTTGTTATCTCGTTTTAGTGATTTCAACTAAAAATTGAGATAACCATAGGAATTTTTTGAAAAATCTCTTAAAAATCCCTTTTGAAAGAGATTTTTGGGTTTTCAGGTTTTTATTGCATGAAAACATGTTTCTCTCATGCATCATGTCTCATGTTTCCCAAAACCTGAAACCCGAATTGCCTAAGTCCTTCATGTCAAGTTTTCAGAACTTAGAAGCATCTAAACATCTCATGCATCATGTCTCATGTTTCCCGAAACTTGAAACCTGAAACCCGAATTGCCTAAGTCCTTCATGTTGGGTTTTCAAAACTTAGAAGCATCTAAACATCTCATGCATCATGTCTCATGTTTCCCAAAACCTGAAGTCCTTCATGTCAGGTTTTTGAACTTAGAAGCATCTAAACATCTCATGCATCATGTCTCATGTTTCCTGAAACCTGAAACCTTTTCCTAAGTCCTTCATGTCATTTTTTTGGAACTTAGAAGCATCTAAACATCTCATGCATCATGTCTCATGTTTCCCCCAAAACCTGAAACCTTCATGTCGGGTTTTCAGAATGCATCATGTCTCATGTTTCCCAAAACCCAAAACCTTCATGTCAAATGAAGCATCTAAATGCATCATGTCTCATGTTTCCCGAAACCTGAAACCTGAAATGAAGCAAATGCATCATGTCTCATGTTTCTCGAAACCTGAAACCCAAAATGAAGCAAATGCATCATGTCTCATGTTTCTCCTGAAACCCGAAACCCGAAATGAAGCAAATGCATCATGTCTCATGTTTCCCGAAACCCAAAACCTGAAATGAAGCAAATCCTTTGTTATAGGTTTTCAGACACTCCAAGCATGATGACATGTCATTAATGTCTAGTTTTCTTGTAGTTGGTACATGTGTCAAGTGAGGTGTATTAGCAATCATTCCAATGCGCCAGATGAAGCTAAGATGTAGGGCACAATCCGGAAAGTTCTAGGAATTCTGAGACAAGCAGGCTACGTTGGAGGAAGACAAGGATGATGAAACAGAATAAGCATAATGTTTCATGTCATTTCAATCCAGAGATTGACATGTATTTTTCATTTTCGTTTCATCACATAAGAAGCAAATTTTGACTTGGTCTCCTGCGTGAGAGTCAAGCAAAATAGGACTCTTGTTAAAAGACTATTTTCTAGGATTTATCCTATTTTCTCTCTACTCTTTTTATTATAAATAAGGGATGCTTATGCATTCCAAAGGGTTGAGATTTTTGGAATATTGAGAACTATTGTGAAGAAGAAAAACTTTGTGTTTTCTTTTAATCATTTGAGGAATAGAAACCGATGTTATTTTTGCAAACTTTGTGTTGTGAGATTCATCTCTCTTAAGATATTGTTCTTATGTTCAGGATCTTAAGCTATTCTTTGTTTAGCATTCTTGATTATTTTAATTGTTTCAAACATTACATTACATTTGTTATCTAAAACTCGTATGATTATTTCGTGATCTGTGTTTGTCTTGAAAGAAAATACGATTCCTCTCATTTCCTTTCCATTGTGTTTCTTCCATAATAATAATTTCCTTTCTAATCCATTCCATTTATAAACTGTAACATCTTCATCTCAGTGTTGGATATGGATTTCAGGATTCTATCCCAACCCCAATGGTTAGAATAGTGTGAATATTGTATATATTATTTCTGCTGTGTTTTAGATTAGTAATAAACAGGCAGCCTCACCTGTCTTTGAGGAGGGATTTAATCCCATGTACTGTGGTTGAACCTCATATTTTGGCTTGAAAAAATATCCAACCAACAAGATTCAAGTGAAGGGACAGGAGTGCCTACACAGGGACAATAGTGTTGGCCGCTATCGCCCCTTATTGGGTCTATGTGTCCAGAGAGTTCTAAAGGGAAATTGAATGTAAATTTTTAGCTGAGGATTACTACAATTTTTTGATGTCCAGATCAAGCTCTTGATGAGGCATCACATCTCAATAAAATGACATATTTGGAAGTAAAGAATGAATAAGATGAAGATTAATGTCAATATAAGGTTAAACAAGTGTGACTAATGTCTAGTTTTACTATAAACTTAGGACTCATTGTAGTATTATGAACTATCGCACAAGAGGAGTAATGTTACACCCTAATATATCTATTTTGAATCTTATGTCTACATAAAGAAATATTTGCTAGAGACTGAGACTAAGGTTCCTTGGTTTGGTTTTATATTTTCAATGTGGACCACAAGCAAATACTTAGTCATTGAATATCAACCTGTTGAATAAAGACTTGGTCAATGACACACAATCCATTAGAGACAAGTGTGTCATTTCTTTTTCTAGATTGACCCTAAGAAATGGCCATCCATGTATGAAGGCTTATGTGTGACATGTAATACCAATCACTATGTCCAATGTGTGGTCATATGAGATCAGAACCTTAGACGATGATATTGAATATGGTACATGCTGAGATCAAATGCATCCATGTGGAAGCTAAGGAAAATGATCATTAAGAGATTTTAACTTGGCATAAAAGTGTAGTTGATGCAGCACTTGGAATGTTTTGTAGACTTGTGACACTTATTAAAGCTTGCATTATATGTTTCATACTTGGTGCATGAATTATGTATAACAACTTAAGACAACAATATGTAGAGTGATACATCTATGGTAATCAAAATAGGCATTGACATCAAATATCTATAGGGATTATTCATATCAACCTCAAATGATAGAAGGAGAGACATGAGGTTGTATTCAAGTAGTTTCTTTAATACTAAGTGCAGAGTATAAGGTAATTGTGTAAATTTTCATCTTATAGGTTGCAATTAGAGCTTATTAGGTCAAGGAACAACATTGATAGTGTCTTTAGAAGCAACCTTAGGGTCATGAGTTTTACTTGTAAAAGTAGGTTTACTTTGGAACTTGGCAATGATAGTGTCAGAGGTTCTAGCTACATAAGTTTGAGTTTATTTATATGTAATATCTTGGCTTCACTCTCTTTCAGTGTATGACATAGATGGTAAAAATATTGAATTTTTTTGAATATGACTGATTCTTGCAAGGGAGGTAACAAAATTTGAGCAAAAAGGTCTTGTAACTTAGTGTCAACTAATGCATTGCTCATCTTAGTAAGCATTGTGTGATAACACATGACATAGTCACTTATATGCTCTTTAAATCTTGGTTTGATTTTAGACATATGTGTATAAGATAACTTATCCCAGATGTTTATTGAACATTATGCCAAGAATTGATTTGCCAATGTAGTAAAAGAATGCATAAAATATGTGGGGAGATTATATAACCATTGCAATGCAAATTTCTTAAGGCTCATAGGGAATAACTTAGTAAGCAACATATCCTTAGATGCATATTCAAAGCAAACAACATGAAAAAATAGAAGATGTTCTTATAGATCACCCTTACCATCATAGATAGGAAGCTTAGGTGTAGTGAAGCTAGTGGAAACTTATATGAAACAACATTAGGTGCAAGTGGGTTATGTAAAATTGAGAAGAGTTCATATTGTAGTCACTAAATCATGAACTTTGAGTTAATATTTAGTCCTGATCTCATACTACTATTCATATGGTTCTTGAGTGAAGAGAGTAATAATCAACCCATGTCTTTGGCAATTTTTACATTGCTTGTTGTCGTATTTTTCATCTTACACCTATATTTGCGTAGTATGTGTTGTCATTCTATCGTGTTATTCCCAAATATCTAGCCTAGGACTGGGGTGCCCCAGGTGCCTATGATCCCATCTGGGGCGCCTTGATCGTCTTTACACTTTCACTTGCATCTTTTGGGCACTTTCTATCCGTTTGAGCTTTCTTATATTTTTATTGGTCGGCATTTTTAGGATTAATTACAAAATTAGAAAAGACTCCACCCCCTATAAATATAAAGTTATGGAGACCATAATAAGGGACCAAGCACTAAGCATCCTACTATCACCATCTAGGTTTCATCCATTAAAGGCCTATGTGTAAAGCTACATTTGCATCCATCTAGCTCCATCATAAGGCACACAAGGATAGTTCATATTGACATCATCTCACTTCATAGGAGGGGAGTCTATTGAATTTCCATGCACACTGTTTATTACATTCTACATCTTGTTTATTTATTCACATACTTCACAAAGTGCGACCAACACAAGAGCAACCTAGGGCAATGATTTATATCACACACATACCTAGAACTATCATTGAGTTTGAGATGTAGTGCAGCATGCTCAGTTAGTAAGTCCACAATTGTGGCCTAGCTGAGGACATTCTAGAACCCCTTCATATGCATCTTTATTTTTATTAGGGTTTTGATGCTTTTGTATGGGGTTTTATAGGTCATTCCTTATTGACAGGTAATTACAACAGTGACATCTAACGTAATCTCAACCTGACATTTACCATGTGACAAGAAGTGAAACACAGTTCAAATCACCCATGAAACACCTTAGGAGGTATTTTAAGCCATTTTCACAGACTAATGTAGATCTCAATTTTACCAAGGCAGACAGGTCCCCCTATCCCTTTTCAGGTGTCCCCAGTCTAGTCAGAGAGCTCCCATGGATATGAACTTTCATTAGAGCTTCTATTTAAATGGTCGTTAATCCTCCTACTTATTTCAAAAATAGTTTAAATCATCTGGCTACCACTAGCGAATAGTCCACATGGTCATCAAATCAACTAGTGACTTATTAACCTTTCTTGCACATTAGGGTTTTCACATTTCTACTTTACTTAGTTGCATTGGGTCATTTCCTTTATTCATTTAGTTTTTATTTACTACTTTTCATAATCATTATGATAACTAGGCTAAAGTCATATATACTTCATATTTTAGTTTATCTTTTGGTGAACCTCGACCTTCAAATCTCACTTTTTCTTTACAAAACAAAATGAATCTTTTCTTCACATGCCCCATCATTCATAGTGGTTGTTTTACCAACTTTTCAATATTAATGAGCTTCCTTCATTCACTCGTAGGGTTTCCAAATCAATGGGTGAAATCCCTACTTACTGGTAACTACAAAATGATAATCCCTTGGATTCATCTCATCAAGTTCCCTCTTCACAAAATAGAAGCCTCTGGTAAGTGAAAAGTGCTTACGATGAAGATACCAATGTTGACCAAGACCAACTAAGTATGCTTTACGAGTTTTTGAAAATATTTTGGTGATAATCCCCACTTATCTCCTGCATGTTGTACATGCTTTTAGTTGCTGCCTAAGGATGCTCCGTGATGATCCCACCTCCATAGTTTCTCCTTCTTCGAGCTCTGATAGTTTCTCTATACCACCCATTTACATGCCTCAGATTTCCATTCATAATACTACTGCTCCAATCATCCACCCTGGTACCCCTAATATGCAGCTTGGCTCATCTTCGAATAATCCCGATTTAAACTCTTTATACCAAGACTTGAAAACAAAAATTCTCCAGCTCCAACTCGCTAATTCTTATGCTTCACCATATTTAGACCCTACTTCATTGTTACACATTCATTTTACACCTATTATATCTGCCTTATCCCCTTGCCACCTAATTTCACCTCTCCCAAGTTTTCTATCTTTAATGGTCCATGGTGACCCACAAGAGCATCTCTGATAGCTTTTCATGTAGCAATGTTTGGACCATTTTATATGATCATACCATTTTCTTGCTAAGCTCTTTTCCCCATACATTTGCAAGATTATGTGATGCATTGGTTTTATCACTTATCCTGTCCCTTTCGGTAATATCTTTTCACGCATCTCGCCAATGATTTTTTCACTCACTTCTCTGTTAACATTGACTTCAAGATATCTTATGCCCAAATTGCACAACTTAAACAAGGATCAAGTGAAAATTTAGCAAATTATGTGTTGCATTACATGAAAAACTTAGCCAAGATGTCAAATGTGCTAAACACTAAGCTCCAGGACTTGTTCATTCACAGTCTCCTATCGCCTCTTCAGAAGAGTGTTCTCTTTGATACCTCTTCTTCATTCAATCAACTTTGCCATACTCTTAAGCTTTGTGAAACCAAGCTCTTAGCTATATGCAAGCTTAAATACCAAGAGCAAGCATCGTCTTCCACACATTTTCAAAATAAGTCAACATTTAAACCATTTGTAACTAAACCAATAGACACAAAAGTTACTATCAACGCAATATGTACTACTAAGGAGCTTCAAACACAACCACATCACCATATTTTCACTAAGTTTAGTGTACCTCCACATATTTTATTACCACAACTTGTCAATAGTAACCTCATTACACTACCTTCTCCACTGCAAATAGATCCATCTCGACCAAAAGGGTGTAATTTCAATGAAAATTCCCATTGTGGCTATCATCAGTGTGTAGGACACTCCATTGATCATTTCTTCTAACTTCGATATCTCATTTAGAAATTGATTGATAATGGTCAAATTGAGCTTCTAGAAACTACAGTTTCTCCAACTGTCAATGAAAATCATTGGCTCAAGATCTTTAACAACTCTCTACCCAAACATGACACGAATGTAGGAGAATCCTCTGTTAATTGTGTTTATCATGCAGTTCCTCCACCTACATCAAGGGCTCTTGAATTTTTAGTTACACATACTGACACTTCCTCACCAATCATCACCTTCTTTGACCATGATTATCATGCGAATTTCACTTCTAATCACTTGCATATCAATGCATCTATTGGATTGATTTCTATCAAAAATACCAAGGTTGACCCATCTTGGCCCATTAGCACATGCTCTATTCCACTTCTCATCACTATTGGTTATCGACTATTACAAATTGTGTATTCCATGAATAATTCTTATGGTGTTATCAAACTTCATGTTTCAGTAGGTCCTATTACTATGTGTGTACCTTTTCTTGTTGGACAAGTGATAGATGGTTGTAACATGCTTCTAGGACTCAATTGGATTCATAGGTCTAAGTCCATCATATATTTATAATAATTTGTGCCTCAAATTCATACATAACAATCAAGTTATTTCTATCGACGATGTCCCTCCACCTACTCCATGGTTGTCATCTCCTTAAGCACCAGTTAATGCATCTCCTAATTCATCTAGTACATCACCATCGATGTTACTTATAGTGAAATCTACTCCTAGTTCACCTACTCGCATACCATCTATGTGGTCGCACCACTCTACTAGTCCTACACATCGGTATAGGCCTATTCCCTGCATAGTTACAACATCTCGACATAAATCACCACCTTTTTTATTCCACACAAATCTCCATCACCTATGAATTTTGTCGTGCCTACATGTTTGTCATATACTCATCCATCTCATGTATATATACTTCACTCACCTATGTAATGACTATCTATTATACCACCACTACTAGAACATGGTTATATGCTTTCACCACCACTCGCATTAGATGAGGGACCTACGTCCTTCACATTCATTGGTTAGTTCATTCACTAACATGCACTTGGGGGGCATAGCATTCCCACATCCCCCCACCATCTTAACATTAACACACATCTCATACTCAATCATACAAGCATCCACATTATATCATTCATGTAGTCATCTACACCACATACATCATCATTATTCGATGACACGCTCTTGTGCTTCAGTTCACACTTGACGATTAAGGGAATTTTACACAAATGAACCCCACACACTACACAATAGGTAATATGAATCTCACACTACATACATACTATGCATTTTACTCAACACATTATCGTCTCTCATCATCACATATACTACACACATCTATTACTACGTGTTGCACTCACTACCCTATGACACACTCTAGTCTCATGGGCCATACTGAACTGTTGAGGCAATACATTAAAAATGGACCACATCACACTCATACATTCAATCATTCTATATTATTTTCTCATGCGACATTCTTAGGATTAGTGATATAAGCTTTAGGCTGTGGGGTCACTTCTTCTAGCATCATCTCGTAATAGGCTACATCATCAATTTCTCTTACATTGTTTAGTGGTATACACTTTAGGATAAATTATCACTCCTTTCTACTTATCTTTCTATGATATAAACTTAGGCTATAGGGTCACACACAGTTCATATCTATGTCGCATATAATCACTACACAGTTATCACAACGCATTACACACCACACATAGTTTGACCATTTCCTGATGACGCACTCTCATTTATGGTTCATTATTGAATGCTGAGGGGGAATACTAAATGAACCTCACTGCATACAACTCCACTCACTTGGGGGGCACACGACTCCTATAATCCACTTTGTATTCCATTCCATCTATCCACAACATATTATATTTTATGGTTGCATTTAATCTTGCTTGCACTTGTATTTACATGTTCACTTTACTACACATTCTTGATAAATCTCTTGTATATCATTATCTTTACCATACACACATGTGCATTCATGTCCTTTTCTAGTTGTAATCGCATGTTATACAAGGTTAATACACGTAGCATGGGTGTTTGACACACTACCTACTAGGGGCATCTACATTCATATGCTACATGTGCTATTGTTTCATTTTTTTCATAGCACACTACTTTGGTTTATACACGCTTTGACATACTTGCTATTTTTCTAACATGCTAATGGATGTTTCATGTGTAACATTTATTATGTAGGGATATTTTCTTCCATACCTGTTTGTCACCTTGTCTTCTATTGTTTGTTATTGTTTGTCTTGTTTGCAGGCCTTGCCCTTTGTTATGTCTAAAGACTTGTTTGTCTATGGCCATGATGTCCTTGAGTTTCTTGCAACATTGTGAGTGATGTCCCATGTTTACAACCCACTTTGTGTGGCCTTCTTTGTCTTCTTGGGTGTTGACATTTTCTGCTTATAGCTTACACATTGTTTATTTTTCTTACACTCATTTTATACATGCATGTTCATACTAAGACTTGTTTTCTAGCCACATGTTTGCATGTGCCTAGGTCTTTACCAAGCACATTCCTTTCCCCCTGTAGGAAATAGTTTTAGCTTACATGGTTGGTCCTCTTTTGGGGTCGTATTATCTTATTCGTGACGTTGCATGTGCCCCCAAAGAGTGGGGGCATCATTTGGGGTTTATACATGTGTTGGTGAGAAAATTTGTTGGGTGGAAAAATTTGTGGGTTTCTTGCCAACACTCTGGGAATAAAAGTTCCTCTACTTAAATGGTGTAGCTTCTATATTTACATGTGCATTAAAATGTGGATTTTCCTTGTGGCCTTGCGGCTAGGGATCCAATAGGGGCACTCCACTGACCCTTTGGAAAAGATAGCAATCACTTGCTAGAGATGACTTTGTCTTAAGAGCGGGAAAGGGAGTGAGAATATGAGGTAGGAGAACTAATGTTGCAAGTAGAAAATCAGATTCCTACATACACTAGTTCAAAATTTCATCACATGCATTAAATAGAAGAAAACCACAATATTTTAATTCTACTAGCTAGAGGAAACCATGCATACAAAGATATACACATTCATATGCCATGGAAAAGAGAAACTTCTTCCGTAATTAACATTGAAAATCCAGAGTTGTACATAGTATGAGGATGGAAGAATTTTCTATCTCTTTGTCTTTTTGCAAGGATCTCTCTCTCATGAATTCACAAAATGACCAACCCCTTGAAATATAGAGGCCTTTACATTTTATAAGAGGAGAAGTGACTCCTCATATGCCCCCAATGACTTTTCATATGTCCTTGTGCAACTTAAAGATTTTCAAATTCCTAGGAAGTATTAAGCCCCCTTTTTATAAAATAAAGGTGACTTTTACATTATAAAGTTTCTTAATTAATGACATATGAAAAAGTGCACCCCCAATAGGAAATTAGAACATCGAGGAGAGATAAAGCTAGGGGGAAGGAAGAGAAGAGAGATAAGAAGATAAGATATTGCTCCTGATGAAGTCCATTGATTATGATCATTGCAATGCTCTAATGCGATTAAACTCTGAATCTCTAAATCCTTTGCACCTTGATAAAATCCTTTGGATGGTTCACTCCCACCTTGGGTTAAGTGTTTAAGAACAATGTTGAATAAATTTGTTGATGACTACAAACACAACTCACGAAGATCCCTTCTGAAGAGATAGGATCTCAAAAAATGACCCTACCAAGCTGAATGGAATGTTTAGTGATGATCACAACCTTCACCTCACACATGATACTCCTGCAACTCGAGCCATGAAGTGAGTGTCGAAATACACTATCGAGTTCCTTGAGATGGATCTCGAATGCCCTGTGAGAAATGCCTACAATGACCCCGAATGATGGTGTTGACCTAAATGATCATCCCTCTATGTCCCATTGTGCCAAAATTGCCCTTTGAATGTGACTTACCATTAATAACAAGTGACTAGATAGGAGACTTACTATTTTTGGTAAGAGGTGATTTTTCCCTCTTCATGACCATCCTTATGTGATGAGGTTCTTCATTCACTCCTGTGCACATTACCTTCACCTCTACCACTTGTTGGGGTGATTTACTATTTTTAGTAAGTACCCATATAGGGAACTTACTATTTTTAGTAAGTGTTTATTTTCACCGTTTTCTTCTCTAGATAATCATTCTGACTTCCTGATGATCTTCAGTGCACATTGCCTTCGCCATAACCACTTTTGATGGTGAATTTCCAAACATAGTAAACATGTATATGAAAGATTACTATTTTTGGAAAGTGGATTTCTAGTGCTCAGTTTGTGACGGAACACATATTTTTAGACTCGAGTCATTGTCATGATCTTATCCTCCAAATTTCACTTGATTTTGCCCTCCAGAAAGCTTGAAAATAAAAAATAATTTTTTTGCCTGGCAAGAGCTTCAAGCACGAAGCTACCATGACAACCATTAATGGAGTCATCAAGATTTTTTGTAGGTCTAATTTTCACCTCTGATTATGATGATAGTGACTCCATTGGGATAAGTTCTTCACTTGGAGTCAATGGGAAAATTTCTAGCTTGATTCCAGTCAGATTGATGGGAAATCTGATGAATGTGAGCTAGGGCACAAAAAGTGGTTTTTTGTTGGAAAAAATGATTCAGGGCACCATTTGATCTCATTTTTGTTACATATTTATTGTCTTGGAAAATGAGGAATTCTGAATCTCGATCCATGCTCTAGATTGAGAGAAATGAGCATTTCTCCGTTTTTGACTACGAGGGGTTTTCAGGTAAAATCTCTTCATTTTTCTTTGTTTTTCTTCGTCAAAATATAGATTTTTGTGCTTTTTGTGTTCTTAAATCATGGAGGATTGTAAGGAATCATTTGGATGATTTTTGTTTTTTTTTGTTCCTAGATAAAATTTGGCTACATTTCGACAAGGTATGGAGGTGTGGGAGGAAAAATGTGAAAAAATGACTAAGTGCCGGTATTTATATGAAAATGGAAGGGGGAGGGATGGGGTGAATTTTTGTGTACCTTTAATCCCTAAGGGATGAATGGGACATAACATCCCACCTCATCCTAGGCTTAACACTTGGCATCTTTTAATTCGATGAGCAAATTAGCAGAGGGGGCTAAACTGGAGCACCTAGGGACTTAACACGAGTCATCGGGGTCATATGGGGTCCGGGAGGCTAAAAAAGGGTTGGGAAAAATTTTTTGTCCCTTATGTCCCTTTGTAAAGGGATAAAGGGGACATGAAAATGCACCTTCACCACAGATTGCCACATGTCCCATAAAAATTGACTAGTGTTGGAAAGCATACCTTGGGAGCCAACTGGCAATGGCGATATCTTGAGCTCCCGAATGAATTTTTGGGTGAAATTTTATATGATTCCACCTAAAAAAAACCAATTAAATCCAATGGTGATTTTAACAAGATCCATTTTTTACTATAACATCTCCAAATTGCCCCTTGTTTTTAGGAATCATTTGTTGTGCACCCAAAGAATAAGCTGCCTAGAGCAATGCACAATGTTTCAAGAAGTCCCATTTTTTCCAACATGGAGGGAATTGACAATTATTTTCATCAACACCTTATTAGGATTTTAAATCATCATGGGGATCCCAAAATATTTCTTTGAAGCTGAGGTCTTGGTTCACGGTGCGTGCTTGTTCAAGCCTGAAAAACCCGCTTTCACTGAATTGTTTCCAACACCTCTGAATCTTTAAAAATCATCTCCTTGACATTCCTAGCACTTGAATACTCCTCCACAATGAGTCTTGATCTTCTAATCTACTCTGGGGGTGGTGCACTAGTCTTAGGAAGGCTAATGATAACCCCTCCTAGAACTACTTGAAAGCTTGGATGGTCCAAGAGATACTAAATCACCTACGGGATACTTAACATTCACATAGGGATCATTAGAATGTTAGGATAGGAGTGTTGATTGGAATAGACTAATCTGGGGGTGTCTTGGGAAGGTATGGCTTTGAAAATTTTTGACACTGTGGTCCATTGTCATGCTTGAAAATTGGAATTTTTCTTGTTGTAAATTTGCATGACAACAACATGGGACCAGTACAATTTAGTCTACGATTCAGTCGATAGTTAAGTCCATAGTTCATTTTATAATCTTTGTCCATGAAATAATTAGTTTACAAGCTAGTGGGTTCAGACCAGTCTACAAACTCCGATACACAATGGATTTTATAGGACAAGTTGTCCTTAGCATTTTGGGGAGCAATTGTAGGTTAGAGGATAAAAAAATTTCCTCCATACACTTCTTCAACTAGTGGTGTTAAATCACCTAAAAAAACTAGACATTATAGATATCTCTTCACCAATCTAAGGGAAGCAGTTACAGGTTGGAGAATAACACAAATTTTTCCCTACACTTCTTCGACCATAGTGGCATGAGATCACCCAAAAAATTCACACTTTACTAACAGTTATAGGATATCCTTTCTACACCCTTTTGTCTCATCATGGATCAGGTGAACATATTCCTTTTCCATTCTCATTTTTGTACTATTTTCACATGTTTCTTTACATATATACACACATTTTTATACATATACATGTGTATTTGACTACGTGATCATCAACAAAAACATGCACATGGGGAGTACATCACACACACTATACTAATAATGTAGGTACACTACACACATTGACACATACACACGCGCTCTTACCTTAAGTTCACTCTCATCACTTTTTATACTTTTGCATCTTTAGTCTCCATGCTCCATCTTTTTATCATTCCATGCTTTGTCTCTTCCTTCAGTTCATTTTCTACATCACTCTACATGGATATCAGGTACGTATCTCTATATACTTTATGTTACCAGGATTTCTTCTCACCAACATAAAGTGGGGCCAAATGTAGTCACTAAATCAAGCACTTTGAGTCATTATTTAGTCCTGGTCTCATACTACTATTCATATGGTTCTTGAGTGAAGAGAGTAATAATTAACCCATGTCTTTGGCCATTTTTACATTGCTTGTTGTTGTATTTTTCATCTTACACCTGTACTTGCCTAGTATGTGTTGTCATTTTACGTTTATCCTATAGCTGACTGGGGTACCCCAGGTGCCCTGGTCCCCTCTAGGGCACCCTGATCCTCTTTGCACTTTACTCACACCTTTTGGGCACTTTCTAGTCATTTTATCTTTCTATCTTTTTGGTGGTTGGCCTTTTCATGGTTAGTTATGAAATTAAAGCAAGATAACCCTATACATATAAAGTTATGAGACCATAATGAGGGACCAAGCACTAAGCATCTATTATCACCATCTAGAGTTGCATCCATTCAAAGAACCTAAAGATACATTTGCATCCATCTAGATCTATCACAAGGCACACAAGGATAGTTCATCTGCATCACACTTCATAGAAGGGGATTCTATTGTTTCCATGCACACATTTATTACATTTTACATCTAGTAATTACTCGCTACTTCACAAAGTGCGACTAACACAAGAGCAACCTAGGGCATGATTTACACACACAAACCTAGAACTACATTGGGTCCAAGATGTAATGTAGAACTCAGTTAGTAAGTCCACCATTGTGACTACTGAGGACAGTCTGAACCCTTCTTATACACCTTTATTTTTTAGGGTTTTACTACTTTATCTGGGGTTTGTAGGTGATTCTTTATTACAGGTCTTATGATGACATTTGAGGCAGTCCAATGACATTAGTGTGAAAGGAATCTAACATAGGAGAATATAATATGACACCTTAGAGGATGTTTTTCAAGCCATTTCTATAGACCAGGGCACCCAGATCTCAGACCAGGGCACCCACGAGTGCCCCTATCCCTTTCTAGGTGCTGCACTCCAGTTAGAGAGCTTAGATTGTTGAACTGTGGTCATTGTCACTGGTGTTGTTATTGATGTCAAGTGGAATTGATGCCAAAAAGGGTGATTGATGGAGTGAGCAATCAAAATCAAGACAACAGGAAAAAAAGTGTGAATGGAGTAGTTGAAGGTTGATTGGTAGTGCTAGGTCACAGAGAGGTTCTAAGTGGTGTTGTAATGCCTTATCCATGGTTGATATCCTTACTTGCTTCTATAACTGAAGTTGCAAATATTGATAAATGATTATTTTTTTGAAGATGATGTAATCTTTAGAACTGAGTAATCATGTTTGTTGTAGATGATATGTTTTATCTTCTAAAATTGGATATAATCATAGTATGGAAATTCTAAATTGATATTGAAGTATTTCATATACTCTTTATGCTGAAATTTGTAGTACATTTTGTATACTGGTGAAGGAAATAAATTCAGTCTTAAAAGACTATGCCAGTACATTGCCTAATTTGTAATTTTGAACTTGTTCTTTAGTCTATTTCATTGCTAATTCAGGAATAGCTATACCTTGGATCAATTGCAGTGATCCAAGGTGTGTATATGATTACTATGATGTTTTGATCATTTTGTTAAGCCCTGTCAACATATTCTATTGCTGAGATGTCTTCATACTCAAGCTTACATTTTAGGAGATCACATGGGCATCCTATAGCATCTTATAGATGCATCCTTCTATGTGATCTAATTACCTTGTTTTGATAAATATACTTAAGGTAATGTCTTTTGATTATTGTGTGGAACCTAAATAATCTAAATGCATTTGATTATTTGCATTACCCTTAACCTAAGTTAAGTGAATGCATTTTGAAGGATATTAATTCTTAAAAAGGATTATCCTAAGTTATTTGATATTAATTTACCCTAAGCTATTAATGGAAATTGCTAAGGTCCTAAGCTATGGTTGTATCTAATGTTAATGAGTCCTAACCTAGGTGGCATCGAACTAAAATAAGAGAGACCATGGTTAGATTGGATGGAAATTTAGGTGAATGGGCAGTGAAACCATTCCAAATCTGTATTGGGAGATTTAAATGGATCATTAAATGTTTGATTACCACCACTTTTGGCTAGCGCATAGTTTATGACGGAATGTGCTAAAAGGTAACTCTGCTAAGCTTTGGTAAATGAATTTTTAACTGTTAGTTGTAACTAATAATGGGATGAAAATTAGTGAGAATTTTGGAGGCCACTGACAGTCTGACTTACATTAATGAGTCTCAACCATTGAACAAAAAACCACCCAGGAATTAGCAAGATGGGTTTGGGGAAAAAGGAATGGTTTGGTTTCATTTTGCATTCAGATTTTTTGAGCTCTATGGATCTTCATGTAGTTTTTCCATTTTTCGAACTATCAGTTTGATTCTGTTACAAAGTCAAGTTTGCCATTGCATGAAGGAAATAATGGAAAAATTTTATTGTGGAAATTATAAAGGAAAGATGGGGGAATTTTCAAAATATTTGGTTAGAGTTTTCAGTGGAGATCTTTGATGGAAGCTTCATAGAAAAATTGGAAGTGTGGAAAAGAAATCAAGAACACTATCAGGGATGATAAGATCTATCTCTTTAAGATTTCTTACTTTATTTAATGATTTCATAAAAATAACTCTGCTCTTCGTGAAATCGCTTATGAGATTCGGTTTCATGTTTGTGTGTTGATTTGATGTTCCTTGCTCCTTTGGTTTTCATGAAAGTTAGTGGGTTTTGGTTGATAGAAATGACACTGTATTGTATGAAGTCTATTATAATTTGAAATTGGGTTTTAAAATCAGTTTGGAAATGACTGTGTTTGTAATTATGAAACTGTAAATGATTTTTAAGGTTGTTACTATGATATTTTTGCTACTGATTTATATATCTCATTGTATTTTATATCTTTAGGTGTTAAACAATATCACAGGGTTCTGGGTCGAAGTTTCCTTGGATTTTGATAACAATTTAGTTTATTAAGAAACTAGGTGTTAACAAGATAGATATGATGTCAAATTTTCAATGCCTGATATAGGATTTTGTTTCAGTTTAATGATCATTCGTTTATGGATTTAATACGTGAATTCTCTTATGGTTTACAAATCAATGAAATAAGTTTAGATCCATTCTAGGTACTTGTAGAAGGGATATCTTGAATTCTTCTTTTTTGCATAATGGAAAGGGGTGACTGGTAAAGTTTCATGTCTCTTATTTTAGTAGTGTTTGGTTTTGATGCACCCATTTGGGGTTGGTGGGAATTTAGATTTCTTTTGGGCATCGTTCATCCCAGGTATTTTTGATTATAACTCTTGGGTTGTACATTTAGAGGCTCTCTTGAGCTCAGTTAGATAATGAGTTTCTTGGGTTGGATATCATTGTTTTGTATGTGAATCTTGTTTAAACTTTGGAGATTTTGTGGATATTGGGTCAACAGTTTGAACATAGAGGACACATTCTTGGTAATTGGAACTTATCCTTTATTGAATTGTTTCCTCTTACAAAAGCGTCTCATTGGAGACTGTGCTCGTATTTAAGGTTGGTTTTTATTGAACTGGGAGTTGTGAATTTTGATGTGAACATTGTTAAGGGGGTTATAATACTTTAGTTCAGAACCTTGAAATTTACCAGGTGAAGGTCATACTCCATCCATTTGATCTTTTATGTTGTTCATTATTACTATCCTATAAGTGATTAATACATGAGTTGATTATGAATTCAACTGTAACTTGATATTTTTAAATTCATGGTCTGGTATGAATTTTTTTGTCGACTTGGTTGAATGGAATTATGTTGATCAATTGGTTTTAGTCCCCTTTTTTGATATGTTTTAGTAGACTCTTTTGAGTTCTTTATTTTGTATTCTCAATCATCTTGATATAAGAATAGAGTAACCCTCTTGTAGAAAATTATCATGCCTGTATTCAGTTCATGCTGAGTTATTATTGCTTTAATGATAACCTCTTATGGATAGGTGGTAGGAATTTTTGTTAAAATTAATGGGGAAATCTTAGCTTGATGGATTAATCCAAATACTTTGAGGATTGGATGAAATGATGAATTTTTATTAATTCTTTACTTTAACAGCTGGTTATAGTTTTTTAATGTGATCATGTTTGAGATGAATTTCATGACTGTAACATAAATGGAACTAAATTTGTTAGTTTACTTAACTTCTATGATGGGTAATTGGACCCTAAAAGAGACTTAAATGACTTTCTTTCTATTTCTATCATTGTGGATTTTTGGAAAGATCTTTTTTATTGTTCTTATTTTGGTTACTTAGAAATTTTTCATAATCAACAGTGTTCCTTTTACGATGGTTATAGAAAAGCATATTATTTTAATGTTTTAGTGCTTATCACGCTCATTTGTTGTGAACTAACTCATGCTAAAAATTTTGTAGATGGACTTCGTGAAAAGTGAAAGGAGAAAGAATTATAAAAAGTTGCATTTTTTTTATTAATGAAGTCATTTATTTTATTCGGATACATAATGTATTGTATTGTTCTTGAAAGGAACTTGTTGGAAAAAGTATGCGGGCATATCACATTAGTATTTTGTACTGCTGAGAAATGTTTTTTTAAATTCTATGAATACTTATTAAGTATGGAATGAAGTGAATTCCTTTTTTGATAAATGAATTTTTGTATAATGGTTTGTGATTACTGGTTTATTTATAAATCATATATGATTTAGATTTGATTAATATTCTTAAAATATTAACACACATGAGTTAATAATTATCTTTGAGACAAAGTGTTGTTTGGGTAATTAAACTATTTATTTGAACCAATTAATTAAGGGTAATGGTTAGACTATGATGATTATAATATATAAAACCTTATTCAGAAATGGGAATTAGAATGGTATACTATTAAGATGGATGTGACATTCTTATTAAATTTAAACTCCTTATGTTTTCTGAATTCATGAATAGGACAATAGTCCTTAATTAGGAAGAAGAAAATACTTCCATATCATCATTAATTAAGAACCAAGTATGTTATCCTTATTTATGTGATAAAGTATATATCAATATTGTTTATTAGATGTATGCACTACTTTATGGGAATGATAAATGGTAATTGGGAAGCTTATAAGAATTGGTAAGATGGTTTCAAAAATTATGATAACACTAAGTTTAATTAATGAGTTTTCAACCAAGATTGTTTACATTGATAAACTAAAGTAAAGAGACTTAATGAACTTACTTATTCATTTAGAATGAGATTTAATGCTCAATGAAATAATGGTTAAGAAATAATGAGTTCATAAGTATGAACGCAAAATTTATCTACATACCTTCAACTAGTGAAAAAAGTGTATTTAAGATCCTTTCTTTTTGGATCAATCATACGTACCTAGTGGTCCCCCAAGTACAATGTTTAATGAATAATTAAACCAATTAATAAGCTGAAGGTTAATAAAATTTAATGACTCTTAAGTATGTCAGTTTCATTAGTGGATATTAGTAGGTTATTATAGCGTAGTTGCTGCTACAGAGTACCCTCTTAATGATGGAAGTCATTAGGAGAATACTATGAAGCAGCCACTATGCTTCAACATACCACTCAGTTTATCTAACTCAACTATCATAAGTGGAACTTTGGTTCACAATTTTACTCTAAACTGAGATATGTATATAGACAAGTGTAGTTGTGAACTCATGTTGACCTAGGGTAAATAAACACACCTGAATTGACGAGATTCTATTTGTGTATGTCTACTTATCCTTAGTCACCATGAGTTGACTGCAACACTAGTCTATGTGAGCTATTCCCATTTAGTGTGAAACTTTGACTTGGGTTTGGTTGAAAAAAGTCAAGGAAGACCAATCTAGTTAAAAAATCAAGTGGGATGAAAGAAATATTCCTTTTGATGTGTATGTCGTCTTGGAATGTAAACATGGTAAACATGTTTAAAACTTTGGCCAAAGTATCACAAACTGCTGGTTGCATTGTCTTATGTCACCTGGTCTAAGATTGTGAGATTTCAGATGAGTATCAGTAACAGATACTCAGATAGGATTCTTAGACAAAACACTTGAGTGACCCGTAATGGTTAAAGGAACAAATTATACATTATATACATAAGAAAAAGTTAAACATGAGAGATCGGTTTAATACCAAGTCATGAAATGAGAGATCAATGTTACACCGAGTCATTATAGTTGCATATGGTTTTCTGTTATGAGATGGACTAGAAATGGAATGTGTGTTCTGAATTGTATGAATTTAGAATAGAGAACATTATGTAAATTTTTTCCCCCTTGTTTCTAAGCCATAAAAGTGGATGTTACTGGTGTTCATGGTTCAACAGGTATAAAGTATGGTCAAACATGATGACAATGATTGAAATGTGTCTTCTAAGTGCTACAAAGAGAATCAATGTCTAGGTAGGTTCATGGAGTCAGTCATAGTGTGCATGGTCAATCAACAGATGGATATGGTGAAGCTCAGTAAGAACATCTTCAAATAGGATCAATTAGGATCAATTATATGTGAAACAAGTGTCTTCAAGGTGTATGAGGTGTTTCATAGGTGTAAAGTGGCTCTGGTTAGTGCATTATGCATTAAGGATGATTTAGGATGGATTCAGGTTGATACACGGTCACTACATGCATGGATAGTGAGATAAGAATACGCTAGGGAGATTGAAAATGTTAGTACTCTTGTTTCAATTGTTTTAGAGGGATAAAACTCAAATTAATATGTCCTAAGTACTCCCAAAGTCTGGTTGGAGAAAAGTTTTTTTGGGTATTTAGAAAAATTTGTGAAAAATGAGTAATTTTAAGTTTTAGAGTAACGCAGATATCTGGGATGCAGATGGAACATGTTCCTCAGGAACACATGCTCCTCGTATTGGTGGTGGAACTACAACACAAATAATTCTGTGCTGTGTGGATAGATTGGACATTTCAGGCCTCGAAGACCCATCTTATACAAGTTCCATGAGTGTCTTTGTTCCATGAAACTCATTTTGGTCTGCAAGATAAAGGGTCTTTATAATGCGGGTTTAGGATGGTTCTCGGGCACATAAGACCTTAAAGGCATAATTATACATGGGATCAAGTTCTCCACATGTCCAGTCAACCTGAATTTTAAAGATATTGGGAAAGACGAAGATTTTCAATTTCGTGCGGATTGAATGATAGATGCGGGCACAAAAGACATTGACAACACATGTGCCACGAGAACCCTTGTTTCCCAAAAGCCTTAATGACCTAAAAAATAAAGAGCAAGGTAAATGAAGAAGGGTGCGGAAGATTAATGAGTTGGGAGAACTAAATAGATGTGGAACAAGTTCCATGAGGAGATTTGTTCTCTACATAAGCCCGAGCCTATAAAACAAGGAAATGGGGTTGGAGTAGAGTGCAAGAATATAGTGATGCATGAGAACATAGACTAGGTGATCTATGTTCTAAGTGTTCCCCAAATATCTGACATACTTGATTAACAAAGGGATAACATGATGTAGGAGAGTAGTGATGTGGAGGAACATGACCTATGTGACACAAGTTCCTTATGTTCCTAAATGATCTGCTTTATCTGATTTACAAGAAGATGATATCAAATAAAATTTTATAAAGTTTAATGTGAAATATTAATGTGAACTATTAATATTGTTCCTCACGTGCCTCTCAAACCCACATGGAGATATCTTGAGTTCCATAAATAATTTTTTCATGTTTTTGGACTTTTTGGAAACATGAGCTCATCCTCTACACCATGAAAGCAAAAAATCCATGTTTTAAAGCACAAAGAAGTCATTTAAAAGGTACAAATTATGGTCAAACATGATGAAAATGATTGAAAGGTGTCTTCTAAGTTCTATAAATAGAATTGGTGTCTAGGTAGGTTCATGGAGTCAGTCATAGTGTACATGGTCAATCAACAGATGGATATGGAAAATTTTAGTCAAAATCATCTCAAATAGGATCAATTATATGTGAAACAAGTGTATCCAAAGTGTATGAGGTGTATAATGGGATCTGGTTAGTACATTATGAATTAAGGATGATTTAGGATGGATTCAGGTTGATACAAGGTCACTACATGCATGGATAGTGAGATAAGAATACATTGGGTAAATTGAAAAGGCTAGTACTCTTGTTTCCATTATTTTAGAGGGCTAAAAATAAATTTCATATATCCTATGTAATCCTAGAGTCTAGTTGGAGAAAATAAATTTTTTGGGTACTTAGAAAAATTTGTGAAAAAACGAGTATTTTTTAGTTTTAGAATAATGTGGATATCTGGGGTGCAGATGAAACATGTTCCCTAGGAACAAATGTTCTCTGCAGTGGTGGTGGAGCCGCAACATAAATAATTCTATGTTGTGTGGATAGATCAGACATTTTAGGCCCTGAAGATCCATTTGATACAAGTTCCACGAGTTTCTTTGTTCCCTAAAACTCATTTTGGTCCGTGGGATAAAGGGTCTTTGTAATGTGGTTTAGGATGGTTCTTGGGCACATAATACCTTGAAGGCACATTTCCATATGAGACCAAGCTATCCCCATGTCCAATCAACCTGAAAGTCAAAGATATTATGTGAGAAGAAGATTTGTAGTGTTGTGTGGATCCAATGATAGATGCAAGCACATGAGACACTGACGAAACATGTGCCACGAGAACCCTTATTCCCCGAAAGCCTTAGTGACCTTAAAAAAAATATCAAGGTAAATGAAGAAGGGTGCAAAAGATTAGTGAGTTGGGAGAACTAAATAGATGTGAAATAAGTTCCACGAGGAGAGTTGTTCTTTGCATGAGCCTGAGATCCAAAAAAAAAGGAAATGGGGTTGGAGTAGAGTGCAGGAATATAGTGATGTGGGATAACATAGCCTAGGTGATCCGTGTTCCAAGTGTTACCCAAAGATCCGACATACCTGATTCACAAAGGGATAATATGATGTAGGAGAGTAGTGATGCAGAGGAACATGACCTACGTGACACAAACTCCTTATGTTCCCAAATGATCCGCTTTATCTAATTTATAAGAAGATGATATAAAATGAAAGTTTATAAAGTTTAATGTAAAATATTAATGTGAACTATTAATATTGTTACTCACTTGCCTCTCAAACCCATATGGAGATATATTGAGTTCCAGAAATAATTTTTTCATGTTTTTGGACTTTTTGCAAATGTGAGCTCATCCTCTACACCATGAAAGAAAAAAATCCATGTTTTAATGCACAAAGAAGTTGTAAAATTGGAAACTAGTGTTTTGTATCTAATGCATGCCCAAATTTCACAAAATTAGAAAAACAAAAGCTTAAGATTGTCTATAAAAATATTTTTTCAAGATTTTAATTGTTGTTGATCAATAGAGGAAGGAGAGTGCAAGCTAGAGGAGATATGAGAAGAGAGAGAAAATATTGATATATCCATGAAGAGATGATAATTAGAGAAGCATACTAGAAACTCATTATCAGAGAAGATGAATTGAGACAGAGCCAAAGAATGTTTGAAGATTGAGAGAGAGACAAGATTGATAGATCAAATGGAGAGCTGTAAATTAGAATAGCGTATCAGGAACTTGGAATCAGATTAGTTGAATGTATGGACTAAGACAGAGGCAAGGAGAGCTATGTGCTAAAGAAGACAAAGGTATAAATTTAAGATCCAATGATGATAGGGATAATTACATCCTGAAGAATTTGTTGCAGTGATAGAGAGGAGAAAGAGCTATCAAATGAACATCTAGTGCTAGAAGAGATGATCAATGACAAAGCCATCAATCTAAAAACCATTCCAATGAATGATAGAGGAGAGAGATATCTTAATAGAGATAAGAAGAATCCTAAATAACTGATTTTGTAGAGTGAATGAAGAGAGCAAGGGTATAGTGATCATAATCTGTTGAATAAGCAATATCAACTCTATATGATCAAACTATGTGTAATATTTGTCTGAGTTGTTTCTTAGACATCACAAGGGGTTGTAGCCTCCTTGTAAGTAGTAGCTTACAAAAGATCAATAGTGGTTGATTAAATTCTAGGGGGTTGTAGCCTCCTTGTAAGTTATGGCTTACCAAAGGTTAGTGGGTGTTGTATTGAATTTGGGAGTTATGGCTTCCAGACATTTTGTAGCCTATTAAAGACTAGGTGTTGGCCTTGTTAAATTATTGGAGTTGTAGCTCCAGATTGAGTTTTAGCTCAATCGTGAAATCATTGTAACTCTAAAGGAAATTTTTCCAAGTTAGCATATTGGTTTTAGTGGGTTTTTTTCTCAAAATGGTTTCCCACATTATATCTGGTCTCCTCTTGCATATGTGTGTTTATTTCTCTTCATATATCCCATGATTAAATAAGCATGCTTATGAAAATCAATAAAGTTTAATGGTAAAAAATTAAAGATGAGGAAATTAATTGTAAGTTTTTATCAGTACTGATTCAGTGCCCCTCTCCGTGCCTGAAATACCTAACAATTAGTATCAAAGTGTGGTCATCCTTTATTAAGCCTATGATCCTAAAGACATAAGCATGAGTACTCTAGTAGAATAAATCATGAAGATAAAGTATGAGATTTCTCAAACTCTGATATAAGGTATGAAAAATGAGATCAAGCACATGGAAGCTCACTATGGTCAAGAACTTAATGAGATGGCTTAATTTGTTGAAAATGTTTCAAGGGATTTGAAAGAAAAAGAGAATGACTATCTAGAACTTGAAAAGGAAGTAAAGACCCTCAAGATTGAACTGGAACAAGTTACTAACCAGTTTAATGATTGACATAGACATTCTGGTATAGTACAACATGAGTTATCTCAAGCATCCATCTAGGAAAAGAGTGAAGAATGTGAGAAATTAAATGCATATTTAAATACTTTCAGAGAGGAAATGGAACAAGCAAGACAAAGGAAATTGAAGGATGAATCAAGTTATGCATTTTTTCAAAGATGTTCAAAGACCAAGGAGAATGACAAGGCTGGTCCAAACATGCAAACAAATAATGAATCTACATCAAGACTTTCTAAGGACAATGGAGGAGTCAAAAAGTCCAAGCAGATAATCAAACAATCTAATACAAGGAAAGCACTAAGTAAGTTCTATGATTTTTTTTTTCATATTATGGTTTTGGTCACAAGGCTAGAGAATGTAAATGGCTTAAGGTGGACAAAGAACATCCATGGAGGGATTCCAAAAATGAGTTTGAGAAGAATGTGATATCCTTCAATTGTCAAGAAAGAGGACATATTACCAGGTATTGTTTAGAAGAACCCTCAAGTCAATGTTGGAATGACAATTTATATTCAGATAGAAGGAAAAATTATGTCATATGTTATACATGTCATAAGGTCAGGCATTATTCAAAGCATTTCTATTATAATGATAACCATAAGAACAATAGTAGGTATTATACCTATAGAGGGCAAGATAAGAAGGCTTCTAACATGAAGTTCACTCCTAAAAATTAGACAAAGTCAACTAAGCCTCAAACAACTCCTGGAAAGAAAGAAATGAAATGGGTATACAAGATCAAGGAAGAAAACCCAAGATTTAAAGAAGCAAATAAAAACAAGAAAGTAACATGGGAAAATGAAGTAAAAATTCAATAATCTATGAAAAACAAGACAACAATGAGTATTGAAAAAGTCAAGAAGAAGGAAGACAAGATGAGTACAAGCAATGAATAATTTATTCCTTGAGCTATATTAGAGCAGGTGTATGAGATGCAACATGTGTGTATTTTAGGTATTCATTCAGAAAATGAGAACTCAAGTGATGTGGTTGTGACACCAAGAGATGCATCTAAAGAGACAAACAAGAGAAAAAGGAAAATGAAACATAAAACTATGTCATCATGTTGTTTTTATGACTTTATTTTGTTCTGATGAAACATGACAGGAAAATATGCCTTCTATATATTTCTAGAAGGTATACACTAGCTAAAGGAAGCATAGTGTACTTTTCATTTGTATACAAATCAAGAATTCATCATTACGAAGAAGGTATAGGATGCTATTAAATGAAGATTGACATCGATTATTGTTGATTGTTGCCTCTATCAAGTTGCTAAGGTATGTCACATGTGATTTGGTTCACATTCTAGCACATGTTGAAATCTTTGAGTATTTTATTGAGTATTCATAGAGAGAAAAGGCTTTATGTCTACAAGTGTGCTTGAGACAAGGTGTTTGTAATTATCAATTGATTCTTAGTTAGTCATGGGCTAGAAGACCAGGTATGTGCATTTCATAGTGTGGATGAGTTTTGAGAGATCCTAATGAACTCTTTAATTTTTCTAAGCATGAGTAATAATATAAAATCCATAAATGTGTGAAATGTGATGGTGCAAGATTAAAGGGTATAATGGTTTGGTATTCATATACTCTTGATACAGAGGATTTGAGATTTATCATGCTATTGACCTGAGTGTAATCCTACAAGTGCTCAAGAATATCTCCAATAGTTGTACATAATCCCAATTGACTTAAAGTTGTGTTATGAGGAAAACAAATGGATCTTCATATGTTCTTTCAAAGGAGAAGTGGGGCTTCGATGAGTCTTTTACAAGTGACAATTTGTATAATTTGCTTCATGACTATGATGAGTGCTGAATGATAATAGCTACAAATACAAAGTATGATTTGTGAAGTCTCTCTAGGTGTAAAGTGTGTGCTAAGATTAATTTTTTATCTCTTAGTGTTCCATTTGGTGTATGTATCTCTCAAGGTTTCTTAGGTAAAAAATTTACTTAGATTTATATGAGTGTACTTGTGACAAGAGGAGAAAAAAAAAATTCTTACAGGTGGCACATGTAATACAATAAATCATGTATCAATATTAGAAAAATAACAGTGATAAGGGCAAGGTTGCAACACTGAAAAGACTTGTAGAAGATATATATCAGAATCATGCCACACCAAGTGCTTCAAATATCAAGTAGGGTGAAATGTAGGTGTGTGTCAGCGTCTTCTCTAGTATCAAAGAAGAGTGAGATTGCGAGAATGAAGAAAAGGGGAAAAGTACACTAAAGGGATGCTTCAGGATTGTGATGAAGAAAGAATTATTCCAAGAAAAGAAACATCAGATAAAATGATGTAGTCAAATATCTATCTTAGTCAACTCACTGTGTTAGGAATGATGTAAAATCAAATTTTAATTTTTTGGTTCTCAAATAACCTCTTGTTCTTATATACAAAGTTCTAAAACTATGAAATATCTTGAAATCTTAACTCATTCCACTATAAAAACCTTCTCAACATGTTCAAATCCACTTACTCATGCAAATTTTAGCTTTTATAATAGATCGAAACAACCAAAAAGTATAATTGGACTTACCTCTAGAAAATATATCTTCCTAGGCTTCTCAAATAGCTTGCTTCTAGCTCATTCATGGATGGAGCATTCTACAAATTCCCAAAATCAATTGGTGAACTTTCCTATAATCCTTTAATATGTTTGAAGTGTGTGTAAAATTTTGGGTCTCAAGGAATTGGTTAAGACCCTTTTTCTCTTCTTCCTTCCTTCCAAGCCTCTTAGACCTCTATTAGTTCTCTCTTAAGGGAATTCCACCCTCTATCTTGGTTTATAGTCTAAACATGCAAAAAATAATCTTTTTAAACACCATTTGGGCCTAATTTCTATATAAGGAGTTCCAATTAACCACCTTTTGCTAATTTCCTCCCAAACTCTATTTTCAAGCTTTCACATTAGGTCTCCCTTGGATAGACTGTCTCAGTCCCAAATATTATCAAAATCCTGGCTTGTACCCAAGGAAAGTTCTAATTTCCTTCACAAATAGTTATGGAACCTCATATTGATTGTTACTTTCAACTTTCAAGACAATATTCTTGGATTCAAGCTTCCATCCTATAATCCCTAGGATTCTTAGCTTGCAATATATAGTATGCTACAGGATTCTCTTGGAAACTGTCATGCACAGCTGCTTATTAAATATTGATCATGAATTTATGCTTCTAAGATATGTTAGGATGATTATTTTAGCACTAATGTACAAAGTTTCAAAGCTCCTTGCAATCATTAAGGTCTTCTACCAACTATCCTTTTCCAAACCCTGACTTTCCATACACTTGCACATATTTCATACTCTAACTATCTTTGAAAGGAGAAAGATCAAATACAATCACAATTCCATGGAATTTTAGAATGCTTCTATAGATTATATAGGTGATAAGTATTTAGTTTTAAGGTCAAACTCTCATAATTATCCTTTCACCTTCATATTTATCTATGCCTTCTCTTTTAATGTTGTCACCCATAGAGTTCTAACTAAATTACCATGCAAAATGACTCTTTCTAGATAGTTTAAGATTTAAAGCTTCATGCTCCTATTAAGTAGAGATATTTAGATCAAAATTAATCAATCTTGTACTTATGGTGAGTATTACAGCCTTTAAATAATTTTATTCCTCCAAACCCTTCTTAGGATTTTTATACGAGTCTGATAATAGAAATCTTGCAATATCAGTCACTAGAAGCAATTTCAAAAGCTATCTAGTTCTTTCTCAAGTCTATAAAAGTCCATTCTCACTTAAGACTATAATAATGAGAATCATTTTCATCTTTTTTGCATAATCTACTCAACTTTCCCTCTACTCTGTCACCTAGGACAGAATGGTCTGATTTCCACAGTTTTAAACTCAACTACAACCTTTAACTCTATTGCCAAGATATTTTAAAGATTAAATTGAATATACACACCTTTTCATAACTCCCTCACTCATGTAACCTTCAAATTTCTACTCAATCTTTTACATTTGCTCCTTTTAGTCTGATTAGGTTTTAGGCTTGGTCTGTCATAGTTTAATTATAGTTCAGCCAAGATTGTTTCTGTACTCAAATAGTGAAATCAAATAGAAACAACAAATATCCACAAACAAATACCTCTTAGTAATCACAGTTTAATACATGCACTAGTTCAATAACCATCAAAAGATTGTACATAATCATTTCAAATGTCATGTAAGAACCACATTGTGTATACACAAAGAACATTTCTTCATTTTACCTTCTTGAAATTTTCTTCTGATTCTCATTCAAATGGAATGGTTTCATCAATTACATTTGAGTCATTTAGAACCTCTCCTTTAGTTGTGTAACCGAATACAAACTATTATCCCTCATGATTACATGTTTAGCGCTTAAGACAACTTAAGCATTTAGCTTAGAATTTCAAGTTTTAAAACACTGAACACACATATTAAGACTTATAGGTCTTCATAGGTTTTTTTCATGCATGAAAAGCTATAAAGAACCCAGGAGTTCATTACAAGTCTTATATCAAGAAAAAATATCCTACAAATTTCAAATTGCAATTTTGGTGGGAAAAGGCCAAATACAAATTCTAAGAAGGATTATACATAACTTATAACTTGAGATGACTCCTAATAGACCCCTACACATTTATAAATCTTAACCAAGACAAAATTGTCATGAAAAACAAAAAATTTACTAATGGAAGTGATGCCCCTGAATCATACTCCCATGGGGAAAATAAATGTTTCCCCACACCTCATGCTAGGTCCTTATTCTTTCTCTTTCTTCCTCTAATTCCAATTGAAGATAATCCTCTAGAAAGGTTATTTGAATGCATATCCTTCTTTCTTGATTCTTCTTTTTCGTCCTTTGTCCTACATCAATTGGTTCCTCTTTGAATAGCCTAGGTTCTTGATCAATATGTTGCTTTTAAGAATGTTCATAGAATTTTTCTCCTTAGGGATGGGTATATAGGTCGGATTCATGATTAAAATTGATGCAACTCCACCCATCAAGAGTGCAAAACCATATATTTATTTTCCTTCTTGCTTTTATGGAATCATCTTTGACCTTTGCTTGAAATACCCATTTTCGTTGGAGTGATCCTCATGCTTGCTTCTAGCTAATGCTTGCATGTTATTAGCTTCTTGATCTGTTATGCTCCCACTTTTTGAACTTTTAATTTCCCTTTCAAGGTTTGATTTCTTCTTTTCTCTATCATTTCTTGAGTTTTGTACTTGTTTACTCTGCACTCCTTTGTTTTCTACACTGTCTTCTTCTTTTCCACCTTCTTTGTTTTCTTGTTCTTGCCTTACACCTTCATTCACCCTCTTTGTACCTGTAAAATCAAAGCTTAAAATAGTTTTAAATTTAAAAAGAAGAGGCTTGCATGCATCATTCTCCTTCCTCATACTCTTTTCTTCTTCCTTATCTTCATTCACATTTTCTTCACACAACCTTTTCATTTTGTATTCATCTCTCTCAACTTCATCATTTTTTTACTTCTCACTAGACCTCTCTGCTGGTCTTCAAGCACTCTAACATGTTCTTATATTATCACTTTATTATCTCTTTCCTCTCTCTCGTCATCATCTTCATCAGTCACATATTCTTGTCTTACAACCATCTCTATCTCTCTAAAATCATGACATCCATCAATATCTAATCCATTACTCAAATCTGATTTTTGTGGCTTGATAGCCATGTATAATGTCTTTCTGCATACTTCTCTAGTCTCTATCAAGAACTTCTTGGCTGCCACCATCATCATTATCCCTGCTGATTGTTCTTGATCACCTTTGATAGGTAAGAGTGACTCCTATTGGTGCTGTAATAATACAGAAATTCTTCTTTCCATCATGTACTGCCATTCTATCATACTGCCATGGTCTGACCAACAACACATGATAGATATCCATAGGATCTAAATCACACAAAACTTTGTCCTTATACTTGTTAATTTGAAACGCAACTTGACATTGTTCCCCTAATCAAAATATGGTGTCATTTTTGCATCCGTGAAACTTGATATAGATAGGGGTGTATAGTAGTTTTTAACCCAAGTTTCTCTATCATCTCAAATGAAACAAGATTTCTAGTACTTTCACTATCAATAATCACTTTACAAACTTTTTCTTTAGTTTTACATGTTGTCCTAAATAAGCACCTTCTTTGAGTTATTTATTCCACCAAATTTAGTAGGTTTTAAAAGTACTCTTATACACAAAAATGACTTACCTCTGTCTTGTTTAATATGATCAGCAACCCTGTCTTCTTTTCTCATCCATACATTCACTTCATTACACTCATATGCCCTATGTCCTACATACCACAGACACTTGTAACATCTTCCTACAAATTTATCCTGCATATTGGCTTCATTCCTTTACATATAGCTCATATCTATCATCATCTTCCTGTGATTCTCTTCCATGCTTTCTAATTTTTTCATCATAATCTCCATCATTCTTTCCATTATTGTTTCCCAAATTGACTACCTCATCTCGCTTACTTGTACCATTTTATCTTCTCTACCTGCAATCACCTACAAAACAATATCTTTTAGTTTTATTTTTCAAGAACCCACTGCCTTATCTAATACCACTACAATGTAGTCAAGTATCTATCTCAGTCAACTCACTGTGTTTGGAATGATGCAAACTAAAATTTTTCTTTTTAGGTTCTCAAATAACCGCTTGTTCTTATTTAAGAAATTCTAAAACTGTGCAATCTCTTGAACTCTTAACTCATTCCACTAAACCAACCTTCTCAACATGTTCAAACCCACTTACTTATGCCAATTTTAGCTTTTGGAATATATCAAAACAATCAAAAAGTACAATTGGACTTACCTTTAGCAAATTTGTCTTCTTAGGCTTCTCAAATAGCGTGCTTCTAGCTCATTCATGGATGGAATGTTATACAAATTCCAAAAATCAACTGGTGACCTTTCCTATAATACTTTAATATGTTTGAAGTGTGTGTAAAATTTTGAGTCTCAAGGAATTGGTTAAGACTATTTTTCTCTTCTTTCTTCCTTCTAAGCCTCTTAGACCTCTATTAGTTCTCCCTTACGAGAATTTCACACTCTATCTTGGTTTATAGTCTAAACATGCAAAAAAATTATCTTTTTAAACACCCTTTGGGCCTAATTTATTGTATGAGGAGGTCCAAGTAGCCATCATTTGATAATTTTCTCCCAAACTCTATTTTCTATCTTTCACATTAGGTCTCCCCTGGATAAATTGTCTCAGTCCCAACTATTATAAAATTCCTAGCTTGTACCCAAGGAAAGTTCTAATTTCCTTCACAAATAGTTAAGGAACCTCATATCGATTGTTACTTTCAAATTTCAAGACAATATTCCTAGATTCAAGATTCCATCCTATAAGCCCTAGCCTTTTTAGCTTGCAAAATATAGTATGCTACAGGATTCTCTTAGAAACTATCATGCACAGTTGGTTATTAAATATTTATCACGTCTTGATGCTTCTAAGATATGTTAGGATGATTATTTTAGCATAATGTACAAAGTTTCAAATCTCCTTGAAATAATTAAGGTCTTCTACCAACTATTGTTTTCCAAACCTTGACTTTCCATACACCTGTACATATTTTATACTCCAACTGTCTTCGAAAGGAGAAAGATAAAATATACCCAAATTTCCATGGTATTTTAGAATGCTTCTATAGATTGTATAGGTGATAAGTATTTAGTTTGAAGGTCCAAATACTGATAATTCTACTTTCACCTTCATATTTATCTCAGCAGTCTCCTTTAATGTTGTCACCCAAAGAGTTCTAATTAAACTACCAAACAGAACAACTCTTTACATATAGTTTAAGATTTAAAGCTTCATGCTCCAATTAATTAGAGATATTTATATCAAAAGTAATCAATATTGTACTTATGGTGACTATTATAGCCTTCAAATAATTTGATTCCTCAAAACCCCTCTTAGGATTTCTGTACGAGTTTGATAATAGAAATCTTACAATATCAATCACTAGAAGCAATTTCAAAAGCTGTCCAATTCTTTCTCAGGTCTATAAAAGTCCATTCTCACATAAGACCATAACAATGAGAATCCTTTTCATATTTTTTGCATAATCTACTACCATTTTCCTCTACTATGTTATTGGGATAGAATGGTCTTATTTCCATAGTTTCAAACTCAAAAATATCCTTTAACTCTACTAAAAAGATCTTTTAAAGCTTAAATTGAATCTACACACCTTGTCAAAACTCCCTCACTCCTGTAACCTTCAAATTTCTACTCAATCTTTTACATTTTCTCCTTTTATTTTGATTAGGTTTTAGGCTTGGTCTATCACAGTTTAACTATAGTTTAGCCAAGATTGTTTCTGTACTCAAATAGTGAAATCATATAGAAACAAAAAAGATCCAAAAACAAATACTTCTTACTAATCATAGTCTAATACATGCATGAGTTCAATAACCATAAGAAGATTGTACAAAATCATTTCAACTATCATTTAAGAACCGCATTGTGTATACACAAAGAACACTTCTTCATTTTACCTTCTTGGAATTTGATTTTGATTCGCATTCGAATGAAATGGTTGAATCAATTACATTTGAGTCATTTATAGCCTCTCCTTTAGTTGTGTAATCAAATACAAACTATTATCCCTCTTGATTACATGTTTATCCCTTAAGACAACTTAAAACACTTAGCTTGGAATTCTAAGTTCTAAAACACTTAACACACATATTAAGACTTCTAGGTCTTCATAGGTCTTTTTCATGCTTGACAAGATAAAAATAACCCATGTAGTTTAGTACAACTCTTATATCAAGCCAAAATATCCAACAGATTTCAAACTACAACTTTTGTGGGAAAATGCCAAATACAAATTCTAAGAAGGATTACACACAAATTATAACTTGAGATGACTCCTAATAGACACCTAGAGCTATCTAAATCTTAACCAAGCCAAAATTGTCATGAAAAACCAAAATTTTACTAATAGAATTGATTCCCCTGCATCATAAAATGGCCTTAACATGGTGAGATAAGTACATTTTTTTCGAAGGGATCTTGGATTAGTCTAATTGAAGATCACTCAAGGGTGATACCTGTGCATATAAGTGAGCCAACTAAGTCCATAGATAAATTATGTAGATTTGACATGTCTTCTTGATAGCATTCAAGTTTAATAAATGTTTAATGTCCAAAATAAGGATAAAACAGAGAAGGAAAGTTCTAAGAGAAGCTTCCAAACATTGAAGACATTGATGCAGCCTAGAATTGTTAGTTAACACCTAGTCACGCTGGCACATCACTCATCCTAGGTTGAGCGCTCACCCGAAGCACGCAAAGGTACCGGGTCTCTCTTAAGAGTTGTAGAAAGAATGGTAGCATGACAAAGTAGTAAACATATATTTTAGAAACTAATCCATCCATTCATCATTATACTTAACCAGATCTATAAGCGTTTAAAGGTAATTCATCATGAAAATAATGACATGCATTGATAGAACACATCAAACATTGTTTGTTTGGCCAATTTCCTTTATCTATTCATCGTACCAGCAGTACAGAAGCTTCATATAATACCAGGCATGCATGCATGGATCTGTTACAATTATCCAGTCACATGTACTCATGTTCTCCTCATTCTTTAAAGCATATATCTCTATCTATGTGTATATGTCTACTAAGTAATTCATTACATATATATAGGGTGGGGAACTAGCCCTTCACCACTTAACTCTACTAGAAAATAGGTCGCATGCTAATAACAGCCACGCGCCTTTTTACAAC
Organism: Taxus chinensis; assembly: GCA_019776745.2. Taxonomy (NCBI): domain Eukaryota; kingdom Viridiplantae; phylum Streptophyta; class Pinopsida; order Cupressales; family Taxaceae; genus Taxus; species Taxus chinensis. Next base: position 479,708,851 of record CM034154.1, on the reverse strand, counting down.
TATAGCCATACATGCAAGTATGCTATCTATAGATCACTGAAAGTTAACTACAGTGGTGGATCTATTCTTAGCTTATGCCCATGCAAGAGTAAGTTGTCATGCTCTTCAAAGATCTCCATGAAGAGTGGCGCACAAGTCTCGGCATTGCTTTGTGTACTCCATATGCCAATCTCTAAGAATAGACCTAATCCCCAAAATTGGCTAAGTCCTTGGGAGTCTGAATCTACACCTCCGCATGTGACACCTTCCTATACCTTCACACTTTTTCTCATGTGTTGTTCTTCCACATGGACTCTGTGTGTAAGTTCAACTAAGTGTTTCCTATGATAAACATTACCCCACACTAATCTCATTGTCACCTTGACAATGGCGATGTCCAAAACTTATACAAAGAATGGATAAATAAAGAATGGTTGAATGAATAAAGAATAGATAAATTTTGAATAAGGTATACAAAGCTAACAAAACTGTTTAGGCCTTAGGCCCCTCCATCTCATCCTGAAATAGCAACTCTGGATATTCTTCTTTGATATCTACTTCTAGGTTCTCCCATGAAGTTAGTGCCACTCCTGCTGTTTAAGGCACATTTGCAATAATGGACTGCAGCTCTTCCATGGAGAGTTTTCCTTTCTCATTTTGTATCACAAGCATTACGCTTGACATAGAGGTTTGCACCCCCTCTAATACATCCATTTTCTGAGAAATGAGCTTCCCAAGCTCCTCCAACCTCTCCTTATGTGGTGTCTTCACCATAGCTAGTGCCTCACACTTTTTCTTTACCAAGACTAAGCGTTCAATGCGACCTAGGGAAGCATCCTTCATTGCCTTATATACTTCATTTTTTTCCACCAAGGTTTTTATCGCGATTAACGCATCTGGGGCTGTGCATATGGTTAGCGCATGATCATCTTTCTTGTGCTCATCACGGGTGGCTTGCAGTAGGCCTTCATAAGTAGTAATCTTCCTAGCTACTGCACCTATGCCTTTTCTGTCTTTTCCCCAGAGTCCTTGGGATGTGAGGATATGCGTGCCTTTTCATCTTCCAACACTACTGTTATTATTGTCTTTACATAATGCATTGCAGAAGGAAATTGTTTTGGTACCCAAGATTCCAGATGTGGGCATACCTTTAGAACATCATCTCCAATTTCCTCTGCCATACTAACAAAAGTGTCATATTTCCTTTTGATTAATTCCTTTTCTTGTACTAGGCACGCTATCTCCACATCCTTGGATTTCAATTTCTTTATCAGCGCCTTGATGGTAGCAGATTTATCTGTGTTTCTTCTTGCTACTTCAGAGGATACTTTGACTAGGGCATTACTCACCTACTCATCTGACATCACCGTTGGTTAGATTGTCATGTGGCACATTTCAGGTGCCTTCTTCAACTGTCTTGACGCGCACGATTCTTCACCAACATCAAAGTCGGGCTCATCCATATGCATGTGCATAGACCATGAGAGCTGCTTCCTTATGTGCAAAGTCACCTTGTCCTCATCCATGAGCACCCATCTGAATAAATCCTTCTTCTCAATGGTGCTCTGGAATTGATTGCAAACAATCAGCTTTGGGTCTTCTACGTACCCCATGGTATGTGCCTTGGCATCCTCCCCTATTTGACGGGATTGGGGTCCTTTAGGAATGGCTGCATCAAGGTTGGGAATACCAGATGTATCCCCACCCTTGTCCTATGTAGCATCTGATTGACCCCCTTCTTCTCCTTCCATCTTCTCCTCCTCATGTTGAGGCTCTTCTTCAGTTGGAGATGAAGGCGCCTTCTCCTTAGTTTCTTTTGTTTCCTCACTTAGCCTGAGTTTTCTTCATTTCTTCTCCTCTGAATCCTTCACCTGCGGGGTTCCTCCTTGCACCCTTGTGCACTTAAACACCTTTTTAAATATTTGGTCACCCTAATCCTCCCTTGTAACTCCTCCCTGGGGAGTTGTCCCGCGCTCCCCCTCCTGGCTAGATGGTTACTTCCTCCTTCGCACCAGGCCACCCTTATCTTCGGGTTCTTTATCCTCTCCCTCATCATCTTGCTTGGGCGTAGAGGGCCTAGGTGCCAGAATGTTCTCCATAGTATTATTTCCCTTTGGTGGCCCTAAAAGCATGAATTCGTTCTCCACGTACTTGTTATTCTCCATTTTAGGCTTCAGTTGGAGGTATATTAGCGCGGCCCCGATATCTGCAATGGCCACTATTTCTGGCTTAATGCTCAAGATCTTTGAGATGTTATTCTCGTTGTATGCATTCCTCCCTGGATATCCATATGTCTTCCACATGGTGTGATACTCACAGTCCACCTTGTCTACATTAAACACCAACCTCCATGTGTTGGTGAACCGATGAACTGCAGCCTGAAAGTATTATGTGGGAAATGCATATGGAAGCTTGCACCAGGGGCTCCACGACCCATCTATCATTGGAAAGCACATAATACAGAAGTGTTGGTAGACTACAATTGTACCTATTTCCCTAGGACCGAAGGCAAGTCCTTGGGTATATGCCATTCCTCTCCAAATGCCACGCGAAGCCTATCATACCACATCTCTGCATGCTCCTTCACCTCCTCTGTCATTTACCCCTTGCAAAGATATTTTCTGAATCATTTAGCTGGAGACTTGTGGTTTATGGGGTATTCCCATATGTTCTCTTTTGGGCCATCTGGTACCCCAATCTCCATGAAGACCAAACTTAGTAGGATGCAGCCAAAACTTATCTTACTCCATTCGCACACTTCCTCTACTATCTGATCTGCAATGAAGCCGGTAATGTTATAAGTGGTTCCTTCTAACATGCAATTGGCCACATGCAACCATATAGAATTAACTTGTGACCAACGTTCTTGGTCATTCAATTTTGTAGTTAGATGTGCTGTTGCCTGTACTACTCGATAATTTCTCAATTTGTCAATGTCCATCCCGCGTGGTCCTTTCTAATAGTCTAACGCCTTCTGTTTTTCCAAGATGGCACTTTTTTCAACTAAGTCGGTCTTAATAACTTCACCCGATGCCCATAATCCAATAACTATGGTAATAAGGATGGGTGTCAATCTTACCCTCCATCCTACAAAGTAGAATAAGTCCTCATGGACTCGGCTCATTAGCCATCTATACAAGGGTGTATACTTTCCAAAGTATGGAAGCTCATAAAGTTGGTAGAACCCATTCCCTTTGAGTAGCTTTTCCCTGGCATCATCATATATCGGCATCTGTGTGCCTGTTCATTCGAGAAGTGAGCAGGTCATCTAATTTCTTCTAGTTTTCAGTGGTCTTGTGATTGTATTCACTTATCTTACTCTGTCTTATGTGGGTATTCCATTCCTACCCCACAATAACTTCTTCAGGGTATTACATTTCAGAGAAATTTCTCTCTGGGGCCATCTCCTCCTCTTCTTCCACCACCACCTTCTTCTTTTCTTTTACCGATGCTTCTTTCTTCTTTGGTGTCATTCTTCTTTCAAGGTTTTATTTTCTAGACCATTTGTTGTGTGTTTTGAGTAGTTTGCTTCGAACCCTAACCCAATTCTTCCATGCCCTAATTTTTAATCATGAAATTGCGAACCCTAGCTCTATTTTATTACTCTACTTCATCAAACCCTTTTCCTAGGGGATCTAAGCTCTTCTAATAAATAATCTCTCTTCCGCGCCTGGTTCACTTGCTTCGTACCTTAAATATCTTTAATTTAGCACTTCACGTGTAGGTTCTTTGTCAAATTCTCATAGTCGTAAGGGTAAAAATGAAATCACATCCTGTCCTTATATAGATTTCTACTTTTCGTTGCATTAATTGCTGCTCTACCTACCAAAATTTCCTCATTCATTACCCATTTTTTATCATTTCCACGTGGTATATCTTCACACCAAAGCTATAACCTTCTAGCGCGCCTTTTTACCCTCTATCACAAACTTCTCTTCAGAGTGTGCTCTAGCACCCAAGTACCTCATCAATGTACCATCTCCTAGTAATTACCATGGTTGCCGCTTACCTCGCGTTATACTTTCTCTTATCCATCTTCATCCTTTCTTATCTTGAGAAGCAATCTTTTGTCAGTTACCCTTAGCAACCTTCTTTCTCAACACCCACAACATGACATTTTTGCAGCATATACCTGAGAGTCACCACTAATCCAACCCACATGAAAAGGATGTGCAGTCCTATGTGCATCAACATGCTTCATAGTGTAGTTAGTTTCATGTGCGTAAGTACGCTTATTACACAAATAATAGCTAAAATTGACAAATCATAGCGACGATGAAAGAAATACATTAATGAAATGCATAAAGGGAAACCTAATGTATCTAGCAATACTGCCTTATTACAAACACCAAGAAGACTTATTTATAGTAGGGCTTCAACCTACTTTTGTTAAAGTAACCGGGAAACCTTGTGCCATCAATTGTTTCCAACTGGTAAGCACCTGACTTGAGTATATGAGTGATAACATATGGCCCCAACCAATGCACCTTGAGCTTTCCTAGATGGCGCAAAAACTTAGAGTCATATAAAAGTACCATTTGTCCCACCACAAGTTTCTTAGCCCTGATGTGTTGATCGTGCCATGCCTTTTGGCGTGATTTCTCCTATTTCTGACTTTAGCGTGTGATGGCTCGGCACTCATCTAGTTGAACCATATTCACAATCCATTCTTCCAAGGCTTTCTCATCAGCTAGACCTCCAGTGTGCACAATGTGCAAGAAAGGTAACATAAATTCTATAGGAAGAACAACTTCCACGGAAAACACCAATTGAAAAGGTGTGGCTTTGTTCAATCTTTTGTATGTTATTCTATAAGCCCGAAGAACAACAGATACTTTATCATCCCAATCCTTCCTTCCCACATCACAAATCTTGGTCAATGTGTGGCTCAAAATCTTGTTAAAAGCCTTAACAGTCCCATTTTCTTGAGGGTGATAGGGTGTAGTTTTATGGTGGGCAACCATAAACTCATCTAAAAGAATTCTTATTGTCTCATTTAAAAAATGTGTGCCCCTATCACTTGTTAAACTTAAAGGACAACCATACCTTGTAAGAACATTCTCCCATAAGAACCTTACTGCTGTAGCCACTGTTCAATCCCTGGTAGGTGCTACTTCTACCCATTGGGTAAGATAATCTATACAAGTGATGATATAACACGATCCAGTCTGGCGCGTGGCTGGTGAAATGGGCCTGAAAAAGTCAATTGCCCATTTCTCAAAGGGTTCTACACTTGTGATTGGTCGAAGAGGCATATCATCCCTTTTTCCTGGTCAACCAAGACATTTAAAATGGTCACATGTCTTACAATACACTTTACAATCCTTGTACAATGTTTCCCACCACAAACCAGTAAGTAGGATCTTGCACACTGTTACATCACCTGCATAGTGGCCACCTATAATACCACCATGTGCTTCTTACATTATGTCCTTCCGTTCATGCTCCAAGACACAATGGCGTAACACCTCATATTTGCCTAACTTGTATAAATCACCAGTAATCAACATGAATGGTACCGCACAAATAGCAAGTTTCTTCTTCTCTAAAGCTTTCATGCCTTTGGGTGCCATACTAGTTCTCAGAATTAGAGGACATTGTTGTCTTTCCCTGAGTGAATTATAGACAAGTGATCCGATACAAAATTTCTTTTGCCTAGTTTTACCATAACTGTAAAGTTAAACTCCTGAAATAAGAGTATCCATCAGCATATGCACCCCTGTAAAATGGGCTTGTTCACCAAATATTTTAATGCCATGTGATCTATATAAAACACAAAGGGTGTAGCCAAAAAATACTGATAAAATTTGTGTAAGGCATAGATCATGGGCAAGGCCTCGTGCTCTGTAGTGGTATAATTTTGTTCTGCAGGGGTCAACTTCCTACTAGCAAAGCAAATGGGATGATCAATGATACCTTCACTGGGTTGAGCTAAGTCAACGCCAATGGCTATGCCAGAGGTGTTCACATGAACATGAAAAGGTTTATCCCATGAAGGAAAATGCAAGATAGGCATGGTAGTAAGTTTATACTTCAATATCTCAAACACACGCTGCTGTGACTCCCCCAGTAGAACGTACCTTTTCCCTGGAGCAATTCTTCCAAGGGCATGACAAATTTTTTATACCCTTTGATAAACTTTTTGTAATACCCTGTATGACCCAAAAATCTGTGCACCTTGCGTTGACTGGCCAGTGCTTTCAAGCCAATGATGACTGCAACTTTAGCTGGATCAACCAGTAACCCTTCCTTGTAGATAATATGTCCTAAAAGTGTGCCAAAGGGAGTAACAAAAATTTACTTCTTGATGTTCAATGAGATACTCAACTATCGACATCTTTCAAACATTAAGCGCAGATTGTCACAATGATCCTTAATCAGCCCATAAACAGTCCAATCATCAAGATAGACTTGTAAGAAGTTATGAATAAAATCCTTGAAGGCTTGTACCACTATCCTTGAAAATACAGCAGGTGCATTCTTCAACCCAAAGGGCATCACAGTATAGGCAAAGCTCCCCCATTTAGTAGTGAAGGTGGTCTTCTCTTGATCTTCCGGGGAAATCCTAACCTGATGATACCCTAAAAACCCATCTATAAATGAATATATTTCGTGCCCAGCCACTCCTAATATTTCCTTCATGAATGGCGTAGGAAAGGGATCTGTAACACATGCTGCATTCAACTCCCTATAATCAACAAAAATTTGAATCTTACCATCCTTTTTGATGCTTATCACCATAGGACTAGCCCATTTTGATTCATTGAATGGTCGAATGATCCCGATTTTCAACATCTTGTTAATCTCCTCCTTTACTTTCTTTCAAAAATTGGGATTCATCTGATATGGTCACTTCCTAACAGGGCGCACACCTTCCTTGAGTTTTATCTTCATTTCTCTGAGTGATATATGCATGCCTTTAAGTTCATGGTATCCTCTTGGGAATAAGTCCTCATAGTCTCGAAGTAACTCTATGATCTTTGCTACCTCTGATTCTGACCAGTAATCCCCAATTATCACCTCCTTAGGTTCAGCTTCTGTGCCTATATTTACTTTTATTGTCTTCATAGGTTTGTGATATGCATGCGCATCTACATCTACACTGGATAATACTTCTCGTGTTCTAGGTGAATGATCCACGTCCAAGTGCTCAACTTCCTCCTCATCAATTATGTAAACCATCTTCCCCTTATCTTTTTCCAGAGAAGCGTGCTCAAGTAATATGATATCATCTTCTTCATCCATAAAATGTGCCCCTATCTCTATCTCACCAAATAATTCCTGAACAAGTTCTTCCACTTTCCCACTATCTCCCATAGTTAATTACTTGATAAAGCTTAAATATGTGTTCAATGGTGGCATAGATGAAAATAAGTCAAAATTTTGGATCATCCCTATAGTCAAAGTTTGCCAATTTCCAGTTTCGTGGTGTAATTCAGCATAAACATACCAAGCACACGCGTAACCTTGTAGAGTAGAATAAAACTGATGGACCCAAAGTGAAGGTGGTAATGCTTCCTGTCCTACTATCTAAAGTCTCTCACACTGCTGGATATGATGTTGAGCAGGTTGATCACCATGATAAGGGCTTATTTTTGTAGGTGCATTACTTCTGGAAAACCTGGTTGATAAGGCAGTCCCAATCATTCCCCATTCTAAGAGATTATCCCTATGGACTACCCACCAGCGCGTAGCCATCCCGCCCAAAGTATATGATAGCATATCTTTTCGTTTAAGCTGGTCAACCCAATTTGTTTCCATGACCTATAAAAATCTAGCCAAATCTTCAGATCCAGTATAGCGGGGTACTGCGCGACCTATACATTGAACAGAGTGAAAACCCATTTTGTAAGTAACCGCGTGCTTAACTTCACGCCCCACTAGTTCATAAGTGCCATGAGCCCAATTATCACAAGCAATACTAGTAGTATCACTGATTGACTGAGAATCTTCCCAATGAAGGATTCCTTCCTTAGATGGATCATTGACCTCTGGTCCCGAATAACGCGTATATAGATTTTGTTCAAGTCCTCTTCACTTAAAGGTTCCACATATGGCACAGATTTCCCATCTGTTAATGGTATTATGACCCTTTCCTCCTTGTTCTCGAAGCTATATATACCCTTTGTTAAACCTCAAATCAGCATTGTTCACATAACACCAAGGGCGCCCAAGCAAAGCTGGGAAACTATCTGCTTCCGCAAGTGCTAGCACTTCAAAGTCTCCTGTGAACTTGGCCCCTTGTATAGTGATAGATGCATCCTTCAAAACTCCTATGGGAGTAGCTTTCATTCTATTTTCCATGAACAATACATTAGATGATGGCTGCAATGGGGGTCTCCCCATTTGTTCCCACACATCCAATGTAAGTACATTTACTTCCGCACCTGTGTCAATTAGAATATTGCTCAACAGCCATCCGTCCACAACAGACATTCAAAGTGATCTCCTTGTCATAGTCAATGCTATCGGGGGGAAGATTTGCATGAAGTATTTGTCTCTTAGTTTCAATTCCCACTGCGTGGAGTATTCCCTTTCAACCAATTTCCTAATAAAGGAATAATATTCTCCTAGCGCAACGTTCTACATACCTCTCTGATGTCATCAATATCCGACGGGACCTGTTCTGTATCCTTGTGCTCCAATTTCTGAGACTGCTCTTTTAAACCTTGTATCTCACCTTGAAGGCTCCTAAGGACCTCCATTGTTTCCTGATAGACTTCTTTCTGATGAGCTAGATCTAGATATCTGGCATGCAAAACCTCCTCCCTAGTGATTGTCAGCTTCTGTTGCAACACCTCTCTTACATGCGCCGCCTCAGCTCGTGTGGTTATCTTGACTGTTACCACCTCAGGTTCTAGTGTTAACTTTGGCATCCACTGATTCTCTATCGTGCGCTAGATTCTAACCATCCCCATGCCCTTGTTTTCTTGCTTGTGCTGCTTACTGAGATGCTCATACAAGTCCAGGCACTCTTCATAACTATGCCCCTTTCCACAAAATGAACAGGAAATATTCTACGGGCATTCATGCCTATAATGGTCAGGTGAACCACATGTATAGAAAGTTCCTCGAGGGAATTCACTCCTTCCTCCACCTCGGCCTCATCCTCCATATCCTCCTCAATATGCTCGTCCCCTTTCACAAACCCCTTCAAACCTTCTGTCATTCCTGTCATAGCGCGTTTTATTATAATCCCTATCCTGATGCTCATTCTTCCCTTTAGAATTATCAGCCACACTCACCTGTCTTACCCCAATATCAATGGCATCATGGATCTGGCCAATCAATCTACAGTCCTCAATATCATGGGTCGTGGACCTACAAATTTTACAAAAGGAGGATACATTCTTCCTAATCACGCGTTGTAATAAGGGGCAGTGACTAGCATCATGATTCAAATGGCATATCTCACAGTCTAATAACAATGAAACGTATAGTTCTGCGAGGGAAACTATCCTTGGTGTGCCCTTCCACTTCACAATCTATACACTAGATTCCTGAGCGTGTTTCATGAGCTGAGTTTGCCAATAATTTCTCTAACTGTTTTTCCATAGCCACTATCTGAGCTTCCAAAAATGGACTAACTCCAGTGTCAATACTCCTAACTGCTTCAACGTGCATAAAGTGGCTTCCAATGCTTCACGTGCACAGATTAGTATAAGTCTTATGCGACAGTGCTCTTTGAAATGGGGTAATCAATCCCCTGACAAACCATTGTGCATGCTGACTTGCATGAATGTCATAAGAGAGTTTGGATAGAAGTGTTTTAAAACAGGCATCATACTCACGTACACTTTCAGTAGTACCTTGCTTTATATCCTTGAGTGCGCTTATATTCTTCCACTCAAACTCTGGGATATGGAACTCTTTTAAGAAAGCATCTTTCAATGCTACATAGTCAATACAAGTTTGATTGGGATCAAAATTCGTATACCAGCTATGCACACGTTCCTATAATGTAGTCACAAATTGACTTGCCTTGTGCTTAGAGGCCATAATACCTTTTACACGCCACAATATTTCACACATATGAACATGTTCAGCAGCATCCTTGATACCTCTGTATTCTGGGAGACGAAGGGACATCTCCATATAAATTTTTTGGGGTTGCTGCAGACCTTGACCACCTGACCCAGAACCTCCTTGGTTTCCTCTTCCTCCAGTACCACCTGAACCACCAGAACTAAAACTACCCATACCACCCGATCCTCCTCCAGGATTTGAAATAGGGCCCGTGGATGCACTCCCCTATGCCCCAACAGTGGTACTATACTGGACCCCTACAGTCTGGGAAGTGGTCCCAGCTCCAGAGGTGATTCCCACACTCAGCGCACTCATATTCTGTGTAGATGATGAGCCTGAAAATGTACCCCAAAGAATAACAAAGTTGTCTGTGCTGCCATTGATGTACTTGCTGTCTGACCTATTTTTGTGCTTTCACTTCCTAAATTAAAATTATTTTTACCTACTGTACTAGATACTAGAAAACCAAGTGCAAGGGCTAGGTCAGCAGGTTGGCTTAGATGCACACCCGCGGCCCAGGTCATATCTACTGGCATGCTTCCATGTGAGGCTGAAGAGGGTTCTTTGTCATGCTTTCCTAGATGGGGGAGTTCCTGATGCTCTTTCTCTTCTTCCTCCCCATGAGCCTCAAATCCTTCACGAGCCATCTCTCTCCACAACACCATCAGTTCTACAATCTCTTGTTTCTTGCATAATTCCCTCTCGCGTGCCTCATCATACTTCAACCGCCTCTCTTCCCTTTGCCATGCTACCGCTAGGTCTGCCATCTTTCGCCAATCCTGTTCTTGCCCCCACACATGGAGATTCTTTTAGCTTTCCATGGGTTTAGCTTCTAAGTTCAATGTTACCATTATTATTTTGATTGCCAGCAGAATACCTTGCAAATATGTCCCTCTAGGATACCGTAGAAACTAGGAACTCTGCTACTTCTGGGCATGAATAAGTTGAAATTGAATACTCTGAAAATATAGTTGTTTAGGACACTGCGAAACTAGGTATCTACCGCGTGAGTCCATCTTAAGTCAGCATCATATAGTGTTTGAAATTCCTCCTGTGTCCAAACAAGTGTGTAATACCTCCAATTCCACTTAGATGCATATGCAGTCAACCATTCGTATAATTCTACTGGAAAGATAGCAAAGAAGCTTTCGTATAAACTGTCATATAGATTCTGCTCTACCCAAGTACGTGCGCTAAATCTGATCTAGTGTCAAACCTCCATGCATATTCTTCCTCTAAATCATGAATCCTTTCTTCAATGCTCACCAAATTTAGCTGGTATGTCTTCATTGCGAACCATTCTGAAACAACTGAAAAAGAGGTCCCGACAATGGAACCAATGATGTAGCCTAGAATTGTTAGTTAACACCTAGTCACGCTGGCACATCACTCAGCCTAGGCTGAGTGCTCACCCGAAGTGCGCAAAGGTACCAGGTCCCTCTTAAGAGTTGCAGATAGAATGGTAGCATGACAAAGCAGTAAACATATATTTTAGAAACTAATCCATCCATTCATCATTATACTTAACCAGATCTATAAGCATTTAAAGGTAATTCATCATAAAAATAATGACATGCATTGATAGAACACATCAAACACTGTTTTTTTGGCCAATTTCCTTTATCTATTCATCGTACCAGTAGTACAGAAGCTTCATACAATACCAGGCATGCGCATGGATCTGTTACAATTATCTAGTTGTATGTACTCATGTTCTCCTCATTCTTTAAATAATATATATCTATCTGTATGTATATGTCTACTAAGTAATTCATTACATATATATAGGGTGGGGAACTAGCCCTTCACCACTTAACTCTACCAAAAAATAGGTCACATGTTAATAACAACCACGTGCCTTTTTACAACTATAGCCATACATGCAAGTATGCTATCTATAGATCACTGATAGTTAACTACAGTGGTGGATCTATTCTTAGCTTATGCCCATGCAAGAGTAAGTTGTCATGCTCTTCAAAGATCTCCATGAAGAGTGGCACGCAAGTCTCGGCATTGCTTTGTGTGCTCCGTACGCCAATCTCTAAGAATAGACCTGATCCCCAAAATTGGCTAAGTCCTTGGGAGTCTGACTCTACACCTCCACTTGTGACACCTTCCTATACCTTCACGCTTTTGCTCCTGTGTTGTTCTTCCACGCGGACTCTGTGTGCAAGTTTAACTAAGTGTTTCCTCTGATCAACAGACATAGTCTTAAGAAATTTTGATTTTATATGGAGTGCACTATCTCAACAAAGAAAGTAAGCTGCATATGTACTCCTGGTATGAGCTCTTGATGGCGCAAGAGTGTTTCAAAGTTAGGGTGCAGATCAAAGAAGTATATACTTAGAGGTTCAAAAGGAACATTAAAGAAACTTGGAAGACATTCGTCCATTCAGTTAAATATTTGTGAAAATTTAGTGATGTTAATCCTAGGGGGAGATAGTTTGTTAGATCATTTTAATGGTTTTGGTTTGGCTTCTTCTTTTCTAAGTGAAATTTCTTGAAAATATTGAAGAGCATCTTCATACAATACCAACTCCTATAAAGTACAATGAAGTATTCTTGTGTTGATACTATCTTAGAACAAAAAGTGTTGACACTATCTTGGAATAAAAGGTGTTCATGACATGTGAATTGAAAGTGTTGATACTATCTTGGAATAGAAAAGAGATGTATGACAAGATTGAATATGGAACATAGTTATAAGGGGAGCTTGTGGATAAGGAGAACTAATTTCTAGTTCAATGCAAAAGGTGTGAAGAATATCATACATCAAAGAGAATTTTATCATTCAAAAGCACAACATCATCCAAGGGGCATCTAATTGAGGTAAGATCATGTTTGCATATTTCTCATTGTACTAAATATGCAACCCTTTGTCATAAATGTCAAAGGGCAAGAGTGTTGTTAGAAACCAAGTTTGAAAGTGATTTTTCCAACAAGTTTCTAAGTGTGTTCCCATCAGTGAAAAGGGGGGAGATTATTGAACCCTGGTCCTTTTCACTGGTGTTTTCATCAATGTCAAGTGACATTGATGGAAAAAAGGGTGAATGGTGAAGTGAGCAATCAGAATCAAGACAATAGACAAAAAGGTGTGAATGGAGTAGTTAAAGGTTGATTGGAAATGACAGGTCATAGAGATTTTCTAAGTGGTGTGCATGGTTTAAAAGGTACAAATTATAGTCAAACATGATGACAATGATTGAAAGGTGTCTTCTAAGTTCTATAAAGAGCATTGGTGTCTAGGTAGGTTCATGGAGTCAGTCATATTGTGCATGGTCAATCAACAGATGGATATGGTGAAGCTCAATCAAAATCATGTCAAATAGGATCAATTATATGTGAAACAAGTGTATCCAAGGTATATGAGGTGTTTCAAAGGTGTACAATGGGCTCTAGTTAGTGCATTATGAATTAAGGATGATTCAGGATGGATTTAGGGTCACTACATACATGGATAGTGAGATAAGAATACACTGGGGAAATTGAAAAGGTTAATACTCTTGTTTCCATTGTTTTAGAGGGCTAAAAATCAATTTCATATGTCCTAAGTACTCCTAGAGTCTAGTTGAAGAAAATAAAATTTTTGGGTACTTAGAAAAATTTGTGAAAAATGAGTATTTTTGAGTTTTAGAGTAATGCGGATATCTGGGGTGTAGATGGAAGATGTTCCCAAGGAACACATGTTCTCCACATTGGTGGTGGAGTTGAAACATAAATAATTATGTGTTGTGTGGATAGATCAAACATTTCAGGCCCTGAAGACCCATCTGATACAAGTTCCACGAGTGTCTTTGTTCCCCAAAACTCATTTTGGTCCATGGGATAAAGGGACCTTGTAATGCAGTTCGGGATGGTTCTCGGTAACAATATACCTTGAAGGCATAGTTCCATATGGGGCCAAATTCTCCACATGTCCAGTCAACCCAAAAGTCAAAAATATTAGGAGAAAAGAATATTTGTAGTGTTGTGTGGATCAAATGATAGATGTGAGCAAAAGAGACATCGACGACATATGTGCCACGATAAACCTTATTCCCCGAAAGCCTTAGTGACCCAAAAAACAAAGAGGAAGGTAAATTAAGAAGGGTGCCAAATATTATTGAGTCAGGAGAACTAAATAGATGTGGAATAAGTTCCATGAAGAGAGTTGTTCTTTGCATGAGCTCAAGACCCGAAAAACAAGGAAATGGGGTTAGAGTAGAGTACATGATTATAGTGATGTGGGAGAACATAGCCCAAGTGATCCATGTTCCAAGTGTTACCCAAAGATCTAACATACTCGATTCATAAAGGGATAATATGATGCGGGAGAGTAGTGATGCGGAGGAACATGACCTACATGACACAAGTTCCTTATGTTCCCAAATGATCCGTTTTATCTAATTTACAAGAAGATGATATAAAAGGAAAGTTTATAAATTTTAGTGCACAATATTAATGTGAACTATTAATATTATTCCTCACGTGCCTCTCAAACCCACTTAGAGATATATTGAGTTCCAGAAATCATTTTTTCACAGTTTTGGACTTTTTGGAAACATGAGCTCATCCTCTACACCATGAAAGAAAAAAATCCATATTTTAATGAACAAAGAAGTGGTAAAATTGGAAACTAGTGTTTTTTATCTAATGCATGCCCAAATTTCACAAAATTAGAAAAACAAATTCTTAAGATTGTCTATAAAAATAAGTTTGCAAGATTTTAATTGTTGTTGATCAATAGAGGAAGGAGAGTGCGAGCTAGAGGAGATATGAGAAGAGAGAGAAAATATTAATATATCCATGAAGAGCTGATAATTAGAGAAGCATAATAGAAACTCATAATCAGAGAAGATGAACTAAGACAAAGCTAGAGAATGTTTGAATATTGAGAGAGAGAGAGAGAGACAAGATTGATAGATCAAATGGAGAGCTGCAAATTGGAATAGCATACCAGGAAATTGGAATCAGATCAGTTGAATGTATGGACTGAGACAGAGGCAAGGAGATTCATGTGCTCAAGAAGAAAAAAGGTATAAATTTAAGATCCAATGATGATAGGGATAATTACATGCTGAAGAATTTATTGCATTGATAGAGAGGAGAAAGAGCTATCAAATGAACATCTAGTGTTGGAAGAGATGATCAATGATAAAGTCATCAATCTAAAAACCAGTCTAATGAATGATTGAGGAGATATATATGAATAGAGGTAAGAAGAATTCTGAATAAATGAGTTTGTAGAGTGAATGAAGATTGAAAGGGTATAGTCATTATAATCTGTTGAATAAGCAATATCGAATCTATATGATCAAACTGTGTGTAATATTTGTCTGAGTTATTGTTTAGAGATCACAAGGGGGTTACGGCCTCCTTATAAGAATTAGCTTACAAAATATCATTAGTGGTTGATGAAATTCCACAGGGTTATAGCCTCCTTGTAAGTTGTGACTTAATAAAGGTTAGTGGGTGTTGTACTGAATTTGGGAGTTGTGGCTTCTAGACATGTTATAGCCTATCAAAGACTAGGTGATGGCCTGGTTAAATTATTGGAGTTGTAGCTCCAAATTGAGTTGTATCTCAATCATGAAATCATTGTAACTTTGAAGGATAGTTGACCAAGACAGTGCATTGGTTTTAGTGGTTTTTTTTCCTAAAAGGGTTTCCCACATATATATGGTCTCCTATTGCATATGTGGTTTTATTTCTCTTCATATATCTCATGATTAACTAGACATGCTTATGAAAATCAATAAATTTTAACAGTAACAAATTAAAGAAGTGGAAATTAATTGTAAGTTTTAATCAACAATGATTCATCCCCCTCTCAATGCCTGAAATTCCTAACATGGATAGGTAATTTAATAGGATTATATGTGGTCGTT
This sequence comes from Taxus chinensis, assembly GCA_019776745.2. Taxonomy (NCBI): domain Eukaryota; kingdom Viridiplantae; phylum Streptophyta; class Pinopsida; order Cupressales; family Taxaceae; genus Taxus; species Taxus chinensis. The sequence continues at coordinate 479,692,979 of CM034154.1, read as the reverse complement.
TACTGCTCCTGTTCACTTGGTCTTCACTATGACACAATCCTACACCTTTGTCGAATCAACTAAGGACTTCTTAATCCTTTCTTGCACATTAGGGATTCACATTTGTACTTGGTTTCTTGGGTCATTTATTTTATTTATTTAGCTATTAACTACTGCTTTGCGTATCATCAAATTAGGCTAAGATTATTCCATTTATTTTAGTCACATAGCATTAGAATTATGAGAGACACATTATTATAATTGTAATTTTTTTTCTTGGAGAGAATACACAAGGGACTCAAGAGTCTATGTGTTAGATGAATATGTATGGGAGCAATTATGGTGATAGATAGGATATATAGGATCAATAGTGGCTATAAGAATATGCATAGATACACTTAAGCCTATATATTCAAATACAAACCATACAAAAAATAACAAGCGCAACAAAGAAGGAACACAACGAAGGAGGATTAAGAGTTACTATAAAACCATAGCAAAATAAAATCCAAACCCAACGATACCATAGTAGAACCATAGCAAAAAAAAATTAGTCCAAACCATAGAAAAAAACAACCTATAGCGTCTCCAGCCACTGTTTAGTGGTCTTAGAAAGATTCTTCTTGAGGGTATCTATATTGTCTTTGATATCCTTGATAGAAGTACCATTATTGGATTTTTCTTTTCCCTTGCTACTTTCCAGCACAATAGTGATGTTGGATAGGATGTCCATGTTTCCCTTAAGAAAGGAGATGATGTCACATTGTTTGTTTATGAGCTTATCTTTTTCCTTTTCAATAGCTTTGATTGTTTTTTCCATATCCTCCAACTACTATCCTTGTTTCCACTTTCAAAAGAAATATTACAACCTCTATCTTTCTCTCTCAAGACTTTGCACTCCTTCCTGATCCAGGTAAGCATATCATTGTGCAAATCCAGTTCATTTCTTATGTTTCTAGTTCTAGCTTTGTTGGCAGGATCTTTATCACCCATAGAAAGAAGACTTAGTGTTGCAACACCCTCACCTGTGGGATAAAAAGGAAGAACATGAGTTAGGGAAGGGTCAAGTTTGGATTTTTTGCTGTAGAGGGTACATTCAGAGGTTGGAGGGGGGTCACAATAGGGGGTCTCTTTGGAGGAGCAGGGGGATGAAGAGGAGAATCCACATGGGTGTTCACAATCAATAGGTCAAAGTGTTTATAGAGGAACAAAATGACAACATGGTGTGAGGGCTGGGCACGTTTCCTCAGGGTCACCAAGTTCACCGAGTTTTTAAGTGAATGTCGAAGAAAAAATGGGAAATTAACCACCACATTTCTTCCAAAGTTGTTTAGGAAAACCAAAAGAAATTAAGGAGTAACCTTAAACTGGACATCGAATGTAAGATATTTCATGAGCACATAACTAACCTTAACATAAGGTTTAGGAAGTGACTCCCTTCAAAAACCACTTTTTGCTTGGATGAGGCTTTCTTCACCTTCTAGGAATTTGGTTTATTCTTCATTTTTGTCATAATTGTTCTTGTAAAACCACATTCCTTGAGGATGAAGAACTTTGACCACTAAAATCATCTCTTCCATGATGAAGAATTCCCTATTCCTATATCTCACCCTGCGCCCATTCTAATTCTGCACCAGCTACTGTGAAAGATGGAAGTCATGCCCCCAAACAACATTCATAAAATGGTTAAACCCACCTTTCTTGAGGATATCCCACACCTCAACATCCTCCCTCCATTGGGTGTTATTGATCAGCTCCACTTCGTAAATATTCCCCCCATGGTGATATTGAAAACCCTAGAGACACCAAGAGGAAATATCCAAGCGGTGAAGTGAGGATATGTAGTGTGGGAAATGGTATTAAAGGGCATCTAGAATCCAAAATTCATCACATGAATATTATCTTTAATCCTTATTAATAATAGATTGGAAATGAAGAGGTAAAGAGGTGTCTTGATTCAAAGTTTTGAAATTATTAGCAAGGACTCCCATATTAGCTAAAGAGTCCGCAAAGTTGCTACCCTCTCTATAGGTATGGTTGAAGGAACATCTAGAGAAAGAGTTAGCCAATTAAATAACCTCTTCAATATAATTTTTTGTGGTCCAATTGAATTTAATTGAGCCTCTAAGACAATTGATTATATTAATGGAGTCACCCTCAATGGTGATGTTCTGCAACTTGAGGGAACAAGCTAGTCTGATACCCCAAAGAGTCGCTAATGATTCTGAATAATGTTTAGTATTAATTACCATTAGACCTACATAGGCAACTATAAAATGACCTCCTTCACCTCAAATGCATCCACCACCACCAGAGTTCCCAGGATTTCCCTAATAAGTACCATCAAAGTTAAGTTTGAAAAATCCAGTATTAGGGGGTAACCAAGAAACAAGAATCACGTTGACCTTAGAAGAAGTAATGGGATTAAGAGGACAAGATATGTTCCACTTCTTGAGGATTTTAGCCTCCTCTTCATTTTGATTAAAATTCTTCTTGGGAATGTATTTGGATATGTCCTGTTTAATGCCTTCAAGGAGCTGATTAAACAACTTGCTAATGGAGGGTTTTTTATTATTGAAGTAGATCCTCTTGGTGAAGCCAGTCATTGCATCTAGTATTTTCTAGATATTTGATTGAAGAAGGCTCTAACAAGCACAGTCCATGGAAGATCTTCTTTTAATAATCTCTAGCCCATTTTGATCACCATAGCTTTGTTCATCTAGAGTAATTTTTTTATGCCTAGACCACCATGCTTCTTGGTATAACAAACTCTATCCCACGTGACAAGGTGAAATATATCTTGTTCCTCTACACCACTCCATAAAAAAATGTTTTTCCCTATTATTTTTTCAATTCTTTCTATCACCTCCCTAGGGAATTTTAATAGAGACATTACATATATATGGAGGTTTTGGAGCATGCTATTGATAAGGATGCATTTTCTAGCTTGAGAAAGGAAAAATCCTTTCCAGGTAGCTAATTTTCTTTGGAACCTGTCAATAAGATTGTTACATACCTCATTCAGGATTTTGCTATGGAACAAGGGCATGTCGAGGGAAAAATCCTTTATAAAGAGGGCAGATAACTGATGCTACACCCAAGGATATCAGAGATCTTCTTTTTCCTAGAGACAAGAGTGTGAAGAAAATAAAGGAAACTCTTATCAAAATTTATCAATTGGCTCGACACTTCTTCATATTCTAAAAGAAGACTTTTCAACTTTTTAGCTTCCACCACTGATGCCATAAGAATAAAAATTGTATCGTTGACGAAGTGTTAATTATCCACTCTAGGTCCAAAGAGGACGGTTTGAATCCTTTTAATTCTCTCAAGCAAACAACGCTAGCAATTCTCCTACTTAGAATTTCAGCCATCAAGATACAGAGAAGAGGATGCATTGGGTCTCCTTGTCGTAAACCTCTACTATTCTTGAAGAATCCAGTAGGAGAACCATTGATAAGGAATGAAAACATAGGAGAGGAGGTGCAGGTGAACATGATTGGAAAAGCCAATTTTTTTTGAGAATTTTGTCAAATAAGTCTCATGAAACTCTGTCAAAAGCTTTGTTGATATCAATCTTGACTAGCACACTTTCTTTCTTTGCTTTCTCCATAGAATGTATGGTTTCGTGGACAAGAATAATACCATCCTAAATTACTCTACCTTTGATGAAGCCACCTTGTTGCTGGGATATGAGCCTTGGAAGAAGAGGATAAAACCTAGAAGAAATAGTTTTGGTAAAGACTTTGTAAAGAACATTAGCTAATCTTATTGGTCTAAAGTATTTAAAGTTTAAGCCTCAATTCTTCTTTGGAACAAACATAATGAATGTGCTATTTATCTCTTTGAGTAATCTACTTATTCTAAATAATTCATTTATCTCTTTGAGAAGGTCATATTTACATATTTCCTAGTTTTTTTGGTAAAATATTGCTGGAAAGACATCAGGATTGGAAGATTTACCCTCTTCCATGGAAAAAAGGTTCTTTTGCAGCTCCTCCATAGTGAATTTTTTGGTAAGCTTATTTAAGGAGTTGGTTTCCACAAGATTGTTGGGGATGTCTTCAATGAAATCATCTATTATTGTCTCCCCGCTGATTGTGATCCTTGTTAAGGAGATTTTTGTAGAACACAACTTCTTACTTAATGGTTTTATAGTCTTTGCTGGTTTCACCATCCTTAGTAGCGATTTCATTGTTTCTGTTATGATTTCTATGATGAATAATAGTCAAGTGTAAATACTTGGTGTTGCGATCACCTTATTTTAGCCATAAGGCCCTGGTTTTTTGTCTCCAGAGAGTCTCCTCTTGAGCTATAATAGTATGGCATTCAGATAGAAGATTATTTTCCAAGCTATAGTCATTGACATCCATCCCTTCTTATATGATTCTTTTTTCCAGAGTGACCAAATCTTCCTGAATTTTATTTTTTCTCTCAAAGATATTGCTAAAAACTTTCTTGTTCCAAATTTTGATTTTATTTTTAACATATTTAAGCTTTTGAACCATCATAAAAATTGCACATCCAGAAACCTGAATGATTCACCACACTTTGATTCTATCAAAAAGATCAGGATAGTCCATCTACATCTTCTCGAAATGGAAGAGGTAATGGCTATTTTTCTCTTTCTCTAAAAAATGAAGAGTAATGGGGTTGTGATCCAAACCGATTTTAGGCAGAGTAGAGAGCCTAAAATCCTATAAGAGAGTCTAATTAGTGAATATTAGAGCTCTATCCAACTTGACATGAATCAAATATGTCCCCATGTTCCTATTAATCCAAGTGTATTTAGCCCCTTCCCATTCAATGTCCATAAGACTATTATCACTTAGAAGATAAACAAGATCTTCCATACCATTTTTAAAATCATGGATGCATCCTTTCTTTTCGTGGGGAGATAGATGAGTGTTAAAATCACCCATTATCAGCCACTTATATTCAAATCAATTACTTCTAAAATGTTTAAGACCAGACAAAAATTTATTTCTGCCATGAATGCTATTAGGGGCATATATGTTAGAAAGAATCCAAAGATTATCAGGGTTACGTACCGAAGAGAAGTCGAGAGCTAGGTGGTTCTTGGATTCAAGGATGACAATACCCTCTAGACACTTAATTGTCCCAGAAAGTAACTATTCCTCATGAGGCACCATCATAATTGACACAATGGAATTCAGACATTTTCTAGAAGTATTATCTAACAATATTCATCCACTCATACTGAAGCTTGGTTTCTTGGATAGCTAACACCTGAGGCATGTTGGTTTTTTTGAAATTATTCAAAATCCTTTGCTTATGTTCCTATTATTCCGTAAAATTGACAAGGGTAATTTTACCGATAACCATACTGAAATTTTGTTCCGATCCCTCGTTAGGGATCCCTTGCGTTCGAAACATTGTAAAATCCCTTCCCGGGAAATCTGGTTTTTCGAACCTAGTCTTTTGAGCCTTTTTTGGCTGGGCGCATGAAATTTCTATGTAACACCAACATTTGGTGCGCCCCCTTTACAACCTTTGGCGCGTGATTTTTAGTGTTAACACAACTTTTGGTGCGCCAAAGTGTGTCGAGCCTTCCCTGCATGCGCCAAGGCGCATGCGCCTGTGTCGACATAGCATTTGGTGCGCCACTTTTTGATGCGCCAGAGGGCACACATAATCTTATTGCAACACAATGTTTGGGTACACCAAAGGGTGCACATAACTTCATGTCGACATAGCATTTGGTGCGCTAAAGGTGCGCTTAATTTCCTACTGTCAAATATTTTCATGCGCCAAAGGGCGCACGCTTTTCCCTGTCGACAGCCACTCTCATGCGCCTTTCAAAAGGTGGGTGGCGCATTAATGTCCAACTAACCTATATATATATGGTTTGCACGCCCAAATGTCATTTTCACTATTCACTGTGCACATGATTTTTCTAAGCCTGTCAGCCTCTGCCTTGTCGTTTTCAACACGTTGTGGACCCGTGCTCAAGATTTTCACTATTTATCCGGGTAAGAGGTTCTTTTCTCGTCCATGTGCTTTATTTTCTAGTATTTGGCTTGCTGGTTGGTTTGTTGATATGCATTTATTGAGATAGCCTCCCCCCCCCCTCTTTCCAGATCTGCTGGTAGAGGATGTCATTTTGAAAACTTGGTCTGAACCCCCTTTGTCTTGAACCATTGAATATCCCAAAGCAGATTTTGAACTAAAAAGAATGAAGTGATAAACCATGGAGAACAAACCCTATTTTTTTTTCCTTGGGCGCACCAGCGCGTCATGCAACATCATAAATAGTTGCACCCCCATGGCGCATCTGTCCCCCCTGCAGCATAACTAGAACCCGCACCAATGGCACACCCATCATGCTTGTTGCATCAAGTTTTCATACGCCCTCAAGGTGCGCCTCTTCCACATGCTACACAAGCTAAACTTGCGCTCCTTTGGTGCACCATCATTCAGTGCTGCATCACCTTTCCATGCGCCCTTAGCGCACCCTGTGCCCATGCAACACAAGTTATATCTGCGCCAACTATAGTCGTAAAAGCGCAGCCGCATCGCTCCTTTCAATAACATTCGTGTTGTGCAAACCCTCCGTGCGCCGCGCCATATTTCCTTTGGCGCACGAAAAGTCCCTGTTACACGCTTTTCCCATGCGCCAAAGGGCACACCAAATCCCAATGTAACATGCAAGGTCCATGCACCTTTGGCGCATAATGTCTCCATGCAACACGATTTTCTCATGTGCCCTTTACTAAAATGCACTCTACAGTATGCATGTGCCATGCGCCTTTGGCGCCAGTTTAATCTTTGCAACAGCCCTTTCCCGTGTGCCCTGCCTATTTAGCCCTGTAAGCTGCATTTTTCCTGCGCCCTGAGCCTAAAAATCTCTAACTCTTTCTTCTGCTAACATTCCAATGGAAGATCAAATGGCTAATTCAACTTTTTTCGGATTGGGTCTTGCTTCTTCTTCATGTAGATCAGCAGATAATCTTAGAAGAACATATGTCTAGATCCAGCAAGAGACCCACCAAATCAAAAGGGAAGGCTAAGCTTACTGAGGAAGAGATGAAGTATAAATATCAAAGGGTCAGAATGCCCGAGTCATAGGCCGAATGCAGCATGGATGTCAGAGACTCAGAATTGGGGCATGTCAACATGGAGGAATTCTAGGCCAGAACTCAGAAAGTTACAAGGAGTCCATGGATGGACAAATTGATAGGCAGTGCCCTACACTTCGCCAGAGGAATCCCTGTCAGCACAGTCAACAATGAATTTATGATGGTGGTTGCTCAGTCTTACAACAAAGACACCAAATGTGTCGAAAACAGCAAGGGCGAGGTAGTCATCAACCTCACTGCCCGTCATTTTGAGATGATACTTGGCATCCCTCACCACCGGCACTTCGTGGCCGTCAGCCAAGCAGAGTGCATCAAGGCCTGGGAGGACAATGAAGACCAATGCATGCAACTAATGAATGAAGTCTACTTGAAGAACAAGAAGGTGGTAACCGGTGGCCCCAAATCATCCGCCGCAGTGACTTCTCAGAAGAGCTCAGCGATACCATTACCTTCCTGAGCAGGGTCTTCGGGCTCTCTGATGCCCATTACTTCCATAAATGGATGCTGTGCTAATTGGAAACAATGAATAAGAATGTGCCTGAGCAACGCTTTTGCTGGGGGGAAATTATAAGCAGCACCATTTCCGAGCAGCTACAACAGTTCAGCACAACGGGAGTATTCCATATGAACTCCTACGTGGTCTACGCTGCAGCATCAGAGAGGGATTATCCAGGCCTAGCACGAAGTGGAGTTTGGCATTAGGTCAAAATATATGAGTATTATCCAGAGTTGAAGCTCGGAGAATAGCATCGCCCAATTTGCCAAAATCAACGATGCATTCTTTTATCACATCATCTGCCTATTGAGGCCAAATCTGACTCATGGTCGTACGACCAAAAACATAGTGGCAGCCACGGAGAAATGGGGAGCCCTATTCACCCAATTTCCTACATTCACCTATCTGAGGGCTGCCAAATTTTTGGGAGAGCCAACCAGGCTACCAAGGTATGCTGGGCCTAAGCTGATTCTGCTAGAACTGTCAAGGCAGCTAATCACATATCACGAAAAATTCCTGAAAAGGAAGAAGGGTGGAACTCCTTTCCCCCTCACAGTGGGCCGATACACATGCTCTACCCACCACAAGGTGAAGGAAATGTTTACAGAGCTGGAGTTACTCAATTTGAAGCATGACTTCCCAGCCAGGCCCACCTTCGACCCAAGGGGCTACCTACCAAGAGCAAAGCTTGATCCGATCCATGTTCCTCAGATTGAGGATATTTATATTGTCATCGTCCATGAGGTAGAGCTCAAAAGAAAGGATCATTCTCACCTAGCATTGGCAGAAATTATCCAGTATGGGGTAGCCATTGTCCCCAAAGGCTACCAAACAACAGAAGATGAAGTGGACAATGTATATAATGATACAGATGGGGATGATTGGCCCTTTCCGGCCATTGATATAACTAAGGCTCCTCAGAAAATTGAGGAGAGGGTCAAGGAAACTCTGCGTAGGACAGAGCACTGGTGTCGGATGAACAGCCTAATCTACCTCGGGATAGATTTCACAACCTCCCCATTGGGCAACGCACCTTCATGGTCCAAAAAGCAGCTTAAAGGCAAAGGTGTAGAAGGTGAATCCAGCACCATTCAGGGAGAAGCCCCCGAGAGTCCTCTTTCCACAGCGCCAGAACAGGTAATAACTCTGGATTCGCCAGAAAAAGAAGCAGCATGGGATAGTCCAATTGGCCCATCCACTCAGGATGTCGGCATTTCTACCACAATAGAGGTCCCTTCTATCCCTTCTTCTCTTCCTTCCCCTTCTCGAGTGACTCAAGCGACCATCCCTTTGGTCGTGTCCTCCACCCCTTCTTCTACTCTTTCCCCTGCTTCTTCGTCTATCTTCTCTTCCCTCACTGATCTTTCCTCCTCCATTTCTTCCCTCATCTCTGAGATCCCTTCCCTTCCTATGTCTTCCGCAGCTGCAGTTTCCCTTCCTCCTGTGGACACTTCTTCGGCTATTCTCTCAATGCCGCCACCGCATGTCTCCACGTTTTCCCCCTCTTCTATTGCAGCTGCCCCCTCCTCTGTTTCTGGTCCTTCTTCCATAGGACCAGCCTGGATCTCTCAGCAGCTGAGCCAGCAAAAGAGGAAAGTTCCCATCGCTCCGATGGAATTTTTAGTAATCCCAGCCAAAGGGGCAAAGAAGCTGAAGCCTATTACACGCTTCTCTAAAAGTGCTACAGGTGAGAGAATCATGGAAATTACATACCCCGATCCCCTCAAAGAGAAGAAGGATCTGTCTCCGACAGATTTTATCGTGACCCAAGTCACAATGGGGACATCTTCTGAAAGTCTCCAGGGGGAAGCTCTTTCCGCGATCGACGCCCTCTGTCAAAAGCTTCAAGAAACAAAAGAAGAGAAAAGGCTACTAAAAGAGCAAAACAAATATCTGCTCCAAGCCTTACAGAAGATGGGTAGTGCGCCTCCCACAACTGCCGCCGAAACTTCTGAGCTTCTCAGCCAGGAGAAAATCAATGAATATGTAAAGATTGGTGAGTAAGGTATGGCCGTTTCTGCTTGGAGGATCCAGATCCTCAAGGACAGTGAAAGAGTGATCGCCGAGTTTTTCAATTTGTATCTGAGCATCAGAAAGGCGAACAAAGAGCTCCAAGCATTAGCGGGGCCCATATCAGAAGAGCTAAATCATGCTAGACTCCAACACGAGACCTTTCAATAGATGTTCGACTATTCAGTAGAAGATCTGGTCAAGTTCGGTGTCTTCGGCCATCCAAGGGCCCTCAACAAAACCATGTCCACTCTGGACTACTGGGTGGATCAGCTTGAATTTATTCTGGAAAAAATCGACAAGGTAAAGGAAGCAGCCCTGGATGTAATGAACCAAATGGACCGAATTGTTCTCAACATGTCTCCAGGGTTGCTCACTCCTTCCTTTATCTTAAGGTCAGATGATGAAACCATCCGGATCTTCAAGGAGATCGCTTCTCAAGGAACAAGGCCAGAGGTCACATTTGACACTGAATCTATCAACAACCTGCTGGCCTGTAGGGACTTCATCGGGTTCCTCATTGAGGTGGAAAAGGATATTCTAAACTCCCAGAGAAGCTCATAGTTGAGCGGGAGACTTGTGAGGCAATCAGCGAGCTACACAAGGATCCTTCACAGGATCAATTTGGGCCAATGATTAACAAGTTTTTGGAATACCCCGCTTAGTTCCATATCTCATCACCTGAGCAGCATCAAAAGCAGGCTACTCCTTTTCGTCCGCAGGATGATGATGACAAGTAGCTACTCCTCCTCCTCCTTCTTCTTCTCTCTCTTCTCTGACTTTCTTGTTGGAATGTCTAAAGTATGTTGATGCAAATGATGACATCATCCATGTTGCATCATGGGATGATGTCATCCATCAAGTTGTAAAAAAGTCAACATGACTTTTAGATATTTTGTAAATATCTTTGTAAATAGTTGTTGGCTCCTTTTTGCCTTCTTTTCTCTTCTTCTTCTATAAATACTCCAACACTTGTTGTGTTGATGGATGGATGAATATTTTTCAGATGAGAAATAGGAGTAAGGAGAAAAGACTTTGAGCTTTTTGTAACAGAACAAATTAGTAATACAATATTTAGACTTTGTGCTGAATACCTGTGTTATATACATTAGATCTTTCTTATGTTAGATCTGTGTGTTTATTCTGTTGGATCTGCTTCTATTTTATTGTCATTTATTTATCATCAGTATTGCTTTGTTTATTTATGCAAGTAGGTTTGGCTCTATTTACTACCAACCCGAAAACATAAATCTCCTGACCTTTCTGCTTTGGAATTCATTTCTTTTCTCCCTTCGGACGTGTTCCTTATTCTTCCTCTCTTTCATTCCTTTCTCTTCATAGCTGGAAGTAAACCTACCGGGATGAGATCCCAAACCCCTGAAGGCAGAATCTGTGAGATTTGCATAGATTCTTGCTGGTAGAATAGCAATAAACCAGTTTCACTTTGCTGACTCAAAGAGGGGCTATGCCCTGCACACTGTTGGCTCGTTTATCCATAGATCTGCCCAAGCGACAGATTTTCGGACCAACAGTTTTTGGCGACTCCGCTGGGGATCGAATAGATCTGTCAGATCTATGATGGTAGTAAGATAAAAAATCAGAAAAATCAGAAGATTGCTGCCTATTTGTAAATCTGAACTTTTTGTTAAAAATTCAAAAATTTGCAAAAGTGCTCAAATTGAAAAAATTTCTTCTGAGAGTCATAGATCTGGTCCAGTTAAAGATCTTTAGTTCGCTGAGTTTTTTACAAAAAATTAGTATTTTTCCGTAGATCTGAGTTTTGACTGTTTCCAAAAAGTTTGAAACCCTCTGAAAAAAGTTAAAATCAGATCTGAAAATCAGCTTACTAATCTTCCCTGCCATCTTATCCTCGTTGTAATTTGTCATTTAACCGCAATCGGTTTTCTGAAGAGGATAGTTTTAAATATTTAGAAAAGTATTTGCTGCTGGTTTTTGTCAGAAAAACCAGAAAATCAGCAAGTACAACCAAAAAGAAAGTTTGAATCTGTGCCATAACATTGCAGATCTGGAAGGAACACTGGCGAGTGAACCTTTTACGCGCAGTAGGCGAGCCCGTGTAAAAGCTGATCCTACTTTCGATCTTCTTCAAAGGCATAATTTCAGTGTGACACCGACACATTTTTCAGTGCTAAGCTCGGCTAGCCGGTTATCTAGGAGTGTCTCACCTTCACGGAGAAAAAGTCTTTTTCAGGGGGTATCTACATCCCTTTGTAGTGCCTTGCTACTCAGCGGAACCACACTTCCAGCTCGTGTTCTCTTTCTGGCTTTTCAGATGGCGGTACCATGGGGAAATGCGATGGGTCCTTTAGCTTTACCATATCCAATTCACGCTCTCCCTCACGGAAATCGAAAGAATTTTCCCAAATTTGACGGGAGTGGAAATCAAAGCATGGATTCCCACATATCTGCATTCATCATGTCGTGTAGTATTTTGGATGTGACCCACGAAGATGTGTCGGTTCACCTTTTTCTGGAAACCCTACAAGGGCCTGCAGCTGAATGGTTTCAGCATTTGCCGGCCGGATCTATCACCAGTTGGGCCACCTTAGGGGATGCTTTCGAAGACAGATACAAGCCTTCAGAGGATGCATTTGCATTATTATCATGAATCACTCACCTGAAGAAGGAGGCAAATGAGACCATGCGCGATTTTATCACCCGGTTCAATGCGCTAATCAACCGCGTTCCTGTTGCCATGCTTCCGACACCGGAAAATCAAAAGTGTTTCTTCGTAAACGCTATGAGCTCGAAAGTTAGTTTCTTGCTCCTTCAGGAATGAGTTTCCACCTTGGTTCTCGCCCAAGCCGCTTCCATTCGCATAGAGGATAATCTGATAATATCCGGTGAATTAAAAAAGGAATCAGCCAAGCCTAAATCTTTGGGCCCTGCACCCATTACTTCGTCTGATCCAGCCTTTCAAAAGATGGCGAATGACTTGCTCGCATTGAAGAAACAGTTGGCCCAGGCCTCTCCCAGTTCCTCATACCGGGATATTCCACGGAGGAATTTCATTCCTAACAATGTTTCACAAAGACCGCGCTTACCTACAGCTGCTCCGCGGTTGGCACTTGAGGCCCCTCCGGTCAACGCTCTGGCTGAAATTGAAGAAGAAGAGCAGTATTATGAAGAACCTTCATCTCAAGGCGAAGATGATCAAGATGTCGGTGAACCGACTGGCGACTCTACTATCGGGTATATGGAATTTGATGAGGAAGAATCTGATGAAGAAGAGGGTACCCAGGGATATGCAAGCGGACAGTCATATGCTGTTTTTACTCACTCGCAAGGAAAAGAAGCGGAAGTTGCTGCCCATGTCCAGCAGGAGAAGGCCGTGTCAAACGCGCCTCCGATCATTGCTAAAAGAGGTAATCCTCTTCCTGCTCAACTCCCTGGCAAATCTTTTACAAGGAAATCTTTTCCCCCTATCTCTCCTCCAAATCAATCCTCTCACATTCCTACTAAGACCACCAATCCTATCCCATCATCGCGAGGCGAGGGACTCATTCCTTTACCAACGCAACCCTTGGCCACATTTGATATTATAGATCATGCAAAAAAGACCAAGATCCAAATGTCTGAAGCTGAGTACCTTCAGTCAAACCCGAAACAACTTGTAAGATTGACTAAGTATATCCAAAATCAAGCTGTTATATCTAATCAGGTTTCCCCAAAAGGAATCCTTTCCACTCCCCCTGAATCCCATATAAATGTAGCTTCAACATCTACGTCAGGCAAGATAGAGCCTTTCTATCTCTCTCTGCTGATCAATGGACACAAGCTGAGTAACTGCATAATTGATTCCAGGGCTTCTGATAACATCATGCTGGCAAAAGTCACCCATGCTTTGGGCCTCACTCTTACCAAGCCTTTCGGCAGGTGTTATTCCTTGGAAACTAAGCAAGTTCCGTTGGTTGGCCAAATCAAAGACGCGTAATTTGCATTTGCGGCTTTCCCAGATAAAAGAGTAAAAATGACAGTTCTCGTTGCTGACATTCCGGCAGCCTATGGAATTTTGCTGGGAAGAAGTTTTTGCAGCGAAGTTGGTGGAGAAATTCATATGGACTGGTCTAAAGCTAGAATTCCAGTCAAAGGCGTAATGCAAACTTTGGAGCCCGGAATCCCAAAAGAAGTACTTGGTCACTAGCTCTGAAGACCCCAAAGCTCAAATCCTTTTTGAATCATCAGGGATGGGGAACTACTTCTTATCTACCGAGACGGATAAAATGGGTGTCCTCATTCAAGAAGGAGATCTTAATAAGATCTGGACATTGCAATTCGATGGCAGCTGTGCAACTAGTGGATGTGGCGCTGGGGCCATGCTGATATCTCCTGAGGAAGAAGTCATTCCTCTCTCTTTCAAATTGCAGTTTTTCAACACTAACAATACTGCTGAGTATGAATCTCTCTTACTCGGTATGCAAGCCGCAAAAGAAAGAGGAATTAAAAATCTAAAAGTGCAAGGTGATGCTGAGCTAGTTGTAAATCAGGTCAAAAGGATTTACCAAGTGAAGAATGAAAGGCTCAGACATTACCGTAATGCGGTATGGGACAGCATTGAAGAGTTTGATGCCTTTTCAATTGAATCTATTCCAAGAGCCCAAAATGACATGGCTGATTCATTGGCTATTTCAACATCTCTCATGCTCCCACACCCAGGTTTGAAAATGAACAAGTACACCATTGAGGTGGTTTTCCGCCCGAGCATACCAGACAATTCTTAGCATTGGCAGGTGTTCAATGATGATAATCAACTCATTGCTTTTCTGGAGAAGGCAGAAAATTTTAAAGAATTGCACTTTGAAGGGTCTACTTCCACTTGCCGTGAGTCAGTCACCGATCAAGGCAATGAATCTGAAGGTAACGATGGCATATGTCAGCTCAAGGGAAATAAAATTCCAAAGGGCCTGGTTTCTCTGGAACGCCTGTTCGACAGGCATGACCGTTTTGTAAAAAAGAAGAAGCGGGACGACCCTAGCTCGTCCCCAGAAACCGAACCGGTCAATATAGGTTCGATAGAACACCCGCAATTCGTGAACATTGGCAAATGTTGCACGCCTGAAGAGAAGTGAAAATTTGTCAAGTTGCTGAAAAAATATATGGACGTATTGGCATGGTCCTACGCCGATCTAAAGTCCTTCAAGCCAAAGGACGTTCAGCATGACATTCCGTTGAAAGACGATGTCAAAGCCTTCCGCCAGAAGCAGAGGCACTATAATCCCAAGATTTCGGGTACCATCCAGGCCGAAATTCAGAAGATGCTAGACGCAAGAATCATCTTCCCTATCCATCACAGTACTTGGGTAGCAAATATTGTGCCAGTACGCAAGAAAAACGGCGAGATACGCATATGCGTAGACTTTCGAAATTTGAATCAAGCTTCGCTGAAGGACAACTACCCTCTTCCGATAATGGATCAGGTTCTGCAGGCAGTAACTGGATCAGAGATGCTGTCCATGCTTGACGGTTTTTCAGGTTACAATCAGATTGAAGTTTCACCTGAAGATCAGTTTAAAACAGCATTCACTACTCCCTGGGGTACATTTGCCTACAGCAGGATGCCTTTTGGCCTAACTAATGCTGGTGCCACTTTTCAGCGGGCCATGGACTTCGCGTTCAAAGGTATGATGGGGAAAGTCATTGTGGTTTATTTAGATGACTTAACCGTGTTCTCTAAACAGTGAAATGATCATTGTGATCATTTGGAGCAAGTGTTGGCCAGGTGCCGAGAACATGGGATTTCCCTAAACCCAAAAAAGTCTGTTTTTGGAGTCACGGAAGGGAAGTTGCTAGGCCATGTGGTTAGCAAAGAAGGAACAAAGATAGATGCCGAAAGAGTTAAGGCTATTCAAAGCCTTACTCTGCCTACAAGCAAGACTGGTGTTCATTCTTTCTTTGGAAAGGTGAACTTTCTCAGGCGTTTTGTTCCTGACTTTGCCGAGAAGACCCGTCACATATTGAACATGATGAAGGGGTCACCAACTTTTAGATGGAGTGAAGAGGGGAAAAGGTCATTTGAAGAAATAAAAGCTTATGTTGCTCATGCACCAGTCCTGGTATGTCCAGATTTCTCCAGGGACTTCATCATGTATAGTTACGCATCTGAGCATACTGTGTCCGCAATCTTGATGCAAAAGAACTCGGAGGATGTTGAATCTCCAATCGCGTTCATGAGTTCTCCCCTCAAGCCTCACGAACTAAAAATGACTCAACTAGAAAAGCATGCCTTCGCCGTTGTCAAAGCAGTGAAGAATTTCAGGTATTACATTCTAAACTCGCATACGGTGGTGCTGGTCCCTGACACGGCGGTGAAATCAATTCTAACTCAGCAGGAGTTAGGAAGTTTGCGAGGAAATTGGATCGCAAAGGTCCAGGAGTATGACCTGGATATTAAACCAACCAAGCTAGTGAGGGGCAAGGGCCTGTGTCAGCTAATGGCTGAGAATAAAGATTCAAAAAACCCTGATGAAAGGGGTGACTACACCGATGAAACACAGGACCGGCAAGAAGAGCCTGATTCTCTGCCTCTGGTTCTATTTGTTGCAACTAGTGATGAATGGTACTCTGACATCGCTTTCTTCCTTACCTATGGCGAATGCCCAATGCACCTAACTGCAAAGGAGAAGTGCACTATAAAGCTCAGAATGGCTAAATATGTCATCTGGGATGACGGTTTATATAAACGTGGGATAGATGGCATCTTTTTGCGATGTGTTGACAAACCCCAGCAAGTAAAACTACTGGAAAGTTTTCACAATTCAGCCTGTGGAGGGCATTTCTCTTCCTCCGTAACTACACACAAGATCATTCGAGCCAGGTACTATTGGCTGACGCTCTTTCAAGATACAGCCACCTGGGTGGCGAAGTGTGAACCCTGCCAGCAATTCGTCGGCAAGCCCAAGTTGGCTACCTTTCCCCTAAGGCCGGTCATTATCAATGAACCATTCAGGAAATGGGGAATTGATTTTATTGGCGCACTCAATCCTCAATCGAGTGCCGGACATAGCTATGTCCTTACAGCAACGGATTACTTTACCAAGTGGGTGGAAGCCATACCTGTCAAGCATGCCACTTCTGAGGTGGTTTGCAATTTCATTAAAGAAAATATCATTGTCAGGTTCGGCGTTCCAAACAAAATCGTTGCTGATAATGCTTCTAACTTCTCCTCATGGGAAGTTATTAGTTTTTGCTATGAATATGGGATAACTTTGGCTCACGCCTCAGATTATTATCCTCAGGGAAATGGTCAGGCGGAATCCAGTAACAAGAACTTGGTGACCATCATACGGAAGTTAGTAGATGAGAATCAGCGAATATGGCACAAGTCTTTGTACGACGCTTTGTGGGCCGATCGTATTACTCCCAAGAGATCTCTCGGCATGTCACCTTTTCAAGTGTTATATGGCATTGATGCCGAGCTTCCCATTTCTGCGGAACTTCCTGCTCTGCGCTTGGCACGAGCCATTGAAGATGAAACTTTCCAAAG
Source organism: Taxus chinensis (assembly GCA_019776745.2). NCBI lineage: Eukaryota > Viridiplantae > Streptophyta > Pinopsida > Cupressales > Taxaceae > Taxus > Taxus chinensis. The sequence goes on along the minus strand of CM034154.1, from coordinate 479,675,890 downwards.
TTCTCTTGAAAAGAGAATCATGTATCTGGCAGAACTTGAAGAAAAGAGAGTGAGGGTGGTCGATAGGATCACTGAACATCAGAATCAAGTTAAGAGGCTTTTTGATAAGAAGGCCAAGCAAAGAGATTTTCAAGTGGGAGATCTCGTCCTTTTGTGGGACAAGCGAAGAGAACCAAAGGGCATGCATGGGAAGTTTGATTCCCTGTGGAGAGGGCCCTTCAAGATCAAGCAGCTCAATGGAGAGAATAGTTTCTATCTCTCATATCTAGATGGAACCGAACTCCCACTTCCTTATAGCGGGCAGCATCTGAAGATCTTCAGGAAGTAGAGCTTGCTCTCTTCTTTGTACAGTTTGCTTTTTGTTGTGTGTTTGCTTCCGTCGTGTGTTTGCTTTTGGTTTGTTGTGTGTTTTCTTTTGCTCCCCCTCCGGTCGCCCTTGTTTTTGACTCTGTTACCCAATGGATAGGCACATGAGAACTGGGATTCTCTACCCCCGAGTTCGCTCAGGGATAGTCCCCAGAAAGAGCCAGCTGTTATCCCGTAAAATTGACAAGGGCAATTTTACCGATAACCATACCGAAATTTTGTTCCGATCCCTCATTAGGGATCCCTTGCGTTCGAAACATTGTAAAATCCCTTCCCGGGAAATCTGGTTTTTCGAACTTAGTCTTTTGAGCCTTTTTTGGCTGGGCGCATGAAATTTCTATGTAACACCAACGTTTGGTGCGCCCCCTTTAAAACCTTTGGCGCGTGATTTTCAGTGTTAAAACAACTTTTGGTGCACCAAAGTGTGTCGAGCCTTCCCTGTGTGTGCCAAGGCACATGCACTTGTGTCGACATAGCATTTGGTGCACCACTTTTTGATGTGCCAGAGGGCGCACATAATCTTATTGCAACACAATGTTTTGGTGCGCCAAAGGGCGCACATAACTTCGTGTCGACATAGCGTTTGGTGCGCCAAAGGTGCGCTTAATTTCCTGCTGTCAAATATTTTCATGCGCCAAAGGGCGCACGCTTTTCCCTGTCGACAGCCACTCTCATGCGCCTTTCAAAAGGTGGGTGGCGCATTAATGTCCAGCTAACCTATATATATATGGTTTGCGCACCCAAATGTCATTTTCACTATTCGCTGTGCACGTGATTTTTCTGAGCCTGTCAGCCTCTGCCTCGTCATTTTCAACACGTTGTGGACCCGTGCTCAAGATTTTCACTATTTATCCGGGTAAGAGGTTCTTTTCTCGTCCATGTGCTTTATTTTCTGGTTTTTGGCTTGCTGGTTGGTTTGTTGATATGCATTTGTTGAGCTAGCCTCCCCCCCCTCTTTCCAGATCTGCTGGTAGAGGATGTCATTTTGAAAACTTGGTCTGAACCCCCTTTGTCTTGAACCATTGAATATCCCAAAGTAGCTTTTGAACTAAAAAGAATGAAGTGATAAACCATGGAGAACAAACCCTGTTTTTTTTTCCTTGGGTGCACCAGCGCGTCGTGCAACATCATAAACAGTTGCGCCCCCATGGCGCATCTATCCCCCTGCAGCATAACTAGAACCCGCGCCAATGGCGCACCCATCATGCTTGTTGCATCAAGTTTTCATACGCCCTCAAGGCGCGCCTCTTCCACATGCTGCACAAGCTAAACTTGCGCCCCTTTGGCGCACCATCTTTCCGTGCTACATCATCTTTCCATGCGCCCTTGGCGCACCCACGCATCTATGCAACACAAGCCTTATCTACGCCAAGTATAGTCATAAAAGCGCAGGCGCATCTCTCCTTACAGTAACATTCGTGTTTTGCAAACCCTCCGTGCGCCGCGCCATATTTCCTTTGGCGCACGAAAATTCCCTGTTACACGCTTTTCCCATGCGCCAAAGGGCGCACCAAATCCCAATGTAACATGAAATGTCCATGCGCCTTTGGCGCATCCTGTCTCCATGCAACACGATTTTCTCATGCGCCCTTTACTAAAATGCACTCTACAGTATGCATGCGCCATGCGCCTTTGGCGCCAATTTAATCTTTGCAACAGCCCTTTCCCGTGCGCCCTGCCTATTTAGCCCTGTAAGCTACATTTTTCCTACGCCCTGAGCCTAAAAATCTCTAACTCTTTCTTCTGCTAACATTCCAATGGAAGATCAAATGGCTAATTCAACTTTTTTGGATTGGGTCTCACTTCTTCTTCATGCAGATCAGCAGATAATCTTAGAAGAACATATGTCTACATCCAGCAAGAGACCCACCAAATCAAAAGGGAAGGCTAAGCTTACTGAGGAAGAGATGAAGTATAAATATCAAAGGGTCAGAATGCCCAAGTCACAGGCCGAATGCAGCATGGATGTCAGAGACTCAGAATTGGGGCATGTCGACATGGAGGAATTCTGGGCCAGAACTCAGAAAGTTACAAGGAGTCCATGGATGGACAAATTGATAGGCAGTGCCCTGCACTTCGCCGGAGGAATCCCCGTCAGCACAGTCAACAATGAATTTATGATGGTGGTTGCTCAGTCTTACAACAAAGACACCAGATGTGTCGAAAACAGTAAGGGCGAGGTAGTCATTAACCTCACTGCCCGTCATTTTGAGATGATACTTGGCATCCCTCACCACCGGCACTTCGTGGCCGTCAGCCAAGTAGAGTGCATCAAGGCCTGGGAAGACAATGAAGACCAATGTATGCAACTAATGAACGAAGTCTACTTGAAGAACAAGAAGGTGGTAACCCGGTGGCCCCAAATCATCCACCGCAGTGACTTCTCAGAAGAGCTCAGCGATACCATTACCTTCCTGAGCAGGGTCTTCGGGCTCTCTGACGCCCATTACTTCCATAAATGGATGCTGCGCTACTTGGAAACAATGAATAAGAATGTGCCTGAGCAACGCTTTTGCTGGGGGGAAATTATAAGCAGCACCATTTCCGAGCAGCTACAACAGTTCAGCACAACGGGAGTATTCCATATGAACTCCTACGTGGTCTACGCTGCAGCATCAGAGAGGGATTATCCAGGCCTAGCACGAAGTGGAGTTTGGCCTCAGGTCAAAATATATGAGTATTATCTAGAGTTGAAGCTGGAGAATAGCATCGCCCAATTCGCCAAAATCAACGATGCATTCTTTTATCACATCATCTGCCTATTGAGGCCAAATCTGACTCATGGTCGTATGACCAAAAACATAGTGGCAGCCACGGAGAAATGGGGAGCCCTGTTCACCCAATTTCCTACATTCACCTATCTGAGGGCTGCCAACTTTTTGGGAGAGCCAACCAGGCTACCAAGGTATGCCGGGCCTAAGCTGATTCTGCTGGAGCTGTCAAGGCAGCTAATCACATATCACGAAAAGTGCCTGAAAAGAAAGAAGGGTGGAACTCCTTTCCCCCTTACAGTGGGCCGATATACATGCTCTACCCACCACAAGGTGAAGGAAATGTTTTGCAGAGCTGGAGTTACTTAATTTGAAGCATGATTTCCCAGCCAGGCCTACCTTTGACCCAAGGGGCTGCCTACCAAGAGCAAAGCTTGATCCGATCCATGTTCCTCAGATCGAGGATATTTATATTGATGTCCTCCATGAGGTAGAGCTCAGAAGAAAGGATCATTCTCACCTAGCATTGGCAGAAATCATCCAATATGGGGTAGCCATTGTCCCCAAAGGCTACCAAACAACAGAAGATGAAGTAGACAAGGTATATACTGATACAGATGGGGATGATTGGCCCTTTCCGGCCATTGATAGAACTAAAGCTCCTCAGACAATTGAGGAGAGGGTCAAGGAGACTTTGCGGAGGACAGAACATTGGTGCCGGATGAACGGCCTAATCTACCTCGGGGTTGATTTCACAACATCCCCATTGGGCAATGCACCTCCACGATCCAAGAAGCAGCTTAAAGGCAAAGGTGTAGAAGGTGAATCCAGCACCATTCAGGGAGAAGCCCCCGAGAGTCCTCTTTCCATAGCGCCAGAACAGGTAATAACTCTGGATTCGCCAGAGAAAGAAGCAGCAGAGGATAGCCCCATAGGCCCATCCACTCAGGATGTCAGCATTGCTACCACAATAGAGGTCCCTTCTATCCCTTCTTCTTCTCTTCCTTCCCCTCCTCGAGTGACTCAAGCGACCATCCCTTTGGTCGTGTCCTCCGTCCCTTCTTCTACTCTTTCCCCTGCTTCTTCATCTATCTTCTCCTCCCTCGCTTGATCTGTCCTCTTCCATTTCTTCCCTCATCTCCGGGCTCCCTTCCCTTCCTATGTCTTCCGCAGCTGCAGTTTCCCTTCCTCCTGTGGACACTTCTTCAGCTATTCTCTCAATGCCACCGCCGCATGTCTCCATATTTTTCCCCTCTTCTACTGCAGCTGCCCCCTCCTCTGTTTCTGGTCCTTCTTCCGTAGGACCAGCCTGGATCTCTCAGCAGCTGAGCCAGCAAAAGAGGAAAGTTCCCATCGCTCCGATGGACTTTTCAGTGATCCCAACCAAAGGGGCGAAGAAGCTAAAGCCTGTTGCACGCTTCTCTAAAAGTGCTGCAGGTGAGAGAATCATGGAAATTACATACCCCGATCCCCTCAAAGAGAAAAAGGATCTGTCTCCGACAGATTTTACTGTGACCCAAGTCACAATGGGGACATCTTCTGAAAGTCTCCAGGGGGAAGCTCTTTCCGCGGTCGACGCCCTTTGTCAAAAGCTTCAAGAAACAAAAGAAGAGAAAAGGCTACTAAAAGAGCAAAACAAATATCTGCTCCAAGCCTTACAGAAGATGGGTAGTGTGCCTCCCACAACTGCCACCGAAACTTCTGAGCTTCTCAGCCAGGAGAAAATCAACGAATATGCAAAGATTGGCAAGCAAGGTATGGCCGTTTCTGCTTGGAGGAGCCAGATCCTCAAGGACAGTGAAAGAGTGATCGCCGAGTTTGTCAATTTGTATCTGAGCATCGGAAAGGTGAACAAAGAGCTCCAAGCATTAGCGGGGCCCATATCAGAAGAGCTAGATCATGCTAGACTCCAACACGAGACCTTTCAACAGATGTTCGACTGTTCAGTCGAAGATCTGGTCAAGTTTGGTGTCTTCGGCCATCCAAGGGCCCTCAACAAAACCATGTCCACTCTGGACTACCGGGTGGATCAGCTTGAATTTATTCTGGAAAAAATCGACAAGGTAAAGGAAGCAGCCCTAGATGCAATGCACCAAATGGAGCGAATTGTTCTCAACATGTCTCCAGGGTTGCTCACTCCTTCCTTTATCTTAAGGTCAGCTGATGAAACCATCCGGATCTTCAAGGAGATCGCTTCTCAAGGAACAGGGCCAGAGGTCACATTTGACACTGAATCTATCAACAACCTGCTGGCCTGTAGGGACTTCATCGGGTTCCTCATTGAGGTGGAAAAGGATTATTCCAAACTCCCAGAGAAGCTCATAGATGAGCGGGAGACTTGTGAGGCGATCAGCGAGCTGCACAAGGATCCTTCTCAGGATCAATTTGGGCCAATGATTAACAAGTTTTTGGAATACCGCGCTCAGTTCCATATCTCATCACCTGAGCAGCATCAAAAGCAGGCTACTCCCTTTCGGCCGCAGGATGATGACGACGAGTAGCTGCTCCTCCTCCTCCTTCTTCTTCTTCTCTCTCTTCTCCGACTTTCTTGTTGGAATGTCTGAAGTATGTTGATGCAAATGATGACATCATCCATGTTGCATCATGGGATGATGTCATCCATCAAGTTGTAAAAAGTCAACATGACTTTTAGATATTTTGTAAATATCTTTGTAAATAGTTGTTGGCTCCTTTTTGCCTTCTTTTCTCCTCTTCTTCTATAAATACCCCAACACTTGTTGTGTTGATGGATGGATGAATATTTTTCAGATGAGAAATAGGAGTAAGGAGAAAAGACTTTGAGCTTTTTGTAACAGAACAAATTAGTAATACAATATTTAGACTTTGTGCTGAATACCTGTGTTATATACATTAGATCTTTCTTATGTTAGATCTGTGTGTTTATTCTGTTGGATCTGCTTCTATTTTATTGTCATTTATTTATCATCAGTATTGCTTTGTTTATTTATGCAAGTAGGTTTGGCTCTGTTTACTACCAACCCGAAAACATAAATCTCCTGACCTTTCTGCTTTGGAATTCATTTCTTTTCTCCCTTCGGACCTGTTCCTTATTCTTCCTCTCTTTCATTCCTTTCTCTTTGCAGCCGGAAGCAAACCTACTGGGATGAGATCCCAAACCCCCGAAGGCAGAATCTGTGAGATTTGCATAGATTCCTGCTGGTACAATAGCAATAAACCAGTTTCGCTTTGCTGACTCAAAGAGGGGCTATGCCCTGCACACTGTTGGCTCGTTTATCCATAGATCTGCCCAAGCGACAGATTTTCAGACCAACAGTTCCCCATTTAGGCCTCTGACATTCCAGGAAATCAATTTCATTTAGATTTGGATAGATGCTTCCTTAAAACCTTAGGATCCAAGGTAAGTTGAGTGCCTTGAGAAAATTCTTTCTTAGTTTCTCTTTTTATTTTCTCCCCCAAAGTGAATCTACCTTTTTGTTTGTTATCTCCAACATATGTAGTCACTCTACGAGTTTTGATATGAGAAGAAGAAGCCCCTGGGTCATATTTTTCTTTACCTTTGTGAGTAACAATATTAGGAGTTGTGAAAATAGGTTTAGGAGATCTAACATCTTTTTTGAGATCAACATTCTCTTTTCCTTCTATCAAAACTGGGGGATCCTCTTCTTCCTTATAGATCTTCTCTGACGAGGGGATAAATCCCACCTTGCTCATAGCTGGGGGTAAGCAACTAATTTTCACTATAATGAGTTTGTTCTACATTTCCCTCTCCACTTTGAGTTATTTATCCTTCTTCAAGTCTAGATTCAGATCCCTTTTGGTACCCAACATCTATGATAGGAGGGGTAGAGATATTGCTAGAATTATTGTTTTCTTAGAGATTTAATGGGCTCTGACTTTCTAGAAGTAATTGCTCTTCATCGTGCTTTGGTTCAAAACCCACATGCATGGATAGTGGACTATTTAATCTATCTAGATAACCCACCTCATTAGGTTGCTCTTGACCCTTGATCTGTATAGGATTTTTATAACTATCCAATGCCTCATTATTTTTCTCTAGATAAGTCAACCCTTCAACTATCTCAGAGTATTTACCTAGAGTGGATACTGATTACTTCCCCAATCTAGAGTTCTAGTTTTCTTGTACTTCAACTCCTTTGAGAGGGGTTTTAGGTTGCCATATGATTCATTTTCTAACTGAGGTATATTTTTCTTCCCTTGAGCTTTCACCCAGAACCGGTATAATTTTCTTTCCTTTAACAGAGTGTTTGAACTCCATATCTTTTGGATCTTTGCAAGATTTATGACCTATCTTAGAAAACTATTTGCATTTCATTTCAAAGTCCTCAAACTCTACCTTTTGTCTCCTGATCCCCATAGAAGAGTGCAGATTAATGTGACTGGGAATTTTATGGCTCTCATTAACAATAATGCAGAACCTTGCTACATTTAGTATAGATCTATCCTTTGTGGCGCCATCAAACCCAATGAGAGTACCTATTGATTTTGTAATGCTAGTTAGGACCTCCTCATTCCAGAACTCTAGAGGGAGTCCAAGCAGCCTAGCCTAGATGGGCATATCTTTCATGTTTTCCTTCTCTAGGTCAAATCTAAGAGACCATTTTTTGAGGTAGAAACCCATGTTTCCAAGGATCCATGGTCCACCCAGATATAATTTTGTCTAGTTTTTATTTAGAGAGAAGTAAATGAGAAAAAACCATCTAGTCATTAAAGATATTTCCATGTGGCCTTTAGGGGCCCATTTCCTCTAGGCCCATCTTTTGATAGTATCGATATTTGGGTGAACACAAGGGAACTTACCAATAAAGGAGAAAACGTGCTTTTCCATGGATTCCTTGATGTTTGAGTTAGGAATATTGAAGTATAGGTCATAATCCCTATCCAAGAAATAAGTGAAATTATATTTCCCTTACTCGATTCCTGTACCTGCCAGTGGTGCTACATTTTCTAGGATTTTTCCTTTGACCACATCTACCCACATGGTCCTCTGTCTATAGCTGCCAGGGGAAATATGGATGGAACCAAGGCCTTGGGATCCTACAGGGGATATTTCCCACCCTTCAACATTAAAATGTTATTCAAAATCTTCTCCAATGTCTCCTTATCTTTCTCCTTCTCTGCAACACTCAACATCCTTGAATTGAGCTATGGTCAGGATTTTTGTGTAAGAAATTTTGTAAACATTATTCCTCGTCCTCAAGGTGGTCTTGTGTATGATTTTTAGAATTAGTATTAGAACCATGATCTTGGATATGATTAGTGTGAAGAGTAAGAAAAACATTAGAGAATAGATCAACGACAACATATTCTGGCTCACAAACATCATCTTCAAAGGTATCTTCTTATCCAAAATGGGAAATGATGGAAAAATAATCAAAATCATAATAGAAGTCTGAAATAGAACTAGGGTTAGAGTTCTTAGTGGATGGATATATAAACAGAAAAACATGATAAGTCATTAATGCCAACAAATCAGATCCAGATAACAAATGAAACCCTAAGGACACTAGGGTTAGGGCTACGATGTTTGATTAGAGGTTTGACTCATCAAATGATTTCAATTTTTGTGAATTTCCTATTTCATTCCCTTTTAATATTTAATGTGTGTTTCTAAAATTAACATACATAAAACAGATGAAATAATACAACAAGAAGCTATCACGATTTAATTAACTTCTAACATTAATTACACAAATCAAAATAACACTTTACACAGTGGATGTTGATTTAGAAAATATTAAAACACAAAGGAGAGATTGCACTTAAAATTTTATGTGAGGATTTGGGAGATTGTGAGTGATCTAAATGTAGAAAGAGGCTAATATGAGATTGAAGTTACTTCGTTACTGGAACTAGCTCCTGAAACTTCACCTGGTCAAAACTGTATAGTTAGGTTCAAAGCCTTTGTATGATCTTGCCCTTCTATATGGTCTTCAACCTGTTTGGGTTTTAGCTCTATAAATTTTAGTATGCCTTTCCTACCTATAAATTACTATCACTATGTGTCAGTCTTTTTCACTCTCCTTCATAATAGCTCTGTAACTCTGATCAAACCCTCAAACCCTCATAGTGCAAGATGGAGTTCCTGCAAAATAAATTTAGGTGGGTTTTGGGAACCCCTATATACCACTGATGTTTCCACTACTCTAAATAAGGCTCAAACCACATGTCATTCTCCTAGCATGTGATATATACCACAGTGTAATCAAAATTTGAAAAAACACTCTTTGAAAATACCTTGCTCGAGTTTCAAACTTAAATACTTAGAAAGGGTCACTTTGCTTGCTTGTGGAGAGAAGATGAAGATTCTTAGACTTGGTAGGTGACTTCATACCTATAGAGAGTATTTCCCTAATGGATTTACAAGAGTTTTTTCATAGTTTTGGGAGCTTGGAGTGCCTTTTGTGCTTGTTTTTACATGAAGAGCTCTTAAAGTTTGAGGACCTTAAATGAGATATGATTGAATTAATTATATAGGATTCTGATGATAATTATGTCATTAAAGGCTGACAAAGAGGGCATATTAGTCCATATAAAGATGATTAAATTTAATTTTTTAATGCACAATGTGTCAATCCAAAACCATACGGTAGGGTTGAGTTGTAGATTTTGACAAATCGACCAAAGCCGAAATTTTCAACTTGGGAGGAAAAAGTTAACTTTGACTTCATGGAACTAGGGATAAATGTTTCTAGGTATGTTTTGTGTCATTAAACCTCAAAAACTAACTATAAAAAGCCATGAAAAGATAAATAAGTGACTGAAAATCTATTAGGATGTGCTAAGAAAGAGTGAGGAGGGTGTATTTGTGCATGCAAGTGTGCAAGGTTAAGACCATAATGTTAAAAGATAGATTTCCAAATTTGATCATTTACACCCACCATGTATCAATCCTATTATTCTAGTTCCCACAATTAATACATTTACCACATGATGAAATAAACATCCAATTATGATCAGCCCACCCTTATTTTCACCTCTTGTAGCTCTAGTAACCAATACTATTTCTCCTTCTAAAGGGTATGATCTATTAGAAAAAATTAGAAATAACCTTTCTAAGATATCTCTCTTAGAGCTACTTAAAAAATTACTTGTTACAAGATGTTTTGTGCTCTTTCACCATGTCTAATGATACCAAAACAAATTATTTTTTCTTCTCTTATGGATACATTTAAGGTGTTAGACAAGGTCATCACTTTTAATGCAATTGATATTCCTCCTACACCAACTACCAAATCCTTCTCACCTCTTCTTATTACTACCCACATTTAAGGGTTTTTCATCAAGCAAGTCTTGATCGATTTTTGTTGTAGGTTGTATATTTGGCCTTGATTTTTGTTAATTCAAATTGGTATTTCTCTTACTACATTTGACACCACTATCACCATTTTACGAGGCTTTAATAATGTCACCTCATCCACTTTGTGCATTATCACCTTAGATATACTCATAGGTCCTAAGTAATTACCTACAAATTTTCATTTCATGGACAATGCTCTTCACTACAAATTACTTTTAAGGAGTCCTTAGATCCATGTTATGCAAGAGGTTCTACCTATTCTTCATCAATATGTCAAATTCATACATAATGGATATGAACATATTGTACTTTTTGTCCTTAATCCTTTCAAATATTTTCAAGTTGATACATCCAATCCATAACAACCTCTTATCAACCCCCTATAACCCATTCATATGGAAAAATTTCCGACTTAATTTTTTGGTGAAACTAGCACAAACTTTATTACCATACCACCTATACCACCATTGGTTGAGATGAAAATATATAAACTTGCTCCAATGTCTCCTCCATCTGCTACTTTAGTTCCCCCATCATTCCTAACCTTCTAGATGCTTCTATTTAACAACACAATATTACTAAGTGTTCATCTGATAGCGATGATGATCCTATTGAACTCACTAATGACCACCCACGTAAGATTAATTTCAATCCTATAAATGAAGATTATTCCATATTTCATTCTATTATTTACTTATAGTAGTCATGGACATTATCAAATTTAAGCTATTAGTGTTGACACTGACATCTCTATCGCCATTAGCTCTGATTCAATCCACTATGTAGTCAACACACGTGATCTTACATCAGTTGTTAGTTCGATCACCATCCTTGCCCATGTTGACTCATGAAAAGAGATCTTTTCTCTTTTAATTGATCATAATCTCCCCACTTTACTTTCTAAGTAACATCACTCTACTAATAATATTCCTTGATAAACAGGTACACCATTTTCTGATCATCATCATGTTTCTAGACATGATTCAAATCATCATCAAGATTTGTGCACTTCAATTAATAACTTAAAGATGACTAGTTGTATTACATTTCATCCTAAGGTTTCATTGCCTCTTCCATAACTCCATCTTTTACATGCGACAACATCGACTATGTGGCCCTCCTCTGATGCTTTCACTAGAAGTACACACATTCACGAAAACTTATACAAACATGTTCCGCTCAATCTATCTACCACTAAGAACATATGTACCCACGACATGTTACATACTTTGGGAATTACTCCATCCGATATTATGCCCCTTTTAATCATTTACAAGGTCACATTGTGTTCCTTATTACTTATGGGTTACAAGTTGTCAAAAATAAAGCTTGGGTCACTCTAGATCCTCAACCTAAACATCTATCTTTTGGTCGGTCTTGCTTAGCATGATTTCATAGGTTTATCAATCAACACAACAATAGTATCACCTTCTCTCTCCTCACTACTATGAACACTATTCACAATGAAGGTTTATCTAATTATCAACCCAATATGATAGACTCGACACATGTTATGGCTAAACATGGTCCCTCTTGAACAAATGAAGACTATAAAAAATGGCATTACACCATTTCCTTACCAACAAACAATTATGTGACCATTATTTTCAAAATTTATATAATCACATGTTGACTTAGGGTCTGTTGGGTTTTATCTTAGTGCTAATGACATCCTTGATGACATAGAGACTCTTTTGCTACCACTCTCCTTGTACTTAGTTATATTTAATAATACAATAGCATTCATATATTTGTAAAAAAATACAAAACCATGACTTATATGTTTGACTATTTTTCTACTCATGTTCCAAGTTAATGAACTAATATGCTAGAAAAATAAGAAACTCTAAATATGGGAGGGTTTAACGCTACGCCCAATGTGTGATAATGATGATGATGAGTATGAGCGCACAAATCCTTTTCGTAGAAATCTTGATGACCTATAAAACACAAAGAAGAGCTACAGAAGAAATGATTAGTAGATGTGTATGGTGGGGTGCTTGAGCAAAGCCAATGTCGAGAAGTGATGACCTTCCTAGGAAGGATTTCAACCCACTTGTTTAGAAAATTTATTAAAAATAAGAACTAGATAACATGTAGAAGATATCTAGAATGGAAATGCTCAGAAATAGATAAAATAGAGATCGAATGATAGATATAATAATAAATTGAGACAAGAGATTCAAACCAGACAGGGGTCAACGATTACTAGAGATAGTTGATGGTGACTGTAATAGAAAACTGAGATCCTAGGTGTCAGACAGGAAAAACAAAAATATTGCAAGATATGGGTGTTGTAGAAATAGAGAAAATGATGGCAGAGGGGACAAAATACAGAAAAACAACTGAGGCAGATCAGGTCGAAGATGACTAGAGGACAATCAATGGTAACTGGGGCCGACTTAAGGTCTGGTGAGATTTGATGGATGTCAAATGAAGTATGTGAAGAAAATAAGGCTGACTGATATGATTGCAGAGCTCCAAAATAACGAACAAAATTGTAAATGGATGATGAAGAAGTGATGAAACAAGGTAGATATCCAAACAATATCCAAGATTTATATCTTCCAAGATGATGGATGAAGGCTCCAAGGTGACTTAAAGAGGTTGATGGCACCTCATAAGAAGATAAGAAACATGTAAGAGTTTTTTAGAGGTCGGATCTCAAGAGTTTCATCCTTTTGGAAAGTGGGTGATGGTGTATTTATTGGGTCATCGTCGACTACTGAGAACCATTGATTTAGCTTGGGTGGATGGTGTAAAACTCAAGGGATGATGCCCCATTAGGGTTAGATTAGGGATATACGTTTATTAGGTGAGTTGGGTTGCATAGGGATGAGAAATAATGGTTGGATGGTTGGAAATATTAAATAAGGGTAGATGGTGACTATATAAAGGATAAATGAGAGATTTATGGATGTAATTAAGATAATAAACATGTTTAGGGATGATAAGTGTAATTAGGGGTGATAAGGGGAGATAAAATAATGGTATGATATGATAGAATTAAGAGAGGGAAATAAATTTGATTTAGGAGGAAAACGATACTTTGAATGGGGACATGGGTGTGAGTGTGCACAATGATGACGAAGGGGTGAGAGAATGTGAGATGGAGGGCTAGTGAACCAGATTTTGGTGTCTACATTTTCCCCTTTTTATCAAGTGGTTTGTGCTAAGCAAGCCAAAAACTAAAAATCAGAAGTGATATGAGATAGTTGATGTGCTCCCCTCAAACTAGGGATCGATGACAGAAAGGAAATCAATTATGAGGTTGAAAGAGAAAGATGGGGAAATGATCAGGGGATCAATTTCAGTGTTAAATGTTGCTAAAAATTCTTTAAACCATGCTAGTGTAGTAGAACCTTTAGTGAGCTTTTTGATGACTGTAAGAACGTGAAAAACAGACACTCTGAGCTCAAGATATGTCCCGTCAAAGTTCAATCAACAGGAAAGTCAACTCTTGTCAACATGTCAATAATGGACCAATAGCAATGCGACATGTGGAAAAAGGAGAAAAGGGAAAAATGAAGGTTGTTCAAATTTTTTGCAACCTCTAGTCTTCAACACACGTAAAAGTGTGCCAGAACAAGAGGCTCAACTTTTATTACAGGAGGGAGCCCGGCCACCATGAGAATGATTATTTCATCACCAACGTGGTGGGTCCTCAAACCACCATGTGGCTTGCCACCACGAGTTCAGTTTTCCAATCAAGGATATATAAGTGGTATTTATTACCATATTTCATTTGGAATGTCATTATATTACTTGGGTTGAATATCATATATTACCTTTGTAATTATTTGGAATTTTAACGTCCATGTCATTTTTTATGTTCTTTTCTAATGTGTTCGGGATATTGGGCTAGTCAACATTACCACATTATCTCCCAACATATCCAAATATTTCCTAGTAACTCGAAGTGTCAAAAACAACTCACCAAAACCAACGCAAACTATTTGGGGCCAACCAGCAATGCATCGGTTTTCACTTAACTCGGTGGTCAAACCTTACCATATTGCCACGCACGTGGATAAACAACCCTACTACATAGCTCGGCTTATGCCTTATCAACTCATTGCATACGCAGCTCACTACATGGTGGTAAAACAAAATAAATATAGATGTGACTGAAATCACATGTGGTTCGGGTGGTTTGGCCTACAATAAGCATCAATCCCACCATTCACGCGGTAAATGTGGGATCTTGTACCCACTTTAGAACAAACCCACGGAAAAATAGTAGGAGGCAGGATTAGAACTCTTGACCTCATAGCACTAAGACACATCCACCAACCAACTCTCCTAGAGGCTTGGGTGAATTATAAAATGGGTTGCTGCAAGTTATATAGGAAAGTGCCAGGTCTGTGCAAAGGAGCATAAGGAGGTAGTTCTATGAAAATGCCATTTTTGAAGGCCTTGCACTCAGATTGGGAACTTGGAGTAAAAAGGTGAAATGGAGGTAATTTTGAGAAAATTTCAATGATTTAATATTTGATGTTTTTCGTTGAGTTTTAACCTGTTTTTGGAAGCTTTGAATGCAGTTTTTAACAGGGATTTACAAGACAGCTAGCTGGAAAACATGAATTTCAATGCACTTCTGGTCCGAAAAGTGACTTGGTGTAAACATGAAAAGTGTTCATAATTCAAAGATGATCTCAGATATATGATTTTTTTCGATATAATATTTTTAAATCTCCATTTTTAGGTGTTTTTATAACGCAGTTACAGGGAGATCACATTGTGAAAACACTGTAGGAGCCACAGATCGTTCTTGGGACAGTTTTCTGCTATTTTTCAAAGTTCTAGGACATTGATCAGCTCATTTTCAGGTTGTGACTCATTATTGGTTGTTTGTAAGAGTTATTGTACTTACATTTCAATATTATTACTGGATCGGTTCAATCCGAACCCGGGGACGTAGGAATTTCTGAACCCCATAAACAATCTTGTTTGTTATTTGAGATTTTTCAGTTTTTTTGATTATTTATTTGTTACCCAAGTTTTTTTCACTTCTATGGATGCATAATAATCAGAATTTAATCAATTTGTGGAGTTTAGAATACTTAAATTTGGTTAATAAAATCACGATCTTTGGAAACTTTTAAAAGTAAAAAAAATACAACACACGTTTTCAGATCAGGAAATGGATGGAAAGAGGAGAAAATATGTCTGAAGTGGAAATTGATATGAACATTACAAGAAGGATGGGATAAACAAAAATAAATATGGAAGTAATCCTAGAAACACATCGGTAGGGAACATAACACATTGGTTTCCTATAGACCCGTGAGTCGACAAAGATCACTAAATTATGGAGGGAATCTAATTGGAATCCTCTCATATGGATTTACAAGTTGTGAGACCAATGAGTCAAACAAAGACATCAAAATTATGCACAATAATGTGAGTATGCTCAAGAAAATGGTATGATAGAAATTTGGGCAACAAATCAGGGAAAAAGAGTATACAATGTTCTTCAAATATGAGGAAGTGAGAAATTATGTGTCCTAGTGGGATGGAAAATGGAAAAATGGCCACAAATTTGGACTTAATATGAGATATGGGGCATCAAGAGGTGACACAGAGAGGGATACATAGTGGGATTTTGGATATGAGAAAGGATGCACTACAAGATAAGTAGATAGGAAAAAATAGCAAAATCGGTTATGTGAGGAAAGGAATGGTGTGTTATGGTTGACACACGAGTCTAAAATGGAAGAAAATATAACTTGGATAAATAGATTTGATGAGATAAGATGAAGGATGAAAATTAGGGTTAAGTCGACAGAAACTAGATGGGTTAATGGTGAATGAGTCGGCACACCTATAAAAGTGACAAAGATGGCCAAAAAATATCATTTGAGCGACACGACTTAGATGATTAGAGAACTCTAAGTGATATAAAATTTTGGGATTTGATCAACCATCAAAGGGGGAATGAAGTGCCAAAGGTCACACTGAGCAATAAGTGTTGAGAACTTAGCCTCATTTTGATTTTTATATTTTTTATATTTAGGCACTAAGGTCGATTGACAACAACTAGGTATGGTTACCATCAACCTAGGGTAATTCGGCGTTGACTTGTTATGGTCGGCATTAACTGGGTCGATGTGATAGTTTTTTTAATTATTTTTGGATGAAAAATGATGATTTTTTGAACTGATGGACTTTTTTGGATGGTTGTGTAGGCCAAAGACACCTTATATCTATGAGATAGAATCCCAACCATGTTGGGCATGATCAGAGTTGATTTCATAGATGAAGAGTGGGATCACTTAGATACTGTTAGATTGGGTAGGTTCTACCATTATCAAAGGATGCCCTAAGATACAGGGTTAATCATAGCATTGATAGAGAGATGGAAGTCAAGGATCAATGCCTTCTAGTTTTGCATAGGGGAAACGATAATCACATAAGAGGATGTGTATCGTGGTTTGAGATTACTAATCTAGGGGGAGCCTATATTTCCCATCACACAAGAGGGTCTGGGATATGCGCTAAGGGGTTTTGCAGAGTGGAGGCCCCGCATAACACCTTTGTATTAGGGCCCAATCATATTGAGACACATTAGCATCCGTTGGTGCCAAGGAACTGGTTGATATTCTTGGTGATGATGGTGATATCATGTTATGCACTACTATATTCATGTGGGTAAATATTCCCATAGGTCCTAATAACAGTGATGGCCAATATAGTGTACCATAGGACATTATTTACATTCAGGGAAGCCCTCCTGACATTGGTCTACCATGACCTATGGATGTATATGATGGATAGGAGATCTATTTTAGATGTGGGATTTCTATTGCATTTTTGGAATATGTGAACATAACAATGGTGAGGCCACCAGGGATTCCATGGGTCTCAGGTGATCATATAGCATTGACACTTGGATTCATGCAGTGGATTTCATATCAAACTCATGAAAATAAGGGAGAGGTGGAAGGAGTGGTATGTGGTGATATTGGGGGAGCCTCATAGTTTATGAGATTATATGGAAGCCATATAGAGGATACCCTACATGACCTGGTGTAGATATCCATCTCATAAGTCTGAGGAGGGTGGGATAGTTACAAGGTGGGAATCCAGATATAGTGGAAGTGATACAGTTTCCATGGGTGATGAGGTAGTTTGGATTAGTGTAGATGATGTTTGGGTTGCCGATCAGATATAGGTGTGATGACATAGAGAAGGAATTACCCATTCCAGTGATGGTGGATCCATTAGAGGAGGTGGAAAAGATAGAGGATGTGGATGAGGATGATATGGGGTTCGTATAGGGGTATGTGGAGTGGATGGCATAGTAGTGGGTAGGACATAGAGCAGAGGAGGGTAACACATGTAGGAGAAGAGGAGGGAGCTTAGGGAGGTGGAGAGGAAAATGGAGAGGCATAAAGGTGCAGCATCAGAGATAGCTTGATTATAGGAAGATCTTGATACAGATCATCAGGAGCTTCATGTGATACACTAGGAAAGAGATCTTTTATCCATTAAAGGGATAGATATTGGAGGTAGAGGGAGGCCTTATGGTCTAGCTATGGAGAACCAGGAACTCCATTACAGGTGATAGGGGAGTGACTTAGGGATCTGTATAGGGGGTCATATAGATGGATCCTCCCCGTGCTGTGATAATGGATTAGTATTAGGCTCTAGCAGAGGAGGTGTGGTATTATGAGTGCATGCAATATTAAGAGTGCATAGTGACTATGAGATTTCCTTATGTATAGTGATATGTGGTGTATATGGATAGTGAGTGGAGATGAGGATGGTGAGTGGACTTAGGAAGCATAAAAAGTGTATCACATCCTAGGTGAAATTTTATTCCATATGGTGGACAAGGAGGAGGACAAGCAGGAGGACAGGGTCCTATGCTAGGAGACAGAGTCTTGGATTTTTATTTCACCAGTTAAAGGGTGAGCATTATATGAATATATTTTGTTGTAGGTAGATCCCATTTGAGGCCTATCGTTGATGTACAAGTTGTTTGGATGATATATATATGGTTTTTTTCGTGTCTCATATGTGTTGTGATATGTAGATGAGTATATTATATTATGTGATGGATTATTATTATGTTATGTTGAGTAGTTTATGGTTGTGAAAATGATTTGATAGATATAGATGTTATGATGTGATGTATTGATTAATTTATATGATGTGTGGATTGGATTAGATGTGGAATTGATGTGACAGATGTAGATGTAAGACTAGATATAAAAATGATGTGATAGATTTAGATGCTAGATTAGATATGGGAATTAAATGATTAGATTTATAAATTGTGTTAGATTAGATAGGGAATGATGTAATTAAATTTATAAATTGTGTCGATTTGATCTAGATATAGATGTGTGAATTGGATTGAATATGAGATGAGATATTATTATTGGATTGGATTAGATGTGATAGATTAAAACATAGATCGAAATGGGAATCCATGTTCAACGTGGGTGGGTGTGATACAATGGGATAACAAAAATGGTTAGATGAAAAAGTATGAATAGGATGCAACCTTGTTAGGGTGATCCAAATATAATAATTACACTTTCATCATAGTAAGGAGTGCATGTAGGACATATATATGAGACTGTATTAGAGGAAAACATTAAAATGAACATGAACAAAGCAATGCACTTACATCCATATGGCAGGTGGTAACACATAACTAATGATAGTTAGTGATATGTAAGATCGTGAGGGGGAGATGGAAGGTGTGATTATACACCTATTGTGGACACAATAAGGGGTTTAGGTGTAGCTTCTATGAGGTAAAATAGGTTCTCTTTAGGTGGTTTTCCTAGGTGTATGCCCCAGATCTTAGCATTATTTGCGCAAAATGATCAATATGGGAAGTTTTCCTTGGAGGGGAAAGTTGATCAATGTGGGAATATTTCCTAGGATACGTGTTTTTGGATTAATGATTTTTTATTTTGATAGTTTGATGTTTGATCAATGTTGGAAGCCTTTATTTCCATGATATAATAAAGTAGTATTCCTTTGAGGGAATGGTCTACAAATATGGATTTTGAAATTTAGATGGCGGGATAAAATATGTGATATTTTTCCTTCAAGGGATCATTCTATACTTTTGAGGACAGATATCCTTCAAGGGAACATTCTGTATTTTAGATAATATTTTATTTATTTGAACAACTATCCTTTGAGGGAGAAATTTATATTTTGGATAATATAGCTTTGTATGAGAATCCATTTTTTTTTATTTTATAGTTGAGTTGAGGAAATCCTAGTAGACTACTTAGGGAGGGGAAGTAATGTATACAAGCTACATACGATTGAGGCTTATCATGGTTCTAGTAGGTAGATAAGAAGGAGATGAATGTAATGATTTTTTTTTCTCACCTAAAAGAAGGACCTTTTCCATAAGGAATATGATACGAGAAGATTTTTGGTGCTCATATTCAAGGTCACATATATGATAGTGATGAAAGACCACATGATTCCAAATCATTACGATAGAAAATGGAGAAGGCTAATGATGAAAATGAGATCATTAATATGACTAATGACACATTAGTAGGTGTGTTAACAATATAAAGGCACCAAATGCAAGGTTTTGAGAGGTTTCATTTCAGGTTTAGCATCAAGGGAGGCTAAGCGGTAGGTCCCCAGACCCATACTTTTGAGTGATAATGTATGGTGCAATCCAGTTCACAACAAACTTCCCATATTGGCTCGTTTCCATAGTAGTGACATTATAATTTTCATTTAAGAAAAGGTCACCAGTGTCGAAATCACATTCTTTGAGATGTTTATTATAATCAATTTTTATACATTCCTGATAGATGTGATGATGTTAGAGGGAGATCAAGTGACGTCCGTCTAATAATTCAAGTTATGCTAGTCATTCTTGTCAATAGTCCTTGTCAAAGATGAAGTATTGAAGATAAATGCACAAATAGGGGATTTGTATTTCAAGAGGGAGGATGGTTTCAGATCCATATACAAAAGATAAGGTAGTAAAACATATACAATTGTGGATGTTATTCTAGTAATCCCAAAGAGCGAAGGGGATATGAAGGGTGGCAATCCTGACCCACCTTATCAACAATTTTGGTAAGAATTTTGTGGAGAGTTTTATTAGTAGATTCAGCTTGGCTATCAGCTGGAGAAGATAAGATAAGATTGATATTGAAGGTGTCGCAAATCTTATTAAGATATTTTTTCTTTAAGTACTTTCTATTGTCTGTGATGATTTTGTGAGAAATTTTGAAGTGACAGATGATGTGCTGATAGATAAAGTCAACAATTTTGTTAGCTTTAGTTTACGTGAGTGAAATGGCTTCCACCCATTTAGTAAAATATTCAGTAGCATTAAGGATGAATGATGAATTTTAGAAGAATGTGGATTAATGAGACAAATGAGGTTAAGCCCCCATTGTGAGAAAGATCATAGATCTTGAGCTGGTAGAAAATCTTGGCTAGGGATATGGGTGAGGTTGGAATGTTGTTGACACTTGACACATTTCTTAACATATTTACAACACTCTTGGTTGAGGATGGATCAATAGTAACCCATCCGAAGAACACGTTTGGTGATGTCCAAACCACTAAATTTTCCACCACAGATATCATCGTGGACTTCTTGTATGGCTCATATAGATTCATGGTTTTAAGGCATCGTAATAAAATACCATCAAATCAACATTTATAGAGGATGTCACCAAGGATAACATAGTAGTAGGTATGTTAAAGGAATGAATTCCTACCATTTTTTTCTATGTCAGAGGGAATTTTGGATTGAGAGAGGTATTCGAAGAACTAGGTATACTAGAGATCATATTGGTTGGTTTTGATGAGATTGATAGATGAAAGCTCATTGGTATGGGACAGTTGATAAATGCAATGGACAACAATGAAGGCTTTGGATTCTTCCATTTTTAAGGGATGAGTGATGTAAGGTATGTCATGTTGGCATGGTGTCTGCGAAGTGGTTGGATGAATGAGGAATGGTTTGTATAGTGTATTGATCAAAGGATTTGAGGATAAAATCGACAATGTCCTTGTATTTTTGAAGGAATTCATTTTTACATTGCTAAAATCTCTTTATTTGATTTATGATAATTTTATAATCACCATAGATGTCAATGATTTAAAAACCTATCATGATAGTCGTATGGAGGGCTTCATAATATGGCATGTTATTAGTACATTCAAATTTGAGCTTGTAGAATATGGGGATATGATTCCCCCAAGGAAGAATAATGATGATGTCAGCACCTCCCCCTTTCTGAAACTTAGAACCATCAAATAACAGAGTAATTTTAAGGGGAGAATACTCATGATCACTTGTATTGATATATTTTCCAAGAAATTTCTAATGGGGAAGTTGATTATCAAGAAGAGGGGCTACAACAAGTTGATCAAGGATAGCCAAGCCCTTGATTGATTTTTGGGAGATGAATTCTAGGTCAAACTCAGCCATGAGGATGATCCATTGAGGTTTGTTATTGTTTTGATATGGTTTTGAATGCATGGTTTTAAGGGGGTTGAAGGTAGTGATAACATATGTCTTGTGATTGAGAAGGTAGTAATGAAGCTTGGAAGTGGTGAAGTAGAGATTGCAACATAACTTTTAGATTTGGTGTATCGGGTTTCATAGTCATGAAGAGTGTGGTTGAGATAATAGGCAACATGTTTCCTACCCTGCTCATCATGGTGTGCCAACATGGCACCTAGAACATGGTTAGTGGTAGAGATGTAGATATATAATGAATTCCCCTCGCGTGGAGGTGTGAGCACATGTGGTGATAGAATATATTTCTTAATTTCATCAAAATATTTTTGATATTTTTTATCCCACTGAAATGGGTATCTTTTTAGAGGATACAATGGAAATTAAGTAAAGGGTCATAAAGTGGTGAGATGAAGTGATAGACTGATTGGAGTCATCCTTGGAGATTACAAAGTTACTTTATATTGATATGAGGAGGCATCCCAAGGATGGCCTTGATCTTGGCATGGTGAACTTCAATACCCATGATATAAATGATGAAGCCAAGAAGTTTACCAATTAAAACTCCAAACACACACTTAGCGAGATTGAGGTGAAGTAATTATCAGATAAGACACGTGAAGAGGATTTCAAGGATGGTAAGATGGTCCTATTGACATTTGGATTTACCCAAGAGGTCATTGACATAATCCTCCATGATTTTTTGGATGAGATCATGGAAGATATAAGTCATGGTGCATTAATAGGTGGCCCCTGCATTTTTCAAACCAAAAAGCATGGCACAATAACAAAATATTACCTAAGAGGTGATAAAGGATGTCGTATGTTGGTCTTTGGGCACAATAATAATTTTATTATAACCTGAAAAACCATCCATAAGAGAAATCATTTCATGGCTGGAGGTTAGGTTGATGAGTTGATCAATGTTAGGAATGGGGAAATCATCCTTGGGACAAACAAGATTTAAGTATTGAAAATCTATGCAGATGCAAAGTTTTTCAAAGGATTTAACAATTGGCACAATGTTAGAAAACCCTCAAAGATAATTGATGGGTTAGATGAAGTTGGAAGATGTTGTAATTCTTCTTTAATGGGGAGGGATACGTGAGGATGTATACGATGCAACTTCTGCTTAACTGGCTTGGCGTTAGGGATGGTGATGATATTATGGATGAAGATACTAGGATCGAGGCTTGACATGTAAGTATACAAGCATGCGAAGGCCTAGTTATGCTTGGAGAGGAAAGAGGTGAAGGCTTCTAGTTCTTGTGGACTAAGAGATTTTTCAAATTTGAGGATGCGAGGCTCTTGTAAAGTCCCTATGTTGATATCAATGGTGTATTCGTTAAGAAGGGGGGGTGTGTCAAGATGTAAGGCCTTATGAAGATGATAATATTATGCCCTCATATAGGAAAGGATAAAATCATTATCACTGCATTAAATAATGTAGATCGTAAAGGAGTCCTCCTTTACCATGTTGGGAAATTTAAAAGGAAAGGACCTAGTTTCTCCTTCATCTTGATAGGTGATCGATCTTAGAGTGATCATGGAGATTTTAAAAAAAAGTTAGGGGGAAGGGACACTCTGTTATCCATGTCTATGAGGTCATTTTGTGAGGAAGGGGATGATGTATCCATGTCCATGGGGGATTCAGAAGAAGTATGTGGAAGAGAGTCATTGGATTTCTTAGAATCCTGATCCATACTTCCTGTGAGGTTTGTGGGATTGATCAAGGAAAAGATCATGTATACCCTTCTCCTAGAATCCCAGACCAAAACCCTTACACACACAATGGTGGAGATAGGTGTAGGAAAAATATTTATTGTAAAGGAAATGAAATTTATTGGTGTATGGCTTGGTATGGGATTAATTATCAATGTGGGAAGAAGGGTGATCAATGCCACCATACACAAGATTGGTTTTCAAGTTAGGTGGGCTGAAGGAAATAATATCCCCAATGTTAGAGTGGTACATGGGAGCTTTATCGGGTATACCAAATTGATTGAGTGTGGGAAGATTGTTAAGAGAAAGGAGTTGATACTCCCGTAGGAAGAGATGCTACATAATGGTGTTGAAGGATTCATCATTGGGAAACTTAGATGTAGGTACAAAAAAACTAGTGGAAGCTTCTGAAGATGAGTCTTGCTTGGGGATGAGAACATTGTTTAGCTTGTAGGTCATATGACATGTTATGAAAGGATGAATATTGACATGGAATGTGTGGATTTTCCCCTTGTGTTCATACTTAAGACAATGATGAAGGGTGGATGGGATGTAATGTATAACATGAATCCATGGGCATTTAAGCAAGATGTTGTATTAGAATTCCTCTTCTATGATGTAGAAGCATTCATGAAAGACTTTCTCACCAAAATAGATAGGAAGGGTGATTATTACCAATGCATGGGCAATAATGTCATTAAAGGATCAAAGGGCCATGGGTGATTGGGTGACAATAGTGTTTAGAAGCTTGAGTTGGTTGAATGTGTGGGATGAAATAATCTTGATGCTAACACCATTATCAATTATGGATCATATAATGAATGTGTCATTAATATAAATGCTAATAAAAAGGGAACGTCATGATCTTTTGTTAGAACCTTGGGGATCTTAGAATCATCAAAGGAAATAGTGGCATAAGTTGTAAGAGCTCCGATGAGGGCCACAAAAGGTTGGGGTTCATTGGTTATAATTGGGATGCATTGTAAATCTTTGATGAGATCTTGCCAATGGTTAGGGGAGTTTTGGATAATCCTGTAAAGAGATATTTTTTCTAGAGCTTGATGTAGCTGTTTCATGATGGTTTATTCTATCATAATAGGATTTTGGGATCGTGGAGCAGCTAGAATAGATATTTTATCCTTTGATGAAGAAGGAGATGAAATACGTTTGTTAGGAGGAGAAACAATGATAACTCAATTTTTTTTAGTGGATGGTTAAGAATCATAGGGGTGAGAGTGAGTGGCAACACGCATGATATCTATGTAAATAGGGGCACCCTATTTAGAAAGGGTATAATTTGATGGTGGGATTGTGACTAAAGGTGTGGATGGAGGGCTAGATTTAAAGGCCTTAGAAGTTGTAGATTTAGTTGGGGGGTTGTGCTTAGGGGTAGATGAGCTAGTGGATGGTATTCTTTGATGAGAAGATCATTTTGTTGCATGAGGTTATTGAAAAGTGTTTAGAAAGCCTTGCAGTGCTCTGTGTCATGCAAAGGGACATGATGATAGGTGCATATGACATTATAGTTAAACCATGTGGTTTTCCACCCACATGATTCAAAGGCCTTGATGGGGGGAAGGGTAATCACAAATACTTGGATGAGGTGATGGAGGGTTTTCGTGTAAGACCCAATGAGGTTTTAGGGAGATGAATTCTTGTGGATTGTGGATTTATTTTATTTAGAAGGAGAAGGCAGAGGCAAAAGACGTCATTATTCTTATGGGATTTTGTAGGGATATTAGATTTGAGAATAGGAGTATAAAATTTTGGTTCAAATTTGGTGGTGATGGGAGACTTAGATGAAGGGCACGGTCCCAAAATACATGGCCGAGGTCCTAAAATGTATGGTTGGATATTGGGTTATTTGGATTTGAGGGGATTCAAAGGGGGAAGCTCTAATTTCTTATGTGGATTAGTAATGGATCTTTGGATATGGGTGGAAAGGCTCTTAGATGTCTGTTGTGAATTTTTACCTCTAACAGGGATAATAATGATTTTGACAGTGGATCTATCTTTAGAAGTGGGGTGAGATGGTATGGACATGGGTTATGTTGTAGATGTGACGGTTGAGGATGGGGATGATTCTTGAGTAGCACCATTAGTAGAATCAAAAGGGCTTGTGGATTTTATAGAATTCAGAGGTGTCGGTATAGGAGTGGTTGTATTTGATAGAGGTAAGGATGGGATTGAGACATCACTTGTGAAAAAATTGTGGGTAAATTTTTGTTCGGTAGGGGTTTCAAGAGGTGATGTGATGTGGATGTGGATGTAGATGTGGGTGTAGATGTAGGTGTAGAATTAGATATGGGTGGAGATGTTGAATCTTGACTTAAGGTGTTGATTACGTGGGAGTCAAGAGGTTGTGATGTGGGAGGGTTGGATTATTTGTTTGGTGGGTGATTTGGAAATGGTTGTTTGAAAATATCCAATGGTTGATTAGGGGGAGTGTTTGGATTGTCTAGTTGGAGGTCCCTATGATTGATAAGTCATTGTAATAAATCCTTAAAGGTATGTCGTTTATCGATGTCATGATCGCAGACTTGATGATACTTATAGTAATGATTGTCATGACAACATGAAGGTTTAGGATGTGTTTCATCAATAGGGTGAATGGGAGGAAGTTGGATAAGGTGTACAACCACAAGCTTCTCAAATATGGAGTTGTATGATTCACCAAGAGGAGTATAGGTGGGGGGTGGTCGAGGTGATCTTTGCGGAGGATCGGTATGAGATGTGGATTGGGAGGAAGTTTTAATGATAATAGTGTTTTCCACATTCTTAGATTTTTCAATGTGGGTGAATGGTTTTTTGAATTCAGTCTTGGGTTTATTGGAGTGAAGTTTGGCATGGCCTTGCTCAAGGGCACATAGTTCTAACTTACGAGCCATAGTAAAAACTTTTTCAAAGGTTTGGAAAGACTAAATTTGAAGAGTAGATGAAATTTGTTTAGTGCATGATCTAGAGAAGAGCTCAATTAATTCAGTTTGAGGTAGTGAGAAGGATAGTTGGTTAATAATCATGCACCACCTAGTGACGAAATCGATGATTGACTTGTTGTCAAACTGTTTAATGGAGTAAATGTCAGTGATTGTGATCTTATGTGCTATGTTGATGGAGAAGTGTTCTGAGAAGAGATGTGTAAGTTACATGAAAGAAAATAGGGAATGTTGGGGGATGCCATTGTACCAATCTAAAGCGGGTCTGACCAATGATATGGGAAAGGTACAAAGCATAAGATCTTGATCATGTGCGATGAGATAACATGAGTGCCTAAAGGCACAAATATTTTGTTGGGGATCTTCTTTGCTATCGAATTTAGATAATTTTAGAAGCTTCAAATGTGGGTATATGTCTTAGAAAACATGGATGGATTGATGTGTTTTTTACATACTTTCTCATAAGTAAATGTACTTTTGGGGCCAAAGGTAACAACCTTTAAGTTAGCCATTCTACTCAACAAGGCTTGCATAAGATCATTTGATGTATGAGGATGGGGCACTGATTGATGTTGTTGTGGATTATAGGAAGTAAATGGATTAGGTTATGAGTAAGTTTGGTAATGTTGGGCATAATTGGGAGTTTTTGGAGGTGGTTGATAGGAGGGAACATAATTAAAGGTTTGTGATTGGGTGGGTTATGAAGTAGGATGTGGTAAAGGGATGTAGTTAGATGTGTAAGTTTATGAAGGTTGTTGTTAAGTGATGTTGCATTAATGATTTTACTAAGTGTATGCCACGCACAAGGATCTTGGGCATGCGTAAGGAATGCCTGAAGGGGAACACACAAGGAAGAATGGATAGTGTGTAAAGGTTTGTGCCTAAGCAAGAAACATCTGAGACTTAGCCAATTTTGTGACCATGGGATAAAAATAGAAAGATCGAGTTAGAATTCTGATCACGCAATGATTCAGATCAAGAGAAAAGAAAGGAGAATTAATGGCCAAGGAATGTCTATTTTTGGGATAAATCCCATGTAAAACAAATATGAAGAGTCGTGCATGGATTGATCTAATAATAGGATTAAAGAAGAGTTTATTTATTAATCTATTGTTAGGATTGATAGAAAAACAT
The DNA here is from genome assembly GCA_019776745.2 of Taxus chinensis. Lineage (NCBI taxonomy): Eukaryota > Viridiplantae > Streptophyta > Pinopsida > Cupressales > Taxaceae > Taxus > Taxus chinensis. Next base: position 479,648,248 of record CM034154.1, on the reverse strand, counting down.
GCATGACTTATGAATATTTTTAGATGAACGCATGGCTATTTTGAGCATACAGTCTATTTTGAGAATGCATAGGAAGTGAAGGGAAATCCCCTACCCCTATATATATCTATTGTAAGGTGTTTTTTTGAGGACCGTATGAGAGACAATGTATGAGAGATCTGTGATGTATTAATATTATGTTGCTCTAATGTACTAACGCACACGAGTCTATGGTAGTAATTGTTATGCATTTAAATTCTATTATGTAAGAATATGTTATAAATTGATCATTGTAAATGGATTCCGGTACTTGATGTATCTGAATATGGTGAATATATGGTGTAATTGATCTTAGTGGTTATTTGATCTATTATGTTTCCTTATTACATATATTTCCATTATAATCTCATGATATGATGTCTATAATTATCTACACTTGAATGTATGCTTTGATATTGGTTGTCATGGATATGTATGCTAGCATCTTGACATTCAAGCACAAATGAGGGATGTGGTAGCTTTGTGCGCTTCGAGTGAGAGTTCAAATCTATGTAAATGAGGTGTCAGGGTACATAAGCAATTGTGTGGAAATAAAGGACTACATTTTGGTTCTGTCGTGAGACCTTCTTTTCAAACTGCTGACATGATGTTGCATGTAAATGGAGTATTGATTGAATCTTAAGAGCATTAAAAGTTGGGTTGAAGACGAGAAAGATAAGTTTGTACAAAGATACAATATTGGACTGGATTTCAATGAATGATGGTGGGTGGAAGATAATATCTATCATGGGCTCTATGAGACGTTATTCAACTTCTTTCTAGTAGAATTATATGAGTGGATGATAGTATATGCATTAGGGAAGCCATGGGGTCATAGGTTGAGGCTTTAGATGTAGGAAGATTACTATAATTATTTTGACGTTGATGTGGAGTGGACAAGATTTGTAGATCATTGGTGGGCTGGAGTGTTGCACAGTTATAACTTGGAGTATACTATTTATACTTATATGTGCCCAAAGAAAGCTGAATTTTCATTTTGCATGATCCCAAAGGATCATATTTTCACGCTATGTCATCGAAAATTAAAATCTTGATTATAGTGATAGGCTTAGAGAGCCTCGTTATAGATTAATAAACTCCCACCATGTGTAGCGGGTGGGAGCAGGCATGGTTAAATATGGCATACCTGGTGTAAGAAAGACGTAGAGAGGAAAGACGGATCAATTTTAATGAAGCGTGAGAGAGGGACATGATGGGAAAAAGGAAGATTGAGGAGTCAATGGAGTTAAGGTGAATGATGGATCATGAAGGTTTTGAAGCTCTCGTAGAATATGAGGAGCTGCATCATTAGGTACTCCCCACATTGGGTAAGCGTAGTAGAGAATACCCTTTGGCTTTGGATGACAATGCGTTAGAGGAAAGCATAAGGACCGCAAGTGCTCATATAATCCCACCTATCCACTTAACCCTTGCAGTTGGTGTTTCAAATCTAGTAGTAATTGAGACGTAGGCTTGTGCAGGTAAGCAAGCAAATATGGCCATATATCATTTTCCAGTGAATTCAGAAGTGCATCATACAACACATATACCTATGACAACGTAGTTAGAACTGTTATTTGGAAGTTCGATTACAAGGTTGTTTTTAGGCACATCATTAGGACATAAAATTAGCACATAGAAAAATAGGAGCACTTCTGGGGGTGTTATGACCATGTAGACTATGGGTGCCGAGTTCAGTATGACAACTAGGACACAAGGAAATATGTCAACTAGTCTGCAACCTACTGTAGGGGGTGTAAGAGGATCAAGAGGAACATTTGGATTAAGAAGAGGAAATACTGATGGAGGTTTTGATTTTAGATCTGGTGGACAAGGCCCATATCCCCAACAACCACCACATCAACCTCAATAACCATTGCAGATAACTCAGGTCTATTATGAAATGTATCTCCACTTACTAGAATACAGAGGTATTAAAGATGTAGAAGAGCATGTGCACAAGTGTGGTTTACTATGGCACACGGAAGGAATTACAACCTCATATAGGAAAACAAGTTAGTTTGATATTAATCTTCGAGGGTGCGTACATAGTTATTACATTAAGTATGACCCACATAAGACTATGGTAGATTATAATGCTTTGTACACTGTGTTTTTGGTAGAGTTTCACATTGCAGAATTTGAACAACAAATCATCATTGTGCTCAAGGATATTAAGCAGGGCTTATCTGAAAGCATGAGGGAGTATGACACACATTTTAAGACTCTATTGTCTAATTTGTCTTATGATATTCATCTTAGTCAGTATGCACAATGGTTCATTGGAGGATTATTGACTTCATTCTGAAGAGAACTCTGTCATAAGACATGTGGATTAATGTGAGTCCTTGGAAGCTGCTTTATGTGCTGAGGATATTGAAAATGTTCATACTGGGGTGAGCCCATTCTTAGAGGCATAGATCACAGCTATGGTGAAATAGTTGGAGAAGCTCCCTGTCATCTCAACAAATGAGATGAATAGTGGCATATGGTGCATGGAATGTGAAGTTGATAGAAATAATAAAGACATCTATCTACACAAGTTAGTACGTGCATTGTTACTATATTGTGAAGTCTATCACATAAAACATGATGTCTAGGATTTCCCTCTTTTGTAGCATGCGATCCAAAAGAAGGTGTCCATGTACTGTAAGATTTGTAAGTCCCATACTCATGACACCACTAACTGCATATTGATTGATCACATCCATGAATCTATTTACATATGAGTATGCTAGACTAGTGTGGCAAGAATATCTAAGGATCAGGAAGGAAAAAATAATGAAGAGTGTAACGATGGAGATAATAGGAAGGGAGGCTTCCAAGGAAGATATAGAGGTCGAGGTTGTAGTGGTGAAAGAGGAATTTTCTCACAAGGACCTTGTTACACTCGTTGGTCCCTTGATCATTATCAACTTGATTTCCCTCAGAATTTATCTTTCTCATGATGTGGGAAGCAACACAAGTTAGAGGATTATCTAGATCTGTATGAACACATGTGCAAGACTTAAAAGAAGGAAAATGGAACATGTATTATTAAGTAATAACACATCATTACTGATCAGTGGATGCCTAAGAAGACAATTGATCCTACTTTATAGAAAGTGATGGTTACCACACGTGCTGAGGCTGTGTGTTCATACGAGCCATTGAAAGATAAACCAATCATCACACAAGAGGAAGTAATACATGCTAAGTATCTAGTTGCTACACACCCTAAGGAAGTATACCAGGAAAAATGTGGGTCATCAAGGACCTTCAGGGAGAAATAAAATGCTTGAAAGAACAAGAACATGAAAGGGAATGTGTAAATAATGATGAGCTCCTGAAGAAGGATGTGGATGAATTGAAGGAGTTATATAGGATGTTGTGTCAGGAGAACATCATTCCTTTACTGGGGGAATGGATATGAGAAAAGGTACCATGCGTTGGGGCTGAGCACGAGAGGTAGATACTTCAATCAAATATACCACCTCAGAACCATGAATTTGACAATGAGATTACACTTGATACTATAATTGATGGGTGGTTACTATGCAACATTCTAATAGAAAAAGACACTGAGGTGAATGTGTTGACTCTGGATGCTTGGAATCATATGGATAAACCAATATTACAACCATCTTCAAATGTGCTATATATGGTAAAAAAAACTAGGGCTATTCCTATTGGGATACTAAAGGATTCATCTATTACCATTCAGGGATCGAAGTTTACTGGGGACTTTGAGGTATAGGAACTTGCTGAAGCAGACAAATTTCTAGCATTGCTTGGGTGGCCTTAGTGTTATGCGAACAATGCATATTTGCATTTTAATAAGAGGTACATTAGTTTTGAAAATGACGAGGAGACATGATTATATGTATGTTTGAAAAGAAGGTGGAACCTTATGTTGAGCCTTTAAGTGAAGAAAAGTGTGTGATGCAGAGAATTTAGAACCATCAAAATAATGTGTTCTTTAGTAGGATGACACGTAGTCTATAAGTGATACTACTAGTGTTTCTTGTGATAACTGGGCACATGACATGTATGAAATGGTAAAGTGTAAAGTTAAGGGGTGAGTTACAATGATGATTAGGCTGCACATGGTGAGGCACTTAGGCTCAACTCAGGTGCCAAGATATACTAGCGAAGGGAATCCTGATACATTCTTGCGTGCTATGGAGACTCAGTGGACAAATGAAGGGGATAGAAGAAACATGCTAGTTTATACCTTGCACAAGACACTAACACACTGAACACATAGAGATAACCTCTTGGAATGGATAGAAGTGAAAATATCCTTTTCCACCAGGTTCACTTAGAGCAATGTACTTATGCACATTTGTGAATTTCATGGTAAAACTCTGGCCTCTCATGATTTCTATACTTGTGAGAGACTATGGGCACAAGGTCGGGAGGCTTTACCACCATCCCTATGGGTACATAAGTTCTAATCCACATTGCATGGATGCGTGCATGCCTAGTATGTCCATGCAGAGCTCAAAAGGGAGACTGTAAATTGGCAAGAGATTACTACAGATATGATTCAAACTTTTGATTACTTTTCTACTAAGCCTCCACTCCATGAAGCTTTGCCGATAACGAAGCAAATCACATTGTGGGATAATGTGAAGGTAGAAGAGCTCATGCTAGATATTTTTGGAGAACCTAATCTTGAGGCACACCATGATCTTGGGGAGACAAAAGAAGTACATATGGGTAGCACCTGCAGAGAGAAAAAGAAAGGAAAAATGGTATATATGATTGATGATGAGGAGGTTTACAATTTGGATGCTAACCACACTAAAGGTGCATGCCAGGTGATGGAAACTATAGGTGAGAAGGCACGTGCATACCATGCTCCTATGAAGAAAAATAGGGTTAACATTGGCACTGAGGATGAGCCCAAGGAGGCCATTATTGGTGATTACTAGTTAGAACAAGAAGTAGGAAATATTATTGAACTCTTGCGTGACTTTCAGGACTTATTATTGTGGGGATATCATGAGTTAAAGGGAGTACACCCTTCCTTAGGCAAGATGAAGATAAATTTGAAAGAAGGTGTGTGCCTAGTTAGGAAGAGGTCTTATAGGATGAATCCTAATCTACGCATGAAGGTGAACGAAGAAATTGATAAATGTAGTGCCATTTTTTTTTAACTTTTAAAAATAAGCACAACTAAATATTTCAAATTTAATGTACATTGCATAACTATATTGTACAGATTTCTAAACAAAACAAAACCTTCCAAAAAGGAGACATTGAAATAAAAAGTTCATGGTTTCATTATGAACTCAAATGACAATCTTACAAGATTCTTGAAACAATAAAATAAAATCTTTCTTAGTAATGACCAATTTTTTCAAGAAACAATAAGTACAAAAAAAGGTTATCTACAAGAGTGTGAAACTTTACAAAGCCACATTTATTTACAAAATGAAGGTAATGCCCAAAAAAGATGAGGATGACCAAGATGGCAAGAGGCTCCAACTATCTCCAACTTGAGTGTTCTTCCAAGGATGCTGAAATAGGAGACAAGGCTTGTTTACGACCCAACCAATAGGCATCATCACATGCCTTTCCATGGTTAGAATCCATGCTAGCCTCCCCCAAGCCCATGGGAGAGAGGAACAAACTTCCACAATGTGCACAAGTATGAAGGGGATAAAACACACAAGAAAGACATAAAACCATTTAACACTTAGACAAACTACAAATGATAAAACAACAACATGAGGATAACAAGGTCAACCTCACAAGGGGGAAGAGAAGGATTAGGATTCCCAAATCAAAGGTGTCGAACCATAGGAGCACAAAAAAAAATTCTTACAAAACTCCTTATACCTCCTAATCAATCATCCTCCTTATTCCTTCTTTTTGCTATAGAAATCCTTCTTGGGAGGATTTTCAAACCCAAAAGGGTTTCCTCACCAAGAATGGGGAAAGGTTCAAGCCATATGAACCTTTCTCCCACCTCAAACCATATGAGGGGATGAGAAGGGACCTTCATGGCTTGACCAACAACCATGAGGTTTAAGAGGGAAATCCCTCTCTCTTCCCCTACATTCTCCAAAAACCATCAATACAAATGATGGTGGAGAGAAAAAAAAGAAAACAACAAGAAAAAGCAACAATTGCATTCACCATAAAACTTCACAACACATCATTTCACACACACCATTCCATTGATCAAGCATAGTTAACAAGATAAGCACAACTAAGAAGAAAAAGGTTAAGTATCCTACCTCTATAATTCTTTCCAAGACTCTAAGATTTTCCCTTTGTCCAAGCTCACCTCCAAGCTCCCAAAAATTCTCCAAGTGCTCCCAAAAAATGAACCAAGAAGACCCATTCCTTCCAAATGAGGAAGAATAAGAAGAGGAACCCAAAAGTTTCCTCACCAATGGGAAAGTGAAAAGTGTCACCCCCTCTCCTCTCAAGAGTCAAATATTCCAACAACCAAATAAGTAAGAGTAAACTCACCTTTTAGCCCTTATCACCCAAAATACTAAAAACTAAAATAAAACAAACTGGAGCAAATTTTAACAAAAACACACAAACCAACCATCTTACATGGATGGTGACTAATGAGGGAAAAATGGGAGGGAAACTCCCTCCAAACCTTGGAAATAAGCCCCCCTACCTATTAGGTAGGGTCCAAGGGCCCATTTTCATGCTAAGGGGACTCCTAAACTCAAAAGGGGTCCCTAAAAATGCCCAAAATAACCCAATTTCGGGTTTGGCATGCTTGGGCACAAGGGTAGAGGGTGTGGGGTCCACCAAAGGTTCACATGTGGTCCCCAATCCCTTCTACCAACACACACACACTTACCCAAAACCATCACTAAAATAAGATGATATCATTAAACCATTAAACTAGTTTACTTACTAAAACACACCCTAAACATAATTAATTTTACAAGACATAATTACATTACAAATGAGGGTTCACCCATGGTGCCCAATTAAATACATCTAATCTAAGGCCTCAAACATTCAGCATGGTTATGACTCAGCCCATGGGCCGCTTGTGCAAAATTACGTAGCTTCCCTGAAACCCATGCTCTCCTATACCTGTCACCTGCACACTCATTACACACATTAACTGCATCTGTCCAATATAATAAACATCATCAATACATCACAATATCAATCAAACTTATAATTTCCTAACATAATTTTTCAATTGATAGTGCAATGCATATACTTATCCACATAGTTTGCCATGAATCACCCACAAATAAAATTGCAACGACCTACACTATGAAAATTACCATTATTAAATCTGGAAAACTATATCATTAATCAAATCAAACACAAGAAACATCATCTAACCAATAGATCTATCATATAACCCTGTTAGTGTCATCAACATCGTAAGAAATATATCAATATATGAATCTAGTCAATTGGTGCTACGCACCCAAAATACCATAATGTCCATGAGGATAAAACATCATAGTAAAATGTCCCAAAATCTATCAGAGTCTCAATCAAAACATGTCTATGCATAAAGGAATCAACAAATAACTGGAGCTATAAAAATGCGGGCACTGTAATAAAATTCTCATGTTTGGAATTATTGAGCTTATTGATGAATCTGAATGGGTTTTCCCCATGGTCATAAGAATTAAGAAGGATGGTAGGATAAATATTTGTGTATTATAGAAAACTCAATGCTTCATGTGCTATAGATCCTTTTCACACTCCTTTCATGGAAGAAATCCTTGAAGGATTTGGTAGGTGTGATATATATTCCTTTACAGATGGATTTTTAGGTTATCGCCAGGTGCGTATTGTGAAAGAATATCAGGAGAAGACAACTTTCACCAATGAGTGGGGAAGTTTTGTATATATAGTTATTCCCTTTGGATTAAAAAATGTGTCAACAATGTTCTTGTGTATTGTTGTGCAGGCCTTTCAAGACTTTATTCATAAATTATTGTAGGTATATTTGGATGATTGGATGGTGTATGTATTAGTCAAATATCTATGTGATAATCCAAGATTTATGTTTGATAGGTGCAAAAATTTTAGGATCTTTCTCAACATCGAGAAGTGCATCTTTTCTACACCCTTTGGAACTTTACTTGGGCACATAATTTGTAAGGAAGGATTGTTGGTAGATCTAGCCAAGATAGTTGTGATCTTAGGCTTAGAAGAACCTACCAATCAAAGTGAAGTGCATGAATTTTTGGGGCATACAAGCTATTATAGGAAATTTATCAAGCGATATGCAAATATTGCCATGCCCTTGGCAGAATTGTTGAAAGATGAAGGGAAATTTTATTGGGGTGACGCGCAACAACATGCATTTGAGACATTTAAGGAGAGGCTTACTACAACACCTATTTTGTGATTTCCTTAATGGGATAAACCTTTTCATGTTCATGTTGATGCCTCTAACATGGAAATTGGTGTAGTGTTGGCACAACTAGGAGAAGGAATTATTGATCATCCTATTTTCTTTGCAAGTAGGAAGTTGACACCCAAAAAGTAAAATTACACAACCACTAAGCCAGGGATAATTTTAGTGGCTAATATTTGTAATATGGAAAATATTCAATTTTTGAAAAATTGGAAAAGGTGAATTTTCTAGCACGGGTTAGTGACATGTTCGCCTAAAAATTATAGGTTATTTTTTTTAGGGTTCGGCTTTGCCTACCCATTTAAACTATCCCCTATATAATCCTAGATTATTCACTAGGTAGAACACTAATAGATCACTCATACCACCTAGGGTATATGTATTATCAAGTACAGTAAATGCATGAAAGGATGGAAAAGGCTACAGGCGCGAGGCAAAGAGGTATTGCAAACATGCGACAAGGAGGTATTGCAGACACGTGACAAGGAGGTATTGTAGATGTGTGACAAGGGATTAAGCAGTTGATGCGTGACAAGGGGTTAAGCAGTTGGCGCACGACAAGGGGTTAAGAAGTTGACACGTGACAAGGGGTTAAGCAGTTGATGCATGATAAGGGGTTAAGTAGTTGATGCGCGATAAGGGGTTAATTAGTTGACGCGCGATAAGGGGTTAAGAAATTGACGCACGACAAAGGGTAATGTAGTTGACACATGACAAATGGTTAAGAAGTTAACATGTGTCAACAAGTCATGTTGATGCGCGTCAACAAATCACATTGACATGCGTCAACAAGTCTTATTGACGTGTGTTAACAAGTATTATTGATGCATGCCAACAAGTCTTGTTGACACGTGTAAACAAGTCTTGTTAACGCGCGTCAATAAGACTTGCTGACACACATCAATAAGACTCATTGACGCATGGATAGTGACTATGTAATTTAAACAACTTGCTGGGTTTTTTGAGTAACAATTTTTAATGAATCTTGATATGGAAACAATTGGATTTGCTCAAGGTGTGACTTCAATGGAGGGGTTAGGTACTGGAATGCAACATGCTTCCCTCCTCATTTCACAATTGAATGATAAAGAGATTTTTTTCAATGGCCAAAGATACGTCCTAATTGAAATGGCTAGGGATGAAGATAAAATGAAAATTGGTTGGAGGAAGGTGAGTTGCAGGTTGATTATGGGTGCAGATTATAGCGCTTTGGCTTCTTTTGAAAAAAGAGATGGGGTACTTGGTGAAGCTGCATGGATGGCAGGAGCATTAGCCTTCCTCATAACACTTTTTGGAGTGGTGGCACCACATAATATTCCATGATTATTTTTTGGTTTCATGTTAATTTTGTTGGATTGAGTTACATGGCATTTGTTGACATGAAATTTACTTACAAGTAATTAATACTCACCGAGTCTACCAAATAAATTATCTTGATAGGGTTATGCATGTTCATAACTTCATAGCCTTAGGTATTAGGAATACATGAAATGGAACAGAATGATGCTCCCTTGATATCCAAATTAATTCTAGGGTTATGTGAGTTGATTGGAATGCATGTTTTTGTATTTATGTTTTTGATAGTTATATGTTCGCTAACAGTTATATTCATGAATTTACACCGCAATTTATCATTTTTGTTTTACGTTCTAAGTTTGTTAAAAATAATTTGTTTTGTAAGAGTACATGGTTGTCAAAAAGGCTTTTTAACGCGCATCAAAAATTTGTCAGTGTTTGCAAATATGCAGTCTCTCTGGCTAAAAAAAATAGTTGGAAATTCAGTTCTGAAAAATTGGTAAATTCACCTTTCACTGCAACCGGTTCTGGGGATATTCGCCAGGTATTTTCCACCTCCAATTTTCTATGGGTGTCTTAAAATGAACCCTGTACTAAGTGCGAGGAATTTCCTATGATCTACAGGCTATAAAAAATTAGGAAATACTTGTTGGAAACTTTTTTTATTTTCTATACATATCATATGATGCTTAAGTAATTTGTCAACAAGCCTGTTTTGCAAGGGCACATATATAGATGGATAATTTTGTTCCAGGAGTTTGATTTCCAATTTATTATGAAACCAAGTAAGAGAAATTTAGGGCTTGACCATTTATCAAGGATCAATTCTAGTGAGGACACACAAAGCATTGAGAACATAATGCAAGATGCATAACTTTTCATGTTAAACCATGTGCCTGCAGAATTAGAGGATATAACAATATTCCTGTGCACTAGACAAGTGCCTGAAGGAATGAATACATTAGAGAAAAAGTAGCTTGCTATATGTGCATCACCTTATCAATTGATTGTGGGAGATTTTTACAAGTTGGTATGTGATGAGGTTTTACATCGTTGTGTTCTAGAACATGACCATAAGGCCATTATGGAAGAAAATCATGGTGGGATAATAGGAGGGCATTATGCTGGTGATGCCACAAATGTAAAAAATTCTAATGGCTGGAATTTAGTGGGAGACCTTGTATAAATATACTAAGGAATATGTAAAGGCATGTGATCATTGCCAACACCTTGGGAAGATTTGAAACAAAGATGATATTTTGTTGCAACCAATTATAAGCACTGAGCCTTTTGAAAAGTGGGCTATTGACTTTGTATGTCCTATTTCACCACCCACGCATAGGAATGAAAAACATTACATTATTACTTACATAGACTATTTGACACGGTGGGAAGAGGCAATACCTACAAAGGATTTTATATCAGCAACAACAACAAGGTTCTTATGGGAGAATATTATTATTAGGTATGACTACCCATTAAGCTTGACAAGTGATAGAGGATCTTATTTCCTTATTGCAAAAATCAGAATTCTATTGGAAAATTTTATGGTGGAAAACCATATGACTACTCCTTATCACCCTCAATCCAATGGCACTGCAGAGGATTTCAACAAGATTTTGGGATAGACATTGACAAAAATATGTGATGTTGAAAGAAAATATTGGGATGATAAAGTGTAAGCTATACTTTGAGCTTACATGACCACTTATAAAAGGTTGAATAAGGCCACACCTTTTTGGTTGGTGTTTGACATAGAAGTACTACTACTAATTGAATTCAAGTTACCATCTCTACGTATTGCACGTGCAGGTGGTCTTGCAGATGAACATGAGTGTATTTATAAAATAATGCAATTAGATGAGCGGTGTGTCATCATGTGTTGGAGCCAAAAGACTGAGAATTCAAGATAGAAAGAATGGCATGATAAGCACATTAAGAACAAGAAATTTACAGTTGGCAAGATGGTCCTTTTCTATGAATCCAAGTTTGTGCACCACCCAAGGAAAGTGAAAGTGCATTGGTTAGGACCTTTCGTAGTATCCAAGATACTTGAATCAAGAACATGTCAGTTCCAAGTGCTGGATGACACCATGTTTTCCCGGTTACTTAAATGGGAGTAGGATAAATCCATACTATAAATAAGTCTTTTTGGTGTTTGTAATAAGGAAATATTACCATTTAGATTATATTTCCATTTCATGTGTTTGTTTCGAGTTTTTGCTATGCTTTTTTTTTAATTTCATTCTTTTTTTTGTAATGAGTATGCTTACACGCAAGAAGATGATTACTATCTATTAAGATCATGCACAAAGGACCGAGCATACTTTTAGTGTGGGGTGGATTAGGTATAAGGAAATAGAATCCATTGGTGTTGTGACTTATATATAGGTTGGTGCATTTGAGGGTGCTCTCTGAAATATTGGTGTAAAATAAGGTGTTACAAATGCTAGGAATGAAGCTACTGTTAAAAAAATCGTTTAAGATTCGAGATCACGCCAGGGATAATTTTAAGATAAATTTGGGAAATTGAAGGTGGAAGATCCCTGAAAAATATCCCTGGAACTACTTTCACAACATAGGAAAATTACCCAAGATTTACAAATATAATATTTGAAAGGCATAATTGTGTTTGTTGTATGACAACACTGCTCCTGTCACACAACAAGAAATTTACTGTCATGCAATAACAAATGTTTTGTCATGCAACAGTAAATTTATTTCACATGAAAAAAATTTTCTTGTCATATGACAACAAATGTATTGTCACATGACAACAAATGTCCTGTCACGCGATAGGAAGTTTACATTCACATGATAGGACATTTTCATATTTACTTCTTACTTATCATGTCTGCACTCCTTGATATTTGTCACATGACTGTACTTGTTTTTACATGTCTCTCTCTACACTCCTTGTTCACATGGTACTTGATTATAATTTTTCATTTGGATTGTACCTTACTAGTAAGTTACTAGTATGCTACCTGGTGAATTACCTATGTTTATATAGGATTAGTTTTTAATAGTAGGCAAAGCCGACCCCTAAAAATTTCTATGTTGTAAAATTTAGGTGAAAGGTACATTTTCGTGCACCAAAAAAATCACTTTTTTGAATTTTCCAAATTTGGAATGTTCACCACTAAAATTTTCCCTGGATCACGCGAGAAGGATTATGCAGTGTAACATGAGGTAGGCAATGACATGATGAACTACTTGGTATATGGTGTAAATGATTATGTACTTCGACATAGGGAGGTGTGCATAAGGAGGTATGTGGCTTAGAAAGTAGTAAAGCATGTAAGAAGGTTATGACTGCAGTGAAAAAGGAGGTTAAGTGCTAAAATAAAAAGTGGAATAGGTGCTTTAGTGGTGAAATAATTTAAAAGCATCAAAGTGAGAAAAATGGGTTAAAAATGGAAAATTAAGTCAGTGGAATATAAAAAAAGTTATAAAAAGGGGAAAATTGAGTTATTTGCTACCTTGTATTTGAGATAATTTAAGAAATTGAGCTATTGAATGACTTGGTGTGATAAGAACAAGGAGAGTGAAGAGAAAACGAGAGAAACGTGTGTAAGAATTTGTGTGCAGCTCCTTGTGGAGAGAGAAGTTTGTGCCAATAGTTGAATACAACATTAGGGCACGAGCATAAGGGATTGCAAGAAAAATTTGAATAGGTAAGGTTCACAGTGCTCAGTTTATAAAGAAGGATAGCATTGTGAAGAAAACTACATAGTGCACAAATTTGTAGGATTAATGGCATCAAAGACCGGAAAGGGAAACCCCACATGAAGAGAGTTGAGGTTAAAGTAGAAGATCCATTGGAGGATATATATTCAGAAATATAGTACCCTCCTAGAGTGTTTAGGGTTCAGACTTGGAAGTCACAACTTACTAAGTGCAAAATTAGTTAATTTAACCATAGGGCTCCAGGGCATGAAGCGACATTGAAGGCCGACATGTTGCGGGAACTACCAAGGACAAATGAAGAGGGGAAAGTGCTGGTGGATGATTTAGTTAAGAGAAATATGGAGAAGGTAGGGGTCTGTATACACCCAATTTTACATGTGCTAAATTTTCAGAATGGTTCAAGATCCCCAATGATGAGAAAATATCTTTCCAATGGTGTTCAAGTCTAATTTCTCATTTGCAGTATATATTTATAGCCTAGAATGCTTATTTTTTCCTTTTCCTATATTTTCCCACTTTCCTTTATTGTTATTGCAGATTTTCCTTGGCATTTGGGATTTAAGTTATGAAACCACACCAGAGGTTACGCAACCACTGGTCTTCTTTGAGTGGTGATTACGCAAGCGCCGTGGTGGATGCGTAACTGTCGGTTTACGCAAATCAGCAGTTCTGTGCACTTTTTCCCAAGCCTCCTTTGGCATGTTATAAACACGTGTCAACTTATTTAAACTTATTTTTAGTGTGCTTTTATCAACCTATTTGGTTGTTCTTGAGCTCATTTGATGCGTACCAACTTATCCTTTCATTCCTTTTGTTAATTGTGAGTTAACTACCCCTTCTTTGATAGAGGTGTCATTTATTGGCTACTAGATGGATTAGACCATTTCTGTGCCTTTTTCCTATAAGAGCCAAGATTCTATCCAGAGCATTGGTTGGAGATTATTTTTTTGAATTGTATTATTATGTTGTTTGTAATCCTACCAAGAAATACACAAGAAAGCCAAGTTCTCTTACATGCATTGCTACCAGATTGCTTGCAAGCCATTCTAGCTCCATCATTTCTTCCACATAATCCAACATAGTTCACTGGAATCGTTTGAAATCCAAATTGGAAAAGAAGTTGAGGGGACACTAAAGTAAAATAAAAACTGGGACTGTCACAATTCTAGGATTCCAGGTTGGGGATGCATTTGGATTCTTAAAGTTTTATTTATCTAATTAGATCTTATTCCATATTCTATTAGAGTATATTAATTCAAAGAAATACAATTACTGTATCTGTCCTTTATTTACAAAAATCTTCTATTGAAAGTTGTTTCCATTCCTATCCTTATGGATTTACACGTAAAGTTTGTCTAGAAGAATATTCTACACTTATTTAGTGTTAGTTGTTATTTCCCTTCATTTTTTAAAGCTTCCATAGATCATGTTGATTCAACCGGGGAAGTTTCAGGGGAAGAACTACTTCTGAGAATCTTTTTCATTCTTCTCGTGACTCTAAGGAAAGGAAAAAGAAAGTTGTATATCCACAAGTACAAATTGTAAAAGTTTTGTTTTAATTAGAATAGATTAGATCCATTCTGCACAAGAAAATAGCCACATCTAGTTATTTTCTTGTTTAGTTATATTAATTTTAGTGTAGAAGCAATTTCAATTAATTAGAATAAGTTTAATTATTTGTGTGTATTTCATCTATTTCCAAGTAAAAATAAAAATAAAAAAATATTAGATTAGATTAATTAGTTTGATTTTATTCCCTGTATTCAAAATCATCAAAAATTAAAAAACCAATATATTAGTTATTTCATGTGTTTAATTAGTTAAATTTCATTTGATAATTAGCTACTAGAAACACACATATTTAATTAAATTCAAGGAAATTAATTGAATTGAGTTGATTTAAGTATGTTTTTTTCCATTTTTTAAATTAGGAACATAAAGTTAGTTAGAAAGGAATTAACACATCTCCCCACATAAACTTAGTTTTCTTAAGATTAACCTTGCCCTCTTGTGGTTTTCTTTGTGAGATTATTTGTTTCTTTACTTTAGTAGTTTGCAAATCCCACATGATCATTCAAGGCCCTCAACAACCAAGAGATTACATGTATGATCCCTGAGTCCCACAGATAAACACAGTTGAACTATTTATAGACATTGACATGGGCCTTAGAACCCTAGTTTTCTATACCTCACCTCTTCCATCTGTTATCATCTCACATTTTCTAGTTTTGAATGTCGAAGTAGACACTGCTTACGAGTTTTGGAAAAATCAACCTAGATGAAACTAGTTTCCACAATTGGTGAAAACTAGTTTGGGAGGTCACGTGTGCTCAAGATCACTTGTTGATTTTAAGATGTTCAAAATTGGTGAACCTAAAGTGAAGGAATAGTTCCTTTTCATTTCCATTATTTGTTTCTTCTTTCATCCATCCTTCTCCCTTCCCATTATTCTGCGGGTATTCATATACCCCAAAAATATGTGGGGTCAGGAATACAATAGGCCCATTTTTGGTGTTGAAGCGTATTATTACCATATGGGTATACAAAAATCACCCTCACTATCTAGGTAGGATAATAATTACTCATCCAATTTACCTTATTCTAACACTCCTCCTCCTCAAGGTGCCAACAACAATTCATCAGTTTGGATCAAGGAAATTGATCAACCTACATATAGCCCGTAACCTGGGTTATCTAACTCAAACAATATGACTTTCATAGGAGAACAAGGGTTTAATCCTTGAGTCTTGTTGAGACCTCAAATCAACTTAGAGACTAATTGGCTCCTTTCTTTCTTACCTATTTCCAAATGATGAACTCATAACACACTTCACTTGAAGTGATGAGCATCTTAATGCAATAGACATGTCCTTAGACTGGATGCAAGAGTACACTGATGTTATTCTTCACAACCTCTCTTCTACCCCTCCTCTTACAATGGGAAACACATCCAAATAGGGATGACCTCCCAAGGATCAATCCATAGTAGGACATCACGTGCCTTTGCTTCCTAAAAAGGATTGTAACACGCCCAAGAAAACTGTAACACCATCTGCGGGTGATGTGATTTTGACATTGGTGGATAGAGATAGGGAACTAGAGCTTGCCCAAACTTCTTGTGCTACACCTTTTGTAGGGAAAAGCAAGATCCCCCACCATGTGCAGAACTCTAGTTACATTCCATCCACACCTTCACCCCCTCTGGTTTACATGAATGTCCCTAACCCTTGGGACCTTCTTACTGGACCGAGCATGCTATGTATGCCCTGTCACACTTCGTATGGATATCCTCCACAAGCACCAACCGGAAGTGCATTCTCAAATTCCATTCCAATTGGAAATGTAACATTCCCTTGTTTTTTACCTACTACTCCGTACCAAAACAATGTTCCCATGTATCTCCACATGTATTCAAAATCACTGCAGGGGGACATGTTTTCCTTTCCTAGCTCGTATGCTCAGCCTCAGGGGATACCTTATGCCCCTAAAAATGCTTGTCCTATGCCATATCATCCTCCTATTCCTCCCCTGCCTCCCCATCAATGGTATTCTATGGTATAGTCTTATGAGCTAGGCACATACGATTAATATCTCAAGGAGCCCCTTGACTTTACCATACAAAGTGTAATGCTTCCACGACCGTTGCCTGAATTTTCAAAGTGCAAAAGGGAGGGGGACCCAAATACACATATCAAAGCATACACAACTACCGTCAGAGATCTACTCGCATGGGACATAGTTATAGCTAATATTTTCCCCAAGAACCTTGAGGGGATTGCTATCAACTAGTACTATATGATACCAGAAGCCTCAATCCATTTGTTTAAGGAACTCATCTCAAATTTTATAAAGGATTTTGACATGAACAAAATTTTACACACATGAATCGGGGAATTCCTCCACATCAACCAAGAGCATAATGAATCTGGCACCCATTTCATTCAGAGATGGTGGAAAGTCCTCTACTCCTGTGTTAGTGATCCTAACATGGATCGAACAAGGATTTATGACTATTTTTCCATTCTCTTAATTGAGAAACTAAGGAGGAGGTTCAA
Source organism: Taxus chinensis (assembly GCA_019776745.2). Lineage (NCBI taxonomy): Eukaryota > Viridiplantae > Streptophyta > Pinopsida > Cupressales > Taxaceae > Taxus > Taxus chinensis. Next base: position 479,630,839 of record CM034154.1, on the reverse strand, counting down.
AAGTTTCCTCTTAGGAGCTATAAGGAGATCTTAGAGGGTGCTCTCCACATTGACCAAATGGTGATTAAAAGTGAACGAAAGATGTATGACTCAAATGGGAGACTAGTCAACCCCTCTCAGGGTAATTCAAATGACCCGAATGGTTCAAAAAATAATAACCAAGGACCAAAAGTCCTCAATAAGAACCATGGTGCTATGACAGATGATGTAACTGACCAATCCAAGAAGCTGAACGTTCTTAACACCAACAATGTGAATTTGAATAACCAAAGGAGTAAAAATTTTACTCCTCTTAATGCGGTGGAATTTATTTGTCATCCACCACCACCCCTACAAGTCCAAGCTCAAGGCTCAGTTCAATACCCAAGAAGATATCTGAACAAATATCAAAACCAAGGCCAGAGGCCTCTAAACTAAAAATTTAACAATCAACAATAGAACAAAAATAAATACTATGGGCCATAAAAAAAGTAGATTCAAAGACCTCATGACTATGATCTTGACTTATATTGTGGTTTCCATAGGGTTAAAGGACATGATGCTCGTATGTGTTATGATTGCAACAAATTTATACAATGGATTCTAGAGGACCAAAGGAAACTCTTTATCAAGATGTTCTTTGCTAATCCCATGGTGCCAATGAAAAATGATCACATGGGGCTCGTTTCCCTCTTCTAATGTGCCCCTAGAATGGAAAGCTTAACACTCATGGTACTAACAAAGGGGCTCCCATTGGAAAAAATGACCATCAATCATCTACTTCATCCAACCCATCGGTAGCTCCTCCTTTAGACAATTGGAATCAGACCAATATGATAGGCTTGGATGAGTTAGAGACTGAACCCAAGGTTAATTTAGTAACCCGCACTCATGATTATTCCACACAAACTCTTATTATCTACCCCTCAATGTTAGACAATGCATCAATAGATCCTAAACATGTAGGGACCTATGATTTAATCATGGATTTGACCAAGACATTTTCTCACATTTCCTTTTTGGATTTTTTGAAGAATTCACCCATGCATCAAGAAACTTTATTTGAAGCATTAGGAATTGGCAATATAATTCATGTCACCCCTACTCCTAAGGCCCAAGTTAATCATATAAACTTTGATGTCTATCCTAAAGTGCATCCCAAGAGGGATGCAGGGTTTGTATTTGACATTAGAAAGATGCCAAATGATGTTGAGTTGGCATGAAGAGGTGACCTTGCATTGTAACTCCAAGTTTAGATCTAAAACAATTATGTTAAGCATATAATGATAGACGATGGGGCTGCTGTCAACATAGTCCCTTTCTCATTTCTTCAAAAGCTAGGCTATGGAGAGAAACTGTTCTTCAATGTGGAACATGCCGAGAGGCTATGATAGCCTTAAAGTAACTTCTATTGGAACTATAGTGCTTTTGGTTACCCTTGGACCAAATACCGTGTTGACTAAGCTTTATATTATAGATCAGGAAACTAACTATAATATGATTCTCGGTTGACCTTGGATTCATAAAATGATGGCAATCCCTTCCACTTTCTTCTAAGAGGTCAAATTCTTGTTATTAGGAAAGGTTTTCATAGCTTAAGGTGATCCAGAGCCATTTGACATCCATTTGGCCAACTAAAAGAAGAAACTTGAGATTCATACTGAGTTTGAGCTCTTGGTGAATCAATTGAACAATCCTAAGGACTCAAATTTTGAGTCCCAACTTGTTCCTATGACTAAGTTGGAAACCACTAAGGCAATTGAAGGGTTTGATTCTAGTGAAATTAAGGATTTTCCACTAGAAACCAACTCGACAAAAACTATAACATAAATCATTAATATTTTGAAGAATGATTTTCCTATCATTCCCCTATTTGATTCCCTAGGCATAGGACATGCTTTTGGGATCAGTTCTATCCCATCTAGTGTCTTTGACGAGGTCTGTTTGGTTGAGGTCTCAAAAGTCAAGGAAGAAGATTTTAAAAATGATCAAACTTCTATCTTCCCTAATGATTACTGGAATCTCAACAATGATGGTGTGAAGTGTTATTACAACACTAGGGCAAGGTTGATCCTTACTTCTCTAGAGGGGAGGATCATGAATTTTTCCTTTAGGTTAAAATTTGAATGTACAAACAATGCCACAAAGTACAAGGCTATTATTTTTTGCCTCATTATAGCCAAGAGGATGGGTGTCAATAATGTTAGAGTTTTAGATGACTCCCAACTTGTTGCTAACCAAGTATCTGAAGTCTATGAGACTAGGGATGAGTACCTAAAAACCTACAAATCCACCATACTAGAACTTTGCAAGATTTTTGACTTCATTTCTATTGAATCCATACTTAGAGAGTAGAATAAACTAGCCAATTCCATGGCCATGTCTTCCTTATGGTTTTTCCCAAGCAAGGACTTGAAGGAAATTGGGTTTAAGGTATCAGTTTGATTTGAACCCTTGGTTCGAGGAGTGCCAACCAACTCAATTTTGGCATATGTTGAGGCCGAAAATGAGCCCGCTGAAGACACCCAAAATTGGGACGACACCCTCTAGGTCCCCTTTTGTTACATACCCCCTTGCAATGACCCTTTTCAAATATTTTTATTAATCTAATTACCTATATTAGATTAATTATTACCTCACCCATCCACCTCACTTGTCTACCTCACCTTAGACCCATTCCAAGCCCATTTAATAACTAAGACTAAGTCATCAATCCCCATACCTAATTGAAAATTGTTCTAAACCTAATATTAATTTCCAAATACCCCTCCCACCAATTTCCCATGTGATTTAATGAGAATCAAGATTCCTAACCCATAACCATTCTTGACTCATGCCAAAAAGGGAGAGAAAAGGTTATTTTTAGAAAATGGGAATATTTCTCCCTAACCAACACCGGTTATTCCTCGGCCAACACCAGTCAAGGAACCACCATCGATTCCTTTAAATAAGCATTTTCAACTCTTTTCCTGGGTTCTTATTTTGGTTGGAATTCCTAGATCTTGCATCTTTAGCATTCAATCGACACCTTGATGATCAAATGAGCACCAGAGCATCAAACTCTCCAACAGAAACCAATATACAACTTCATAGGTGTTGAGAATATAGAATGTTTCTTTAAGTAGAAGACACACAGAGACACACAAAATATGTACGCACGGGAACAAGGTGCATTTGAGGGCACAAGAAGATAGGGAGGAAATGCACACGAGAACACTTTAGCTCAGGACTTATCCATTTTTATGGATAGGGGCTATTTTGAGAGATAGTGTGAATAGCACACATAGAGATGAAGACTTGTGCTACATGCAATGGGGTTTTGGGAACAAGTGGATGATAAGTGCCATGTATAGTTCAAGCTAATAATATGATTTCTTTTTAGAATTAACTAGAGGACATCTATTATTAGAACACTTGCATGTTGTGCATGTAATTATCAAGGTGCATGGCTATTACCAGTATCCGACCTATTTTGAGAAGTGCATAGGTGGTGAAGGGAAAGTCCACTCCTCTAGAAATATTTATTGAACTATGTAGTTTAGAGAGAGACTGAATTATTGTAGAGTTATGTTGCTGATCGTAATACACACATGACTCATGAAGATACTTTATAGTGTAAGAATCTTCTATGTTTTACAATGTTTAATGCAATAGAGTATATTGGCTGGATAATGGTGTTATACATAACTGAATTTGGTTCTTATATGGTTAGCCTTATTATAGTTATTGTTTAGTTCATGATTCTCTAAGATCTAGATCTTGTTTATGTAATGTGAAATGTTTATGATTAGTTATGGATCTGAATATGTATTATCATCATCACACTAACATCCTACAAAAAAAACTCTAAAGAGGGGCCTGGTACCTTTTCCTGCTTCGGGTTAGCGCTCATCTCAGGATGAGTGATGTGCCAGTGTGCCTAGGTTTTTCATAGTAGATTCTAGGTTGCATCATTAGTTCTATTGCAAAGACCTCTTTTTCAGTTGTTTTCAAGATGTTTCATGATGAATAAGTACCAGTTGATCCTAGCAAGTATTGAAGAGTGGATAATAGATCTGGAAGAAGAATACACTCAGAGGTTTAGTAGTGGATCTGAGTTTGACACACACACATGGGTGGAACAAAACTTGTATAACTATTTATATGAGATTTTATTTTCTATCTTTCTGATAGAGTTGTACGAGTGGTTGGTTACTTATGTGTCTAAAAGTAATTGGAGGTATCACATGTTTGTCTAGATGCAGGAAGAATTTTAGGCCCTCTATGATGTTGATCTAATCTGGACATGTGCTATGGACACTTGGTTCTGTGGTGTTCTGAATAGCTATATTTTAGAGTACTCAATTTATAATTGATCTTTCCTGGATGTAGCTGAGTTCATTTTTTATGTTATCCTAGGGGAAATTATCTGCAAGGCATTCCATTGATGATCAAAATATTGATGGTAACCCTAAACTTGGAAGAAAATCTGATGTCTAGCTAAACCCCACCACATGTGGGGGTAGGAGCATGTTTGGTGAACGATGGCAGACCTAGCGGCAGAAAGGAAAAGAGAAGAAAGGTGGCTTAAGTACAATGAGGCATACGAGAGGGAGTTAGATAAGTAACACAATATTACATAATGGATGGCACTGAGGAGAGAGATGGCTTGTGAAGGATTTAGAGCTCATGCAAAAGACATGGATCCAGAGCATCTGGAACTCCCCCATTTAGGAAAGCATGAAAGGGAACCCTCCTTGGCCTCATATGGGAGTGCACTAGTAAAGACGACATGGGCCGTGGGCATGCATCTGAATCTACTTGGAAACCTAGCCCTTGCGCTTGGTTTTCCAGCATCTAGTATAACCAGTAGTTAGAAAGCTAGTTTGGGGACTGGAAGAACATGAGTAAATCAAATAGAAAGTGCATCTATGTCCGGGAAAACATATTATTTGTTAGTTGGAGATACATTTTTAGGTGCATCATCGACACATAACTCAAGCATGTAAAATTTTGGACTCACTTCTGGGAGTAGTACCACCTCGCAGACTATAGGAGTTCATTTTAGTACCACTATTGGGACACATGGAAGACATCCACTGGTCCAATTTTGGCTACAGGTGGAGGATCAGGGGGCATAAGTGGCTCTAGATCTAGTGGATCTGGTGGTTCTGGAGGTAGAGGTAACATAGGAGGTTCTAGATCAGGTGGGCATGGTCCTCACCAACCCCAAAATATTTACATGGAGATATCACTTCATCTTCTAGAGTATAGGGGAATAGAATATGCCACTGATCATGTGCACATTTACGAATTCTAAGCTCAAGGTAAGTCATTTTGTAGTTACGTTACAGGAACATGATCACAGTTGGTACAGGAAGTTTGACCCTGATTTGACTTGCGTAGATTATGCAACATTACAAGATGCTTTCCTTAAGGAGTTTTATATCCTTGAGTTCAAGTAGAAGAGTATAAGTACGCTTAAGGATATTAAGAAGGGAACTACTCAGAGCATTTGGGAATATGATGCCCATTTCAAAACACTTTTGTCTAAGCTTTTGTATGATATCCATGAAAGCCAACATGCATAGTGGTTTGTTAGGGGATTGATCACACCGTTTAGGAGGGTGCTGTCACATAAGAAATATATGGACCCCTGCGAAGCACTTGAAGTATCGTTATGCACTGAGGCAGTCAGAAGTATATACATTGGAGTGAGCCCATTCCTAGAAACAAAAATTGCAGCTATGGCGAAGTAGTTAGAGAAACTATCAGCCAATTCAACACATGAGACACACACTAGGATTTGGTGTAAAAAAATTGAAGTGGAAGGGAACACTAAGGATAATTTTCCCTATAGGTTAGTATGTTCATTGTTGCTAGACAATGAGATATGTCATTTAGACCATGATGTAAGCCACTGCCCATTATTACAATGTGTAATCAGAAAGAACGTATCTTGCTATTGTAAGATTTTCTGGTCCATGAATCACAATACAAAAGAATGCAGGTTGATTGGTCAGATCCATGATGCCATTGATATTGGTGTGTGACAGAAAGGAGTGTCATATAAATCTAAAAGTAAAAATGAGCACCATGATCATGATCACACCCAAGGGTGCTACGATCAGAACAAGGTAAACTTTGAAGGAAGTTATGGCAGAGGTCGAGGATATCATGGTGGATTCAAGGGTAGAGGCCGTGATAGTGGATGAGGTGATTTTCTTCATGGAATGTGTTATACATGCGGATCCCCTGACCACTACAGGCATGAATTCCCTCAGAATATGACTTGTAATTTTTATGGGAAGAATCATAACTACGAGGAATGCCTGAACTTGTATGAGCATCTTAGCAAACAACATAAATAGGAGAAAAGGGGTGAAGGGATGGTTAGAATACAACTTTCCATGGAAAATAAGTGAATGTCAAAGTTGACACCAGAACTTGAGGTAATACCTATGAAGATTATTACATGCACTGAAGTTGCGCATGCCAGAGAAACATTACAATAGAAAGATACCATTACTAAGGAGGATGTTTTACATGTAAGGAACCTAGATCCTACACATCAGAAGGAGGTTTATCAGGAAACCATGGAGGTACTCTGAAATATTCAGGGTGAAATACAATGTTTAAAGGAATAGTTATGGAAGTTGGAACAAAATAAGGAAACCGAGATGGTCTAGTTAGATGTTGATGATTTGAAAGAGGTATGCAAGATGTTGTGCTAGGAGAATATTTTTCCATTACTAGGGAATTGTTTAAAGGGAAACACTCCATGCGCAAGTATTGAGAATGGATGAAAAATCCTGCATGCTAATATTCTACCTCACAACTTGGATTATGACAAGGAAATCACTTTGAATACTATTGTGGATGGGTGGATTTTGAGCAATATATTGATTGACACAGGCGCTAAAGTGAATGGGCTTACTTTAGATGCATGGGTGCATATGGGAAAACCTCCATTACAACCATCCTCTAATGTACTATTTATGGCTAATAGGACTAAGGCCACTCCAATCAGATTTATAAAGGATACATCCATTACTATACAAGGGGCCAAGTTCACTGGGGACTTTAAGGTTTTGGAACTTGCAGAAGCAGACAACTTCCCAGCTCTACTTGGGCACCCTTGGTGTTATGCAAATAATACTGATCTACGATTCAACAAGGGGTATGTGAGTTTTGAGAACAAGGAAGAACACATTATTATCCCTTTGATAGATGGGAAATATACACCTTATGTTGAATATTTGAGTGAGGAAAATCTGAACAAAATTTATGTGTGCGTCATTTGAGATCTAGAAGTACTTGAGCCATCTAAGAAGGGAATCCTCCAATGGGAGGATACAAAGTCTATTAGTGATACTACAAGTATTGCTTGTGATAATTGGGTACATGACACTTATGAGATGGTTGAGCACGAAGTAAGAAGCACCTTTACATGGAGGAGGAAACCTTGTTGTATTAGGTGGATAGGTAACAACTATATACCCTGATACACTAGAGAAGGAGATCCTACCGTATTCCTGCGTACCATGGAGGAGCAGTGGATGGATCAAGTGGAGAGAAGAAATATGTTAGTGTATACCCTACGTGGGATGGCAATGTGTTGGTGGACGGTTCATAGGGATACTATCATAGAATGGAATTAAGTAAAAATTTCTCTAACAACCCATTTTCTCAAGAACAATGCGCCTACTTAGATCTACATACATCATGGTAATCAACCTATTCAGCACCACATTCAGTAGTGTGAGATAATTTGGATGGAGGGGAAGGAAGCTTTGCACCTTCACTTTGGGTGCAAAAACTTTATTCCACTTTGCAAGGCTGCGCACGCGTTTGGTATGTTTATCTAGAACTGCATAGGGAGACTGGAAATTGGCAAGAATTGATTGCAGAAATGGTACATACTTTTGACTACTTCTCTACTAAACCTCCAGTGAGAGAGGTATTATGGGTTATGGAATGCTTGACTATGGGAGATAGTGAAAAGGCTGAAGAACTCATTTAGGAGTTATTTGATGAGGAAGAACCAGGAGCACATTTTGATGAAATAGATGAGATAGATGCTAAACTATTTAAGCACACTTGCTTTGAGAAGGAGAAAAGAAAGATGGTCAACATAATGGATGATGAAGAAGTAGAAAATCTAGACATTGATCATTCTAAAGGTATGCGTGAGGTTTTAGACAATGCAGATAAAAATGCACATGCCTATTATGAACCTATGAGGACCAAGAAAGTGAACATTGGCATGGATGCTGAACCTAAGGAGGCCATAATTGGATATTATTGGTGTGATTATGAAGTGGCAAAAATAATTGAGTTACGACATGATTTCCAGGACTTATTTCCTAGGGGATGCCATGAGTTAAAATGGGTGCATGAGTCATTAGGTGAGAAGAAGATTAACCTAAAGGAAGGTGTGAACCCAGTTAGGAAGAGACCTTATAGGATGAACCCTAACATGCATGTAAAAGTTAAATAAGAAATTGAAAAAATGCTAAAATATGTCATCATTAAGCCCCTAGAAGAATTAGAGTGGGTTAGCCCCATGGTAATCAGTATAAAGAAAGATGGATGAATTAAGATCTATGTGGATTACAGGGAGTTGAATGTTGCATGTGTGATTGATCCTTTTCCTACGCCTTCCATAGAGGAAATATTAGGTGTTGTAAGGCATGAAATTTAATAATTTACAGATGAATTCTCTAGTATCATCAGGTAAGAATTACACAGGAGGATCAAGAGAAGACAAATTTCACCACTGAATGGGGAAGATTTGTATATATGGTTATGCCCTTTGGTTTGAAGAACGCGCTTGCTATATTTTCGCACATAGTTTTTCAAGCATTCCAGGATTTTATTCACAAATTCTTACAGGTTTACTTGGATGATTGGATGGTATATGGGCTTGTTAAGGATCATTATGAAAACTTGTTCTTAATGTTTGAAATATTCAGACAGTTAAACATCTCTTAAAACATCAAGAAGTGCATATTTAATACACCTTTTGGAACTCTACTAGGGCATATCATCTGCAAGGAAGTTTTTTTAGTAGATCCAACCAAGGTCGAAGTTAATGTAGGCCAGGAGGAACCTACTAGTCAAAGTGATGTGCATGGATTCTTGGGCAATATAGGGTATTACAGAAAAATTATTAAAGGATATGTGAAGATTGCGGCACCCCTAGAAAAGTTACTAAAAGGAAAAGTGACATTCTATTGGGGAAAACCACAACAACACACATTTGAGGCATTATAGGAGAGACTTACTACAATGCCTATTCTACATTTTCCCTTATGGAACCAACCATTTCACATACACGTGGATGCCTCTAGCATGACCATCGGCACAATGTTAGCTCAGCATGGAGAGGATATTATAGATCATCCTATCTCCTTTGCTAGTAGAAAGTTGATTCTAGCATAACAATATTATACAACTACAAAGTGTGAGGGCTTTACGATGATGTACGCGCAGAATAAGTTCAGACAATACTTTCTAGCAAAAAAATTATATTTAATACATATCACATGGCACTAAAATACTTGGTAAACAAACACGTTTTATAGGGGCACATATGTCAATGGGTTCTCTTATTCTAATAATTTTACTTTACAGTCATGGTAAAACCATGTAAAAATAATTCTGGCCCAGACTACTTATCAAGAATTCAATTATGCGAGGATGCGTAGACAATTGAATATACAATTCCAGATGCACAATTGTATAGGTTACATCATGCACCTTAATAATTAGAGGATATTGCTATCTTTCTACGCAAAGGTATGACACTGTAAGGAATGAAAGCCTTAAAAAAGAAACAACTTGTAATTCGCGTTGCACCATTCATGTTGATCAGTGGTGACTTATACAAACTAGGCTGAAGTGAAGTATTACGCCGGTGTGTATTAGAACATGAGTAAACATATCATGGAAGAGGATCATGGCGGTATTATAGGTGGGTAGTATGCAAGTGATGCCACTGTGCGTAATATTATACTTGCTAGATTATGGTTGGATACCCTGTACAATGATTGTAAAGAGTATTGTAAGGCATGTGATCATTGTCAGTGCCTTAGAAAACCTGGAAAAAGAGATGAAATTCCTTTGAGGCCTATTACTAGTGTAGAACCATTTAAAAAATGGGCAATAGAATTTGTGGGTCCTATTTCCCCAGCCACACGTAGAACCGGATCATGCTACATCATCACTTGTACAAATTATCTTACACAATGGGTAGAAACAACACCTAAAAAGGATTGTAAAACAACAAGGTTCTTATGGGAAAATATTCTTACTAGGTTTGGATGTCCACTGAGTTTGAAAAATGATAGGGGCACACAATTCTTGAATGATACAATCAGGATATTGTTGGATGAATTTATGGTCGTGCACCACAAGACTACACCTTACCACCCTCAAGCAATTGGAACTACTAAGGTCTTCAAAAAAATATTGAGCCAGACCTTAACAAAAATTTGTGATGTTGGAAGGAAAGATTGGGATGATAAAGTTTTTTTTGTACTTTAGACATATAGAACAACCAACAAAAGGTTAAATAAGGCCACACCCTTTCATTTTGTGTTTGGTGCATGATGCAACCTATAATTTACCAGTAATAACCCAGTTGTGCTGGAACATCACTCAACCTAGAATGAATTCTCTTATGGGTTCTCTTATTCAAAGAATTTGACTTTACAGACATGGTAAAACTAGGTAAAAATAATTCTAGCCCAGACTACTTATCAAGAATTTAATCACTCGAGGACACGTAGATAATTGAAGATACAATTCTGGATGCACAATTGTATAGGTTACATCACATGCCTTAATAATTAGAGGATATTGCTATCTTTCTACACAAAGGTATGACACAAGAAGGAATGAAAGCATTAGAAAAGAAACAACTTGCAATTCACGTTGCACCGTTCATGTTGATCAGTGGTGACTTATACAAACTAGGCTGAGGTGAAGTATTATACCGGTGTTTATTAGAAGATGAGTGCATGGATATCATGGAAGATGATAATTGCAGTATTACAGGTGGGCATTATGCAAGTGATGCCACTACACGCAAGATTATACTTGCTAGATTATGGTTGGAGACCTTGTACAAGGATTGTAAAGAGTATTGTAAGGCATGTGATCACTGTCATCACCTTAGAAAACCTAGAAAAAGAGATGAAATACCTTTGAGGCATATTACTAGTGCAGAACCATTTAAAAAATGGGTAATAGAATTTGTGGGTCCTATTTCCCCATTCGCACGTAGAACCGGATCATGCTACATCATCACTTGTATAGATTATCTTACACAATGGGTAGAAGCAACACCTACAAAGGATTTTACAACAACAATGTTCTTATGGGAAAATATTCTTACTAGGTTTAGATGTCCACTGAGTTTGACAAATGATAGGGGCACACAATTATTGAATGAGACAATCAGGATATTGTTGGATGAATTTATGGTCACGCACCACAAGACTACACCTTATCACCCTCAAGAAAATGGAACTACTAAGGCCTTCAAAAATATATTGAGCCAGACCTTAACAAAAAATTGTGATGTTGGAAGGAAAGATTGGGATGATAAAGTTTCTATTGTACTTTGGGAATATTGAACAACTAATAAAAGGTTAAATAAGGCCAAACCCTTTCAGTTGGTGTTTGACACATGATGCAGCCTAGAATTTACCAGTAATAACCCACTCACATTGGCACATCACACAACCTAGACTAAATTCTCTTATGGGTTCTCTTATTCCAAGAATTTGACTTTACAGTTGTGGTAAAACTAGGTAAAAATAATTCTAGCCCAGACAACTTATCAAGAATTCAATCATGTGAGGACGCATAGACAATTGAAGATACAATTTTAGATGCAAATTTATATAGGTTGCATCACACGCCTTAATAATTAGATGATATTTCTATCTTTCTATGTAAAGGTATGACACCAGAAGGAATGAAAGCCTTAGAAAAGAAACAACTTGCAATTCATGTTGCATCATTCATGTTGATCAGTGGTGACTTATACAAACTAGGCTGAGGTGAAGTATTATACCGGTGTGTATTAGAAGATGAGTGCATGGATATCATGGAAGATGCTCATGGCAGTATCAGGTGGGCATTATGCAAGTGATGCCACTGCATGAAAGATTATACTTGCTAGATTATGGTTGGAGACCTTGTACAAGGATTGTAAAGAGTATTGTAAGGCATGTGATCACTGTCATCACCTTGGAAAACCTAGAAAAAGAGATGAAATACCTTTGAGGCATATTACTAGTGCATAACCATTTAAAAAATGGGTAATATAATTTGTGGGTCCTATTTCCCCATTCGCACGTAGAAGTGGATCATGCTACATCATCACTTGTATAGATTATCTTACACGATGGGTAGAAGAAACACCTACAAAGGATTGTACAACAATAAGGTTCTTATGGGAAAATATTCTTACTAGGTCTGGATGTCCGCTGAGTTTGACAAATGATAGGGGCACACGATTATTGAATGAGACAATTAGGATATTGTTGGATGAATTTATAGTCACACACCAAAAGAATACACCTTATCACCCTCAAGAAAATGGAACTACTAAGGCCTTCAAAAAGATATTAAGCTAGACCTTAACAAGAATTTGTGATGTTGGAGGAAAGATTGGGATGATAAAGTTCTTGTTGTAATTTAGGCATATAGAACAATCAACTAAAGATTAAATAAGACCACACCCTTTCAGTTAGTGTTTGGCGCATGATGCAGCCTAGAATTTACCAGTAATAACTGAGTCACATTGACACATAACTCAACCTAGACTGAGCGCTCACCTAAAGTGAGCAAAGGTATTGGGCCAGTATTTAGGGTTGTTGTTGCAGGATGTTAGCATGATGAAGACTTAATGCATTCAGATCCATAATTAAGATAACATTCTACAGAGCATATCTAGATCTAGATATATAGAGTAATAAATTTAAATAATATCCATAATGAAGTCAATAATGCAAGAACCAATTATACTCATGATTAATACTCTGATTCAGCCAATATACTCCATTATCTTAAACATAATAAATACACAAAAGCTTACTACAACAAGTAATACCATAATCTCATGCGCGCATAAGATCTAACAACATAATCTCACAACAATTCAATTCTCACATCATCCTTATATTCTACATAGTTCACTACATATTTATAAGGGTGGTGACTTTCCCTTCACCGGTTACATAACTCCCAAAATAGGTCTCATGCTGAAAATAGATATGCACCTTTACAATAAAAGCCACACATGCAAGTGCGCTAATAATAGACCTCTTCTGATTAACCGGTAGTAGCAATTCTATTATTAGTCTGAACCCATGTAAAGATGCTTAGTAGCCACTCTTCCAAAAAAATATGATGTGTGACATGTAAGTCTTTATCAGGTTTGTGTGCTCTATACACTATCTCTAGAATATCCTGTACATGTTAAAATAGCTAATTCCTGAACCGGTCCTTGTCTTTCATGCACGTGTCCTTTCCTATCCTTTTGAGCCTTTGAATGTGCCATGTTCTCATGCGTGAACCTTCTGTGTTCCTTTTATTTAGTATCACACTTTGTGTGGTCAACATTAACCCACAATAAACTGCATTGCCACCCTGGTAATGGTTGCTTTGTAATATGAAATGAATAAAGAATAAGGAATGGATGAATGTAAAGAATTACTATACAAATAATAATTAGTTTCTTTGTAACATCCTCTTCTTTAACTGGAGGAATTAGTTTTGGATATTATTATTTTATCTTGGCCTCTGATGTTTGACACTCATTCAACACATCCTATACCTTTTTTGGAATATTTACTATAATAGACTCCAACGCATCCTGGAAAATTTCTTCATTTTCATTATGTCATACTAACATAATGTTAGACATTGCAGACATTCTCCCTTCTAGAAGATCCATCTTCTACACTATAAGTTTCCCAAGTTCATCCAACCTATTCTTATGGGGCTCCTGGGCCACTGCAAGGGCCTCACAATTTTTCTTTACCAGTGCCAATATCTATGTATGCCCCAAGGTTTCATCCTTCATTGCCTTCAAGACTTCATTATCCTCTACCATGGTCCTCACTCTTATGACTGCCTCCAGAGCTGTATAAATATTCAATGCTTGGTCCACTTTATTTAGCTCCTCCCGTAAGGTTTGGAGTAGTGCCTCATATGATGAAATATTTCACACTACTGAAGCCTTTTCTCACTCTTCTTCTTGCTCTGGGTCCTTTGGTGTTGGCATCTAAACTGGTCCATCCTCAAGCACCAAATCAACTAAGGTACGTACATAGTGCATAGCTAAGGGAATGTTTCAAGTACCTTGGACTCCAAGTGTGGTCTCACTTTTAGGACATGGTCTATGATCTCCTCTGCCATTCTGATAAGGAACCCATTCTTCTTTTTCTCTAGGTTCTTCTATCTTTTCAAGTGTGCGATCTCTGCATCTTTGGCCTTGATTTCCTCTCTTAGTGCTTTGATAGTGGCATCTTTATCTATATTCCTACACACCACCTCTGTAGACACCTTCACTAAGGCATTACTCACATGTTCATCAGACATAGCCATTGGTTTGATGGTTATATGTCTATTATGTGGTGCCTTTTCATCCTCCATGATACATAGGACTCTTCACATACATCAAAATCAGGCTCATGCATATGAGTCTGTATGGACCATGAAAACTATTTTAGATTTATGCACGTGTGGTTTCTATATCAGGGTTCATCAACTCCCATATGTATAAGTCCTTAAAGCCCATTATACTATGGAATCGCACTTGGAAAATTTTACTTGTGTCTTACTCATAGCCCATAATTGGTGCAACATACTCTCCACTTTCTCTCCTTGATTTCGGCCCCTTAGGCACCTACTTTGCCAAGGTTTGGAGTTGACTATCCTACAGTGTCCCCCTGAGAAGTATCTTGCTCTTTCTCTTCTATATTTTGTACCCCTTCTTCCTCAACCTTCATTTCTACCTCTTTGGAATCTTCCACATCTTCTGGTGGTATAGGCAATCCAGGCACACTCTCTTCAGACTCCTCTCCCTCCTCGTTCATCTTCAATTTTATCATTCTCTTCTCAGCTATCTCCTTTTTTTTAAAGAGTCGTGGTGATATCTATACTGATTGTGGAGTATCTCTACTTTATGTGTATTATACAAGTTCTGAACACCCTCTGAAAGTGGTGTTCTTCAGGGTCTGTTCCTACTTCAAATTCTTCATCTCCTTCTTCTTGTGCGTGGGTGGAGTACTTGTGTGCTCAAATTCTTACCTTATAATCGAAAAGTTGCCTTCATCACAAATATGTACCAATATGTCATTTTATTCACGCTCTTCATCCTCATCATCTACCTCTATAGGTTTAGTGGGATTCAGAGCTGGTACATTCTCCACTGTATGCTTACCCTTAGGTGGCCCTGGGAGCATGAACTCATTCTCCACATATTTATTACCCTATAACTTAGGCTTAAGCTGAAAGTAGATAAGCATGTCCCAACTATCTCCAATTGCCAAAATCACAAGCTTCATGCTTATAAATGTATGAAATTAGCCTCTCAATGTAGGTAGTTTGACCTGGATATACATATGTCTTATGCAGACATGAGGTTAAGTCACAGGATAAGTGGTAAGTCTGTGCAAAAAAATGTCAGGGGGATCTGTATTTACCCAAAAATGTAGGTACTGTACTACTGGAAAGAGGTTACAGAAACCCCAATGATGATTTAGATCTCTTCGCAAGGTGTTTAGAATCCAGAAAAGCTTGCCGAGTGTACATTTGCATCCTCGAAATGCCTTATCTAGCTTCAACATGTTTTGTTCTAACCTCTGCCCTACTCTTTTCCTTGCATTTTGGTCTTTAAGTGTATGAAACCGCTGCCCTGCCTGGGTGGTGGTCCCGTGACCACCACCCAGGACAGGGCAGCGGTCCTGTAACCGCCTCCCTATGCAGGGAAGCATTCTTGTGCGTGGTTTCTTGAACGTTTTGATGATTTCGTCAAATGATCTTGTTCTTTGGCCCATCGGCACTAAAATTCAAATTTCTACCACATTCCTCAACCACTAAATGCTTGCATTTATGTTTTGGCCACCCAGTAAATAGTGTTTTCCCTTTGTTTATAATAGAAGAGTTCAATTTAAATTTACCCTATGGTAAATCCAAATGCTATAAATACCAACTTGTTTCAAACAAATGGCCCCTCTCCATCTATGTTTGATTATTCAGTTTGTTTGAAAGTTCTTGCATAAGTTTCAATAGTTTTATATTTTGTCATGAATTATCAGCCTCTCAAGGCTCCTTTCTGCCTTTATGATTTAGTCATCGATCTTCTTCATTTCATCTTGCTTCATTGTTATCCACACATTCAGTTTAGCATAAGGTAGTTTCACTTTTAGATTAGAATCCATCTTAAAATTGTAGGTTTTGTTTGTCATAAGAGATAGATCCCAAAATTCTCAGCGTATTTGCATTGTATCCCTGCAATAAATCCTGCTAGGAATTACACAGTCAAGCTCTGTTCACTTACACTATCCCTCTCTTACTTGCATTATATTCAGTTTATATCCAAAGCTGCCATTGTTCGGGTATCTTCTTCTGCTGATGCTATCACACTCACACTTTTTTGGATTCATAAGAACACGAAGGAACAAGGAGATCACACTGAGGGGACAAGTCATGACACAACTAGATTTACCACTGTTCTGTAAACTCCAGGTTTGAGCTATCAAAGTTGTAATTACAATATATCAAATAGAGTAGCAAATTATTTCATTTTAGTTAAAGATCACTTTCAGTATTGCCAGGGAAGCTGTGGGGAATGATAGCTTCTAAGAAACTATGATTCATTCCTCACTTCTAAGGTAGGATTGGAAGTCCTTTTGATTAAACTAGTTAGTTATTTAAATATTTAGGATAAATTCACAACTGCACAGGCAAATAGCTATACCAGGCTAACTTGCTTGTTTTAATTCTGTTATTAGATTAATTGTCCATTTTTGAATATATTAGAATAGTTGATCTATTAAATTTTTTTCAAATACAGCATCACTGAAAATACAAAAATAAAAGGAATATAAGCATAGTGTAGATATAGCTTTCATGTTAATTTGATCATTTTAGCTAAGCTGTCTTTTGCATGACAATTACAAGACCCAGAGAGCCTAGGGAATACATGTTCGAATAGATAGTGCCTCGGCCAAATATCTTCACAACGTTAACAGATATAGATCAAGGGCTTAGGATTCATGTCTTTCAAATGACAACAAACCAAAAAACAATTAGTGAACAATTGAGACAACTGAATATTGAAGATGATAAAGTATGCACATTTTGGTCAAGTCAACCCAATTATAGACTGCCCTGATAGGATATCTACATGACCATATAAGAACCCATAAGAGAACAAATATTTGGTTGTGACCCATTAGTTCCATAGCCAAATGCACATGAGACATTCTCGTCGACATAGACACAAGCTTACATATACAAGTTGCCAGAACACCCGTAAGGTATTCTGAGAAGATCATACAACTCCTAACATTAAACATAGAAGTTGAAAAGGATTATGACCATTGGATAGTCGAAACCTAAGATTTGATTCTTCACATGACCATAACAAGTCCATAGTAACCACGAACTCATGGTTGTGATCCCCAAGTCCCATAACCCAATGGGCCTTCTAGTCATTAAGTATTGATGCCAGTTTATGTGAATGCTAGTATTTAGATCCTCACCACTCTCGCTAGGATATCATAATGCAATTTTACTGTTCATTAAACGTAGAAGCCAATCAAGCTAATATTTTCTGGGCTAGACTAGAAAACCACCCATAGTTTATTATAAATCCACTGCACCTCTCACTACCATTTTCCATGACCTTGTTTAGAAATATACATGAAACACCTACAAGTCATTTTCCATGTATCCAACAGGAAATAGATAGGATCTCGGCACAACTCAACATTGATTGGAGCCTCTGAAGAGCCATTATATCTAAATGATCCATTACACCAAATCAGGTTAGGAGATATTTCTTTTCCTTAGATTCTTAGATCCCATTATTACGTGTTGAGGATATAAGATTTATCCCAAATAGTTTGTCTATATCCACATATATTCCTCTCAATGTAGGCAGGCTGACCTGGATATACAATGTTTTGCACAGCATGTGGTAGTCACATTCTACCTTATCTATAGAAAAATGTAGGTGTCGTGCATTATTGAAATGATTGACTTATTCCTAGAAGTATCACACTTGTGAAGGCATACAGTAGTTTACACCAGGGGCTCCAAGTCCCATCCTTCATTACAAATTGTGTGATGTAGAAGTGTTGATACACTACGAACTGCACTTCCTTGCCCACCACCGAAGGTAACTCATTGGGGATGCACTACTCCTCTTAAAATGTTGCATGGAGCCTGTTATACCACATCTCCACCCTCTGCTTAAATGGCCCACTCATTAACCCCTCACACAAGTACTTGGAAAATCTTTCTGCAAGGGACTTATTCTATATGGGGTACTCCCATAACTTGTTCTTTGGCCCATCGAGCACTCTGATCTCCATAAAAACAAGGGATAATAGGATAGCACTGAAACTGATATTCTCACTTGTGTACGCTTCCTCGATGATAGTTTCTACAATGTAGCCTAATATGTTGTAAATTATTCCCTGTGACATTCTCCTTGTAATGTGTAGCCATATTGTATTCACCTATGACAATCTGTCTTAATCATTTTATTTTGTCACTAGATGTGCAGCTACCTGTACCATTGGATATTTCTTCAATTTGTCGATATACATCCCATGCAAACCCTTGGTATACCCTAACTCCTTCCACATCTCCAGGATGGTATGCTTTATCTGTCAAGCCACTATTCAGCTCCACTCTTGTGCCCTTTAATCTTGTTATAGTTGAAATCAAAGTGGTTGTAATCCTTACCCTCAATCTGGTAAAATAGAAAAAGTCTTCATGTACCCTATGCTCATCAGCAACTGGTACAAAGGTTCATACTTTCCAAAATATGGAATCTTGTACAATTGGTAAACTCTAATCTACTTTAACAACTTCTCTCTAGTGTCATCATACATTGGAATGTCCTCTGATGTGCGCTTGTTCATCTTCGTACTCAATTGTGCATCCAATTCCTTTTTTTATCTCGATTTGCGGTGGTTGTAATCACTTATCTTACACTTTTGGACGTGAGAGCCCCATTCTTTTCCCACTATCACACCTTCTGGGTATTTCATCTCTGAGAAATTACTCTCGGGAGAAATTTCAACCTCTGCTTCTACTTTCTTCTTCCCTTTGTCTCCTATGGTAGGTGCTTTCTTTGGTGCCATTTATAAATCGTAATTTTTTGTCCTCTATAGTTTGCAGAAGCTTGCCTTCTACCTTATGTAATGAGAAATTTAAAAACCCTAGCTTGAATCTACGTGCCCTAGTTGAAATCATGTGCCCTAGCTCTTTCACAACACTTTTCTTCACTCAAACCCTTCACCAATGGGGACATAAGCTTCTCCTTTGTACAAATCTACTCTCCACGTCTGGTTTCACACTCTTTACACCTAAACACAATTCGTTCAACTTGTTTTGCACTTAGCTCATTCAAATGTTTTTTATTTACAATGGTAAAAATGAACTTGTATCCCTTCCTTATATATATTTTGAAAAATTTAGTGCATTTATTACTCCTTTACCTACCAACAATCCTCATTAATTGACCCTTTTCACATTTTTCCACACAGTACATCTTCGTGCCTTAGCTATAACCTTTTAGCATGCCTTCCTACCTTTTGGCTATAAGCTTATCTTCAGCACGCTTCCATGCACCTGAGTACCATTCATCACTGCGCCCTCTCCTGGTAGTATGTACGGCTGCTAGTTACCTCACATTATATTTTTCCTTCATTTATCTCCATCTATGGTCCTTATTTGGAAGCAATCTTCTATTCACCAACTCTTCAAAATTGAATAGCACCTGTAGCAGTGTTGTTCCTTTATGTGTACCCATTTTTTAATAACCACCCCACACAAATGGTATGTCCAGTCCTCTACACATAAAAATACTACAAATTGTAATTAGCTTCTGGCACGCAAACGCGCTTATTTCACAAATCAAATAAATTGACGAAGCATAGCGATGAAGAAGGAAATACATTAAGGGAATGTATACTTGAAAACCTAATCTAAATGGAGAAACATTTCCTTATTACAAACACCAAGAAGACTTATTTATAGTAGGGCTTCAACCTGCTCCCATTGAAGTAACCAAGTAACTTTATTCCATGAATTGTTTCTAATTGGAAATCACATGTTTCAAGTATGTGAGTGATAACATACAGCCCCAACTAGTGTACTTTGAGTTTTCCTGGATAGCGTAAAAACTTAGAATCATAAAGAAGTACCATCTGCCCTATCTTAAGATTTTTTTCCTTGATGTTCCTATCATACCATGCTTTCTGCCTAGATTTGTATTGCTTATGACTCCAGCATGCTATTTCTCATCACTCATACAACTTAATCAACTTGTCAATTGGTTCTTATAATGCTTGTCATCATCAGCTAGACCTCCTACACACATAATACACAAAGAAGGTAACATGAATTCCATAGGAAGAACTACTTCTGTGCCAAACACCAATTGAAAAGGTGTGGCCTTTTTTAATTTCTTATATGTTTTTCTATATGCCCAAAGTGCTGTAGAAACTTTATCATCCCAATCCTTTCTTCCAACATCATAATTTTTTGTCAATGTTTGGCTCAAAATCTTATTGAAAGCCTTAGTAGTACCATTTTCCTAAGGATGATATGGTGTATTCTTATGGTTTGTAATCATGAATTCATCTAATAGAATTTTGATTGTTTCATTTAGAAAATGTGTACCCCTATCATTGGTCAAACTCAATGGATATCCATACCTTGTAATAATATTTTCCCAAAGAAACCTAGATGATGTAGCTAGTTGTACAATCATTTGTAGGTGCCACTTTTTCCCACCTCGTCAAATAGTCTATGCAAGTGATGATATAGCATGATCTAGTCCTACACGCAGCTGGTGAAATAGGACCCACAAAGTCTATAGCCCATTTCTCAAACAGTTATCCACTGGTAATAGGTCTTAGACGGCATTTAATATCTTTGACCTGGTTTTCTAAGGCACTGACAGTAATCACAAACCTTGTTATATGCCTTACAATCTTTATATAGGGTCTCCCAACATAATCTAGTGAGTAAAATCTTCCACAGAGTGACATCACCTGCATAGTGCCCACCTACAATACCACCATGAACCTCCTCCATGATATCTTTATACTCATGTTCCAAGTACAGAGCGAATGCAATACTTCATCTCGACCTAACTTGTACAGGTCACTGCTAATCAACATAAACGGTGTTGCATGAATAACAAGTTATTTCTTCTAAAAGGATTTCATCCCTTCTGGCGCCATAACTATTTGTAGAAAGACAACAATGTCTTCTAACTCCGATGGTGCACATTGTAACATGTATAAATATACATTAGGAATGATATCTTTAATTTCCTGTGATTCTTCTCCCGACTATATTCTGGATAGATGGTCCAGTCTAGAATTACTTTTCCCTAGTTTTACCACAACTGTGAAATCAAATTCTTGGAATAAGAGTACTGATTGTTAGTACCCAATTTTTTTATCCTTTTCAGTCTGAGCAGCATCAGAGATATGTCATGAAGCTTGAAGTCAGATAGATTTTGATGTGTGTCATTTTGTAGCAGGGGATGTGATCTAACTGACACTCAGATTTGTGGAGAGATGGATAACACCTTGAAAGGATCTGATCTAACCCTCACTATTTTAGGTTGTGCCTTTCAACCAAGGTAAGATAAACTATATTGTAACCCCCAAATGGTGAAGGAGATGAAGATATCCCTCAATTTATACAAGTAGTATGAAAAGGCCTTGGGAAAATATTATCAACACTCCAAATATGAATTTCAAAAGTTGTCACTCCCAGATTATGGAGATCTTTTCAATGCAAGGAAAGGGTTACTGAAGACATTGTATAATCCTAATTTTCCTTGTGCATTTTTATAGATGGGTTAGATCCTTTTGTTGACACACAATGAAATGTAGGGGTAGTATGGGTAGGATTAGTTTTTTTGAATGATTTTTTTGGTGGGGTGTTGACAATATAAACTGGGATATATCAGATCTTTGACAACCTCTACA
Source organism: Taxus chinensis (assembly GCA_019776745.2). NCBI lineage: Eukaryota > Viridiplantae > Streptophyta > Pinopsida > Cupressales > Taxaceae > Taxus > Taxus chinensis. The sequence continues at coordinate 479,608,613 of CM034154.1, read as the reverse complement.
ATACTTGAACAACTATCAGATAAAATGCTTCAAATAATCAGGATATTATTTCAACTAGAAGAGGCATAAATGGAATCCCAGGTTGCACTCTCCACACAATCTTTGAAAACTCACCAAAAAATATTGAAGTAAAGAACTCAATTAAACACAAAAATCCTTTATCAAACCATGCCTAAGGTACCCCCAAAGGCTTATAAGCAATATCTGCAGTCAAGGAAGGTAAAGTGATTTTAAATTTGTTTCTTTATCAGATGAAGGCTCTTTTGAACATGAGATTGCAAATTCCACTAAACTATCAACAAGAAATGGAGATTCTGTGTGATTCCTTAAGACTTTCAATGCAAGATTGTAGCAAGAACAATGAAAAATATTCACAGGAATTTAAAAAATGATAACAGACATCATATTGCCTAGAAAAACACAGATTAACTCAAAATATTGTTAGATTCATCAACAGAGGAGAGTTTTATGAATAATCTCAGAGCTATGTGATGGCTGTACACTTGTAACCAACTCACATACATGAAGATCCAACACAGAAGAAATTATTCTGGTCCTTTGGTGGGTTTCTCAGAAAATGAGCTTTCTCTCAGAATTTTCTCGTGATTTTCAACTTCCCCCCCCCTTTGCATTTCTCAAAAATGCATTATATATCTCTTGCCACATTGAAGCCTTCTTTTCCAAGTAAATAATATGCCAAGGGATCAATTCTGTTACAACAATTTCTCATGATTCACTAAAAATGACATTTAACAAATTTGCAATGAGAGTTGCTAGGTGTTTCTAAAATGGTGAATCATTGCAAATATTTGGATCATTATCCATCCTGGAGGCACGTTTTTCATCATCAAGGTATGCAGATGCCTTTCCACTCATCATTTCACCTTTTCACCCTTTAAAACTACCTCTGCAAATTTAAATTTGGCATTTCACATTTTTCTCAAGATAAGTAAAAATTTATTACAAAAACACCTCAAATCTACAAATTGAGTCATGAAACCGATTCCAATGTTCCTAGAAGGCCAAAACAACATGGAATCACCAAAAAATTTGATGAAATTTGATGCAAAATTCACGATTCCAAGCCTCCTGGAGCAAAAATGGTGGCCAAAAATGAAAGTGCACAGTTACCCTAGATCTGCTCTTTGTCCTTCAATCTAGGCCCTCCACGTGTCAAAGTATGATTGGAAATCAATTCGGGCTTATTTTTTGTCTTTTTGACATTTTTGAAAAAATGAAAAAATTGACTTTTTTCTCCGCCCCTCCACCTTTGAATTTTGGAGCTAACACGTGGCATATGGCGGGTCCCATTGAAATCGTGCTTCAATTCTGTGCATTTTGACCCCTTTTGGAAATTGGGAAAATTTTCACTTTTTTCCCTGTGAGCCCACACACCCGATTTCTCCCTCGCCACTGTTGCTTCATCTATCGCTAAAATCTGTGGGCCCAATTCTCATTTTAACTCACTTTTTTACTAAGGAAAAATTTTCAATTTTCCTTCTGCCGGGCCGCTGACCCGCTTTGCCTTCACCACATGTCTGTCGTTGATTCACCTTGGGGCCACACTCCAAAATTTTACCCTAGGTCTTTTTAACCAAAAGGGAAAATTTTCCCTTTTCCTTCTGCGGCCCGCACTTCCCTCTGACTCTGTTGGACACGTGTCCACCTATGATTGGCCACGGGGCCATGCTCCAAACTTTCACTTTAACTTATTTTTCCTCCAAAGGCAAAAAAATTCAAAAAACTCTGCCATTCACATTCCCTTTTCCCAAAATTGATGCCATGTGTCCTCCTCTGATTGGAGCAGGGGTAAAACTGATTTTGAAACTTTAGAAAAATAGAGCTAAAAAACTCTAAGTCCCCCACCGGCCCGCTCCTCCCTTTTTTATCTTTAGGACACGTGTCCACTCCGGATTGGCTGCGGGGCTTTGGACCATTTTTTGACTTTAAATTTTTTGCAAAATAAAGTCTAAAAATTCTAAGGGAATCCGATCACCCACCTACCAATTAGAACATGCCACGTAGGCAAATTTGGAAAAAATGGGTCCCTGGGCCCAAAAATGCCCCATTTGTCAAAAAGGTGAAAAATGAAAAGTTACAAAACTTCACTACTTTTCCTTAGCATATTAGAAGCTGCCACGTACCCTCTAACATCTCAGCAATAATTTGATGGCTAAAATACGCCCGTCTGACCGTCAAAAACACAAAAATTTTCCAGTTGTGCCCAGAATCTGATTTTTTCTTCATGGGTGATGAATTTTTCACACAAAGGATAAATGGAACAAGCTATTAAACATTTTACGACCATGGGGAGGGGTTTTTTGAGGGAATACATGTATAAATTGATCATTTTTAAGCTTTCACGATTGGAGAAATGGAAAAACATGACATAGCCCATAGATTTGGAAAAATTAGGGCATATAACATGGAAAACTTGGGGATTTCTTTCAAATGGGGCATGTCAAATGATTTTCAAATGGACTAAGGCATGGAAATGGAAAAAAAAAACTTCATCCCATCCATTCAAACTGTAGAAAATGTTGCAGAGCATTCAAATAGAAGGAACATTTAGACCAAAATAGTAGAGGATCAAAATGGACACCAACATCGGCTCTTGATCTAGGATGGGCACTCCCAGTGAGTGCCATAAGAACAATAAGTAGACCAAGTGCTAAAGAATCCATTGGGCAAAGGAGTCATGAGACAAAATCACCAAAAACCAGCTGAGAACCCGACAAAAAATGCTGCCACACTCAAATTTGGGGATTAATCCAAGAAATGCTTCAGATGCCTACCATTAACAGGCAGTTCAAGAAATTCCCCATCTAAATCTTTGAGAAAAAAGGTATTCTCACCAATTCTGATATCAATGGAGTAAGGGCCCATCCACAATGCATCAAATTTTCCATGTTTTCCCTTATCTTCATTTTTGTTATCCCACAACAAAACCAGATCTCCAATATTGAAGGCCCTAGGAATGACCTTCTTGTCAAACAATCTTTTCAACTTATCTCTAAATATGATATGCCTTTGGTGGGATGCTCTTCTCTCTTCATCTAACTCCACAATCTGATTAGTCCTAGCTTCATATGAACTGACCTCTTGATCTTCAAGTTGTTGAACAAACTGAAATGAAGATAATTACAGATGTAAGGGTAGAAAAGCCTGAGTTCCATACACTAACTCAAATGGGCTCTTACCATTAGCTCTCTTAGTGGTGATCCTATCAGCCCAAACTGCAAATTTTAGTTGTTCACCCCATTTTCACTTATTCAATTTCAAGGTCCTCCTAATGATCTTTAATAAGTTCTTATTGCTAGACTCAGCTTGTTCATTCCCTTGGGGGTTATAGTTTGAGGCATAAGTTAGATTGGTTCCATATTCCTTGCACATTGCCATCAAAGGTTTAGCTCTGAAACACATGGCATTATCAGCCACAATTTTGACTGGCACACCAAATCTACATATGATATTATTCAATAAGAAGTCCATAACAACTTGGTGTGTTGCTTTCTTGGTGGGGATTGCCTCTACCCACTTGGTGAAGTAATCTGTGGCTAATGGGATCCATTTGTGTCCAACTCTAGAAGGGTCTTAAATTTATCCAATGAAGTCCATCCCCCATTGTTTGAAAGGAGCTTCAATGGATACAAGCTGTAAATGAGGGGAGCCTGAAGCTTTCATTCTTCCAGAGAAACGCTGACAGCTTTCACATTTTCTAATCAGCATGGTTGCATCTTTGAAGAGAGTAGGCCACCAATAACCAGCTCTCAAAACTTTGGGTGTTGTAACCCTTCCAACAAATTTTCCTCCACAAACTCCCCCATGGAAATCAGCAATTACTTTGGGAGCCTCATCTTCAGTTACACACTTCAAGAGGACACCTTCAGGGTTCTTCCAAGCCAGCCCAAAGTCAATGATGATGTATTTTTGAGAAGCCAGCTTGAGGGCTCTTTTCTGATTTTTATTTAAATGATCAGGACAACATAGGTGTCTGAGGTAAAATATTATATCCTTGTACCACTCAGAACTTACCAATTTCCCAAGAACATCTACCCTTTCTTCTTCTACTTCATTCACTTCCACAGTCTGCAAGTTGCTCTCAGCCATGAGCTTAGCAAGACCCAAACCTCTTACTAACTTTGTGGTTTGGATGTCCATATCATACTCCTATAGTTTGTTCACCCATCTACATATTTTACTTGAGATCTCCATCTCTAATAAGATGTATTTTACCATGGTGTGGGGAACATAAGCAACAACTTTTGAACTTAAAATATAAGGCCTGAAAACCTTTGTTGCTTTCACCAAGGAAAATGCTTGTTTTTCCATGATTGTATACTTTAACTCAACATCCTGTAAAGCCTTGCTAAAGAAGGCAATAGGCCTCTCAGCCCCATCTTCATCCTTTTGGAGCAAAACAGATGCAATAGTATTTTCAGAAGCAAAGGAGAAGATTTGGAAAGGCTTCTTGTAATTTGGAGCTGCCAAGACAGGTGCATGTTTGAGTGCCTCTTTGATTCCTTCAAAAGACCTGAATAGCATCCTCCTCCCATTTGATAACTTGATCTTTATTTAACATGCATGTGATAGGAAGAGTCAACTCAACAAAATTGGACACAAACCTTCTAATGAAATTGATTTACCCAAAGAAATATTGGATGCCCTTCTTTGTTCTTGGAATTGGCACCTTGTTGATTGCTTCTATTCTCTCAGGGTCAATCATGACACCAGCCTTTGAAACAATATGACCAAGCAGCTTGGAATTTTGCACCCCAAAGTGACACTTCTTTGGATTGAGAGAGATTCCAAATTCTCTACATCTGATCAACATCCTTTCCAAATGCTGCAAGTGATCTCTCATGTTCCTTGAAAATACAGTCACATCATCCTGATAAACTACAATGAAGTCATTTATATAACCAGCAAAAGCAACATCCATTGCTCTTTGGAAATTAGCTCCAACATTCATGAGACCAAAAGGCATTCTCACATAAACATATGTTCCCCAAGGAGTGGTAAAGGTAGTTTTAAATCTTTCTGACTCCTTGACAACAACCTGATTGTAGCCAGAGAAACCATCCAAGGTGGACAACAATTCAGATCCAGTCACTAACTGCAGCATGTTCTCCATGTTTGGAAAAGGATAATTGTCTTTTAATGAAGCTCTATTTAGATTTCTAAAGTCTACACAAAGTCTGATATCTCCATTCTTCTTTCTGACTGGCACAAGGTTTACAACCCAAGATGAATACCTTGTGGGCTGAATGATCCCTCCCTCCTTTAGTTTCTTCAATTCACCTTGCATTTTCATGGAGAGGAGTGGATTGATTGGCCTTTGATTCTATCTAAATGGTTTGGCATTTGTTTCAAGAGGAATCTCATGTTGAAACAAGTCTTCTCTATATGCTTTCAGCTCTGAATATGACCAGGCAAGGCAGTCTTGATATTGTTTCAACAATTAGAGGTAGGACTATTTTTCTTCCTTGTTTAAACTACTGCCCAACCAAAATTTTCTTGGTTTTTCCTTTGTTCCCAAGTCATGCTCTTCCACATCCCTTAAGGTAGACATATTTCTATTGATGATGTAATCAACATTGCTAAAATTTGACTCAAGAGCAACCAACCTTCTAGGAATGGTGTTAGTTTTCAATTGGATAATATATTTTCCAAACAAAGTCTCTCTTCCTTCAGTCACACACACACCATTGGTTCCCAATCAATATTTTTATCTACAAACTCACCTTGATTTCATAAGAACCTTTGTACTTGAGAATCATCATCACACACTTGACAATGCTTAATGTTGTTAGGGACAGCTGGCCTAGTTAACACTTCAACATTGTACTCACAATAAGGTGAAATGGTGCAAACTCCAAATCTTGACCCCAACACTACCAACTTTTCATTAGAAAAATTCAAAATTCTGTCATGGTGCATAATATTGAAGGAATCAAACATCTCAATCAGATCCCAAACTACATGCTTATACTGCTTCATCCGCTAATTTTTTGTAGCATACAATTTTCTTATTTGTTTGACAACTAGCTCTGAATCTCCCTTTGCAATGATGTCCTTGACACCATACTTCCATGTAATTCTCAGACCCAACAACAAGGCTTCATACTCAGCAATGTTGTTAGTACATTCAAAATTAAGCTTGAAGGAAAAAAAAAATTCTTCCAAGCTAGGAGAAATCAGAATTACACCAGCACCATTTCTAAATTTGGAGCAAGCTCCATCAAATAACAAGGTCCAAGGAGAACATACCTATTCAAGGCACTTTGACTGATCCATTTTGTGTTCTTTTCCATCAAAAAAACCAATGAAATTATCCACATCAACATCAATAAATAATACTTCATAAGTAACATTGTTTGGGTCCTCAACTAGATGCAACATTTTATTTTCTCCATAGAGCTTGACTAGGCTGCCCTCAATGGGAATGGTGGAAAAATACATATCCATTTGGACACTCCCTCCAACACTTGCAGCCCACTTTCTTGACAAAATCATACCCCATTTGGCAGGGCAATCAACAATCACAACATCCAATTTTAAATTCCTCCCGGGATAAGATGCAAGCTACACTACCAAACCCTTCACACAACCAACAACTGGCACTTCTCTTGAGTCCATGGTAGTACACTTTCCATAGGCTACTGTCACTTTGATGTCCAACTCATTCATGACTTCTAGAGGCATGACATTACATGATGCACCAGAATCAAACATACAATTGTGAAGTAGCTTATCCTTTATGATTAAAGTTGTGAAGAATGGATCAACATTCAATTGGGAATCAACCAAAGATGTCCCCAAATATACCTCAGGTGTTCTCTCCAAGATCTTCTACTACTAGTGGTGTTTCAAGGTCAACAATGATCTGAGGTGGAGTTTCAACAACATTTACATTTCTTCCTGGAGTAACCTTCTCTTCTTTCAATCCCAAGTACTCAAATGCTCTCTTCTTATGCTCAAGAATTCTAAGAAACTCAATGATTGGAACACTCACTTTAATTTGGCTCAATACTTGGGCTATGTCATAGGGGACACTCTTTGGAAAAATAGCATTGGAAGGGAGACAAGAAGATTCATTAGATGGCAATGGATTCTTGGCAGCTTGGGCATGAGGAGGACTATAATTTTTGTTTAGGACAACAAAAATTTTGGCAGGTGCTTCTCTCCTAGGAGCTTATTTTGGAATGCTTATGAGCAAGGGTGTTTTAGGTTTGGCTTGAGGCCCTACTCCCTTAAAAAACTTTTCTTCTAGTGTTATAGTCTTTCTCTTGAGCTATAACAACATTCATCAACAATTGTCTATCTTCCTCCGAAGGGATACCACCATCGTATTTCTTAATCATCAAAGCTCTTAAGTATTCAAAGTCATTGTTAGGAATTTCAAAAGCTTGCACTACATAAACTTCAAGAGCATGAGGGGGAAGAAAGACTTGTACCTATTTGATGCAATCCCAAAAATTTGTAGTTGTCCTAGCACTTATTAATTAAGTAGATGTTGCTCATCCTTGTGAGCTTGAAGAATAGCCCACCATGCAAATATCATCATCAGTACCATCATCAGAACCATCATCATTATTATCTTCACCATCTTGTTGGTCCACTTCACATGGAGGATGGGGTAGAAAACACCTATCACACCAATCAATATTAGTAACCTCTTCAATAGAAATAACCCTAGCAGTTAAGGGATCAGGTAACACTCTTCCTTCACGTGCTTGAGGATGTCTATTTACAAATCCAACAGGCCCTTTACCTTTTTCATCAAACCTCTGCTCATTCCTATGGTGATTGCCAAATCTATCTTGTGCTTTCTGCCTAGGCTGACCTTGTGAAGTCTTCCCAATTCCCTTCTCAGCTCTTGCCAACTTATATGAGATTTCTTTGACAACCCCTGCCAAAGTTTTCACAACCTCTTCTAAATCAGCACCTTTGCTAGCTTGAGGTTTTTCAGGGTTTATCAATTTTACACCATCTCTCTTGAGAGGTTTCCCAATTGCTTTGATATTGTTCTCAATTTGAAGTGCCATGGTGAAATCTTGTCTTAGATTGGTAGGGTTCTTGTCTCTTAGGTAATAGCCTGCCTTCTTATCAAATGCATCTACATATTTGATTAGACAAGATTCATCACAAGGCCTCAAATTAATAGGCAAGCCTTCTCAAAGTTTTGTTAAATCTTGTGTTGAAGTCATGGAATAATTCATTGGGGTTCTTCTTAATGTTCTCAAACTCAGACAAGAGAAATCTAGGATCAGTCTTGTCACCATACTGCAACCTAAATGCATTTTTCATTTCGTCCATGAATCAATAGAATTATCAGGCAAGGCCTTGTACCAATCCCTAGCATCCTCTTCTAGTGTATGAATGAACAACTTAATATATGCATATTCAAAATCTATCTCAAAATCCTCCATCATGTTAACAAAAATCTTGAGATGTTGATCACCAGTTATTGCATTGTTGCCTTGAAATTTTGGCAATCTATTTCTGACATCTTGTGGAACAACATTTGGGTAACCATCCATTCCTCTAAAATCTATGGGACCAAAGGTGTTAATAACAAATGGAGGTCTAGGTTGAGCCATATTGTTTGGTGGAGGTGATCTTGGAGGTGAAACAAGCTGATGAGGAGTGCAAAATCTTTGGGGCTCAAGAATGTGATTCACAAGATTGGTATTCTCTAAATGCTGATTTTCTTGGAAAGTTTTACTTGAATTAAAACACAGAGGTGCAAATTAGAGAAGGAACTTACCAGGTACAGTAGAAGGACCTTCAATAGTTGAGGAAAACAAGTTTATGAGAGGATTTCTTGAATCAGAATCACTTGAAGAAGAATGATAATCCTCTACCAAAGGCTGATCTCTCTCATCAATGGCTATATCTTTGCCTGATGTCTGACCTTTAACAACTTTCCACACTCTTCTCCCTTCCAACTCTGAGCTTCTTAAATCTGTAAATAACTTCTTAGCAGAGTCTTTAAGGAAGAGATATCTTCTTCCTTCTAGTTTTGTAGAGATTAGCAACACAAAATAAATGATAGAAAGCTTAAGACACTGGTATTTATCAATATCAAATCAGCATGGAGTCGCCACTAAGGAATTTCACCCTAGTTGTGCAAATGCACTAAAATACTCTGTCAAATATTTACCAGCACTGAAAATATTTCCAAAATTTACAAATCAGACCTTCCCTCTTCTTGAATCTATCAATCACAAATGCAAATGAAGTGCAACAACTACTAGAAACTGGTAAAATTACAGGAAGAACTTATATCTTCACTTAATCCTTACAAATATGATTATAAAATGATGCTTCAACAACGTATTTGCATGTAGAATTTGCAAAGGACTTTACCAGGGTTTGATATGCATTCAAATATCTCAAATATGCATGCACATGGATCAGATTGAACTAAGAGAATATCAAACTCAGAACTCTACTCTTCATTCTAGCCTTATAATTCTGATCAGAAAATGATACTCAGATTTGTTATTACACATAAATCACACAAGAAGTATTACTAGGGATCTGAAATACTATAATACTAAATAATCTCCCTGGCAATGGTGCCAGAAAGTTTTGGTGTAGTTGACGGGCTAAACAGATATGGACTAGTAATGAATTAGCAAATCACTCTCAACAGTGCAAATTAGTTCCCAGGAATTCAAAACAAGTCCCTAGAAACGGCGCCAAAAAGTGTTGGTACCCAAATTTGTTCTCCTTTTCAGTCTGAGAAGCATCAGAGATATGGCATGAAGCTTGAAGTTAGATAGATCTTGATGTGTGTCATTTTGTAGCCGAGATGTGATCTAACTGACACTCAGATTTGTGGAGAGATGGATAGCACCTTGAAAGGATCTGATCTGACCCTCACTATTTTAGGTTGTTCCTTTCAACCAAGGTAAGAGAACCTATATTGTAACCCCCAAATGGTGAAGGAGATGAAGATATCCCTCAATTTATGCAAGTAGTATGAAAAGGCCTTGGGAAAATATGATCAACACTCCAAATATGACTTTCACAAGTTATCACTCCCAGATTATGGAGATATTTTCAATGCAAGGAAAGGGTTACTGAAGACATTGTATAATCCTGATTTGCCTTGTGCATTTTTGTAGATGGGTTAGATCCTTTTGTTGACACACAATGCAATGTAGGGGTAGTATGGGTAGGATTAGTTTGTTTGAATGAATTTTTTGGTGGGGTGTTGACAAGACAAACTGGGATATATCATATCTTTGACAACCTCTACAATACTTGAACAACTATCAGATAAAATGCTTCAAATAATCAGGATATTCTTTCAACTAGAAGAGGCATAAATGGAAGCCTAGGTTGCACTCTTCACACAATCTTTGAGAACTCACCACAAAATCTTGAAGTAAAGAACTCAATTAAACACAAAAATCCTTGATCAAACCACGCCTAAGGTACCCCCAAAGGCTTACAAGCAATCTCTGTAGTCAAGGAAGGTAAAGTGATTTTAAATTTTTTATCTCTTTATCAGATGAAGGCTCTTCTAAACATGAGATTGCAAATGCCACTAAACTATCAACAAGAAATGGAGATTTTGTGTGATTCCTAAAGACTTTCAATGCAAGATTGCAACAAGAACAATGAAAAATATTTGTAGGCATTTAAAAAATGATAACAAACATCATATTGCCCAAAAAAACATAGATTAACTCAAAATATTGTTAGATTCATCAGCAGGGGAGAGTTTCATGAACAATCTCAGAGCTATGTGATGGCTATACACTTGTAACCAACTCACATACATGAAGATCCAACACAGAAGAAATTATTATGGTCCTTTGGTGGGTTTCTTAAAAAATGAGCTTTCTCTCAGAATTTGCTCATGATTTTCAACTCCCCCCCCCTTTGCATTTCTCAAAAATGCATTATATATCTCTTGCCACATTGGAGCCTTCTTTTCCAAGAAAAGAATATGCCAAGGGATCAATTTTGTTACAACAATTTCTCATGATTCACTAAAAATGACATTTAACAAATTTGCAACGAGAGTTGCCAGGTGTTTCTAAAATGGTGAATCATTACAAATATTTGGATCATTATCCATCCTAGAGGCACGTTTTTCATCATCAAGGTATGCAGATGCCTTTCCACTCATCATTTCACCTTTTCACCCTTTAAAACTACCTCTGCAACTTTAAATTTGGCATTTCATGTTTTACTCAGGCTGAGTAAAAATTTATTACAAAAACACCTCAAATCTACAAATTGAGTCATGAAACCGATTCCAATGTTCCTAGAAGGCCAAAATGACATGGAATCACCAAAAATTTGATGAAATTTGATGCAAAATTCATGATTCCAAGCCTCCTGGAGAAAAAATGGCAGCCAAAAATGAAAGTGCACAGTTGCCCTTGATCTGCTCTTTGTCCTTCAATTTGGGCCCTCCACGTGTCAAAGTATGATTGGAAATCAATTCTGGCTTACTTTTTGTCTTTTTGACATTTTTGAAAAAATGGAAAAATTTTGACTTTTTTCTCCGCCCCTCCGCCTTTGAATTTTGGAGCTGACACGTGGCATATGGTGGGTCCCATTGAAATCACGCTTCAATTATGTGCATTTTGACCCCCTTTTGGAAATTGGGAAAATTTTCACTTTTTGCCCCACAGGCCCGCACACTCGATTTCTCCCTCACCATGTGTCACTTCCTCTATCGCTAAAATCCACGGGCCCAATTCTCATTTTAACTCCCTTTTTTTTGCTAAGGGAAAATTTTCATTTTTTCTTCCGATGGGACGTTGACCTGCTTTGCCTTTGCCACATGTCTATCACTGATTCACCATGGGGCCATGCTCTAAAATTTTACCCTAGGTATTTTTGACCAAAAGGGAAAAATTTCCCTTTTCCTTCTACGGCCCGCACTTCCCTCTGACTTTGTTGGACACATGTCCACCTATGATTGGCCATGGGGCCGCACTCCAAACTTTCACTTTAACTTATTTTGCCTCCAAAGGCAAAAAAATTCAAAAACCTCTACCATCCACATTCCCTTTATCCAAAATTGATGCCACGTGTCCTCCTTTGATTGGAGCGGGGGTAAAACTGATTTTGAAACTTTAGAAAAATAGAGCTTAAAAATCTCTAAGTCCCCCATCGGCTCGCTCCTCCCTTTTTGATCTTTAGGACATGTGTCCAGTCCGGATTGGCTGCGAGGCTTTAGACCATTTTTTGAATTTAAAATTTTTACAAAATAAAGTCTAAAAATTCTAAGGGAATCCAATCACCCACCATCCCCCTGCCAATCAGAACATGCCACATAGGTAAATTTGGAAAAAATGGGTCCCTGGGCCCGAAAATGCCCCATTTGTCAAAAAGGTGAAAAATTAAAAGTTACAACACTTCCCCATTTTTCCTCAGCCTATTAGAATCTGCCACGTACCCTCTGACATATCAGAAATAATTTGATGGTTAAATACACCCATCTGACCATCAAAAACACAAAAAAATTCCAATTGTGCCCAGAATATGATTTTTTCTTCATGTGTGATGAATTTTTCACAAAAAGGATAAATGGAACAAGCTGTTAAACATTTTATGACCATGGGGAGGGGTTTTTTAGGGCAGACATGTATGAATCAATCATTTTTAAGATTTCATGATTGGAGAAATGGAAAAACATGGCATAACCCGCAGATTTGGAAAAATTAGGGCATAAAACATGGCAAACTTGGGGATTTCTTTCAAATGGGGCATGGAAAATGATTTTCGAATGGACTAAGGCATGGAAATGAAAAAAAAACTTCATCTCATCCGTTCAAACTGTAGAAAACATTGCAGAGCATGCAAACAGAAGGAACATTTAGACCAAAACAATAGAGGATCAAAATGGACACCAACATGCATATCCCACAAAGGAAAATGCAAAATAGGCATGGTAGTAAGTTTCTCATTCAATGTCTCAAATGCATGTTTGCTATTGTTCTCCCTAATAGAACATACCTTTCCCTTTCAGTAACTCTTCTAATGGTGTGGAAAATTTGGCATAGCCTTTGATAAACTTTCTGTAATATCCTGTATGACCAAAAAATCCATGCACCTCACTTTGAATAGTAGGATCCCTTAGGCCTGACAATGACTCCAACCTTTGCTGGATGAACCAAAAAACCCTCCTTGCAGATTATGTGTCCTAAGAGTATCCCAAATGGTGTAGCAAATATGCACTTCTTTATGTTCAAATAGATACTCAACTATCTACATCCATTCAAACATCAAGCACAGATTGTCACAATGATCCTTAACTAATATCTACACCATCCAATAATCTAAATATACCTCTAAGAAGTTGTGAATAAATTCCTTGAATGCCTGGACAACTATGCACAAAAATACAGTAGGAACATTTTTTAGACTGAAAGGCATTATAATATAGGAAAAGCTACCCCATTCAGTAGTAAACGTAGTCTTTTCTTGATCCTCCTGGGAAATCTGAACCTGATGATACCCAAAGAACCTATCTGTAAATGAATAGATTTTGCACCCTATAATTCGTTCTAGTATTTCCTCAGTGAATGGTGTAGGAAATGGATCAGTTACACATGCAGCATTCAGCTCCTTGTTGTCCATGCATATCCTAATCCGATCCATAATTCTTGATACTAATCACCATTAGACTAACCCATTCTGGCTCATCAAGGAGCTTGATAATTCCTAGACTTCAACATGTTATCAATCTCTTCTTTGACATTTTCATACAATTGGGGTTCATTTTGTAAGGCCTCTTTCTAACTAGGTGCACACCCTCTTTAAGATTTATCTTCATCTCCCCTAATGATTTATAAATGTCTTTATGTTCATGGTAGCCCTAGGGAATAAGTCCTGGTAATCCCTTAGTAACTCTAATAATTTTTGCCACTTCAGAGTCTAACCAATAGTCTCCAATTATGGCTTCCTTAGGCTTAGTATATATTCCAATATTCACCCACTTTGTCTTCATAGGTTCATGATAAGCGCATGTGGTCTTATCCACACTGTCTAGTACCTCACGCATCCTTATTGAATGGTTTATATCTAGGTTATCTACTTCTTCCTCATCCACTAAGTAGGACCATTTTTCCTTTCTCTTTCTCAAGGCAGGTTCATTAAGTAATGTTGCATCGGCCTCTGGTTCTTAATCAAAATGCACTCATGAGTCTTCTTTATCTAATAACTCCTAAAGGAGTTCTTTAGCCTTGGCATTATCCCCCATAGTTAATTGCTTGATAAATTTCAATGCTTCTTCTATCGGAGGATTTGTATAGAAGAAGTCAAATGTCTAGGCCATTCCTGTAATTAAATTATGTTAATTACCAGTTTATCTATGGAGTTTTGCATATACATAACAAGCACATGTGTAACCTTGTAAAGTGGAATAAAATTGGTGCACCCATAGCAAAGGTGGTAAAAATTCCTTCCCTTCTATCCAGAATCTCTCACACTTTTGAATGTGGTACTAAATAGGTTGATTACTGTGATAAGTACTTATCTGAGTAGGTGCATTACTCTTGAAGAACCTAGTAGTAAGAGTAATCCCAATTTCATTCCATCCGATAAGATTATCCCTATGGGTCACCCATTAGTGTGCTTCCATCCCACATAGTGTATATGCTAGCATAGTTCTTCTCTTCTAGTGGGTCTATCCACTTTTCTTCCTTGGCGTGTAGGAATACCATGAGATTCCCCTTCTCCTCTATAATAAGGTCCAAGTTGTTACCTATCCTCCTGACATAATGGGGTTTTGTGCCTTGAGGGAATATGCTCTTTACTTCATGCCCTACCAACTTATACATGTTGTGACCCCAATTATGACAAGAAATACTTGTAGTATCGCTAATAGACTATGCATCCTCCCACTAAATTAATCCTTCTTTGGTTGGTTCAATCATCTATGGATCTTAGATGGCATGTACATAAATCCTATTCATATCTTCTTCACTTAAGAGATCAACATAGGGCACATATTTTCCATATGTCAAAGGGATGATAACTCTTTCCTATTCATTTTCAAAACTGATATAGCCCTTGTTGAACCAAAGAGTAGAACCAAAGATTCCCCAATAGAGATGGGAAGCTATCCGACTTTGCTAATACTAAAACTTCAAAGTTTGTAGTGAACTTGGCTCCCTGTATGGTAATGGATACATCCTTCAAAAATTTGATGGGAGTGGCCTTAGTCTGATTAGCCAAGAATAATACATTAGAGGATGGCTGCAATGGGGGTCTTCCCATTTGGACCCATGCATCAAAGGTAAGAACATTGAGTTCCACTCCTGTATCAATTTGTATATTACTCAATAGTTATCCATCCACAACAACATTCAGAGTGATTTCCTTTTCATAATCCAAGCTATGAGGGGGAAGATTTGCATGCAGGACCTACTTTCTAGTCTCAGTACTTACATGTGGAGTGTTCCCTTTTAACTAACTCCCTAATAGTGGAATGATGTTTTCCTGGTGCAACATTTTACACACTTCCCTCAAGTCATCTATATCAGTTTGGACCATCTTCGATGATTTATTTTTATCCTTTAAGTATTGTATCTCACCCTAAATATTCCTTATAACTTCCATGGTTTCCTGATAAACCTCCTTTTTATAGGTAGGATTCTAGTACCATGCATGAAGAACTTCTTATTTAGTGATGTTAGGTTTATGTTACAATACTTCTCTGGTACGTGCCACCTCAGCGTGGGTTGTGATATTCACTTGTAGTGCCTCGAATTCTACTTCCATCTTAGGCATCCATTGATTTTTAACAACGTGTTGTATCCTAACCATCCTTGCACCTTTGTTTTATTTTTTATGTTTCTTACTCATATGCTCATATAAGTCCAGGCACTCCTCATATCTATGGTTCTTGTCGTAGAAAGAACATGTAATATTCTGAGGAAATTCGCACCTATAGTGATAAGGAGATCCACATGTATGACATGTTCTGTGAGGGAACTCACTTCTCCCACAACCATGGCCTCATTCTCCGAATCCACCTTGAAATCCACGTCCTCTTCCATGACCTTCGTCAAAATGCCCCACATTCCTGTCATAGCATGGTTGGTTGTGATCCCGATCCTGGTGCTCATTCTTGTTTTTATAACTATCCATTACACTTATCTGTCATACCCCAATGTCTATAGCATAATGTATCCAACCAATCAATCTACAATTTTCATTATCGTGGGTTATGGACCAAAAATATTTACAATATCAAGATACATTCTTTCTTATTCCACGTTGTAGTAAAAGATAGTGGCTATCATCATGATTCAAATGATAGATCTCACAGTCTAACAGCAATGAATGTATGGACCTGCAAGGAAAACTATCCTTGGTTTGTCCCTCCACTTCACAATCTGTACACCAAATCGCTGAGCGTGTTTCACGGGCATAATTTTTCGATAATTTCTCTAACTTATTTTCCATAGTTGTAATCTATTCCTCTAAGAATGGGCTGACACTAGTGTCAATACTCCAAACTACCTCAACATGTAGGGCTACCTCCAATGCCCTCACATGGATCAGTATATGTATTATGTAACAACACCCTTCTAAATGGTGTAATCAATCCTCCAATGAACCATTGTGAATTTTTTCTTGCATGAATATCATAGGAAAGCTTAGACATAAGCATTTTAAAATGGGCATCATACTCACACACACTCTCAGTAGTGTCTTGCTTGATATCTTTGAGCGCACTTATAATCTTATACTCAAATTCTGGAATATAGAACTCTTTCAAGAACAAATCCTTCAATGCTACATAATCCATGCAAGTTTTATCAAGATCAAACTTCCTGTACCACCTATGTGCACATCCCTGTAATGTGGTAGCAAATTGGCTTACCTTACACTCTGAAGCCATGATCCCTTTCACACACCATAGTATTTCACACATGTGCACATGTTCAATAGAATATTATATTCCTCTATAATTCAGGAGATGAAGAGACATCTCCATGTAAATATTTTGAGGTTTTGATGGATGTTTCCCACCCAATCCAGAAACTCTTGTGTTTCCTCTACCTCCAAAACCACTAGATCCACTAGAACTAGAACCACCCATACCTCATGATCCTCCACCTGTAGTTGGAATAGGACTTGTAGATGTATTCCCCTATGCTCCGACAGTAGTACTATACTGAACCCCTATGGTCTTTGAATTAGTTCTAATTCTAGAGGTGAATCCAACATTGTGTGCACTCAAGTTTTGTACAGATGATGCACCTGAAAATGTAACTCCAAATAACAATGAAGCCATCTGACCTGGCATTGATGTACTTGCTCTCTTACTTCCAAAACTCACTTTTTGATTACTTTTCATACTAGATACTAGAAAACCAAGCACACGGGCTAGGTTATTAGGTAGGTTTAGATGCATGCCTATGGCCTAGGTCATCTCTGCTGGTGCACTTCCTTGTGAGGCCAAGGAGGGTTCCCTGTCATGCTTTCCTAGATGGGGGAGTTCTTAATGCTCTGTCTCCATGTCTTCTACATGAGCTCCAAATCCTTCATGATCCATCTCTCTCCTCAACTCCATCCACTCTGTAATGTCATACTACTTCTCTATCTCCCTCTTGCACACATCATTATACTTAAGCTACCTTTCTTCCCTCTGCCTTCCATCATTAAGTCTGCCATCTTTCACCAAACCTGCTCCTACCCCCATGCGTGGGGGGGTTTAGTTGGCCATCAATTTACTCTCCAAATTCAAATTTACCACCAAGATTTTGATTGCCAGTGGAATGCCTTATAGTGGAATTCCTTGTAGGTAAGTTCCCCTAGGATATCATAAAAATTGGAATTCTACTACCTTAGAGAAAGAATAAATGGAAAGTGAGTACTCTAGAATATAGTTGTTTAGAACACCATGAAACCAAGTATCCACATTGCATGTCCAAATCATATTAGCATCATAGAGGGCTTGAAATTCTTCCTACATCCAAACAAGTGCATGATACCTCTAATCCCTTTTAGGCACATAAACAACTAGCCACTCGTACAGTTATACTAGAAAAATAGTGAAGAAGATCTCATATAAGCTGTCATACAAGTTATGTTCTACCCATGCACGTGCGTTAAACTCAAATCTGGTGCTGAACCTCAGTGCGTATTCTTCTTCTAGATCATGTATCCACTCCTCAGCACTTGCTAACGTCAACTGGTATGTCTTCATCATGAACCATCCTGATAACAAATGAAAAGAGGTCTCGAAAATGGAACCAATGATGTAGCTAAGAATTTACTAATAATAACCTAGTCGAATTGACACATCACTCAGCCTAGACTGAGTGGTCACTCGAAGTGCGTAAAGGTACCAGGACCCTCTTTAGGGTTGTTTTTGCAGGATATTAGCATGATGAAGACTTAATGCATTTAGATCCATAATTAATATAACATTCTACAGAGCATATCTAGATCTAGATCTATAGAGTAATAGATTTAAATAATATCCATAATGAATTCAATCATGCAAGAACTAATTATACTCATGATTAAAACTCTGATTCAGCCAATATACTCCATTATATTAAACACAATAAATACACAAAATCTTACTACAACAAGTAATACCATAATCTCATGCGTGCATAAGATATAACAACATAATCTCACAACAATTCAATTCTCACATCATCTTTATATTCTATGTAGATCACTACATATTTATAAGGGTGGGGACTTGCCCTTCACCGCTTGCATAACTCCCAAAATAGGTCACATGCTAAAAATAGACATGTGCCTTTACAATAATATCCACACATGTAAGTGCGCTAATAATAGACCTCTTCTAGTTAATTAGTAGTAGCAATTATATTATTACTCTAAACCCATGTAAATATCTTAATATACGCTCTTCCAAAAATAGCTGATGCGTGACACGTAAGTCTTTATCTGGTTTGTGTTCTCTGCACGCTATCTCTAAAAATATCCCGTAAGTGTGAAAACGGCTAATTTTTGAACCAATCCTTGTCTTTTGTGTGCGTGTCGTTTCCTATCCTTCCATACCTTTGAATGTGCTATGTTTTCATGTGCAAACCTCCTATGTGCCTTCTACTAAGTATCACACTTTGTCTATTCAACAACACAGAAGCAGTTCTTCCCATGGAATTCATGTTACCTTGTTTATGTATTACACACGTGGGAGGTCTAGCTAATGAGAAAGCATTAGAAGAAAGAATTGAAAAGTTAATATAGATGGATGTGAGGTACACCATAACACATTGGAGTTAGAAGCAGGAAAAGCCTAGGCAGCAGGCATGACATAATAGACACATTAGGGATAAGAAGCTTGAGGTTGGATAGATGGTACTTCTTTATGATTCCAAGTTTCTGCACCATCCAGGAAAACTTAAGGTACATTGGTTGGGACCATATGTTATCACTCACATCCTTGAATCAGGTGCTTGTCTGTTAGAGTCACTTAATCAAACACAGTTACCTGGTTACTTCAATGGGAGTAGGTTGAAGCACTACTATAAATAAGTATTCTTGGTGTTTGTAATAAGACAATATTGCCATTTAGTATATATTTCCCTTTCTATATTTATTTTAATTTATTTCCTTCTTCTTCGCTATGCTTTGTCAATTTATTTTGGTGTTTTGTGTAATAAGTACATTTACATGCTGGAAGCCAATTACAATCTGAAGTATTTTTATGCACAGAGGACTGCACATACCATTGGTGTAGGGTGGTTGTTATTCAAAAATAGGTAAACAAGAGAACATACTGTTATAGGTGCTATTCAAAAATGGAAGGGAGCTACTAGAAATAATATTACCCCTAAGGAAGACCATAGCTAGAAATAAATGAATGAATAATATAACGCGAGGTAAGCACCACCCGTAGAAACTACTAGAGGAAGGCAGAGTGGTGAGGTACTTTGACACATGGATGCGAGTAGAAGGAGGTTTGTAGCTAGAAGGTAGGAAGGTGTAATTGAAGGTTATAGGTATGGCACATAGGTGTATCATGTGGAAATTAGGAAAATGGTAAATTAATGAGAGGATTGGTGGTAGGTAAAGGAGCAACACATGTAATAACTTTTAACAACTCTATATAAAGATGTGATGAGGGTTTATTTCTACCTTTGTGATCACAAGTATTTGAGTGAGATATTTGTGACCAAACTAAGAGAAATATGTTGAGGTGCGGAGAGTTACGAAACCAAGCATGGAGAGTAGATTTGTGCATAGAAGTGGCTTATGTCTCCATTGGAGAAGGGTTTGATCAAAGCAAAAATATTGAGGAGTTAGGGCACACGGTTTCAAGCTAGGGCATGAGAGATTACTTAATAGAGGAAAAAGGTGATATTTTTACCATGGCACCAAGGAAAGCACTTGGATCAGGAACAAAGGGAAATAAAAAGGTGGAAATCGACGTCAAAGATGCTCCTGAGAGCAATTTTTTAGAAATGTAGTATCCAGAAGGAGTGATCATCAGATGGGATTGGGATTCCCATATTCACAGATTGAAAGTAAGTGACTACAACCACTGCATCAATGCTAACAAGGGGGAGTTAGACCCATTGTTGAATAAGAAGACCAAAAAATGCATGGTGGATGACATGCTAGTATATGATGATGTTGGGGAGAATTTTCTCAAGAAGGTAGGGGTGTATCAGTTGTATGAACTCCCATATTTTGGAAAACCAAAAATTTTATACCAATGGCTTATGAGAAGATTCCATGAATACTTTTTCTATTTTGATGGACAGTGGGTAAGGATCACCATACCTTGGATTGCTACATTGACAGGACTAAAGGGCACATGGACAAAGGTTAGTAGTGATCTAACTGATAAGGAAATTGTTATAGCTACAAGCAAGGAGTTAGGATATGCCAAGGGTCCGCGTGGAATGGACATCTAAAAATTAAAGAAGTACCCTGTGGTGAAGGCAAGTGTGCATATACTCACTAAGATGAATGATCAGGAGAGATGGTCACAAGTAAACACCATATGGATACATATTGCGAAGAAAATGT
Source organism: Taxus chinensis (assembly GCA_019776745.2). NCBI lineage: Eukaryota > Viridiplantae > Streptophyta > Pinopsida > Cupressales > Taxaceae > Taxus > Taxus chinensis. Next base: position 479,587,607 of record CM034154.1, on the reverse strand, counting down.
CACAGGGAGAAATATATAAGTTAGTTGGCTATATAGAAGAATCAATTATTGAGGAAGTGCGCATATGTGAGAAGATAAGTTTCACTACTATCCTAATATCTCTTGTGTTTGTAGAAATTGGAGTGCCTGATGGGCCAAATAACAAAATTTGGGAATACCTCGCGGAAAAGAAGTCCCTCGTAGAGAGGTTTGAGAAGAATTTGTGTGAAGGAATAATGAGTGGCCCATTCAAACAAAGGGAAGAACTATGGTATGACTGAATTTGCATGACATTTGAGGAGGAATGGTGTATTCCAAAGGACTTACCCTTAGTAGTGGATAAGGCCATGTAGTTTGTGGTGTATCAACATTTTTGCATTGTGTGGTTTGCAATGAAGGATGAGACATAGAGTCCCTAGTGTAAACTTCCATACGCCTTCACAACACATTATTTCCAGGTATAAGTACTTATGTTTACCGATGCATGCCGGTTGAGCTACAACATGGACAAGGTATACTGTGACTACCATACTGTAAGGAAAACATATGTTTATTTGTGTCAGTATGCCTATATCGAGAGGCTTATTTATGATGTTATAAGAATTAAGATAGTAAGTTTGGCTATTGGGGACAGTGGGGCCATGCTTATCTATCTTCAACTCAATCCTTTGATGGAAAAGGGAAAGTATGTGGAAAATGAGTTTATGCTCCCAGTGAAACCTAAGGGCAAACACAGAGTTGAAAATATGGCAGCTCCAAAGCCTGCCTCGACTGTAGAAGGAGATGAGGAAGAAGAGCTCAATGAGGATAATGGAGGCTTGGACCATAGAGGCCAGAGGCAGCCCATAGAAAAAGTGGAGAGTTAACGCGTGAATACTCCCCCACAGATGCAAGGAGGAGAGGAAGAATTGGATGTGGGTATAGTCCATGAAGAATTCTGGTTTAAAAAGGTGTTCAGGATAACCCTAACCCAAGGCACGGGAACATATAAAACTTTATGAAGGTCACCTCAACTCTCCCCTAAAAAAGAAGCACCTGAGGGAAAGAGAAGAAGAAGCTAAAGCTTAACAAGGAGGAGGAGGATTTGTAAGAGAGCGTGCCAAGAACTCTGGTTTAGTCTGAAGATGTGGAGGAACCCCGAGATGAAGAAATGAGAGATGAAGAGGAAGGGGTGAAAGAAGTAGAAGAAACTATACAAGAATAACCCAATGTGCCCATTACAAATGAGGTAGGAGAAGGACCAACTCTAGACCATGGCACCCAGGTTCCTAAGGGGCCAAGAACAAGAAGAGAAATAACAAGTGAAGAGTATGTTATCCTTAGTATGGGCTATACTGAGGACATAAGAAAAATCGTTTGCGCCTATTTCTAGAAAACTATGGGCCTTAAGGAGTTATATGGGTGGGAGATGATGGATCCAGATATGGCAGTTATGTGCACAAGGAAGAAATTATCCCAGTCCATGTAGACTCATATGAAGAACCAGATTTTGATGTATACAAGGAGTCATGTGTCTTGCAAAGAGTGAAGAAGGCACCCCAAAGCAAGAACATGAAAATAAAACATACTCTAATGTCTGATGAGAAGGTTAGGAATGCAATGGTAAAAGTATCTACTGAGGTGGCATGGAGAAACATTGATAAGGCCACCACCATTCAAGCTTTTCTTGAACATAAAAAGGCTAAAACTACAGAGATACCACATTTAAAGGAAGAGAAGGAACAAGAACATGCAAAGAATGAGGCCTTCATTATCATGGTGGAGGAAATTGGTGATCACATCCTTAAAACAAGACCTCATCTAGAATCTTAGGTTCTAGAAAAGTTTCCTTCTTCTATGCATTATGTGTTCACTTTGGTCAATTTAGTGTTAGATGACAAACCAATTCAGATGCTCGCACCAAAAGATTTTGAACAAGAGGTAGAGAGAGAAAGGGCCTCTATGGTTAGGAAAATTTCAACTTACGAGGCATTGCTCCAAACTTTGAAGGATGAGCTGAAGAGAGATGACCAAGATCTTAATTTATGTGCAGCACCAAAAGTAGTAATAAGGACAAGAAATCTAGTTGAAGATAATGAAGTCCTAACAGTGATTAAAGATGAGACACTAGGGTGTGCAGAAATATTGGCACTGGTGAAAATAAAGTGTGAGGCCCTCACATCAACCCATGATCCACACAAAGAGAGGATTGATGAGATTGGGAAGCTCATAGTGCAAAATATGGACCTCCTAGAAGGAATGATGTCAAGTATGGCCAATGTTGTCTATGTACTACAAAATGAGAAAGAGAAGCTTACTTAGGACGAACTGGAAGCCATAGCAACATATATTCTAGAGAAGAGAAGGACTGTGTTAAGTGATTGACAGACATTGGAGTCTGAAATGAAAAATGAATATCTAGAGCTAATCCTCCCAGTTGAAGAAGAGGGTGATACAGAGTGAAAATTCATTCTTTGGTATAGTGTTTCATTAATTCTTTCATTCCTTATTATTTATTATTGGGATCATCAGAAAGAATTCCCATTTTCAGGAAGATAATGTACTTAGTGTGGGGTGATGTTGAGCAGAAATTCTTTTTCTCTAAGGAGAAGAAACATAAAGGATGCATGCGTAGGAATAAGGTGCATTTGAGGGCGCGGGAAGATAGGTAAGGAAACAGGTGCTAGAACACTTTGGCTCAGGAATTATCCATTTTTATGGATAGGGTCTATTTTTGGTGATAACATGTAGAGCACACATAGAGATTAAGACTTGCGCTACACACAATGTGGTTTTGGGAACAAGCGGATGATAAGCACCATACATAGTTCAAGCTAATAATAGGATTTATTCTTAGAGTTAACTATAGGAAATCTATTATTAGAACACTTGCATGTTGTGCATGTCATTATAAAGGTGCATGGATATTATCAGTATGCAACCTATTTTGGGAAGTACATGGGTGGTGAAGGGCAAGTCCACACCTCTATAAATATGTATCAAACTATGTATTTTAGAGAGATATTGAATTATTATAGAGTTATGCTACTGATCTTAATACATGCATGACTCATGGAGATACTTTATAGTGTAAGAAAATAATGTGTTTTACAGTGTTTAATGAAAATGAGTATATTGGTTGGATAATGGTGTTAGACATAACTGAATCTAGTTCTTGTATGGTTAGCCTTATTATAGTTATTGTTTAGTTCATGATTCTCTAAGATATACATTTGGTTTATGCACTTTGAAATGTTTATTATTAGTTATGGATCTAAATATGTATTATCATCATCACACTAACATCCTACAAAAGTAACTCTAAAGAGGGGCCAGGTACCTTTGTGCGCTTCGGGTGAGCACTCAACTTAAGCTGAGTGATGTGTTAGTGTGCCTGGGTTTTTCATAGGAGATTCTAGGCTGCATCAATAGTCTTGAACAATTTGAATAGAGAAGCACTCAAACTTTGCTACCACGACACTGGATCTCATCTCATCTCTCCTATGCACACCCACCAACCACCACCTTCTACCAACCTCTTGATATTTGATAAGTATTCTTAACCAGGTTATTGATTTCATTATCTTTTGTTTTAGATCCTTTATCTTTTTCTAATTACCTCCTCCCTCTCCTAGATACCTTATGTAGCCCATTCACTTGATGCCCTACCAATTGGAACCACTCTACCCTTTCAACCACCCCTTTTACCCCTATTGAGTCTTCACCTACATTTATACACCCTACCTAAGACCTCGTAATACTCTATGTAATCACAGAGAGCCCAAATCAGCCTCCTTTCTACCTTTGAAACCCAATTTCCCATACCATGATCAGTTAACCAACCAATCCTAGCTATAACCAATGATCGACATCGGTTCCCTAACCGGCATTGGTCTCTATGTCTGGCATTTTCCCCTTAGACCAACGAGCTCATTCCTCCACCTAGAACTCTCCAAAACCTCCCAAGCCTTCACTCAGACCTTCTTTCTAACCTCTGTCATACCTATAGTTCATGAAAACCAACCATTCTCCTATATTTAATCTTGTATTCATCATTTATATTATATTTAGACTATTGTGTTGTGTGAGATACCCAAATCATATAACTACCGTAGGACTTTCCATTTCATGATATTTATCAGCTTAAATTTGTATTAAGACGTGGATTGACAACCTTCGAGGAAGCATCCCGCTTCCCAGATCTAGCTCACGCTAGGAAATCCACTAACCTATGTTAATAATTCTATTTTGTGGATTTTATTTTCTTCTTAGATAGTCCTTCCAAGACAAAAAGGAGTGCTCTATAATCAGCTTGGTCTTCAACAATGGTGCACAACCTCTTCACGACCTCTAGGTATTCCTCACGTACCTTACCTTCACCTTTTAAATCATTTTTTCATACAATATACCTTTGTGGTGAAACATTTTGGCATGCCCAGTGGGATCCATAGTCACTTTTGGGTTCCTTACATTCATTTAGGATTGCATTTATGATTTTTTCCTTTCTAAAATCTTCATTAAATCTCTCCTTAGTAACATTCTTTCTTCTATTTGCTCTAAAAGTTACAATTTATTTGGTGCAAATTAAAATGAATCATTCTTTCTTATTTCTTGCTTGCATTAGTGAAAGTCATACTCTATTTCGATTCACTATTGCTTTCATCCAATCTCAATCTTTCAATTTGGGTTTAACATTGTTCCATTACATTCTGTGTATTCTTGAATTTAGTTCTCATAGTCTAATTAGCAATCAAATATAATGGAGGTCATGACCGATTGATGATTGGGAAATTAAGTGTAGTCCACTTTTGCACACACTTTTCCAAATCACTCAAACAAACAACACATTTCTTAAACATTCCTCAAATCTCATGAAGAAGCTATCAAGGATTTAAACACCCGTTGATAGTGGGCCCCAACCGATGTTCTGGCTAGATTGTCATATCAGAGCTTGGACCTCATGTACCAAAAGGTATATTGAGGATTCCTCCCACCAAAACATTCCTGAAACCATCCATGGTTGGCTTCTAGGTACCTTATACCCACTCCTTTCTATATATTCACATTCAGTCCTAAGGCTTAAGACATCAAAATAATAAAATCTTATTCCTAAGATAATACGTTTATTAGATTTTTCTTGTTGTATTTGTGAATTTATTATTTTCTTCTGCTATTTGAGGTGTGAGATCATATTTCATCACTTTTCTTTCCTGTTCTTTCACACTTGGCCATCAAAATTAATTATTTCTTAAGTTTAGATCTAATTTACCCTACCAGTGTCAGTTCAACATCCAAGATTGATTATTCTACCTACTGGAATTGGTTCAACAACAGATATCGGTCTCTATGTTTCTGATTTTTTGTCAAAAACAATGAGATAATTTCAGCTTCCATACATTTTTCAAAAGTCTGTTTATGAGTTTTTGTCATTTTTAAAGAGCCCAGAGTACATGTTTTCCATCCTTCCATATGGTTTGGACTCAAGGTGCGAGCTCTTTCTTTCCATGCAAGTTGTATACCTTTGCTTTCTATCCCTTTTCTTCCTTCTATTTCATCTCCAATAGATCCTGATTCTTTTGTGAATGTACCTATAGGTGATGAGGAATTCACTAGATTCCTTGATCATAACACCAAGGCCTTAAAACACTACCTTGCTAATTCTTAAACCTGTGACTCATCAAGTCATCCCCTTTATGGAATGCCCACTTCCATGCCTACCATTTCTACCATCTCTGCCATTTTAGAGAATGTTAATGTGGCCACCTAAACTACTCTAGCACTGCCTAATCCTATTTCACAACCACCTACTTCTTGCGTAACCTCTACATCCTTGACATTTTCTCTCCCATCAACATCTATAGTACCCATATCCACTTTCCTTATTATATCATCATCAATATCTTATGTACCTATTCCTACACAACCACCGGTTGTGTTGACCTCTTCCACTCCATTTCAGAATTTGGTGGTCTCTATTCCCCAAAATCTTCCACCCATCGCCATGAGGATATTTTCACAAGCCCCTCCCACTTCCACCTTACCTCAATTATAACTCATCACCTCAATTTCATATTCAGACTATATTCCCTCGTCATCCACTACTTCCTACATACCTACATATCAGTTCACGTAATCGGCACCACCACATAGTGGTATGCCTTTTACAACCCATTCATCTTATTAAGCCCCTTATACCTCAAGGGGGAATCCCTCAATAAAAACCCACAACATATCTCATTAAAATGATGATGGATAAAATGCATATGCTTGAGGCCTCAGTTTCTAGGTCCAATAATGTCTTAACATATGATGAGATTATTAACAAACCCACACATCCCTTTATACATATTCATCCATAGCATGTGTAATGGGAGCTACCTAAATTCAACTGCTTTAACAATAAAAAGGACCCACAAACACACTTGAATTCATTTAGAAATGCTTGTTACCTAATAGGCCATGTTGATGCCTTGTCCTTTGTACCTTCCCTATGTCCCTGTTGATACCCACCTTAGACTGGTACAATGCTTTACCCAAGCACTCGATATTTTCCTTTAATCAATTGGTCTAGACCTTTCTCGATCACTTTTCAATAAACATTTCTAAAAAGGTATCTATCACAGATTTATATTCTATTTTTCAATATGATGATGAGTCTATCGGCGATTTCGTCACATGGTGGCAAAGCCTAATCAATTAATTTTCCTTCTCTCTCCCGCAGCCTAAGCTCATAGAGTTGTTTATGAGGGCATGTTCCAAACACATTTCCTCAACTCTTCAGGTTCAAATGCTTTGTATGTTTGAAAAGGATTTTACCATGGTCAGGAAGCTTGAGATTCACACCCTCAAAGAAGACAAACTAAAACTACATAAAAAAATGCCGCATTCAAATAAAACGAGTATTCTTCCAAACTACCCAGCAACCATCCCAAGCCAAAAGGATCTGATAATGAGGTAGTTATGAAAGTCGGCCCTTATCATCCAACCAATCAACCTAAACCTCCTTCCAATCTCTCAATGGTGCAAAATTTTCAATATCGGTATGAAAAAAAGAGTTACACTCCCATTAGAGGCCTTATTCTTCCTTATTGGAAAATTTGTTGAAGGATGGATCCATCACTCTTCCTCCCATCAAACCACATACTGGTTTTGATCCTTCTCACCCCACATCAGCTTGGTATAAGACAAATGAATTATGTAATTACCACCGCGTAAAAGGACATAGTGACGTAAGTTGCAAAACCTTTAAAAACATTATGCAAGGAATGTTAGTCAGTGGTGATCTCATCCTTGACAACCCTAATGTGCCTACTAATGTAAACTTGGACGTTTTCAGAAAACCTTTTCCTAACCATGCTCCTTAATTAACTCACACTCACAAGACATCTAAAGAAGAAACCAATGTACATGTGGTTCAGGAAGTCTTCAATACATTGTCTGATCCTTCTATCTAGTATCCTCTTATAACATCTATTGAGGATATCTTCACATGAACTCATCTACCCATAGAGGATCCCACATCACCTGTTCCTTTACCCATAGAGGAACCCATCTTACCTGCTCTTTTACCCATAGAGGAACCCACCTTACCTTTTCTTTTACCTCTAGAGGAGGTCACCTCACCCATTCCTTTACCCATAGAGGAACCCACCTTACCTATTCCTTTACCCATGGAGGAACCCACCTTCCCTATTCTTCTACCCATAGAGAATCCCACCTCATCATCATCTCTACCTATAGAGGACTCTACATTACCCATTTTTCCTTCTCCTCAACCCATAAAGGATCCAATTTTATCTACTCTTCCTATTGGTGATACCTCTCTAAAGGTCTTCAAAGATCCCATCACTCATCTTACCTCACTCTTACCCACCGAGTAAGAGGATAGGACCTTCCCTATCTCATGGGCCTCAGAGATCTTCATGGGATTTAACACCAAAGCATCGTTCTCTTCATCTACTCCAAAACCCTTTTCTAATTTGTTTAACTACTTGGAGTATGTTGATTACACTACCCTCTAGGGATGCCTTAGAATCCCTGTTTCCACACAAATGTAGATGTCCTCCCCTGATACTTCAACCATATATCCAAAGATCTTCAAAGTGACTCAGGATATTATGCCAGAACTGATGGTATTGGCCCCTTATTCATCAAAACCCCCTCCACTCAAGCCTCCATCTACTTAAAAACCTACTACTACCTTAGGGGTTTTTCCGGTACCAAGTCTGTTACACCCCCTATGAAGCTAGACTTATCAACTTCTTCACCACCAACAAAAAAATATTCTTCGACACCAAAAAAGAAGACCCATCCTCTTAGGTCTTGTACCTCAATATCCCCTACACCTTCTCACTCACCTTCACCTCTACCGTTGATATTGGGTCCATATCCTTCAACCTTGGTTAACCTACCCCATTACCTAGGAAAACCCAAAGTGTGATAATCTATACCATTTGTAGACACCAAATTCGTGTCTTACGACCCCTTGTGACCCGCATCTCATCTCGCAATATAATCTCATCACCTAAACCTTACACAATTATTTATTAATTGCCTTCTAATTGATAAATCTACATCACCCTACCTACCACCTCACTTTGCGGCTTCATCATGACCTAGCACTAACCCTAAAACTAACCTAATTAAGACCCATAACTTGGTCCACACCTACACCCATAACTAATGACCCCTTTCTCGCACCCAAAACCAACCTTCTAGTCACTTGACCGAGCCCGCAACTGATCTCTCGGGAGAAAAGCAAGGAAGGTGGGCTATTTTACTAAAAATAGCCTACTTTTTCCTTACCGATGCCGGTTCCTACTCGACCACCGTCGGTTACGCAATCGCCATCGGTTCCCTGTAAATGAGCTTCCCAAACCAAAACAACGGATCAGAATTTCATTTTGGGATCAGTCGAAGGATTTTTGGATCAACAGAGAGCATTGGGAGCGAGAAACAGAGTCCAGATCTTCACTTGACCGAGCAGAGACGAGTGAAGAAACCAGAAGTGTTTACAGCAAAGGAGATCACCTTGCATCTTTGTCAAAATCAGTAAGTCACATCTTGCATGTCCTCTGTTATAACATTTCTTATGCTCTTTGAATCACAGTCCTCCCAAATCTGTCTCTGAATCCACTACCCAACGTGCCATTGCATCTAACCGTCATTCTTTTACCTCTCATCATCTCATTTCCTAATATCATCCATAAACCAGCCTTACAAACACCATAGCTACCAAGAAGATCCTAGAACCCACCGGTATCGGTTATCAGTAACCGGCATCAGTTCCTCTGATCAAAACCAGGAAACCAGCCTTTCCCCTACCTAGTTCAATGAAACAACTTAAATTGATATCTTACAGTCTTTTGTGTTAATTCATATTAGCAGGGGAACTGACCACCTTTGAAAGGAAGTTTTATATTTCCTGGGCCCAAGGTAGTTCCCTCATTTATTGTCTAATTAAAATCTTGTGGTCTTGTGTTCTTATTTGCAGGTAGTCCTTCCAAGACAAAAAGGAGTTCTTCACAGTCAGCCTGATCTTTCTCTACGGTACGCGCACACCATCTCGACATTCTACAAGTATTCCTCCTAGCCCCTAACCTTATCTGTTTCTAAAAGGAATAAAACATTTCCGAGTGAAACATTTTGGCACGCCCGGTGGGACCCATTTTGGGTTTTTGTTTCTCTTGCTTATTTTCATTTTAGGAAGCATACTTGTTGTTGCTGCTTTTGTTATATATTTCGTAAAGAATTTGTCTTGCTTTCCTAGTTTCGCATTAGTGAAAGTCATCTCTCTTGCTTCATCAAACATAATTTTCGATTTGGGTTTAAAACACGTGCATTGCATTCCTGCTTGTTGTTTTTCAATTCTAGTGAACGTAGATTAAGTAACAGGTCGTACACGTGGGGGTGATATCCACGGTATTGACAAGAAATTAATCTTACATTCACTGCACAACACATACCGAATCACTTCACAATTAACACAACAGCTCAAACATCCCCCCTTTTCCGCGGTATTCCTCCGCTCGATTGAGGTAACCTTATAAGCCAAAACAACTTGACATTTCCCCTAAGTCTCTTGTTTAGGATTCTGACATCATTCTACGTCTAAAGGCATAAGCCCACGATAATTAAAATTAACCCTAGGGTTAGTCTCTGGATTTGCGTGTGCATCTTGCTTGTTTGTAGTTCTGTTTTCTTTCTCATACCCTGTCTTCTGTGATCAATAATTGGACAAGTATACTAAACGTTGTTAAAAATCAAATTAGCAGCCTTTTTATATCTTGTTAGCCCAGATTTCTTACACCGACATCGGTTACCTGACCGACATCTCCCCTACCCTCCAAATTCAAACTTTCCGTACATTCGACGAGGCCTTTACTATGGATTGAAAATTGGAAATTTGAGCCTTAGAGGAAGAGAAATTGCGGTTGCGCAACAAAAACTCCACTTTCCGAACTCCAGATTCCACCAATAAACCAAATACCACCACTCCTCACGCATCCACTTCTTCTAAATCAAAAGGAGCTGTCCATGCGGTGATGGTCAAATCCCAACCACCGTCCAATACCCCGCCAAAAACCACTTATAAGTATAAAGCGGAACCCATCAACTACACTCCCTTGGGGGAGACATATGGTGTGATATTGGAAAAACTACTCAAAGCAGGAGCCATTACCTTACCTCCTGTTAAACCTCATTCCGGATTTGATTCCACTCGCGCCATACCTTCCTGGTACAAAGAAAATGACTTCTGTAACTTCCACCACGTGAAGGGACACAGTCATGAAAACTACAAGATGTTGAAAAACATACTGCAGGAAATAGTTGATGCGGGGGATATAGCCCTCGATAATCCTAACGCCCCTGCCAACCGAAATTTGAAAATCTTTAACAAACCATTCCCGAATCACTCTTCCAACAGTAACGTAAACTAGGATATCTTAACCGAGGAGAGTGTTCATGAGATCCATGCAGTCTTTGACTCCCAGCCAAAAGCCTCTATCGAGAAAATTTTGAATCAAGCCTCTTCACTAACACAGGAGTCTGAACCTCCTTCACCACCATCAAGCCAAAGTGAAATCATTCCTTTACCCATAAAAGAGTTAACTACCCAGACTTCTCTTCTCATCAATGAGTCTACTTACACCACATCCCTACAAGACTGCGAATGGATGTTATCTAATTTATCTATTTCCCAGACGTCTCCCTCTACCGCTCTTACTACATAAGATGAGGGTACGCCACTCCTTTTGATATCCTTAGATGAGAAATCTCTTACACCGACATCACTAAATTCTTTAACCATGACAGACCCTCTCAAACATGCCCTCCTGCCTATTAGTCCTTCATCGCCTAAATCTTTTCAACAACCGGTCGACCTTTTAATATCTATTGATACAGTACCTCATCTACCCCCTGTATCACGCCCACAGTAGACTGGAATCACAACCTACCTTTCTTCCGTACCAAATTTACAATTTAAACCTGAAGAATGTCATTCTCCAAAAGATAGACGAATCCTATGGGAACGTATGAGTACGCCATATTCTACTCAAATGCAAATGACCGATTCTGAGGCCTCCACCATATACCCGAAGTGCTTACAGAAGCTTAAAATGCCCATGTTCTCACCTTCACCCCCCCTCACCTCTACCAAATGCCCGTCCACTTCTATTAACTTAGCCAAATCTTCCCCTACGCTTGGGACCTTGCCCATACCCAGTCTAACACACCCACCTAAGCGGCTTGATTTATCCAAAAATAAATCCGCCCCACCACCTAGGAGACAAACTCAATCCGTGCCTCTCTCACAATCAAAACCCTCATCGTCACACCCACCTTCCATATTGGGACCTCATCCCTCCACCTTACATCAATATATCATACCTCCTGCGTTTTCTTCAAAACGACTTACACCTTCTGCACCTATACAGAGATCAAAGGGTATAACAACACCGTTACCCCACATATCCTGTCCACCCATCAACCCTAAACAAACTCCATCATCAAAGGATTTATTTTCTGTCACTCCCCTTTCTCCGTGGTTTTTTCCCGTTACCACGTCATCTGTAGCCTCATCATCTAACCAGCCGAACATAACTTCTGCGCCAAAGAAACCACGTTTAGTGAAAAACACGTGTCAACACCCCTCAGCTAAACCACCACCCGTACGAACCAACCACGCCCAAACATTACCAAAACCCGCACAACCAATACCCTCATCCTCCTCCGATTTTGACCCACTCAAATGATCTTACGCCATAATCCTTGCAATGTTGGTGGAGAATGCGACCATTTCCCTACCCCCACTTAGACCTTATGACCCGTCTAAACCTCGACCCGCAGGTTATGATGAGTCTAAAATCTGCACATATCACCGCACACCAGGACATGATGTGGAGGGATGTAAAGCTTTAAAAACCATCCTTTGTCAGTCACCTCTCCCCGATAGAAAGGTTAAGAAAGACAACTTACGAAGGGAGAGACCTTTAGCTTCAACCCCCTCTACTATATCATTTGTCCCCGCCTCACCAAGATCTATCATTATTACAACCCCACCTCTTGAAAACCATGATTTATCCCAACCATCTTCCTCATTTCAGGTCTACGAGATTAATATGATTAGTGTCACTACTCGAGGGCAGAAAAACAATGGGAAAGCAAAAGAAAACACACCTGCGGCATCTCTTTCTCCTTCAACCATCCCGATTGCACCACCACCTAAAGTGGTTATTCGTGGACCCGCTTACCCCATCTCTAATGGAGCTGCCCATCGAGCCATGATCAAACAGCTTCACCAATCACCCGTAAAAATGACACTGTATGATCTCATTCATACTTCTGAATCTCATCGACAAGCTCTCGTTGAGATCCTTCAAGGGATAGAGGTTTTACCTAATGAAACCCTGCCTATTGCCTCCATTCTAACACCCAATCACGTTGCTTCTCTCACCAAACAACCCACTACCCCAACCACTTCGGGCTCTGTACAGCAAGCCGCTGCTGTCAGTTTCTCCGAAGATGAAATTATCGACTTTGGTACCGAAGATCCTAACCCAGACCTTTTCATCTCAGCTTACGTCCAGGATAACCGGGTACGTCGTGTTATGATTGACGGGGGTGCCAGCCTAAACATCATCTCTTCAAAAGCTTTTCAACAAATGAATATCCCTTCTAGCTACATGTGTACCAACCCCATCATGTTGCGGTCATTCAATGATGCTATTACCTCTACCTTAGGCACCGTGATCCTCAACATTCGGGTAGGACCATGTACTTTACCCGAACTCTTCTATGTCCTTGAGGGAGAGTTCCAATATAATATATTGCTGGGTCGTCCTTGGATCCGGGCCATGGGATGCGTTCCCTCAACATTACATAGATGCATAAAATTTGAGTACGAGGGGAAGTCCTACACCGTAAAAGTTGATCCTCCCCCATTTAAAACCTGCAATATGTTATACTGCCCAAATGATGTGCTGGTACCAATCAAGACACCCAAACATTCAACCCAACCATCCTCTTCAAATGTACCTCAACCATCCACCTCGACCACGCCTACGCCTTCAACTGATGAACCCACCGTCGCAAAAACCACTTCCCTTCCCACAGCTAACATCCCAACCTCCGACCCCTTAGTAGATGTTTTTCAACGCCTTACGCTGGGGGAGTATCACCTATATAACGTTAGTTATTTCCATACCCCACAGGAGTACGGACAGGTACATGCCCATCCTAACTATGACCGTCGTGTGGGGGAAGTAATCTCCTATGGACCACCTCACTGCCGCACTAACCTAACGTATGGGGGTGTTGACACATCCTCCATTACCCCTGAACCTCCTCTTGGTGTGGTCCCCTTCTAATCCGATTTTCAATACTTGACAAATCGTCATTTCGCCCTCACCTTCTTGACTCGCTGTGCTTGGAAAGGCTTTGGTTTTGGTCTTTACGAACAAGGCCGACATACACTCATTCCCGTGACTACCTGCAAACATAATGATCGCAGTGGTCTCGGTTTTCCTGAAACACCTACACAGTAGACACCTCGTGTCAGCTATATTCTGGAAGAAGACGACGTCACCCCTACCAAACCATCATCACCCACTTTGCCATCATCACCCACAGAATCTATAGACCCTGAATCTATCCCTCCTAACTTTTTTTTTTCATAAATGCCATCTTCATAGGTCCTCTCACTTATCGACGTGATAATGAGGACCCATCTTCTTTTCCCCTTCTGTATCCAGACATGATCGAAGAGGATTCGCCTTTGATTAATGTTGTTGAGTGTCAAGATGACGAATCCATCCTCACTTACTTTGGCGGTGATGATTCTTATATTCAATGAGCCTTACCATCTGAAACCCAAACCATGCTGAATGAATCTACTATAGAAATCAACATCCACACGGAGGAGGATCCTCACATAGTGAAGATCAGACAATCCCTTAACACATCACAACAAGCCGCCTTTACTACCTTTCTCCGTACCCGCAACCAAGCTTTCGCTTGGTCCTACGCGGACATGCCAGGAATTGATCCTACCATTGCCGTCCATAACATCACCCTAAATCCTGATTCCAAACCAGTCAAACAAAAACTGAGAAAAATGCATCCACGCATTGCCCTCTTGGTCAAAGAGGAGCTTCAACGACTTCTTTCTGTTTCCTTCATCTTGCCTATTGACTATCCTCAATGGATTTCTAACATCGTACCTGTCACTAAAGTGACGGGGGGACTTTGGATATGCACGGATTTCTGGGATCTTAACCTCGCTTGCCCTAAGGATGACTTTCCCCTCCCAAGTATTGATCAACTTGTTGATCTCACTGCGGGCCATGAAATGCTTTCTCTCATGGATGGCTTTTCAGGATACAATCAAATTTTGGTCGCACCCGCCGATCAACATAAGACCACTTTCATAACTCCTTGGGGAACCTTCTGTTATCGTGTCATGCCGTTTGACCTTAAGAATGCTGGTGCTACCTATCAGCGGGCTATGACCTACATTTTTCATGACATTATGCACACTATCCTTGAAGATTACATCGACGATCTTCTTGGCAAGTCTAAACATCGCAGTGAACATCTCGATGTTTTAACCATTATTTTCGATCGCCTGTTGCAATATTCTGTTCGTCTTCAACCAAAGAAATGTTTCTTTGGTGTCCTTTCGGGGAAACTTCTTGGTTTTATCGTCTCTTTGCGTGGCATTGAGGTCGATCCATCTAAAGTAAAAGCTATCCTAGAAATGCCTCCACCCAAAAACCTCAAACAATTGCATAGTTTGTAGGGTAAACTTCAATCCATCCGACGTTTCATCTCCCAACTCTCGGATCGATGTCACCCTTTTCATCACCTTCTTAAAAAAGATGTTTCCTTTCAATGGAGTGAGGAGTGTCACCAAGCCTTCGAAGCTCTCAAAACTTATCTCTTGCAGCCACCCGTGCTTATCCCACCCCAGGACGACCGCCCTTTCTACCTTTATCTTTCAGCCACTGACCATGCTATAGGAGCTATGCTTGCACATCGGGACTCGGTGCGTCGAGAACAGGCCGTTTATTATATAAGTCGTACCCTCGTGGATTACGAGACTAGGTATACACATGTAGAAAAATTGTGCCTAGCCCTATCATTTGTAGCTACCAAACTCCGACATTACCTCCTGAATCACAAAACTTTTGTCATCACCAACACGGACCCCATTCATTATATGTACACCAAACCACATCTAAACCAACGCATCGCTCGATGGCTCATACTCCTCGCTGACCTCGACCTTGAGTTTATACAACAGAATTCAATCAAAGGACAAACTCTTGCAGACCAACTTGCGGAGGCCCCTTTACCTGGGGAACAATTTACCAATTTTACATTCCCCGACGAACTCATCACCACTCTTTCACTCAGGGAAGAGTCGTATCAAATGACCCTCTTCTTCGATGGATCTAAATGCCAGCGTGGTGGAGGAGCCGGCATTGTTCTCATCCCTCTTGACGCTGAACCTATGCCTCTTTCATTCTGGCTTGATTTCCCCTGCACTAATAATACAACGGAATACGAGGACCTTGTTCTGGGTCTCCAAGTTGCGATACACTTAGGTATCAAATCTATCAATATCTTTGGTGACTCTCAATTGGTAGTCAATCAAGTTATGGTCATCTACCAATGTAAAAATGAGGAACTTCAAAAGTACAAACACTACGTGGATTCACTTCTAGCCTTATTTACTCACTATTCTATCCAAACCGTTCCCTGCTCCACTAACAAATTTGCGGATATTATGGCTTGCTTGGCCTCGCAAATTCCCACCATACCAACTAACTCTGAATTATTCTTCGTGTTCCAACAACTTTTTGCACCATCCTATTCAACCCCGGTAGTTTGTATGATAAATACTGTGTCTACTAATTCGTAGGATACCTGGTACCACCAATTTCACGACTACCTTACAATCTCTGTTCTCCCACCTGACCTTACTAGTACTGGTAAACGTGCTTTTCTTAAAAGCGTTTCTCGTTATGTTGTCATGGGGGGAATCCTCTATAAACGTCGCTTTGATGGCATCCTCCTTCGCTATCTAACCGGTGCGGAGGTTACCTATACCATCCAACAAGTCCATGATGGGATTTGTGGTGGACATTTTAGTGGCCTTGCCGTGGCTAAATGAATCCTTCGCCTAGGTTATTATTGGCCTACTCTCAATAACGACTGCTACAAATATGTTAAGCGTTGTGTTATGTGTCAACAACATGCCAACCTTCAACATACTCCTAGCCATCCGCTGCAGGTCGCACGAGATCTTTGGCCTTTCTCACAATGGGGTTTAGACCTTATTGGTGAGATTCACCCGACCTCTTCACAACGTCACCGTTGGATAATCACAGCAACCATATATTACACAAAATGGGTGGAGGCCATTCCACTCATTTCAATCAAAAAAGAAAAAATTGTCGAATTCATTAACCATCACATTATCTGTCGTTTTGGTATTCCTCATCGCCTAATAACAGATAATGGTAAATCTTTTAAAAACAAGTTGTTACAAGACCTTTGTGACAACTTTGGTATCAAACTTAGTTTCTCATCGCCTTACTATCCGCAGGCCAATGGTCAGGCTGAATCTTCTAATAAAACCCTAACCAAAATCCTCATGAAAGTTGTCAATGAATCCGGAAGAAATTGGCACGATCACATTCCCTTTGCCCTTTGGGCTTATCGTACTAGCATTCGTACCTCTACTAACGCTACACCTTTTTCTTTGGTATATGGTACCAAGGCCGTCTTGCCTCTTGAAATACAAATACCCTCCCTCAGAATATCCCTTCAAGATATTCTCACCAACGATGATTTCCGCCAAGAACGGTTAGCCCAATTGGAGCTTCTTGACGAACGTCGTCTTACAGCTCTTGATCACCTCCAAATCTATCAAAAATGCATCAAGCGTGCTTATGATAAGTGACTTCTTGAGCGTACCTTTAAGGTTGGTAATCTTGTCCTCAAAGAGAATCAACATGTCACCAAACTAGAAAAGAGCAAACGTGGAAAATTTGCTCCCAATTGGATTGGGCCTTATATAATCACTCACACCTATGGATCAGGCACTTATCGTTTAGCTTCACTTAACGGTAAACCTGAGCCTGAACCCCTTAAATGCCTTGCATCTTCGACCATTCTATTGTTGAATCTAGTGTTATATCACTTCTTATCTACCTACTGCTCGTCCCTTGAGCTCATTTACCGCTACATACACTTTGTTTTCTATATCTCAAAATAAAATCAAAATCACTCCTCACCTCCCCTTGATGATGCCTTCCCCTTTTTAGTCTAGTCCATGACTTCAAAGTATTAAAATAAGCCGTATCCTTATGGGATTTTCTTGAGTCAAACTTCCTACTAAACTAGATGCTTCACGCCAAAAGAACATCTAGTCATCTAAATTAAATATAGACTGCTCCCTTGAAGGACAGCTATATGCCGAACTATTGCTGCTACTATAAATAGACTGCTCCCCCGAAGGACAGCTATGCACTAAAATCATATCTGCTACTATAAATAGACTGCTCCCCCGAAGGACAGCTATACACAGTCAGCCTTTTCTCAGCAGCTTCTCGCATTGATCAGCTTTGTAAAGACCTCAAGAATAGTACAATCAATATCCCTTGTAGACTTCCCGCATCGATCAGTCTATATTCAGTCAAATAAAAGCCTCATTCAAAAGAACCTTTTGGGTCATGGACTTGTCTATTTAGGGTAGGTTCTCTTTCGTTAGAACACTCACTTTGTAACAAGTTCTCTGTACCTCAGCTATATCATCCACCTCACCTCACCGTTTGTTTCAACTCAAGGGACGTAACGTACACCTGATATATTGTGATCATACAACTCTTTTCACCTATTGACTTCTCGTCTATGCACGGTACCTAGGGCTTCAAGCTCGTTCTACATTGTGTGGTTTGTTTAGCTCTTTTCACCTACGGAGCACTCTTTCCGCTTTGCCTCGCATCTAGGATTGTGTGTTGATCTTAATCAGGACACGCTTCCCTACTACTTGGGTATGCTAACTTTTGCTTCACCTATACCTACACCAACAACATTATTATCCTACCAACACCAACAACATTACCCTACCAACATCAAATTTTTACCAAACGACAAATTGCCTAACCACAACCAAATTGCCTAAATTCACCTCTCCCTGGTCCTAAGGGAGAACTACATCGGTCTGAGGCCCCTCCTTGCTTTGTGTAATGGGCTATGTAGGCAGCACTTCGGAGACATGGGGTCTCCCAAGGTTAGCTCGACCATCCCCTACCAGAACTTATCATGTGTGGTAAATATAAATATTTTTGTGTATTTCTATTTAATCACATTCCTCTTTATCCTTTTTCAAAACACCAAAAATCACAACGAAAACATTCTTATTATTATAACTCAAATCAACATACATATCTCGTTTTATTTAGATGTTAAACAAATACATCTTCTCTATCATCGACACGCAGGTCGGTACTCTTATTTATTCTTATACCTTGCTAGCATTTATTTAGACGCTCACGCCTCATTCCGACCCAGGTGATGATCGTGATCGTCGACGCCTCTCGCCGGGCCTCTCTGTCCTCAAAGGTACCACGGCTATTGGTACCCCAGCCCCACTGATCCGCCAATCTCTCCTATAACATATGAATGCGCCCTCTCGCATGGAGGAATCCAGCCTCTAGTCTCGCTGCTCGTGACTCCGCAACCACTAACAATCCTCTTGTCTCATTCACCTGCGTTTGGAGCTGCTGAACCAAACGCTGCAGCCGATCCCTCTCTGATGTAATCACAGCTATGTCAGGGCGATCGCGTACACCTCGCAGCTCTGCTACCCACCATAACCTATAGGCCTCTGTCATTCCGGCATCCATTACACTGCGATCGGCTGCTATCTCCTCGGGCCCTTCTGGAGGTGTTGGCCAGGGAGGTGAGAATGCTGCCTCGGCATCGATCCTCATATATGGTCTATAAGCCTGGGGTATATCCTGCACAAATCCAAATTGTCGCCGCACGCGATCTAGAGGAATCCTCTCATACTCACCTGACCTATGCCCTGCGATCCACCTCAATCTCTCTACACCCCTCAACTCCTCAGCTATATTCTCGGTTACCATATAGTTCCCGTAAGGCCTCCAACAGATATCCGCAATCGTCACCCTCTCCCATACCTGCCTGTAATACTCAATGTCACCCGTCACGTCCTGGGATCTTGCCTCTTGTTCTGTCTGGACCCAGTCGTCTGAATCCCAACCTCTGTACTTCGGTTTCTCCTGACCTGGATGGATCGGCCTACTGGTCGCACACAAACAATGTGCTCATAGGCCCAACAGTGTAATAAGTATGAACAATCCAGTGTCATCCTGTGATTTCGCCTGCAGGCCCATAAACCCCTGTATAACTCCGCCAAATATGTAGGTGCCCATGCAAAAGTCACGTTCCTTTCTATCATCTCCCAGATAACACACATCAATGCCTTTGGAAATCTTCCCCCTTCTGCCCTCGGTAATGCATAATACCCTACCGCTATCATTAATATCACTGCTAACCTTGTCTCCTCAGGGTGTGCTGCATACATTACCCCATACGTAAATGATAAACCTCGCTGTGTCAAATCTCGTGCGTATGGACCAAATACTGTTGTTATCGCTCCCCGTGCCACGCTAGGTAGTGCCTGATATACTGGTTCTCCTGTAATAGGGAGTCTCAAAATACGGAACACATCTTCCAATGTTACTGTCATCTCCCCTGTTGGCAGATAAAAGGTATTTGTCTCGGGATTCCATCTTTCAATCAACGCCTGTAACATAGCATGGTTATGTGCGATTCGTGAATAATAGCGGATTCCACTTAACCCCAAATGATTTATCAGTGTCCATTCAGCCGGCGTTACATCCGC
Source organism: Taxus chinensis (assembly GCA_019776745.2). Lineage (NCBI taxonomy): Eukaryota > Viridiplantae > Streptophyta > Pinopsida > Cupressales > Taxaceae > Taxus > Taxus chinensis. The sequence goes on along the minus strand of CM034154.1, from coordinate 479,567,206 downwards.
TCGGATTCGTGACAACAGCGCTGGTACACTATCATTCATCCTCAACCCTGCCTCTGCCTGCATACATCCAAATAACAAACAACCATTCAATTCCTCAAATTCCCCCGGGTTTTTTCTCAAATTCTGGAAATTCCTACAGCAACCGGTATCGTTTATAGCTAACCGGTACCGGTTGAGTAACCGATACCAGTTATCCCTAACCGATATCGGTCACTGTTACTTTCATACACCTTGCCTAAACAACCACCTACGACAATAAATTGCTCGTTTATTCCTCTCTGTATACACAGACATACCCGAAACCCTTGATTACCTACCACGTAACACTCACCTCATTTATAACCCTTGTTATCATCTTTTCTTTCTCATATCTACCCACATACTCTCCCCCATCTTATTCACAAAACATGCAGAAATCAAATCACAACCAAAACATTTACCTCTGGAGTTGCAGCAGCTTGAGGTGGCCCTTGTCTTCCCTCTCGTCCCTGCCTGCTGGATGCTTCTCCTCATTCTGCCATGATCACCACCCTCTTCAAATTCACCTTTCTGCCTTCTGAATCTCAGAACACATTCACTTTCCCTGTCTCTTTTCTCCTTATCACTCAAATTTCTCATGCAATTACCTGTCTCAGTCGTCAAAAAGCGTCGCGTTCGCGTATTTAACTTCTTGCATGGCTCTCAAAATTAGAACTTAAGTTGCCACCCTAGCTTTTTTATTTTTAGAAAAGCTCATACCTAAATAACCGGTATCGGTTATGTAACCGATATCGGTCTACTATCTACCGACGTCGGTTACCTAACCGATATCGGTTATACACCTATCTTTTTACAACATGGTTCTTTTCTTCGTTTTTTACCTAATTTTTGTCGCGCCCGCCTCTTTTCCTGCATCACAACACCATTATCCATATTTTTCCATCCACCACACATATCATTACAAGTTCATTAACATCATCTATTTTACAAAAACAAACAAACCATCAACTAAGGATATCAACAAACTATCAATCTATACATCATTTGGATCCAACTCATCAGATACATATATAACAATGTCACAAAACCAGCCCAAAACATGCAACATTTCCTCATATAACATGTCATCCATATATACGTGTAAAAACAAAAACATCAACATCATCCATATATCAACATGTCCACTAAACTCATCCTACATTCTATATCACAAACCATCGACAAAATACTTAAACACATTTTTGAACACTGCATGTGGATCAAAACATCATCTCTATATATATATATATACACAAATTTTCAAATATACAATGTGCCCTGCATCGGGGCCTCTGTGATCTCATCATACAACTAAGCCGGCACGCAGACCGCAATAACTATCCAAAATCTCGACTCAGCTCGCAGGCCGGTCCCTCATATCAAAAATATACTCGGCTCGCAGGCCGGTATCAAATATACAACCCATACTCGACTCGCAGGCCGGTATATAATGAATAAATGAATCCATACATGAATAAATGATGGCACGCAGGCCTCTATCAACACAACCGGTTCGCAGACCGGTGCCCATGTCCCTATACAAAAACTATGTGGGGATCCCTCAGCTCTCCCCACCACCCTCAGCACCTCTCCCTACTGGTCCCTGCGGTGCCTCTCGCCTCCTACCTGTAACAGACACGCCGGCTGTGGCTGCACCTCCCTGCGATCTCTGACTATGTGAGGTCTCCGCTCGGTGTGCCGCATATGGCTGATACTCAGCTCCGGTACTATCAAGAACATCCTGATAATACCGGGCCTCCGCTCTCGCCTCCATGTATCTATCCCGTGCCACCGTCGGTACTGGGGCTGGTCCCCAGACTCCTACTGCCAGTACCCCCTGTGCCTGTGCTGGTGGTGCCTGTGGCTATGCCGCTGCTGGCAGTGGTATCTGTACCTGTGCCTGGGGCTGTGGCTGTGCTACTGCTGGTACTGCTGCCTGTGCCTGTACCTGCACCTGTGGCTGTGCTGCTGGTGGTGGTGCTGCCTGGGCTAGCTGCCCCTGTAAGACCCCTATCTGTGCCTGCGCAGCAGCAAGCTACCCCTGTAATAACTACACCTGGCCCCTAAGCTGATCTCTCTCTGCCGTCACCGCTGCCAAGTCTGGCTGTGCGGGCTGTGCTACCCTCGCCGCTCTCTGACCAGCCCACCAAACCCTGTATGCTCCCGTGCACCCAGCATCATCTACGCCATCATCTGCTGGCCTCTCTGCAACCCAATCTGGATCCATGGGCTGTGGTGCAGGCAGTGGGGCCTCTACATCATCCCTCCTGTACTGAGGGAAGGGAGGTGGCTCGTCCTGTCGCAGCCCCATCTGCCTGCGTACCCTCTCTAGGGGTATCCTCTCGTACTCTCCCAACCTCCGTCCTACTATCCAGAACGTGTACTGGATCCAGCGTAACTGTACTCGGCCTCCTCTGTGCGGGTGATGGCCTCTGTAAGGTCTCCATACGATATCTACCGCTGTCAGGCCCTCTAACAAATGCCTGTAGTAGGCAACGTCTCTCCCCGCAAGCACTGCTCGTGGCTGCCCCACGACTCCCAACCATCTCTGAAAGCCATATCTGTATATAACCTGTGGCCCTGGCTGCTGGGGTAACCCTACTGGCCTGATGCATATGATGTGCTCATATGCCCAACAATGCAGCAAAAATGTCGAACAGATACCGAATCGCCTCATCCGGCGATAACCCCAGAGCTCTCTGTATAACTGCACCAGATATACTGGTGCCCAAGCATAACAGGTGTGCTCCTCCACCATCTCATGAAGCACCCCCATCAATGCCCGTGGAAAGCGGCCTCCCTCTGAGTCTGGGAGGGCGAAGCAGGTGATCCCAATCATCATCAGCACAGCCAGCCGTGTCTCGTGTCGATGCGCACGGTACATGTCACCATACCCAATGCTCGCGCTGTGATAGGTAAGTAGCGCGGCTGCATCTCCAAAAACCTGTAATATGCTGTCCATGGCAGTCTCTGAATCTACCTGGAAGACTGCCTCTCCCTCGATAGGTAGTCGAAGGATGCGATACACATCCTCCAACGTGATAGTCATCTCCCCAGTCGGGAGATGGAACACATTGGTCGCCGGATCCCATCTCTCGATGAGGGCGACCATCAGGCTGTGATCTCTCTCTATCGCTCTATACCTCTAGACTCCACCGAGTCCCACCTCGCGCATGATCACCCAATGAGCCGCAGATATGTGTGGCCGCATCCGCACCAACAGCGGGGGCATCCTATCCCGCATCGTCAACTGCTGACGTGCCTGCAAAACCAACCCACATCCTTAGACCTACTTTTTATCACAACATCTACTTTACCCTCTAAACCCCCTTTTATCCCCCCGACCACACCCCGACCCTCTACCACCCAACCCCAAAACAAAACAAACCCAACCCACCTAACCCCAAAACAAAACAAACCCACCCAACACCCAAACCCACCCACCCAAAACACCAAACCCAACTCACCCAACCCAAAACCCAACCCAACCCACACTCACCCAAAACCCAACCCACCCACACTCACCCAAAACCCAACCCAACCCACACTCACCCAAAACCCAACCCAACCCACACTCAACCAAAACCCAACCCAACCCACACTCACCCATAACCGACCCCGGTCCCCCTCCCACTGACGCCAAACGATCAATCCATCGGTAACCCACAGACCCACCCTGCCCTAAAAAATCATGACCGATGTCGGTCGCTTAGTGACCGGCATCAGTCACTGGAAATTTTCCGCGCCAAACCCGACGCGGCTACCCCTTTCTTCTTTTTCCCTATTTCTACCTCTCTACCCACCCAAACACCCTAAAAACCTACCCACCCTGCCGCCTTGGCCTATTTCACCTATCTACCCTCTCCCTTTTTCAAATCATTTCCATTTATTCATTATTTTCTACAAAACATTATATTCCTACCCAAATCCCAAAAACAACATAATGCAATAAAATGCACAAAATGAGGAGTTTCGAACTTACCCGTACGACGACACGTCGTCGTGGTGGGAATAGGTGGTGGTGGTCCAGCTGGTCCAGCCCCTCCTGCTCCTCCTGCCTGTGCCATAGCTCCAATTCTGATCTGCTGGGTCCCCGGCCAATCAACTGCTACCCCCTCCTCACTCGGGCCCGCAAACAACTCACTCCTCTAGCAAAATAGCTCCACCTCACTCAATAAACCTCCAATCTCAACTCTCCACGTCAGACAAGTCAATTTGGTTTTCAAAATAACAAAGTGACAATGACAAGCCGTATTTTTCTTTTTATAGGTTTTTCGCCCATAACCGATATCAGTTTCATTTTGCCCTAATGAACCGGTATCGGTCCCTTGACCGATATCGGTCATGTAGAATCGACATCTATTTTTCTGCCAACTTTCCCCCAATATTTTTTGCCCCTATTTACCATTTGCCCCTTTTTAACCACATATCACCTATATCCACCTTTGCTGAACACCATTTGTTTACCCATTTGGCCCGACCCAAGGCCTCAACCTACCTATTTGGCCCGACCAAAGGCCCGACCCAAGGCCTCAACCTACCATTTGGCCCGACCCAAGGCCTCAACCTACTTATTTGGCCCGACCCAAGGCCTCACCCTAACCATTTGGCCCGACCCAAGGCCTTAACCTACTTATTTGGCCCGACCCAAGGCCTCACCCTAACCATTTGGCCTGACCCAAGGCCTCACCCTAACCATTTGGCCTGACCCAAGGCCTCAACCTACCTATTTGGCCCGACCCAAGGCCTCAACCTACCATTTGGCCCGACCCAAGGCCTCAACCTACTTATTTGGCCTGACCCAAGGCCTCACCCTAACCGATATCGGTTTCATTTTTAGCCCGACCCAAGGCCTCAACCGGCCCGACCGGTCCCAAACTACCGATTCGGCCCAACCCATTTAGCCCAACCCAAGGCCTCAACCTACCTTCTGCCCCTTTTTACCCAAGGCCTCGCCCTAACAATTTGGCCTGACCCAAGGCCTCAACCTACCTATTTGGCCTGACCCAAGGCCTCAACCTACCCATTTGGCCCGACCCAAGGCCTCAACCTACCCATTTGGCCCGACCCAAGGCCTCACCCATTTGGCCCGACCCAAGGCCTCAACCTACCTATTTGGCCCGACCCAAGGCCTCAACCTACTATCAGGCCCAACCATTTGGCCCGACCCAAGGCCTCAACCTACCTATTTGGCCCGACCCAAGGCCTCACCCTACCCATTTGGCCCGACCCAAGGCCTCAACCTACCTATTTGGCCCGACCCAAGGCCTCAACCTACTTATTTGGCCCGACCCAAGGCCTCAACCTACCTATTTGGCCTGACCCAAGGCCTCAACCTACCCATTTGGCCCGACCCAAGGCCTCAACCTACCCATCCGGCCCCACCCAAGGCCTCAACCTAACAATTTGGCCCGACCCAAGGCCTCAACCTACCCATTTGGCCCGACCCAAGGCCTCAACCTACCTATCCGGCCCGACCCATTTGGCCCGACCCAAGGCCGTATCACTTCAATACCATACCCAATATCCACGTTTTATTTTATCCATCCATCATGTACCTTTTGTTCAATCGAGCTCACCTGTTCATGTTTTAGCATGATTAGGGTCCTTGACTTGATCTGTCGACCAACTTTGCCTAGACCTAGACCGTGACGTTTATCTCAACCAAACCAACCATTTGGTACTGCCGAACATGCCTAAACGTTCCTGTACCTTACCTGTTATATACCCTGGAGCTACTTCCTATGCCTTGGATACCAGGATTATATCACCCTTGTTTGGATAAACTATCGACCTTTGCCTATACATTGCTGGTTTGCTCGTCAAATCATGTACCCTAGTCGTACTATTGCATTTCAACATGCGTCTGCTTCCTTGGACCTACCCCACCACCTTACCATCCTCTCTACAACATTCACCCTTTATCAACCCTATCCCTGATTTCCCGTTCACTCAATCTATGATAGATTTGAGGGGGATTACCTATATCCTTAACAGGAGAAACCACTTCATATTATTGTCCGCGCAGCTTTACAAAACAAGCTACACGACAATAAGGGGCTAATGTAGACACCAAATTCGTGTCTTACGACCCCTTGTGACCCGCATCTCATCTCGCAATATAACCTCATCACCTAAACCTTACACAATTATTTATTAATTGCCTTCTAATTGATAAATCCACATCACCCTACCTACCACCTCACTTTGCCACTTCATCATGACCTAGCCCTAACCCTAAAACTAACCTAATTAAGACCCATAACTTGGTCCACACCTACACCCATAACTAATGACCCCTTTCTCGCACCCAAAACCGACCTTCTAGTCACTTGACCGAGCCCGCAACTGATCTCTCGGGAGAAAAGCAGGGAAGGTGGGCTATTTTACTAAAAATAGCCTACTTTTTCCTTACCGATGCCGGTTCCTACTCGACCGCCGTCGGTTACGCAACCGCCATCGGTTCCCTGTAAATGGGCTCCCCAAACCAAAACAACGGATCGGAATTTCATTTTGGGATCAGTCGAAGGATTTCTGGATCAACAGAGAGCATTGGGAGCGAGAAACAGAGTCCAGATCTTCACTTGACCGAGCAGAGACGAGTGGAAACCATAAGTGTTTACAGCAAAGGAGATCAGCTTGCATCTTGGTCAAAACCAATAAGTCACATCTTGCATGTCCTCTGTTATAACATTTCTTATGCTTCTTGAATCTCAATCCTCCCAAATCCGTCTCTGAATCCACTACCCAACGTGCCATTGCATCTAACTGTCATTCTTTTACCTCTCATCATCTCATTTCCTAATATCATCCATAAACCAGCCTTACAAACACCATAGCTACCAAGAAGATCCTAGAACCCACCGGTATCGGTTATCAGTAACCGGCATCGGTTATCAGTAACCGGTTCCTCTGATCAAAACCAGAAAACCAGCCTTTCCCCTACCCAGTTCAACGAAACAACTTAATTGATATCTTACAGTCTTTTGTGTTAATTCATATTAGCAGGGGAACTGACCACCTTCGAAAGGAAGTTTTATATTTCCTGGGCCCAAGGCAGTTCCCTCATTTATTGTCTAATTAAAATCTTGTGGTCTTGTGTTCTTATTTGCAGGTAGTCCTTCCAAGACAAAAAGGAGTTCTTCGCAGTCAGCCTGATCTTTCTCTACGGTACGCGCACACCATCTCGACATTCTACAGGTATTCCTCCTAGCCCCTAACCTTATCTGTTTCTAAAAGGAACGAAACATTTCTGAGTGAAACACCATTTCCTTCACCTTCTGTTCTGCCCACACTTTCTTCACTACCTTTACCCTCACTCTTTCCAAGACCCACACTTTTTCATTGGATTACTCGGATACCTACACATTCCGAGTCTCCTTCACCTTTATCGAAGAACATGTATCCTAAACTGAAACCTTCACTGCCTACCAAAAAATTAGTTACACCAACATAATATATCACCTTTCCTCCCTCACAAAGGTCACCTACCCCTTCACCCAAGATTACTTTGACCTCTCATTGTGATCCTTTAGCAAGATCATACTCTAATATCCTCTCTCAATTGTCAGATACATCCTCTATATCACTTCCACCTATCAAGCCTTGTGATCCTCTCAAACCTAAACTAGTAGAGTTTGATGAAAAAACCATTTGTGCTTATCATCACTCACCAGGGAATGATTTTGAGAGTTGTAATAATCTTAAAACCATTCTCCTTTAGCTTTACAATTTTGATGGTCTCTTCAAAGAAGATGATTTGTTAGAGGAGGATTCTATTCTTTCTTCTCTTGTCACCACATAACCTAGCCTCAAACCCATTCTACAATGTTTACCTTCACATCCACCTAGGGATAAAGGTAAGCCTAAACAACCCTCTTTTCCTCCTCCTATATTTGAAATTAATATGGTGCGTGTAGCCACTCGGTCATAACAAACAAAGGACAAAGGAAAGGAAAAAGTTGGTAACCCTTCTAGTTTACATTCACCTACCATTACACTTGCACCTCCCCTAGGATAGCCATCCTTGGGCTGACATCACCTACTTTTTCTGGGCTTACTCATCGTTCAATGATCAAACAACTTCACTATTCCCTGTTGAAGATGTCTTTATATGTCTTGATTCAAACATCTGATTCTCATCGTCAACCCCTCATTTAGGTCCTACAATCCATAGATGTTCCACCTAAAACAACTTCACCTATCACCTCCCTCATTACCCCTCATCAGATTGCTTCCATTAATTTCTCCATATCAGATATTTCCCCTTCACAACCTGATGATGTTGATCCCGATATTTTCATCTCCACTTACATTAATGATATTCACATTAAACACATTATGATTAATGGGGGTGTTAGCATCAACATCAACATCATATTTTATCATGACTATGAACAAATAGGCATACCAGATAATTTTATGTCTAGCAACCCCACCATGCTGACCACTACCCTTTGCACCGTTGCCCTCCAAATCTGTGTGGGTCCCAGAACTATTCCTGAAATATTCTACGTTCTTGAAGGAGAGTTCTAGTATAACATGTTGCTAGAGCATCCCTAGATTTACACCATGGCTTCTGTACCTTCCACCCTTCAATGCTTCCTCAAATTTGAATATGAAGGGGAACCTTACACCATTTAGTCTCCCCATTCAAAACCTGTAATATAAATTACCATCCAAATGATGTCCTAATCCCAATTAAGGCATCTACCACTTCTGTCACTTCACCTTCCTCATCTAGCCCACCTACCGACCCTCCTATTTCACCCTCTACTAATGCCCCATCTTCTCAGGATTCAAATAGCTCATTTATACATACTATCCAAATACCAACCACATACCCATTAGTAGGCATTTTTTAACTCCTTTCACTTAGAGAATACCGTCTCCTCATCATTAACACATTCCTTACTCCTCGGGAGTATGGAAAACTACACCAACACCCATGTTACAACCATCATATAGGAGAGGTCATACCATACAACCCTCTCACCTTCACATCAGCCTAACTTATGGGGAGCTTGACACTTCCTCTTATTTTATTGAATCTGACTTCAAAACTAGAAATTTTTCATCTGACTTCTACTACCTCACCAAATGCAGCTTCATACTTACTTTTCTTCACTGTTGTGCCTAGAAAGGCTTTGGATTTGGTCATTACAAACAAGGTCATCACATCATCCTACCATGCACCACTAGGAAATACAATGACCATTGTGGGCTTGGATTTCCTAAGCAGCCTCCTCCTAAGAAGGCCCAAATCACCCTCGTAGAAGATGAAAATCCTTCCCCACCTTCGTCACCTATCACACTGCCTTCTCCCATAGTCTATGGATCCAGAATCCATTCCACCTAAAAAAAATTTCATGAACACCATCTCCTTAGGACCTATGACCTATCAACATGATGGTGAGGTTCCCTCTTCCCTTCCTCTTCTTTATCTTGACAAGTTGGATGATGATATGAATTCTATAAACATCATTCAATGTCAGGATGATGATTCTATTATGAACTATTTAGGTGTGGAGAATTCTTATATTCAAAGGTCATTACCCTCTGACACATAAACTATGTTGAATGAATTTACCATAGAAATCAACTTTCACACTCAGGAAGACCCATAAATTCTAAAGATTGGCCAATATTTAGACTCCATGGAACAAGAATCTTTCACCTCTTTTCTTCATGACCATAACAACACATTTTCTTGGTCTTATGACAATATGCCCTAATATTGTGCTTCACAATATCGTAACTAACCATGATGCCAAGCCCATGAAATAGAAGCTATGTAAAATGCATCCTCGCATTACTCTTCTTTTGAAAGAAGAACTTCAATGCCTTCTCTCTATTTCCTTCATCCTACTTATTGACTATCCACAATGGGTCTCAAACATTATTGCTATTAAGAAAGTGACTAGGGGACTTTGTATTTGTATTGAATTTTGTGACCTTAACCTTACCTTTCCAAAAGATGACTTTCCTCTACCAAGAATTGACCAACTAGTTGATCTTACAACCATCCATGAGATGCTATCTCTTATAGAAATATTTTTGGGTTATAATCATATATTAATCGCTCTGGAAGATCAACACAAAACCAATTTCATCATCCCTTAGGGGACCTTCTACTATCGCATCATGCCCTTCGTCTTGAAAAAAATTTGTGCTACCTATCAGTGCACTATGACTTACATCTTCCATGACATCATGTAGGACATATTAGAAGACTATGTCGACGAAATTCTTGGTAAGTCTAATCATCTCACCGAACACCTGTCTATTTTTAAAGCTATCTTTGACCGCCTTATCCAATATTGTATTTGCCTTCAACCAAAGAAGTTAATTTTCACATTTCTCTTAGGTAAGCTCCTTGGTTTCATTTTCTCTTTGTAGGGTATTGAAGTTGATCCCTCAAATATCAACACAGATCTTGGCATGATTCCACCTATTAACCTTCATAAACTTCATAGCTTGAAAGGAAAATTAGAATCCATCTAACGCTTCATCTCTCAACTTTTAGACTGATTCCAACCATTTCACCACCTCCTTAAAAAGGATGTTTCTTTCCATTGGAATGAAGAGTGTCACAAAGCCTTCAAAGCATTGAAGAACTACCTTATTTAGCCTCCTGTGCTCATTACACCTAAACACGATCAAAATTTTTACCTTTACATTTATTCTACTGACCATTCCCTGGGGTCAATTCTTGCTCATCATGATGAACAACATAAGGAATAAGTGGTTTATTACATAATCCATACTCTTCTAGAATACAAAACTTAGTACACTCACGCTGAAAAGCTTTGCTTATCCCTAGTCTTCGTGGCAACCAAAATTTGCCACTACCTTCCTAATAAAAACATGTTTCTTGATTACATGTATGCCAAACATTACCAACACCAATGCACTTCTCATTTGCTCATGCTTCTTGCAGACATGGAGTTGGATTTCATTCATCAAAAGTCTATCAAAGGAAAAACCATTGCATATCAACTTGCAGACGCTCCTCTTCCTAGGAATAAATCCTAAAATTTAAATTTTACTGACGAATCTATCGCCACCCTCTCCACTGATGATATTGTTTATCAAATGATATTATTCTTTGATGGATCCAAATGTCACCTTGGGGGAGGTGTGGGGGTCATACTCATTCCTCTTAATGGTGAGCCTATGCTACTATCCTTTAAACTAGACTTCGATTGCACAAATAACATAACTGAGTATGAAGCTCTTGTCTTAGGTCTTCAAATTGCCATTTCCCTAGATGTTAAATTCATTAACATCTTTGGTGACTCTCAACTGGTTGTGAACCAAATCAATGGTTTGTACCAGTGTCATAATGATGACCTTCAAAAGTATAAACAACATGTTGACTTACTTTTAACCACGTTTGATCACTACCTCATTCAATACACTCCATGATCCACTAAAAAATTTACAGATACCATGGCTTATCTTGCTTCTCAAATACCTTCTTCACCTTTAGACTCAAAAATATTTTTCACAATACAACAGTTGTAATCACCTTCTTATATTATCCCCAACCTTAATTTTGTGGGTAACATCGATATTGACCCACATGAAATTTGGTATAAGCAGTTCATTGAATACCTCTCACTTTCAATCTTGTCTCCAGATCTCACTCGCAATGGATGACAAGCCTTCCTAAAAATTGTCTCTCATTACGTCAACATGGGAGGTATTCTTTACAAATGTGGCTTTGATGGTATCCTCATGTGGTGCCTCACTAGTTCTGAAATCCCGTACACCATCAAAGAAAGTTATGATGGGATTTGTGGGGAATATTTTAGTGGCCTCACTGTTACAAAGCATATCCTTCGACTCAGCTACTACTGGCCAACCCTTAATTAAGACTGTTGTGATTATATTAAACGTTGTGTGAAGTGTCAGCAACATGGTAACCTTCATCATACTCCTAGTCATGCCTTACAAGTTTCCAGAGACTTTTTGCCCTTTTGTCGGTGGGGTTTGGATCTCATTAGAGAGATTAACCCTAATTCCTCTCAACATCATAATTGGAGCATCACGACGATTGAATATTACACTAAATCGGTGGAGGAAATCCCTCTCATTTATACCAAAGTCAAAAAAATAGTCAAATTTATCAACCACCATATCATTTGTCACTTTTGTGTTCCTCATTGCCTCATCGTTGACAATGGAAAACAATTCAAAAACAAAACCCTACGCCAACTGTGTAACAAATTTGGTATTCAACTTAATTTCTCTTCACCATATTACCCACAAGTAAATGGTCAAGATGAATCTTCTAACAAAACTCTCAACATAAATTGTTATAAAAGTGGTTGAAAATTCTGGTAAGGATTGGCACACACACATGCCTTTCACCGTACAGGCTTATCATACTAGCATTCACACTTCTACCACTACCACACATTTCTATTTGGTATATGGTATAGAGGCCATCCTACCTCTCGAGGTCCAAATTCCATCTCTCTATATATCTCTTAAAGATATCCTCTCTGATGAATATTTTTTCCAAAAATGTTTGGCACAACTTGAGCTACTAGATGAATGTCGTTGAAATGCTCTAGACCACCTCCAAATATACCAAAAGAACATTAAGCATGCCTATGAAACACACATATTAGAAAAAACTTTCAAGATCAACGATCTTTTCCTAAAGGAAAATCAACATGTAACCAAAATGGAGAAAATTAAATGAGGTAAGTTTGCTCCTAATTTTCTTGGACCTTATATTGTCACCCATACCTATGAACCAAGAACTTATCATTTATCTTCTCTTGAGGGTAAACCCGAACCTGAGCCCCTTAATGCCTTTCATCTTTGACCATTCTATTGTTGACTAAATTACTACATCACTTTATGTATCATATATGCTCATCCCTTGAGCAAACCTCTCCTTCCACCTACCTATTTTAAGGACAAATGACTCAAATAGAATTGTGTGATTCTTCGTCACCATTCAAGCTTATCTTGAATATAAGTACCATGACCCTACTTATGGCATGATTGTCATGGATAATTTTCATCCTTTTCAGGATGAAATCCCATGGTCATTTTTCACTTGAAACCCCTCTTTCATAGCTAAAATTTTTCATGATATGGTTTTGCCTTCATAAAAGAGGCCTATACTCCTTTATTGTCCTGTCCATGACTACAATTCCAAAATAATGCAAAAACATTGGGAAAAAAAATTTCTACTCCTTGATTTAAACTTCTCATAAATTGATGATTCCCTCAAGTGAACATCTATGTCTCTTTATTGCTGCTATAAGTAGACTGCTCCCTCGAAGGAAAAATATAAAAAGCTAGCCACATGCTGTACTTAGTCTATAAAAAAAATGGTACTAATATGTATTTTTTAAAACAAAAATTATCTTGGAGCTTCCTACATCGATCAACTTCACAAAGACCTCAAGGAGACACTACTATTCATCCCAATATAGACTTCCCACATTGATCAATCTATGAATGCAAAAACGTAAAGGAAAAAATCAAGAAAAATACAAACTTTTGGTCATGGAATTGCCTATGCTAGTTTTGGGTATCTTGCAGATGGGGCATGCTATCCCACAACAAGGTTACGCTAAACAAACCCCTCCATCCTAACCTCTTTTATTTTTTCCTATCTACTCAAGGGATGTAGCGCTCATGTGACACTTTTTGATCATGTAAATTCTTTCAACCATAGACCTATCTATCATGCAACGTCTCAAGGGGTTTATGTTCATAAGCTTATTTGGTATGGCCGTTATGGTCCTTACCAACTATGGATAATTTCACTTCTTTTCAGTTCTCCTATGTCTACTTATTGCTTTTATAATAGGATGAGACCATTAACATCAGATATCTTGGTTCTATTATCATCTCACCCACACCTATACCCATCATGTGGTTCTCATAATACCATCATAAATTGGAAATTAAATCAAATAACATCATACACTTACCAACCAAAATCTACCTTACCGCACTCTACCTTACCCAATCTTACCCAAATTACCTTCTCACACTCTATCTTACCCAATATTACACAATTTACCTTACCCAATCCTACCCAACTTACCTACCACAATATTATTATTCTGTGTCTTATGGGAGAACTACTTCATCCTGAGGCCCTTTTTACAAGGGCTATGTACGCAACAATTTGAAGGCATGGGGTGTTCAGAGGTTATCTTAGCCATTATTTTCCCCTCCTACATGATCTTTCTAACTTTTCATATCTTATGTATCCACGCTCCCAACCTACATCTAGTTTCCATAACATCAATACATTGGAAATTAAACCCAAACTAAACCAAACATCATCAACTATGCTTACATCTAATTTCCATAACATCAATACATTGGAAATTGAGACCAAACAAAACAACAACCATTCCTACATCTAGTTTCCATAGTATCAATACATTAGAAATTAAACCCAAACCAAACCATACATCATCACCATGTCTACACATCTAATTTCCATAATATCAATACATTGGAAATTCAACTGAAACACAACATTATCAATCATACCTATATCTAATTTTCATGATAACAATACAATGGAAATGAAACAAAAAAAACAGATATAAATACCATTGTAACATTCCCATTTTAGTACATTAGAACAAGAATATTTTTTTTGATAAGTGCTTCCTAGTTCTAAATACATAATCTAGAACTCACAGATCATAACAATCATTCTTATAACAGATAACCATATGCAGTTGTAATGACTCTGTGTACCACCGATCTATTCATTCCATGACTCGGTGATCTACCGATCTATTCATGGGTATCATAGAGTTGGCATTTTTATCTTAACACTTCACTCTTGCGGTTCTCTTCCCTAATCTGGGATTTTAGAATGCTCTGTCCAAGGAACCTATCTGAATAATTGTTACCATTATTCATCGGCATCATGTCCCTTAGACTAGGTGACATAGGACAACACAATCAGTAGCTTGTGATACTTTGGCCAAAGATTTGAAACATATTGTTCATGTCTCATATTCCTTGACGGCATACTCATCAATCTGGAATACGTCCTTCACCCCACTCCGATGTTAAATAGAATGTCTTATACTGACTTCTGTCAGCATCCCCTATCCCAATTCATTCACTCAAGAACGGGTTAGTAACATGACACGTTATAAGCATGCTCTTGAAGACTAGGGTAAGCTGACATACTGGGTCAACCACTGTTAACCCTGTGTGTCAAGGTACCCCGAGTCTCCAAGGGCAGCCTCGTAACATGATTATGGTCCTAACTACTCCAAAAGAAAAACTTGTTCAAGTTTCAGGTGTAAATCTTAACGATCAATGCAAAGGGTGTTGCCATATGTCACCTACATTGTTGTATCCTCGAGAAGATCCTAATCTTCTCGAAGGTACAACCCTATAGTTGACATGTGTCGACATCCTACAAAACTACCTCGTAAAGATTTACATAACTTCAAGGAGTTACTTAAGTTGAGTTGAAATTGAATTTAAGACTCTCCTAACTGGGTAGTCTTTTCCCAATCCCTGGGTTCCACACCTTTGAGTTGCCTTACGCATTTAAGTTCAATTTCACAGAGAGAAGTTTAATAAGATTTGACACCTCGTCAAGGAGATCATTAGTTCCTAATAATATTATTCCTTATAATTGGGCAATAGCCCTAAGTCCTCTCAAAAGGAAGCTAACTAAACCCATAAGGGTTTATATCAACTCCGAAGACTGAAATATATCTTACTTATTGTTATTAAGATATAGTGATTTAAAACCATCAATTACGTTGTCTTGACTTAGATCATGGATAGGGAGTAATAGATTACTCTTCCTGTTATAGCTACCTCTTAGGGTGTAGTTTAACCTTAACTTCTCGAAAGGCAGTGGTCTAATTTCCAATTTAGCCTTATTCATAACATAAAAGAATTACTATTCATTCACGAAGTATTCGGTCACATAATTTTTACAAGGCCTACTTAGAGAGTCCAACTAACTCCCATGGTATACAATAATAAAAATGCACTTACATTCAATCAGACCTAAGAAATTCAATCCAAAAAATTCAAATGCAGCCACATAAGTAATAATCTCCCCATTTCATTCATTTCCAGACCATACATTTACAACTTATGCACATCGGCACATTTGATACAATAATCAACATCAAAAGAATATCTTTCTTCCTATAGTACAATTTGAGAAATCAAGTTGGAATTCATCATAAAAAACCAGATTAAACAATCTGAGTATCATATCAGATCTGCGTGCCTTTACCACTTACGATGTCCATCTGTAAAAATTGCTAGCACAGGTAAGTTCAGTGAACTGAGCATGCTAAGCACTAATTCTTAAAACAATTGCATTCCACCAATTGGTCTCATTAAACAGCCTATTTAAATGAAATCATTTCTTCAAATCCTTAAACATGAATCAGGCTAATCATCTTTCTATAATTCTAATATGACTTTAACGCATAACTCATATTATAGCTGCCAGTTAAACCTAAATATTTTTCAAATGATTCATCATATATATTAGAGACTAAGAAGAATAAAATGAATCCACAACATCCATCCATCTGAAAACCAAGGACAATAATAATCCAACAAAATTACTCCATTCAAGAATGAATTCCTATCAGTTCATGTATCCAACAGATGTGCATTTAACAATTCAAGAAAGGAAAAATTATAACCTCCAACAAGTTCAACTGACGGGATTCCTTTATATTCATAGCATTATTTCAATGACATTAACAAGTATATCAACTTCTACTACAATACTATTTTTATAAAAGTGGATAACCAAACAACTCAAACAGGATAATAGTATAACTATCGATAAAGAAGAAGACTCCGGTCAAGAGTCAGTACTTACCAGTCTCTCTTTACAAATTTAAAAATCTATTCTTCTTATGCTCATACCGTAGAGTTCACATAAAGATACAAAAGAAGAGAGCACTCATAATTTCTAGACAAGGGAAAGAATTTTTTCTTATTCCAAAAGTCATATATCAACATATACTTTACAGCTTAGGAGAAAGAAACAGAGGCATTCAGATCTCCATTCCAAACAGGTTCAGGACTGTACCAACTTCCCAGGAGTAATGCATATACATTCAATCTTGAATTCAATTAAGGAAGAAAAGAAGCAAGAAAATCAACACCCAAGTTTACCATTAGCTCCAATCTGATAGAACTGTTTAAAAAGGTTGCCCTAAGATTCCAAGGGTCTTATAATTGCACATTAACAAAAGACATAGATTACTATAAACGGAAAAACATATATGTTCAATATCAGTACACAATCTTTGCCCAAATAAAACAATCTTCCCTTTACCCAGGACTCGAATCATTCTAGACTACAAGTTAGGGTACCCACTATTATTACTTATTAATAGGTAACACTATCTATTTCTAGTCGTTATAGTGGATAATTTGTAATTGTGTTTCAAGGATACCAAACAAATAGCACTTCCAGTATTACTAGATGATTTCAAATGTTAGATTTCAAGGTCACTACAGGAGAAATCAACACAATCCCATCCCTTCCAAGTACAAAACTGATTTCCATCCATGCAGATCCAGGATTACCCACATGTTGTTAAGAATTAGAGTTCCTCAAAGCAAGATTTCTCTCGGTCAAGCTGTGTTCCCATTAACCAAGCAAGTCGTAAAGAAAACAACAGCTACACTAATATTTCATCTCATACAAAACCCATAATCATTGACCATCTAGACCCTTTTCACAGACGTGCAGGCTTAAATTTAACATATTTCTTATGCATGTGACTAAATCAGTCGAGATCAAAAGAAGGAACTACATCTTCATCACAATTCAATTATATATTAACATGAAGTTATCAAGTAATAAAAGAGCTCTTGTGACCAAGCAATAATCAATAAACCAACCAAATTAGACACAACAATTCTTTCCATGTCATTCTTCAAACATGAAATCATCCAACGCAATCATCTGACATGGTACAGTTAGGAACTCATTACCTCAGTCAAACAAGAGACTAGGAAACAACATATACAGAAATCGAACCCTTATGTAAACACAACAAGGACTTCAACTGAAGTCAAATCAACATGTAAACACTGCAAGGACTTAAACTGAAGTCGAATCAACATGTAAACACAGCAAGGACTTCAAATGAAGTCAACTTCATATGAAAACACTGTAAGGACTTCAACATAAGTCAAATCAATAAAGTAATTACAGAAAGGACTTCAACAGAAGTCAAAACAACATGCAAACATAACAAGGACTTCAACAGAAGTCGAACCAACATGAAAACACAACAAGGACTTCAACAGAAGTTGAATTCATATGAAAACATTGCAAGGACTTCAACAGCATCTTCGTATAACCAGGGATTCCCAAATCAACAAGAGAAGAAGAAAACCAATACATTGCTTCCAGTCAAGCCAACTGTACAAAAAAAATCATCTGAACAAAGTTGTTCTAATGAAAGCATTTGAAGGAAAGCAAGATTTTTTAAAAGTTAGGGCCTATCATGCCTGATAGTGTCGCTTAAAATTTTGAAGAAGACCTCTGAATGTGCTCGCACCTTCTCTTCTTCTTCCACGATAGATTAAACAACAATAAATTGTTACCTTCATGCCTTATAAACTTTCCTCGACAAAGAAGGGAGCTAGAAATTCTCAAAGTTGCCATGCAACACAGAGTAGATGACTGGTTCGAAGAACTAGTGCTCAAGCAAAGTGAAAAATGGAATGCATGGAAAACCAAACAACCAAACAATATTCCATTTGCATGCCTTCCCAAGCAATCCGTGCTTGGGAACCAAAGTTCATTAATTGAATTAACTGCCATCCTCCCGCCTATTCTCCATTACCACTGACCACCAAAATTGGTGATCGCCAAAAGAAAACAAACAAACACTCCCATACTTGGTGATACTGCCATGTCAGGTCACATTAGCCATTTGTAACCTCCACCAAACCTGACAGCATCCCAAGTCCGTCAACCTTATCCCGCTCATAAATGCCATGGAAACCACTACCCATGACTCGCGACCCTTCATAGGTTCCCCTCCATTCTTATCATTAGTTAAGATAGGTTAGATCATAGGGTTAAGACATTAGTCTCCCTTCCATAGCGCTAGGTGTAGTTAACTCTTAGGAGCATTAAGCTTATAGTTTAGGGCTAGGTTGGATTAGAAATTATTTTAACCAATAGGTTATAGTTTAGGTTAATGTTATTAACCTTAACGAATCAAATCTAGGTCTCCAAAATAGGACCACTCAAAGTTAGAGTCCATACAGGGTTAAACATTCATGTAAAGGATTCTATATGGCATCACTAAATTAAGCTTACGGTATACACATGAACATCTTACCTGGCTTAAGGTCTAGGCCTTCCTGATGTTACGATATCTGTAACCAAAGTCCATTTATCATGATCAGCCTGAGTTAAACTCCGGGATTGATCATTCAAACTCATTCAGACCTTGTAACTTTCATAAGGTCAATAAATTTTGTTCATCCTAAATAATCTTAAAACATTCCTTGGATCAATGCAACTGATCCAAGGCTGAGTCATAAGGATGGATAAATCCACAATTCATCCAGAAATCAAATTGGACTCAAGTGCAAAGAATGAAAGAAACAAAAGAGTCCAAGCATATTCTGGCTCAGTCAAAGATCTTCAAGAGAAAAGAAGATACAATCCATATCAAGCATGACTTCACAAACCGAGGGAACATGTCCTTAAACAGAAGAAATTATATATCAACACTTGAATGCTCAGGAGAAAGTAACAATAGTGCAGGGTGTTACATGCCTCCCTCCTAAAATATTCATCGTCCCGATGATTACATCATTTGATTTACCTTCAGGTCAATCAATTTATTAGTTCGCAATACAAAATACTATTTCCAACTTGAATAATTCCATAAATCAATGTCATGATATAATTTATTCAACCTGAATAATGTTTGCCTCCAAGTTGGCTTACATAAAGACATGAAAAAGATAAGTTCATAATAATTAATTTTTTTTGTCAATAGATTCCATTCTGTTCAAAAAGAAAGGGAAAAGAAAATTTCATATCTTCCAGTTTTTCCCAAGTTGCACTTTCTTCGTTAAACTGGTCCCACTGGACCTTACATTGCTGTATTTTACAATTTCTCAAATACAATTGGTGAGTTTCCAGCACTCGTGTGGGTTTAACCACAATTATTCCTGGGTCTTGGGCCTGTAGGGAATTCCAATTTAAAACATGTGACAAGTCTGAAATGTATTTCTTAAGCAAATAAATATGGAAAACATCATGCATGCGAGACAAAGCAGGTGGTAATGCTAATCGGTAAGCTACAAGATTAATTATTTCGACAATTTCGAAAGGTCCCACATAGCGAGGTGATAGCTTGGTAGCCTTGCCAAAAGTTATAGAACTCTTTCTGGGTTTAACACGAAGAAAAACCTTTTCACCAAGTTCAAACTTTCGATCAACCCACTTTAGGTTAGCATAGCTCTTCTACCTATCTGCTGCTTCTTTCAATCGTTCACGAATCATCTTAACTTGTTGTTCCATTTCAGTGAGGATTTCTGGTCCAATTACCACTCTATCCTCAATACTATCCCAACTAACAGGGGTTCTACACTTTCTTCCATAAAGTGCCTCAAAAGGTGCCATTTTAAGAGAAGAGTGATATGTGTTATTGTATGCAAACTCAACTAATGGGAGATACTCTTCCCATTTATACTGTTGATCCATGCAATACATTCGTAACATATCTTCCAACACCTGATTTACTCTCTCAGTTTGTCCATCCGTTTCCGGGTGATATGCAGAACTGAAAGTTAGTTTCATTCCAAGAGCTGTATTAAGTGTTTGCCAAAATCTTGATGTCATTCTAGCGTCCCTGTCAGATATAATCAATTCTGGTACTCCATTTAACTTGAAAATTTTGTGCACAAATATTTTTGCAAACACTGGAGAATCATCCTTCAGATTTCCAGTGATGAAATGAGCTACCTTTGTTAGTTTGTCTACAACTACCAAGATAATATCATGTTTATTTCTCAACATAGGAAACCCTTGTACAAAGTCCATGCTTATTACTTGCCATTTATACTGCGGTATGCTATGGGGATATAATAGTCCAGCAGGGTGCATGTGTTTTGCCTTAACCCGCTGACATTCCAGACAATGAGTCACAAGATCAATAACATCTTTTTTCATTCCTTTCCAGAATTATTGCTGTTTTAGATCAGCGAGCATTTTAGTAATACCCGGGTGTCCAGAAAAGGGTGAATTATGAAATTCAACTAACAATTTCTTTCTCAAATCATTTAGCAAAGGTACATATACCCTGTTTTCATAACGTAAGATTCCTTCATTATCAAAATGAAAACCTTTATACCTTTCATCTTTTGGTTCTGCAGCAAGTGTTGCTTTTACTTGTTGAAAGTATATATCAAATTCTGAGGCACTTTTTACCTCATCTTTAAACTGAGTTCTTAATGTTATAAGAGCATAAATGTGCTTCCTATGACTTAGAGCATCTGCTACTCTATTCTCTTTTCCTTTGATGTAACTAATATCAAAATCATATTGAGATAAAAAATCTAACCACCTTCGTTGTCTTGCATTTAGGTTAGGCCGAGTGAAAATATATTTCAGCCCTAAATGATCAGTTTTCAACTCAAAAGGTTTCCCAAGTAAATAGTGTCTCCATACTTGAAGCGCATGAACAATTGCAGTAAGCTCTAAATCATGAGGGGAATAATTCAGCTCATGTAACTTAATTTTTCTACTTCCATATGCTATGACTTGATCATTTTGTAACAAAACACCTCTAAGGCCTTCCCCAGAAGCATCCGTTACAACAGTAAAGTTTCCATTAGGGTCCGATACAGCTAATATAGGTGTTGAAGTCAACTGGATTTTCAAACTTTTAAAAGCAGTTTCACACTTATCATTCCAAATAAATTTCCTATCCTTCTTCTGTAATGAAGTTATCGGTGCAGCCACTTTAGAAAAATTCTTTACAAATTTTCTATAATAACCAGCAAGGCCCATGAAGCTTCTTACTTCGTGTACATTCTTTGGTGCAGGCCACTCGGTTATTGCCACTATTTTTGAAGGATCCACAAAAATTCCTTCTTTACTAATGACATGACCCAAATAGTGAACTTCAGTATCGAAGAAAGAACATTTGGATAACTTACCATATAACTTTCTTTTTCTCAAAATTTCCAAAACTATCTTCAAATGCTCATTGTGCTCTTCGATACTTTTAGAATATATGAGAATATCGTCCAAGAATACAAGCACAAACTTATCCAAATATTCTTGAAAGATATTATTCATTAAGTTCATAAAAGCTACGGGTGCATTAGTTAATCCAAAGGGTAGAACCATGAATTCATAATGTCCGCACCTATTTTGGAAAGTTGTTTTATGAATATCTTCTTCTTTAATCCTTAATTGATGATAAACAAATCGAATATCTATCTTGGAATAAACCACTGCTCCATGCATCTGATCAAATAGATCATCAATTCTTTGAAGTGGGTATCTGTTCTTAATTGTTTCTTTGTTTAACATCCGATAATCAATACACAGTCTAAGTGTTCCATCTTTCTTTTTTACAAATATTACTGGCACTCCCCAAGGTGAAACACTTGGTCTAATCAAACCCTTAGACAAAAGTTCTTGCAATTGTGCCTTAAGCTCGACTAACTCTATAGTAGTCATCTGATAAGGTGCCTTAGAAATAGGTTTCATCCCTGGTTTGATTTCAATGGTGAAGTCAAATTCCCTTTTGGGTGGTAAACCTGGTAATTCCTCTGGAAATACATCCTTGAAACTTTGCAACAGTGGGAATCATTTCATGGAATCACCATCTTCTTCTGAAAATTCAGATATCTTTACTACATATAAGGTACATCCTTTGTTTTTAGCCTTTTTAAGTTACATAGCCGACAGTTTCCTAACTAAAATTTCCCGTTTCACACCTTGAATCTCTGCTACTTTCAGCTGATAATCTAAACATCTTATATTCTTTTCAAAGTAGTCTACTTTTGCTTTATGGTTAGCTAACCAATTGACATCGATGACAACGTCATAGGATCCCAAAGGTGTAACATAGAGGTCAACTTCCATGGAAAAGTTAGGTAAGTCAAGGACTGCCCCAAAAAGACACATACTCACTGTATGAACAGAGTTATTACCATACTATACAGTCTAAGATTTATCCATTTTTCCATCTTTTCTTTTAAGTTTAGAAGTAATTTTACTAGAAATAAAACATTCAGTAGCTCCTGTATCAAAAAGAATAGTGAAAGGTATGCCAAATAACTTACCTGGAACTTATATAGGTGTCACTTGCTTTTCAGCCTGCTTGTCTGCTACTGCAGCATGTATCTTATGCTGCTGATTACGATCATCCTTCTTCAAAGGGCACTGATTTTCGTAGTGGTCTTTGCCACAATTATAGCAGCCTCCTACAGGTCCCTTTTTAGGCTCAAAATTATTTTCAGCCTTAAAATTATCACGTTGTCCTCCATAGGGCTTCTGCCCATTGTTATAATTTTTGGCAAAAATATCCCTTATATTTCCAGCAGGCTTATTTGCTGTCATTTTCTTATTATTATCCACTGGAAACTTACTTATGTTTCCAAACTTTTTCCATGGCCCCTTCTTGGGTGCAAGTGAAGTTGAAGAAGGGTTTACAATCTTCTTCCGCAATTCCTCTTTATGAGTAGAAATAGCCTTTAATTTCTGTTCTTGCCTTATGGATTTTTCAACAACCCCTTCCATAGTGGTTGGGATGTGAACATCGACCTCTCCTCCTATCACGGGATTTAGTCCCATGATGAATTTCTGGATTCTGAACTTCTCATCAGTTTGATACTGCGGTACATACTTAAGGAGTTTCATAAACAGCTCCCAGTATTTAGTTACCGTTAGCTTTCCTTGAGCTAAGTTCTGGAATTCTGTCATTTTCTGATCATAGAAAAGTTGTGGCGGCCAACGTTGCCTAAAATAGCCTTTAAATTGATCCCAAGTGATATTGGTCTCATCAATATTTAGCTCAGCTTTACGGCTGTCCCACCACAAAGATGCTTCATGGGAAAATTAATAGGCTCCCCAAATAGCTTTGGTTTCCTCCGAGAAGTTTCTTATTGAAAAGTACTTCTCCATCTCGCTGAGCCAGTTCTCAACTCCATCTCCTAATTTGGTGCCATCATATTTAGGTGGACTTATCCTTTTTATATCATTAGTGAGTTCTGTTGCCAACCTGGCCTTTTTGTTTTCAAGTTGGACAGGTACATTTCCAGTGTTATTACCAACACCCATATCGGGGTTATCCTCAGGAGGTAGCTGATTGTTGTTACCAGCTTCATCATCCTCCTCATTTCCCATTACTTGATGTTCAAGTACAGCCAAACAATCTCTTGTGTCCAATAGGGAAGCAAGGATCTCATCAAGTTTTTGGGTTGTTGCCACCCCTCCCTCTGGTGGAGCATTATTCACAACATTCCCTCTTGTTCTAACCATTTTCTATTACAAGAAAATTCAGGTTTTTATCATATTATGGACATAATAGGTCAAAGAGTTGCAACCTTCAGCTCTGATACCAAGATGTAACATTCCCATTTTAGTACATTAGAACAAGAATTTTTTATTTTGATAAGTGCTTCCTAGTTCTAAATACATAATTTAGAACTCACAGATCATAACAATCATTCTTATAACAGATAACCATATGCAGCTGTAATGACTCGGTGTACCACCGATCTATTCATTCCATGACTCGGTGATCTACCAATCTATTCATGGGTATCATAGAGTTGTCATTTTTATCTTAACACTTCACTCTTGCGGTTCTCTTCCCTAATCTGGGATTTCAATATGCTCTTTCCAAGGACCCTATCTGAATAATTGTTACCATTATTCATTAGCATCACATCCCTTAGACTAGGTGACATAGGACAACGCAATCAGTAGCTTGCGATACTTTGGCCAAATATTTGAAACATACTGTTCATGTCTTATATTCCTTGATGGCATACTCGTCAATCTAGAATATGTCCTTCACCCCACTCCGATGTTAAATAGAATGTCTTATACTGACTTCTGTTAGCCTCCCCTATCCCAAGTCATTCACTCAGGAACGGGTTAGTAACATGACACATGTTATAAGGATGCTCTTGAAGAATAGGGTAAGCTGACATACTGGGTCAACCACTATTAACCCCATGTGTCAAGGTACCCCGAGTCTCCAAGGGCAGCCTCGTAACATGACTATGGTCCTAACCAGTCCCAGAGGAAAAACTTGTTCAAGTTTCAGGTGTAAATCTTAACGATCAATGCAAAGGGTGTTGCCATATGTCACCTGCATTGTTGTATCCTTGAGAAGATCATAATCTTCTCGAAGGTACAACCCTGCAGTCGACATGTGTCGACATCCTACAAAACTACCTCGTAAAGATTTACATAACTTCAAGGAGTTACTTAAGTTGAGTTGAAATTGAATTTAAGACTCTTCTAACTGGGTAGTCTTTTCCCAATCCCTAGGTTCCACACCTTTGAGTTGCCTTACGCAATTAAGTTCAATTTCACAGAGAGAAGTTTAATAAGATTTGAGACCTCATCAAGGAGATCATTGGTTCCCAATAATCTTATTCCTTATAATTGGGAAATAGCCCTAAGTCCTCTCAAAAGGAAGCTAACTAAACCCATAAGGGTTTATATCAACTCCGAAGACTGAAATATATCTTACTTATTGTTATTAAGATATAGTGATTTAAAACCATCAATTACGTTGTCTTGAATTAGATCATGGATAGGGAGTAATAGATTACTCTTCCTGTTATCAGCTACCTATTAGGGTGTAGTTTAACCTTAACTTCTCGAAAGGCAGTGGACTAATTTCCAATTTAGCCTTATTCATAACATAAAAGAATTACTATTCATTCACGAAGTATTCGGTCACATAATTTTTACAAGGCCTACTTAGAGAATCCAACTAACTCCCATGGTATACAATAATAAAAATGCACTTACATTCAATCAGACCTAAGAAGTTCAATCCAACAAATAAAAATGCAGCCACATAAGTAACAATCTCCCCATTTCATTCATTTCCAGACCATACATTTACAACTTATGCACTTCGGCACATTTGATACAATAATCAACATCAAAAGAATATCTTTCTTCCTATAGTACAATTTGAGAAATCAAGTTGAAATTCATCATAAAAACCAGATTAAACAATCTGAGCATCATATCAGATCTGTGTGCCTTTACCACTTACGATGTCCATCTACAAAAATTGCTAGCACAGGTCAGTTCAGTGAACTGAGCATGATAAGCACTAATTCTTAAAACAATTGCATTCCACCAATTGTTCTCATTAAACAACCTGTTTAAATGAAATCATTTCTTCAAATCCTTAAACATGAATCAGGCTAATCATCTTTCTACAATTCTAATACGACTTTAACGCATAAATCATATTATAGCTGCCAGTTAAACCTAAATATTTTTCAGAAGATTCATCATATATATTAGAAACTAAGAAGAACAAAATGAATCCACAACATCCATCCATCTGAAAACCAAGGACAGTAATAATCCAACAAAATTACTCCATTCAAGAATGAATTCCCATCAGTACATGTATCTAACAGATATGCATTTAACAATTCAAGCAAAGACATATTACAACCTCCAGCAAGTTCAACTGACGGGATTCCTTTATATTCATAGCATTATTTCAATGACATTGATAAGTATACCAACTCCTACTACTATACTATTTTTATAAAAGTGGATAACCGAACAACTCAAACAGGATAATAATATAACCGTCGATAAGGAAGAAGACTCCGGTCAAGAGTCAGTACTTACCAGTCTCTCCTTATAAATTTAACAATCTATTCTTCTTATGCCCGTACCGTAG
The DNA here is from genome assembly GCA_019776745.2 of Taxus chinensis. Classification (NCBI taxonomy): domain Eukaryota; kingdom Viridiplantae; phylum Streptophyta; class Pinopsida; order Cupressales; family Taxaceae; genus Taxus; species Taxus chinensis. Next base: position 479,540,246 of record CM034154.1, on the reverse strand, counting down.
AGTTCACATAAAGATACAAAAGAAGAGAGCACTCATAATTTCCAGACAAGGGAGAGAATATTTTCTTATTCCAAAAGTCATATATCAACATATACTTTACAACTTAGGAGAAAGAAACAGAGGCATTCAGATTTCCATTCCCAACAGGTTCAGGACTGTACCAACTTCCCAGGAGTAATGCATATACATTCAATCTTGAATTCAATTTAAGGAAGAAGAGAAGCAAGAAAAATCAACACCCAAGTTTACCATTAGCTCCAATCTAATAGAGCTGTTTAAAAAGGTCGCCCTAAGATTCCAAGGGTCTTACAATTGCACATTAACAAAAGACACAGATTACTATAAACGGAAATACATATACGTACAATATCAGTACTCAATCATGGCCCAAATAAAACAGTCTTCCCTTCACCCAGGACTCGAATCATTCTAGACTATGAGTTAGGGTACCCACTATTATTACTTATTGATAGGTAACACTATCTATTTCCAGTCGTTATAGTGGATAATTTGTAATTGTGTTTCAAGGATAGCAAACAAATAGCACTTCCAGTATTACTAGATGATTTCTAATGTTAGATTTCAAGGTCACTACAGGTGAAATCAACACAATCCCATCCCTTCCAAGTACAAAATCTGATTTCCATCCATGCAGATCCAGGATTACCCACACGTTATTAAGAATCAGAGTTCCTCAAAGCAAGATTTCTCTCGGTCAGGCTGTGTTCCCATTAACCAAGAAAGTCATAAAGAAAACAACAGCTACACTAATATTTCATCTCATACAGAACCCATAATCATTGACCATCCAGACCATTTTCACAGAGGTGCAGGCTTAAATTTAACATATTTCTTACACATGTGACTAAATCAGTCGAGCTCAAAAGAAGGAACTACAGTTTCATCACAATTCAATTATATATTCACCTGAAGCTATCAAGTAATAAAAGAGCTCTTGCGACCAAGAAATAATCAATAAACCAACCAAATTAGACACAACAATTCTTTCCATGTCATTCTTCAAACATGAAATCATCCAATGCAATCATCTGACATGGTACAGTTAGAAACTCATTACCTCAGTCGAACAAGAGACTAAGAAACAACATATACAGAAGTCGAACCCTTATGTAAACACAGCAAGGATTTCAACAGAAGTTGAATCAACATGTAAACACAGCAAGGACTTCAACTGAAGTCGAATTCATATGAAAACACTGCAAGGACTTCAACAGAAGTCGAATCAATAAAGTAATCACAGCAAGGACTTCAACAGAAGTCGAACCAACATGCAAACACAGCAAGGACTTCAACAGAAGTCGAACCAACATGTAAACACAGCAAGGACTTCAACAGAAGTCGAATTCATATGAAAACACTGCAAGGACTTCAACAGAGTCTTCGTATAACCAGGGATTCCCAAATCAACAAGAGAAGAAGAAAACCAATACAGTGCTTCCATCCAAGCCAACTGTACAAAAAAAAGAAATCATCTGAACAAGGTTGTTCTAATGAAAGCATTTGAAGGAAAGCAAGATTTTTAAAAGTTAGGGCCTATCAAGCCTAATAGTGTCACTTAAAAATTTGAAGAAGACCTCTGAATGTGCTCGCACCTTCTCTTCTTCTTCCACGATAGATTAAACAACAATAAATTGTTACCTTCATGCCTTATAAACTTTCCCTGACAGAGAAGGGAGCTAGAAATTCTCAAAGTTGCCATGCAACACAAAGTAGACGACTGGTTCGAAGAACCAGTGCTCAAGCAGAGTGAAAAATGGAATGCATGGAAAACCAAACAACCAAACAATATTCCATTTGCATGCCTTCCCAAGCAATCCACGCTCGGGAACCAAAGTTCATTAATTGCATTAACTGTCATCCTCCCACCTATTCTCCATTGCCACCGACCACCAAAATTGGTGATCGCCAAAAGAAAACAAACAAACACTCCCATACTTCATGATACTACCACGTCAGGTCACATTAGCCATTTGCAACCTCCACCAAACCTGACAGCATACCAAGTCCTTCAACCTTATCCCCCTCATAAATGCCATGAAAACCACCGCCCATGACTCGTGACCCTTCTTAGGTCCCCCTCCATTCTTATCATTAGTTAAGATAGGTTAGATCATAGGGTTAAGACATTAGTCTCCCTTCCATAGCGCTAGGTGTAGTTAACTCTTAGGAGCATTAAGCTTATAGTTTAGGGCTAGGTTGGATTAGCAATTATTTTAACCAATAGGTTATAGTTTAGGTTAAGGTTATTAACCTTAACGAATCAAATCTAGGTCTCCAAAATAGGACCACTCAAAGTTAGAGTCCCTACAGGGTTAAACATTCCTGTAAAGGATTCTATTTGGCATCACTAAATCAAGCTTACGATATACACATGAACATCTTACCTGGCTTAAGGTCTAGGCCTTCCTGATGTTACGATATCTGTAACCAAAGTCCATTTATCATGATCAGCCTGAGTCAAACTCTGGGATTGATCATTCAAACTCATTCAGACCTTGTAACTTTCGTAAGGTCAATAAATTTTGTTCATCCTGAATAAGCTTAAAAAATTCCTTGGATCAATGCAACTGATCCAAGGCTGAGTCATAAAGATGGATAAATCCACAATTCATCCAGAAATCAAATTGAACTCAAGTGTGAAAAATGAAAGAAACAAAAGAGTCCAAGCATATTCTGGCTCAGTCAAAGATCTTCAAGAGCAAAGAAGATACAATCCATATCAAGCATGACTTCACAAACCGAAGGAACATGTCCTTATACAGAAGAAATCATATATCAACACTTGAATGCTCAGGAGAAAGTAACAACAGTTTAGGGTGTTACAACCATCATATATATACTTGAAAGTACGTGTGTCAATACTTTGTATAAAAAAATATAAATAAGTCTCTAAAAAATATCATATCCAACTCACCTCTTCGACACACACGCCGGTATTTATAAGTCATAAATCAAAAATAAAAAAACAATCTCCATGATCTCATCATCCATGGGAGGGCCTGGTTCTTCTGCCACTCTCTCATGTCCCCTCACCTAGCCTCTGTCTCTGTGCATTGGTCACCTCCTACTAGAAATGCCTATGATTACTGTGGCTCCCTAATCTATGGATGCGATGACACCCCTATGATGAACTACCAAAACTATGGGTCCATGATATGGACCCATAACTACATGAATGTGAGCATGCAACTACCTAATGTGCTTTATCGGTAGCATACTTGATAATATGGAGATCAAGATCTATAATATGATCTTCATAATATCTAGCCTCAACCACAACCTCTCTGTATCGGTCCATCAATACCACCTGTGGTGGTGGCATCACTCCACTACTTTTGTGTCCCCATCCTTGAGGCTATGGACCCTATCCCTGTCCCTATCCCTATCCCTATGGCTGTGGATCATGTTATAGTATCTATACATATGATGATGGACCATGTCCCTATATCTATGTACCATCATGTACCCTTGGAGGTGAAGGAGGGGTAACCTTATGTCCCTCGTCACCGGCCTGAGCCTATGTTGTCATTAACTATATTTTTAATGTGACCACATGTGCCTATAAAGTAGTAACCTAGTTCTACAGTCCCATCAACTACTCTCACATCCTATCTCTCTCATTGATAATAGTGTCCAAATCAGGCTATCCTGGCCTAGCTTGTGCCACTCGTAACTGTGTTGTCCACCATTGTCTATACCCATATGTACACCCAACATCATTTATCATCTCATCAACTACTTATTCCTCCACTCCTACTAGTGGTTATGGATGTGGAAGAGGTAATTTCCTATCCATATTAACCTTGATGATACTGTGGGAATGAATGGGGCACATTCTGTTGTAAGCCAAAATTTCATCTAACTTGATCTACGTGTATGAGCTCGTGCTCCTCTGCCCTGCTCCCTTGAACCCATCTCAAAAGATATAGACCCTCCAGCTCCTCCTCCATTCCTGTGAACTCTGGGTAAGTGAGGTATGGACTCCATAGAATCTCTATAGGTGATAAGCTATCTAGTACCCATCGATAGTATGAAATATGTTGAGTCACCCCATCTACCATTGCCTACTCTCCTATTAGCATCCATCACTTGTATCCTACCTTGTATACACCCACGTACCAACCCTATCATGGTAGACCTAGTGGAAAAAGGAACATAATGTGGTCATATGCCCAATAGTGTAATAGATAAGTGCAACAGAGACCGAATCAGTGTATCCTCCTATAGGCCCAAATAGCCTTGTACAACTGAACCAAGTAAGCTAGTACCCATGTAAAACAAACCTTATTAAAAACCATGTCCTCCAGAACTCCCATCAAGGCCCATGGAAACCTCCCACCCTATGAGTCTAGAAGGGCAAAACAATTAATGCCCAACATCATCAACACTAAAAGATAGGTCTCCTGAGGATGCACCATATACATCACTCCATAACTGATACTTGCACTATGGTATGTCATCTTTTCCATGATTGACTCAAACATGGTAATCGTATGATCTACCACATCTATAGATGACAACTGATAAATTTGATCCCCAATGATCAAAAGCTGCAAAATTCTGTATACATCCTCTAATGTGACAGTCATCTCTCCCTTTGGCAGATGGAAGATGTTGGTATCTGGGTCCCATCTATCAATGAGGGCTACCATCATACTGTGATCTCATGCAATCCTCCTGTACCTCCTCACCACACCTAGCCCAAATACTCGCATGTGCTCCCAATCCTCCTCTATAATGGTGGGTATCATATATACTAGAAAAGGTGGAAGTCGGTCCCTCATAGTCATCTACTACCTATCCTATATCATCAACACCCACAAAAGTTAATTATTTTCCCTCAATTTTCTATTCAAAACTTGACCTTGCCTAATATTTACCATGCCTTACCTAGACCGTTTACCCTCACCAAACCTCCTTAAAAAATTCATATTCTTCCCTATCCTATGGGAGAACTACATCAGCCTGAGGCCCTTTTTGTAATGGCTATGTAGGCAGCACTTAGAAGACATGGGGTCTTCGGAGGTTATCTCGACCCACTCCATTCCACTATTTTCTCCCTTTTCTAATTTTACCTATCTTCCCTCTCACTTGTTCACCTATTGACCTACCCACCCCATCCCTCCCAAAATCATCCTATCACATCATCTTTCCCCCAAAACCTTTCCTAAGACTTCTCTTTTCCACCATACCCAACCTCACACTCCCTTAGATGGCCTAAAATCAACATTTTCTTACACTTTGTTATTTAACTGAGAAACCGGCATTGGTTCTCCCATCGATGATAGTACTCTTCATTGACTGGAGCTGGTTATTCAACCGACACCGACTGAAATTAGTTACTGGTTCGTCCCCAAGGCCAAACCCCCAAGCACTTTAATTGCAAAAAATTCAAAAAATACACCCAAATCAGCACCAATTGGACCTAAGTTCATTTTCACCCCTAATTAATCTAATTACACCCTCTCATTCCCTGATTTCACCCCAATTTCAATAAAATTTCACAAAACAATACAATTTACATTTCCATTACCTATAATTCTACAAAACCAAGCTTAAATCTTAACTCCTACCTCTATTCACTGGCGCCTCCATGTTGGGATGGCTGGAGCCTGAACTGGAGCACCCCCAAATCCTTCCCCTGCCTCTACCATGCCAAATAGCTCCTAAATCTCCAACCAATCAGATAACTACATGTGGGCCACAAAATCACATCCTCCACCCACTTATCTCACCCCAACTTATTCTCTTGACACTATTTTTTGTCTTCCTCCCAAATAACCTCTCCTCTATTCATTTTCCAACTCAACCAATGCTTAAATGAGCACGTTTTTGGTGGGATTCCATTTTTATCTCTCCATTTTGATAACCAATGTCGATCAGATCTTGCCCTAGGTGACCGGTATCAGTTCCCTTTGAACTAGCATCAGTCACCCTACATATAACCCAATATGCTTCATTTTCCCTAATTTTTGCTCTCGCTTGCCTTTTTCTAGCCGAAAAAGCCCTAAAACCTCCCTACATGCTCACCTAACATCCTCACCACCTCACCAACTCCCTACAGATACTTAGGGGAACATTTTCCTTCACCTAGGCCTTACCCATGACCTTACCTGTATACCTTCACCACCCTGACCTTACCCATGACCTTACCTGTATACCTTCACCTAGGACTATTAAGGTGGTTACCTTAACCATAGTTGGAATATTATGTCCTATGTGGATTCTAAGCTAAGGTAATAAGGGTTTACCTATTACCTATTACCTATTACTAAATTTCTTAAGTGACACCCTAAACTAAGTTATTATGTTTAAGGTTATGGATTTGGAAATAACCTAAGGCAAATAATGTGTACCTAGGACTATGGTTGAATCTTAACCTAATGACAATCTAACCTAAAATAATACTAAACTAAGGGGTACCTAAGGGTTGCATGGTAAGTTGTGAGTCGGTGGCGATGGTTTCTAAGGTATTTATGAGATTTGATTTTGAATTTAATAATCTTTAAACAACAAGTTTTGGCCAAGACATGGGGAGCTAGAAAGATGTTTAGCCGACATCATCTCTAAAATTAAAAATGCATGCAAAGTTTGAAATGGAGCTCTCCGAATTTGGATGATAGTGGTATGGAGAATTAGGTGGGAGAGTTGGTTGTCCTTGCATTAATGAGCCTTGGTCATGGCGAAGAAACCATCTTGGAAGACATGCAAGAAGATTTTATAGGGGTTGTTTGGTCATTTTCTCTTTGCGATTTTTTCTCTGCATGTAGGTTTTGGGTTCTTCAAACCAATAGTTCTATTTCCAATCCTTTGTTATTTTTACCACCTCTGAGCTATTTTTGACCCAGTGGAAGTATAAGAGGCAATAGGAAGTTTGGAATTATTGACATCGCTTGGAAAAAGGAAAAGATTGTGGGAGGCTTGGTTGGAAATCTTCTACAAATCGATAGAAGATCTATCATGCATGATAGGCTCTACCCATTAAGTTGTTCTTATTTTTACTAAACATCTTCATTAAAAGAACTCTGCTCTTGGAAACAAGTGGGTTTTTTTTATATATGATACATATTTTGATTTATGCTTGTATTTTCTGTCACTATTTATACCTGTCTGGTTACTACTTGATGAGATATGATTTAGGTTTGTTCCTTTGTTGGAAGAATGAACAAATTTGGCTTTAACCATTGTGTAAACTAAATGTTGTTGAATTTGGTATACCTCTGTGGACTGTGCAAAATGGTTAGAGGAATGCAGTGTTTGATAAAAATATTCAAGTTAAACTTGTTTTCCTTTATTGGAAGAATGTAAGATGAGTGACATCTTTTGTAGTTATTCGAAGTTGTTTTCGATTCTTGTTACTCCTATTTAATCCTTGCTAATTGGTTGTTAGGAATCTTAGTTTTGTGGATTCAATCTTGTTCTAAATAATAGAACCATGTCTTAATTTTTCTGAGCTTGATATAATTTGATTGAGTGAAATCATGTTGGTCTACTCTAAATTAGTTAATGGATATCAATGCTGAGAAAGGCTACATTTCGGTTTGTTCTCCTCTGTTTGATATTCTGAGCAGGCATGTTTAGCTCATGCTTGCATTTATATAATGCCATTTTTGTTTTCTCACCTTATGTTTGAAAATAATTTTCAAAGACCCAACTGGTCTTGGGCTCTAAATGAGCTCCCTTGATATAAATCTAACTGGAAGTAAAGATGTTAATTTTTTTTGTCACCATTAGGGAAAGACTTATCAATTTTTTTCAGAGTCCTTGTAGAGGTATGGTTGTGTGCTTCAGGAATTACCCTTATCGATTTATCTGGTTGGATTTACTGGTTTCTTGCACTCTAATTTACGTTTTTTATGATACTGAAGAGTTGGGATATCTAAGTAAAACTATTGATTAGATTAGTCTTGTCTACCTTAGGGAATTGGGAAGGAAATTTATAGTTTTCTCTTCTCTTTTGGACTCGACTTTGAGCATATGGTTGGAGTCTTGTCACTTTTGTTGTTTCTTCTTGAGATCGGTTTAGAGTCTGGAACTCTTTTTCCAAACTCATATGGTGTTCCTTGATTTCTATGAGAAGGGAGTATGGGGTAACTTGAAGGTAAGTTGGGGCAGTCAAACTTTCATTTGATATCTTTGATTTTATGTATTATCTTTTGAAAAGAAATCAGAATTTCATGGGGGTGTTTTACTCCATCGTTTTTCTCTTTCGCTCTCTGATTGGAAAATAAGAAAAATTCTTAGTGGATGTTATTAACATTGGGATGAATTTAATATTAAGTTATTATTCTTGCTACTTTGAAAACTTGTATCAATTGAAGGTATTTGTTTAATCAATTCGAGTGATAGTCTCTGTAGTACTAAGATTGTTCTCATTATTTGACTTGCTAGTTTCTGTCATATATCTATATACATCAATTCAATTTCGATTATGCTTTTTGTGTTGCAATGATTATTAAAATCAGATGGTGCTCGGTAGGGATCTATTTTAGTTCTCTTTGAATATCGATTGTGTTTCTCCTTTTGAAGGATGGAATGATGAGACTATATCTCTTCCTTTTTGTTGACATCCTTTCCTCTCTTTTCTGAGTTAAGGAATTCATTTATGTTTTTCTTCGAAATATGAAGAGAATTATATGTTGTCATCTCTCTTATCTGAGTTGTGGAATGCAATGTTGTTATCTTCAAACTCTGAGGGAAGTTCTGAGTCATTTATTTCTCTTTTCTTGTCTTTTTCCTCACCTGCATTACTCTTGTTTAAGGATATGACCCGTTTAGTTTTATTATTTAATGGGATTGCAAAGTGATTAGTTTGGATATAATCCTTTACTTCTTCTCCTTGACTTGTGTTGATTGGAGTCTATTTTTTGTAATGTGTTACCAATGTCTGGTGTAAATAAATGAATAATAAATACCATATTTCTAACCCATTGAGGCTTAACCTAAAACTTAGGATTTATCTTGGGCTTTTGATTAGCGTGTAGTACCTTAAATAGGAATCTCTTACTTTAAGATGTTGATGGATCATCCTAAAATATTTCTTGAAGTTTGAATTAGCTTGGCTGTAGGTGTTTGATGATGGAACATGTTAATGTTGAGTATGATGGATCCTTGCTTCTTAGAATAACTCTATTTTAGGGAAATAATAGAGTAAGTGGCTTTCTCAGGAATTAGATTGAATGAAGCAAGGAATAAACTATAAATATCTATAGTAAGAATAAGATAAGTAATTAGGATGAAATATTACTTATATGATATAATTTCTTATGAAATCAATGGATGAAGAGTGATGATTATATTATGATCTTTACTAAATGTTAATGTGGTTGATCAATTTGTTCTTTCTTTTATGATTGTTATTTATTTATGATGTATCTATCTGCATTGCTTTACTGTTTCATAAAAGCAGAGTTATTTTTATGAAATAGTTAGTCGAAAGAACATCAATTTAATGCTTAGTGATAATCATGCTCAGTTCAATGAACTGACCCATGCTAGCAATATCTGCAAATGGAATTCATAAGTGATAAAAGAAGACAATATATTTTATGATGTTACTTTGTTACCTAAAGATTGGATCTTTTATGAGGAATTATGATTCACTATTGAAATGTATTTGTAAGAGGAAAAGTTGTATTTCTTAATTGGGCTTATTAATCTTGTTTGACATGAAAGATGTCTGAAATGAATGGAATTTTAAAATGTGTGTTTCACTTATATGAATGGAAAAATATTGAGAGTTACTTGTACTTGATGTGTTATTCTCCTTGTGCATTCTGTGAAGGGAATTTGTAATCTTATCGTTATTTTCTCATATTCTTATCAGTTTGGAATCCTTTTCAGATTGACTTAAATAAATTAGATGGAAGGGAATTAGATACACTATCTCTTTATTGAAATGAAACTTATTAAGTTGGCATGAATAAATGTTCTTTTAACTAAGTCACTATGGTTTATTAAAAGATGTTAATGAAAAATAAAATTAATTATGATGTATTGTATAATGTAAAAGGGTAAAATGAACCCTATTTCATAACAAGAAAGAGGAAGGTGAAATTCCTCTTAACCAATACCTTCATAGGTGTAAAGAAAATGAAAGGTAAATATATAAATTTATTAATTAGACTTCACCTTAATGAAGTCTATTATAATGGAACCTGTTTTGGAACTTAAACAAGCTAAGAATGGTTGGGTATAATAAGTGAATATTATTGTTGTTTGTTGTTTCTATTTTAATTAGCTGAAACCTAAAGCAAGAAGTTGATGTTTAAAAACCAATCATGATGTTTTTGCAAAACATTAACAACTCAAATGTGGATGCCAACCTAAAGGGCTAAAGAAATTAGAGTTCAACATGGTTGATGTAATTAAATCTTATTTAGGAAAAATAATTGAGTAATTAAATTCTTGCTTGGGTATGTACATCAAGATGGGTAATTTTGTCAGATGTTAGCACATGAAACTATAGAATTGTACCTTCGTGAAGACTTGGGCCTTCACAAGGATACAATTTTACAGTTGACATGTTGCAACACCCTTTAGAATTAGATCATCTAGATCAACATAAACTTGGAATTTATCTTAGTTATACTCTATGTTAGGTTAGGAACATGATTTAGTACATGGGGTATCTCACAATGACTTAGGATAACTAGACACATGAAATCGAATTAGGTTGATTGAGTATGTCTATGTACCCTTAGTCACCGCGAGTGGTTCCTTATACCAAACTATGTTCTTAATATGGGTTAGGGTTAAACCTTGAATAAGTGGACTGATTAGTGAGGACCATTCTAGATAACATATGAGTGGGGTGAAGGACATATTTCATTTGATGAGTATGTCGTATATGAATAGTAAACATGAACAGTATGTGAAAACATTTGGCCAAAGTATCGCAAGCTGTTGGTTGCGTTGTCCTATGTCACCTAGTTTAAGAAGCAAGATATCAAATGAATATTAGTAAAAAATATTTAGATATGCCTCTTAAACAGAACACTCAATACCTAGAATAGGGTAAGAGAACCAAGTATACCTAGTATACAATACATTGAGTTAACATGAGAGATTAGTAGTTCATCGAGCCATTTACAGCTGCATATGGTTATCTATTATGAGATTGATTGCCATGGAATGTGTGTTCTAAATTATGATTATTTAGAATAGAGAACATTATATATAATTTTTTCCCCCTTGTTTCTAAAGTCTTAAATGGGAATGTTAAAACTCCTAATTTTCACTAGTCCCGACCCATAGAATCCTCCATAAGATCTCTACAAAGCTTTGCCCCTTTTCCAGCACCTCTTCTCTCTCTGAGGATAATCCCATGAATATATCTCTATATCTCTTCTTCTATCTGAGCACCTCTAAATATAGCTTTTCTGCCTTCACTACCATGCCTTCTAAGGTAATAGATTGGCTGGAAAATGTCCAAGTGGTCCTCCAATAGAGCATGTCTCCTTTGATCCAAGCTCTCCATGCTGTGTAATGATTTTCTTATGGAACCTTCCATCGCATGCATGGAATATTCATTTTTTCATCTACAGCCGCCAGACTGGCACCTTATCCACTCCACATGCTAGACGGGTCACACTTTTCTCATGTGCTGCCTGGAACTCTGAATATGGATAAGTCCTAAAACCTGTCTTTCCTTGTACACACTCTGTGTGTTCTGTAAAACCCTGCTTGAACCATTCCCTATATACCTTCAACCCACACACCCTTCTTCAAATAGGTCATGCGTGCCCACGCGCCTTCTTGTACTTAGCCAAATTATGGGGCCCAACATCACCCCACACTACACTTTTCTCCATCCTCAAAAACAATCTTTAATAGAATAAAGAATGGTAGGATCTTAAAATGGTTGGAAATAAAGAATAAAGGAATGAAGAATTGGGAGAAAGATTGAAAGAATTGGGAAATTGTTTATTGTTTGAGGAGGAGAGGGAAATCCTTTCCTATTTCTACCTCTAACTTCTCCCAAGTGTCGAACTTGTTATGAGATTGCTGACAGAGGTCACCCACTAGGGCACTCACCTCCTCAAAACTTAGCTCCTCCCCCTTGGCACTCATGGTCTCAACAATACTTTCCAACTGCTTTCCCAAGTTCTCAAGTGCATCCATCCTATATGTGGTCTGGGGTATAATTCCCTTAGCCAGCTCATGATCGAGCCTCATAGGGTCTTGATTACTTCTACCTTCTTCTCCATATCAACTAGGATCTTATCTCTTTCTTCTCTATTACCCTTATTTTTCTCTTGGAACTCCTTGAGTTCTGTTTCATGGGTAGAAACCAAGATGCTTACAACTCTATCCCTATCAACACAGTTGTCATGAGAAGCTTTAGTGACTTGTGTGGCAACCTTTACATCTTCAATAAGTTTAGTGTATCGAGCCAAAATCTTGACAACCTTCATCTTTTCCTATTTCTCTTGGTGTACCCATGCCTCTTCTACAAAATCTAAAGTGAGTGGTCACCTCTCCATCATGAGAATGTGAGTCAAATCTTCTAGACATTACATAGATGATTCATACTTTTTATTGAGTGGCATTAAATCAGGATGCTTTAGGAAAATGGCCTCCATAATCATCTCCACCTTCTTTGAGACTTTGGGCATGCACCTTTGATTTTTATTCTTTCATATCATGCCTCAATTGATTGTTGATCATCTCCTCTTACTTTAGGTCCTTGCTCTTCTCCATGAGCTCCTTATTTTTCTACTCCAATTTCTCCTCTAGGAATCTCACTCTATCATTTCTCCTGAATATTCTGGCCTTAACTTTGACTGAAACCTTGTTAAGCATGTTACAAACCTGTTCATATGATATTTGTTGAGTTTTCACCAAGGGATTTACTCCTTTTATTTCCAGAACCTTCATTAGCTCTCTCTGGCTTACTTTGAACTCAGGTTCATCTACATGAGACTCGAATGCCCAAGATAACATCTTCTTAGTTCAGGGATACATGCCTTCTTCATCAAACAATGACATAGCCAGGAGTTACTCTGTTGGTACGGTGCTTTGGAAGCATGCACATAGCACCTTGCTAGGATCATTAATGTATCCCATTATCTACTCTTGTACCACCACTACACCTTTCCCACCTATTTGTGCAGCTTTTGAGAAGTTTACGACTAATTTGGAATCCCCACCCATGTTTCCATACTCCTTCCCAATGATTTTTTCTTCCATCTCCTTCATAATTTCATCCGCACTCCTCTCCAACTCCTTTTCTAACAACTCCATGATGCCTGCCACTTCTCTCTCCATGGATTTCTCCACTTGCTCCTTGGTGAGGCTTGGGGTTATTTGGTTTTTGGTGTTTACTTCTTCGCTCACCCTCTTGCTTTGATCCTCTAATTCTTCCTCGTCATTCATCTCCTCATCTTACTTGTCATATTCCTCTTCACATTCCTCCTCCTCCAAGTCATGTACATCATATAATGGATGGTATTCACCTCCTTCAAGCTCGTTTTCATCCTTATCGCCAATGTAGGCATCTTAAATTTATGTCTCCTCTAAGTCTACCTCTTCTTTCACCTTCTACTTCATCCTTGGGATTCTAGTACAGGAGATTCTTCCTTTTATTTTTCTTCACTAGGCAACATCTTCATTGGTGACTCCTCATGTGTGAGGGGATATTCCTGATCTAGCACTTCTTCTTGGGTTTTTTCCTTAACATGAGACTTCTTCTTATGCGCGTAAGTGCTAGGATTCACGTTTGCTTCCGGAGTGCCCAAAAATTGTGTTGTCTACACACTTGGTGCCTTCTTCTCCTTTCCATCTTCTCTTTATCTCTTATTTAGTGCATCCTTATTTCTCCCTATGGGGTCTTCTAGAATGTACACATCACTCTCTAGATAGGTTCCTTTCTCAAAATTAGGCCTTATGTGTAGATACACCCTTGTTGCGGTCCTTCTGGTGATTGGCAGCGTTATGGGATTCATCATTTACACTTCATGGGAGACATACTTCTCCAAGTATGCGCACTTTTTAGGGTACATGAGCTTTCGGCACATCTCGTGGTGGTCTTGATCCACCTCACAAAGGTCAAACCTTAGCCTTTTGGCCTCCTTGAATCTATTGACTCTAGCTTGGAAGTATTACGCGGTGAAGGAGATGGGTAGCTTACACCATGGACCCTTAGTCCCATTTATCAAAGTGAACCTACCAATGTAGAAGTGTTGGTAAATTGAAAATTATACTTCCCCATCCACGAGTGTGGGAAAATACTATGGGATCCTCCATTCTACCCCAAATGCATCACGCATTCATTTATACCACTTCTCCAGGTGCACCTTATGAGTGATCATCATGGTTTCAATAGTGTAATTTCCAAACCTTTTTTAGGGCGAGGGGTTCTCTTATGGATACTCCCAAACAAATATCTTTGGCCCATATGGTACTAAAATATTTGAAAAGATAATTTTGAGGAGGATGTTACCAAATACTATCTTCTCTCCTTCTTGCATGTTGCTTATGATTTCATCTACAATGATAGCAGTCAAGTTATAGATGGTTTCCTCTGATATCCTCTAGAATACATTTATCCATGCCTTGTTTACTTGTTTCCATCATTCTTGATCATTAATATTGGTCACCAAGTGCACAGTCATACTCATAATAGGGTGTGGAATCTCTATGATGTCAAAGTATTGCAAACCCTTCTTGTAGTCATACGCTACTACTGTTTCCTTGATAACATCCTTGTCACTCAAATCAACATCTATACTTTCTCCTTCACAAATAAGACCTGTGAACTTGGATATCAACTACGGTGTTATGTGCATCTTATGCCCTGCAAAATAGAAGTGATCCTCATGCACGTGGGACATCAACCATTGATAAAGGCACTCAGGCTTGCCAAAGTAAGGTAACTCATATAGTTGCAATAACCATGCCTTCTCTAATTTGAATTTCACCTCGTCATTGTATATAGGCATCCCATCTAGTGTCCTTTTGTTAGTTGGATGGACTAACTCTAATGCTATTTCCTTCTCTGTTGTGCTCATGTGATGGTTATAATCACTCACGGCCATTTGTCTTAAGTGAGACACCCACTCCTTTCCTAGCAATAATCCATATAGGTATTGCATTTATGCATACCATTCTTCATTGGAACTCGTGATGGCAACAATTTATTTTCCCTTTCCCTTTCCCTTTTGCTTCTTTGCAAAAATGGTCATTGTACGTACCCAAAATTGTAAGGTACTGTACTGCGGAACGGTGTAATAAATGCCCCGATGATGATACAGGTCTCCTCGCAAGGTGTTCGGGATCCGGAAAATCCTTCGGAGTATGTGTTAACATCCCGCATGCCCCGCTTAGCCCCCGCACCCTTTGTTTTCCTTTTTTTCCCTCTTTCCTTGGCCTCTTGACCTTCAGTGACAAAACCGCCACCTTGCAGGGTGGCGGTCTCATAACCGCCGCCCTGAACAGGGCGGCGGTCCTGTGCGCATTTTCCAGAACGCTCTTTTGACACGAACCGCATGAAATATCACATTTCACCAGCTTTTCTTTGCCGACTTGAGCATGTATTTATGTTTTTGGTCCGCTGGAATAGTGTTTTTCCTTTGTTTATTGTTTAGGAGTTCAATTTGGTTTTGGTTCTTGGATGTTTGAATTCCTATAAATGCATGGTTTGTGCACATGCAAATGGTCTGGAGTTTTTGGTCTGAAGCTTGGCTGGATTTTGAAGTTTGATCTTTGCTCTCATTCCCTCATTTTAGTGGTTTGGTCTGTCAACTTGCTTAGGATTGATAGCATGGTTCATTTCATACTTGGTTAGTATTGTTCAACTGTTGGTAAGCCACAGACCCATCTTGTGCAGGGAGTGCTATTGTTCCATCCAATCCAGTTAGAAGCTTGCCTCAAATTTCTCTTTGTTGTAGATTTGTTTTATTGTGTCTTGGAGTTCTTAGTTCAATCCATTATATGCCTGGTTAGCTTTATTCAGCTATTGGTAAGCCACATATCCAACTTGTGCAAGCAGTGTCTTTATTTTATCCAATCCATTGGAACAGAATAGCTTAGGAAGCCATTAAAGTTGCAGGTTTTTCTCTTCATATAGGATAGTTACAGGTTCTGGTCGCTTCATGTTGCATGACTCGCAGTACAATCCCGCTAGGAATCGCATAAGCCAAGCTCTGTACTCTTGCGCTATCCCTCTCCTACTCGCATTCTCGGTCTACATTCTGAGCTATCCTTGTCCCAAAATCTACTCTTATCGGTGCTAGCATTACATGCTTTTCTAGATCCACGTGAACACAAAAGAACGAGGAGATCATACTAAGGGGACGAGATCACATACACCATCGGATTCACCATTGTTCTGCGGAGTCTAGGTTTTACATTTCAAAGTTCTAGTCAGATTCATATCAAATAGAGTAGTTAATCACTTTATTTCATTTCATTCTATTCTCGACATTGCCATGGAAGCTGTGGGGATTGATAGTTTCTGAGAAACTATGATTCACTCCTCACTTCTGAGGTAGGATCGAGAATCTTGCCGGTAGATTAGACAAACTGTTTTATGTAGAATAATTCTACAAATCGCACAGACAAATAACTACACTCGGTTATCTTGTTTGTTTCAAATTATTGTTTAGTTATTATTTCTAGATATGCTTAAAATAATTTGCTTTCCTTAAAATTATTAAAAGTTTTCTTAGAAGAATAAAAGTTATACAGTTAGACTTATTTCACATAGTTAGAATTTGCTTCGTTACAGTTAGATTTGCATTTTGTTTCGTATGACAATCACGGGACCTCAAGAGCCCAGGGAATATATATTTGAGCCAATCATGCCTCAACCAAACCTAGTCACAGCAATAGTTGACATAGATCAAAATCTCAGGATACAAGTATTCCGAACAACCACAGATTTACAACTGATCAGTTCATAGTTAAGAGGACTAAACATAGAAGACGACCAAGCACGTATGTTTTGGTCAAGTCAGCCAAACTACAGATTACCCTAGAAAACATCCACATGACTGTAGAAGAGCTCGAAAGAGAACAAAAATTCAGGAGCGATCCTCTAGTTCCACAGCCAAACGCTGGAGACACCCTCGTAGATATAGATACCAGCTTAAGAATCCAGGTTGCGAGAAGGTCTGTAAGGTATTCTGAGAAGATTGCACAACTGTTGGTTCTAAACATAGAAGCTGAGAAAGCATACGATTACTGGATATTAGGGATTAGAACTTGATTTCGCATATGACCATAACAGGACCGCAACAACTGAGAGTCTATGGTTGTGATCCACAGATCCCACAGCCCAACAAGTCCACAAGTCAATCCGATATAGACGCTAGCCTACGTATTTTTGTATTCAGGTCCACTCCACTTCCACCTATCATCATCGAACAACTGTCCTTACTAGATATAGCAGCTAACGAAGCTAGGGAATTCTAGACTAGGCCAGAAAATCATCCATAGAATTGGTTGTATTCATCATCCACTATATGACCTTATCAGGAGATATACACGAAAAAATCCCAGGTCATTTTCCATGTATTCCACAACCCATAGATCGAATCACGCCAGAGCTCGATATTGATTGGAGCCTTCGAGAAGTCATCCTCGCTGATCGATCTATCACACCAGTCCAAGTTAGAAGGGCCTTCTTTGCCTTAGATTCGCAAATTCCACTAGTGCGTGTCAAAGAAATTAGACTACCTAACTAGTTTGTCTGCATATTCCATCCCCACCGGCTGTCTCAGCATGACCTCGGGAGGTCAGGTACACGGAAGAGTTACTTGTTGATTCTCACGCTCGCCTGTCGCTTTTCCAACATACAAAATTGGTGAACCCGACGTGAAACAAACAACTGTTTCACCTTTTATACCTCATCACATCAGTTTCACCAACAAAATTGGTGAACCTGACATGAAACAAACAACTGTTTCACCTTCTCTTTGAGAAGTTTCATCTTCTCTCATCCACCTTCGCTCCTTCCCATTATTCTGTGGGTATTCATATACCCCCCGAATATGTCAGGATTCGACGCATATGGCAGACCCCTCCTGGGTCTTGAGGCATACTACACCCAAAAAAATAGGCAATCATCACCCTCACTCTCAATGTGGGATGACAACTATTCAACTAATCAGTTGTCAACGCAAACTCCAAGGACTAGATATAGCTCGTCCTTCCAAGCAGAGGGGTTGGAATAAATCACTCAAACACAAGTAGAGCCTTCAGGCTCGACTAAAATGATGTTCACTGGAGAATCCGTTTCATCTCCTCAGATGTTACTCAGACCACAAATTGGTAGGCAATCAGATCCATACCTGGTCTTAGATGATGGACAGTCAACACGTTATCCTAGGAGTGAACAATGCTCCCAGGGAATGTACCCATCTATAGGAGGTTTACAAATACAACCCGAAATCTCTCTTCAAGAAAATACCTCTATGCCACTGCATACAAGAAATATTCTGGGAGAAACTTGGCAAGATAGCGATCAGTTTATGACAGGATATCATGTACCTTTACAACACCAAGGTATACAACAAACGCCGCTCAGGCAAAGTACCGTGACTTCACCAAATGAAGTCATTTCAACGTTAGTAGAAAGAGTGAGAGGGTTAGAACTGGCTCAAGCAAGTCAAAATTCTCCGTTCATACAAATAGGAAGTTCCAATCCCACATACCACTCTGGTCAGGTAGATCTCCTTACAGGAGTAGGCATGTTAGGCATGCCTCCTCAATATCCACAGCAAACGCCAACAAGGCCTATCATCTCTAACACTACTCCTCCCGGTCTAGTGTCGAACAGTTCGTTCCTCGACAATACCCCATCCTACTTAAACATATACTCTAAATCACCACAAGGAGATATGTTCTCCTCTCCCAGCATGTTTGCTCAAATGCAGGGACCTCCCTATGCCCCTGCCAACACGTACGCTACACTGTATCAACAACCTATCTCACCACCACTCCCTCACCAAACACCATCAATGGTCGAAAGCTATGCAATAGGGACGTATTCAGAATATCTAAAGGAACCCTTAGATTTCACCATACAAAGTGTCATGCTTCCAAGACCTCTCCCTGATTTTCCTAAGTTCAAGGGTGAGGGAGATCCAAACGCACATATCAAAGCTTACACTACATCCATACAAGAATTACTCCCTTGGGATGGGGTTGTTGCTAAAATATTCCCCAAAACACTGGAGGGCATTGCTCTCAATTGGTATTATAGAATACCTGAGGCTTCCATACATTCATTTAAACAACTTGTGTCAAAGTTCATCAAAGCCTTCGACATGAACAAACTAATGAGAACAGGAATCAGGGAATTCTTGCATATCAAACAAGAACACAATGAATCTGTTGCTCATTTCATCCAGAGGTGGCGTACAGTTCTTTATTCGTCAGCAAGTGCTCCAAACATGGATCAGATGGAACTATGTGATTTATTCCTTCATTCTCTCAACAGAGAAGTGAAGGAAGAAGTCCAGAAGTTCCCACT
Source organism: Taxus chinensis (assembly GCA_019776745.2). Lineage (NCBI taxonomy): Eukaryota > Viridiplantae > Streptophyta > Pinopsida > Cupressales > Taxaceae > Taxus > Taxus chinensis. The sequence goes on along the minus strand of CM034154.1, from coordinate 479,520,748 downwards.
AAGGACTTATGATGAAGTACTTGAGAGCGCTCTACGAATAGACCAGGCATCAATAGATAGTGGTCGTAAGACGTATGGAGCAAACGGGATGTTAATCACCTCCACTCAAAATACTACAACTACCACAAACGTCAATCAAGGACCCAAAATCCTTAACAAAAATCGTGGGGTAACAACGGATGGGGTAACCGACCAGCCCAAGAGGGTAAATGTTGTTAATACTCCGTCACAAACAAACAACCAGCGAAACAACAACTTTACCCCAACGGTCAATACAATGGATTTTAATCATCCACAACAACAACAACAACAACGGCAAAATCCCATGCAAGGACTGAGCCAAAACTCATTTGGTTATCAAAACCAAAGTCAAAACCAGAAACAACAAAACTTTAGTCCTAATAGGCAACAGTTTGATCGGAATTTTAGGCCACAATACACACCAAACCAACAAAATGGGAATTACAACCCTAATTCTTATTGTGGTTTCCATAAAATTCAGGGTCACGACACTAGAACATGCCATGACTATAATAAATTTATGCAACGCTTGCCAGAAGAACAAAGACAGTTCTTCACAGACTTGTTTTTGGCAGATCCCGTCTCACCACAACCAAATATGCTCGCAGGGGCAGTTTCCCCCCAGAATGCTCCCCTTAAGATCTTTAATGATCCACTCCCAAATCATGACAGCAATAGGCTGAATCCAACTGGAATAAGCAAGGGTACAATAATGGGAAACAATGATCATGAAGCTTCGACTTCATTAAATCCGTCAGTTGCTCCACAATTGGGAGCTCAACCAAGACCTAACATAGTTAGTTTGGTAGAATTAGACACTGAACTACCTATCGAAGCTATAACAAGAACACGAGAGTATTTCTCTCAACCAAGCCCAAGTCATCTGCCAAAGACAGATAAGAGTCAACAAATAGTTGAAAAACCCATCGGTGCCTATGATTTAATTAGTGACCTAACAAAGACCTTTTCACACATTTCATTTTTGGACTTACTAAAGAACTCTCCCCCTCACAGAGCTGCTCTTTTAGAAGCATTAGGTCTAGGCCATCTAATTAACATCACTCCACCTCCTGAAACACAAGTAAATCACATAGATTTTGATATCCACCCTCCGGGGCAGCCGGACAAGGATGTCGAATTCATTTTCGAAATAAGTAAAATGCCCACATATGCTGAGATCGCATGCCGAGGTGACCCAGCCTTGCACTTACAAGTATGGGTTTATAATAACTATGTAAAACGTGCAATGGTTGACGATGGCGCTACAGTTAACATAGTCCCTTTCTCTTTCATCCAAAAACTTGGATATGGAGAAACAAACTATTCCACTACACGAAATACCTTGAGAGGCTATGATAGCCTTAAAGCCACTTCGATAGGAACTATAATACTGCCGGTCACCTTAGGGCCCAAAACCATCTTGACTGAGTTTTATATTATAGATCGGGAAACTAACTATAATATGATCCTCGGCCGACCTTGGATACATCGAATGAAGGCAATCCCTTCCACGCTATTTCAAGAAGTAAGATTCTTGCATCTGGGAAAGGTATTTGTAGCCAAAGGTGATCCAAAACCTTTCGATTTGCACCTAGCTGATTTAAAGAAAAGACCAGGGGTGCACTCAGAATTTGAGCTGCCAACAAACCAACTTAATAAACCCTTTGACCCAAAGCCAGAGGAAAATTTGATACCTACAACGGATCTTGAAACTACCAGCATAGCCAAAACAACTCCAACCCCTAAAGGTAAAACTAAAGAAATAGTATCATTAGGGAAAATCGTTGAATTGATAGAACAAGATTCACCAATGTTCTTACCATTCGATTCAGTAGGCATAGGATTTTCCCTAGGTGTTGGTTCCTTACCGGCAGAGGATCTCTGTATGATAGAAGTAGAGTGTGCAAACGCGGCAGATGCCCCAACATCTACACTCCTAGCTAAGTATTGGACTCTCCATTTCGATGGAGCTAAATGTAGTTATGGAGCGGGGGCAGGTATAATTCTTACTTTGCCCGAGGAGAAGGTCCTCCCATTCTCATTTAAGTTAAACTTTGAATGCACAAACAATGGTGCTGAGTACGAAGCCCTCCTCCTTGGCCTCACCTTAGCCAGAAGAATTGGTATTAATAACATCAGAGTCCTCAGAGACTCGCAATTAGTAACAAACCAAGTTTCTGAAGTATATGAAACTAAAGCCGAACATTTACAACTCTACAAAAACACTGTATTAGATTTAAGCAAGGCGTTTAACTTCATATCCATTGAAGTGATCCCACGAGAGAAAAATCTTCTCGCCGATTCAATAGCAACCTCAGCATCACGTTTTACTCCAAGCAATGAGCTAGAAGATACTCACTTCACAGTATCCATTCATGACGAACCATTAATAAAAACAATGAAAAATCCTCTTTTAAGCGGAAGCGAATCTACCGTCCTAGACCATGTTGGAAATGATGCGGCTACTTTGAATTATTTAAATGCCTATGCAGCATTACATCTCTCCTATCACATGCTAGATTTATCCCTGACCCCACATTCGTCCTCCTACTTTGGAAATCCCGTAACGGATCTTCCGTCACAAAGGGAACCTAACATATACGTAATAGAAAATGGGGATGATTTAGATTTACCTCCAGCACCACCTGAGTTCGAAGAGGGTAACGCCTCTTTAATCGAAGAAACAATCGAAGTCAACATTGGGACAGAAGATGAACCAAGAATATTGAAACTAGGTTTTTCGTTGACACCAGAAGAAGTGGAAATACATACTTAGGTTCTCAAAGAACATCAGAAGGCTTTTGCATTTAATTACAAGGAGATGACGGGAGTTGCACCCCACATTGCGGTACACAACCTCGTCACTAGGTCAGATGCAAAGCCAATTAAACAAAAATCAAGACCCATGAAGCCCAAAGTAGCTCTCATGGTAAAAGAGGAAGTAATAAAACTCCTTCAGGTAGGATTCATCAAGCCAGTAGACTACTCCCAATGGGTATCTAATATTGTTCCCGTTCTCAAGAAGAACGGAAAGATACGCATTTGCATAGATTTTTGAGACATCAACAAAGCGTGTCCTAAAGATGATTTCCCATTACCATCCATAGACGTTATTGTTGATGCAACAGCTGGTTTTGAACTCTTGTCTCTCATGGATGGATTCTCAGGATACAACCAAATCAGAATATCCGAGCAAGATCAAGCTAAAACCACGTTCATAACTCCTTGGGGAACCTATTGCTATGCTGTCATGCCTTTCGGTCTCAAAAACGCTGGTGCTACATACCAGCGGGCTATGACTTATATATTTCAGAATCCTACGTAGATGACTTGTTAGCTAAGGCCAAGAAGTGTTATGACCATCCCGAAGTACTCCGCGTCATTCTTTCACGTTTAATAGAATACGGAGTTACGCTAAATCCAGAGAAATGCGTCTTTGGTGTAACAAGAGGAAATCTCCTAGGTTACATCATATCGTCATGAGGGATCGATGTTGATCCAACCAAAATTTGGGCTGTCCTCGAAATGGTCCCACCTTCAAGTGAATCTGGAATCAGATCATTTCTCAGGAAGCTGGGTGCAATCCGGAGATTCATCCCGGACTTAAGCTTCGCTATTCATCCAATCAACAATTTACTCAAGAAAGACTATAGCATTGATTGGACCAAAGACTGCAACGAAGCTTTCAATGCAGTTAAACGTTTCTTGCTGTCACCACCTACGCTAATGCCACCTAAGCTGGATCACCCGTTAATCCTATATTAGCGAGCTACCAATGTCTCGCTGGCCTATATGTTGGCCCAAGAAGATGATGACAAGAGAGAACGTGTGATTTATTTCATTAGCTGAACACTGCTCGACTATGAAACATGCTATACACAAGCAGAGCGAGAATGTCTTGCCATAGTATTTGCTACTAAACGTCTAAGACATTACATGCTGAATCAAGAAACAAAGGTCATGGTAAAGACAGACCATTTACGGACTTTTCTCACACAAGATTCCTTATCCAAAAAGGCTGGACGTTTTATAACCTTAATGGGAGAGTTCGAATTAACATTTGTAAATCAGAAGTCAGTTAAAGGACAAATCATCACGGATTGGTTAGCTGACAACCCATTAGACGGAGGCAATCTAGTAGATTTGGATTTTCCAGATGAATGTGTATACTACATCGAAACTCGACCTGATATTTCTGAGTGCCCTTGGTACACTAATATCATTAATTATATCATGGACCATACGTACCCGGATGTAGTGACACCACAACAAAGAAGGCAATTACGCATAATCGTAGCCAAATATGTCATTATAGAGTAGGTGCTCTATCGAAAAGCATTCGATGGAATGCTCTTAAGGTGTGTCGACACAGAAGAGTCCAAGAGGATTCTCCATGAATCCCACAGCGGTATATGTGGAGGCCACTTCGGTGGCCATGCCACTGCTCGAAAAATACATCGAATGGGCTATTTCTGGCCCACTCTAGAACATGACGCGATAGAGTTTGCACGTAGGTGTCATAAGTGCCAGGAATTCTCCCACGAGATCCACATGCCAGTACAAGCTCTATAACCAATCGCAACTCCATGGCCCTTTTCTACATGGGGCCTGGACTTGATAGGGAAGTTCTCTCCCTCATCCACAAACGGCCATAATTTTATAATCACAGCCACTGAATATTTTACCAAATGGGTGGAGGCCATGCCTCTTACTACTGTACCTGGTTCTGTAATCTCTAAGTTCATTTTAAATCAAATCATTTGCAGGTACGGTATCCCACAAATCATTATCTCAGATAATGGAACTTCTTTCAAGAATGAAGAAGTTCGTGAACTATGCAACAAATTTAAAATAAGCCATCATACAGCTTCCTTGTATTATCCCCAAGCCAATGGGCAGGCTAAAGCAACAAACAAAATGCTGAAAGCCATTCTCCTTAAAACGGTGAAAGAAAACAAGTGAGATTGGCATTTGAAGTTATATCCAGCCTTGTGGGCCCACCGAACCTCAATAAGGACACCAACGGGAGCAACTCCTTTCTCGCTAGTATTTGGGGCAGAAGCAGTTCTCCCACTTGAGGTCGAAATACCCAGTCTCCGCATTTCACTACAAGGGATTCTGGATGAAGACGCTTACAGAGAAGCATGTCTTTCCCAATTAGAAAGCCTAGATGAAATTAGGTTAGATGCTAAACAACGGCATAGAGCTTATGCTGACCGAATGTGCCGGCAGTATAACAAGAAGGTTTATGAACGCGATATATACGAAGGTGATCTAGTTCTAAGACTAGACAGCCGGATCGACAAGAAGACTGGCGAAGGAAGGAAATTCCGACCCAAATGGTTGGGCCCATACCGAGTCACGAAAGACTACGGAAATGGTGCATACCTCTTATGCATGCTAGAAGGTGAGGAGTTTGGCGAAACAGTCAATTCCCTCCACCTCAAACGTTTCTATGCATAAGTAGCTAACGCTACTTATATAACTATCTATATTGCATTTTCATATAGATTAGGATCATTTTGTCCACTTGTTCTTACACAAATTGTGATCAAGGAATCTATTCTCAAAGAAATTTATTACAAACTCATGATGTTGTTGGCACAAAACTTTCTAATCATATCTCTCCATTTTCATGATATCATCAATCACTTCAGAATCTTTTATCAAATAAAATCAAACATGATGAAGTTTTAACAGTAACCATACCAAGATCTGCAAGTTTGTTCTCGCTTTGATTTCTTCTTAGGATTGGTGTCTTGCCTATGGTCTATTCTAGAAGCTTCATGGTGTCACATCTATCCCATATACACATCTCTTTGGAAACAAGCATATACTGACATTTTACTCAAAAAGACAAGTCAAAAAGTGATTAAACAAAAAAATTTATTTTTACACATTTCCTTGCCCTACCAACCTTCGGTGATGAGCTTGCGTCTCTTACTAGTGACGTAGGGTTGGGAAAGGATGGAAATTCCCTTACTCGCCTATGCCTTGCCCACGGTGATAAACCCATGCTTCTTACAGGTAGCATGGGGCAAGGTGTAGGGGGGTCCTCTAGACAACGCAAACGTTAAAAGGTCATAAACAAACTATTCAAACTTTGAGTCAAAAACGAATGAATCAAATGTTCAAAATTCCAAGAGAGTTAAAAATCCTAAAAACCAGATTTTGTCTACTATGTGGCCATCTACGGGTCTAAGTCTGGATAAACCGCAAAGCAAGTTGCACCCAAAACTATGAAGTCATTCGGGTGGAGTAAGCTTGTAGTTTTCAATTTGGTTCCACCAAAGTTTCGTCTGTCTTTCATCACTATCATTTCACCATATTTCATACACTTGCACCCTTCTTGGCTCTTGGCAATGAGCCCTCGCATCCTACTAGTTACGTGGAGTTAGGAGTGGGGCAAGTTAATCTATTCATCATACTGGTTATTTTCATCACTTTGCCAAAACAAACATGAGGTATCCAAATTGCTCACAGAAGCTAAGATTTAAGATCACAATATATCTACAATATCATGTATCAGCATCATGAAACACAAAAAGAAAGAAAGCATTTGCATCATCTGTTCTCCATTGCATACATTCTAGAAAGCATATAAAACATACATCGTAGTATACACGAGGAAGCTGGAAACAGAAAGGGAAAATACGAGTGACAAAGTTTTGATCCAAAAGTGAATGCATATACAAATAACCAATGTTTATATACAATGCCATCATGCTCTAGGCATGGTCAAAACACTCAAAGAGCTCGTGATGTACAAAAGAATCTACAGTACAAAGCATACAGGGCCAAGTCGCCTCTCAACCCCTACGCGACCCCTCCGAGGGTGCGCGCCCTCGCCTAGGACTCCGGCTATGCTGGCGCTCTGAATGCACGGAGGGCTCAGGGTCTCGAGGAGCAGCCGCGGTCTCACCACGAGAATGACTCCTCATAAGACGCTCGGCTGTCCTATATCCTGTCAACTCTGTACGGAGAGTCGACACCATCCTAGCCACATGCCAAACAGGAGCGAAGACGTCAATATGCCTACCAGCTGCTGAAGGCTCCCCGAAATCTATAGATAGCTCCGCACGGGTCTTATCCATAGGGATCATCAGAGAATCAGTGCATACCCTACGGATTAGATCCCGCCACTCGTCAACAGTCTCTGCAAAACAAAGAAGAAAAATGAATTAGAAGCTAGGCAAGAGACTAAAAGATACAATATCAAAACATAAGGAGAGATAGTAATTAAAAATCCTAAATTAAACAAACATTGAAAAGATGAAAGGATAACTTACTCAGGTCACCGGGCCTCCAAGATGGGTCACTATGGCTAGCACCCACTGTAGATGTCGCTGCTGACTGAGGGGCTGCTCCTGTAGTAGGGGCAACATGACGTCCCGCAACGGACTCGTCCTCTCCACCACGGCCCTGAGAGAGTGGCTCCTCAGAAACTAGAGTCTCTCTCTCTACACTCTGCTCGGCCCTCTCTACCTGCAAAATATCCTGAGTGTCATGCCACTCAGGATCACTATCATCCGTCTGCTCCTCCGACCCTCCCTCTGTAAGCTCCTCAAAATTGGAGTCGATATCTATAGGGTCATCGCTGCTATGAGCAGGACCCGCGGCAATCTGAAGCAAAGGTGCCCGAGGCGCACCAGCTCTCCCTCTAGCCCGAACAATCCCCCTGGCTACAATAGGAATACCAGGAGTGACCACTGTCCAACCACGGCCTCTAGGCCCCCCTCTAGCCTCGCGGACTGATCTATAAACCGGTGCCACTGGAGGAAGCATGTCTGCATATGGAAGGCCGAACTACTGAGGAACTCTGCCAAAAGGTGTACCTCAACCCGTCCCACGTGGTCGATAAGCTACCCTGTGGTGGAACAGGAGATCAATGTAAGGGTCTCCTCGCCCCATATGCCGGCCATAAGCTGGTACGGCGTCGCCTCCATATCTGCTGTGGTAAGGGAGGCAACTGGCTGGTGAGGTGCTCTAAGCATTGACATATCTAACCATCTAGCTGCCCTCACAGCCCCTGGGTCTGCCACCTCTACCCCTCTGCCATAAGGAATAAAATACTCGTACACCCAACTCATGACCAGAATCAGGTGGCTCAATGACTATCCTTGCAAACGGACCACCCTGTATAAGTCATGGTAGGTGGTCCCTAGAGTATCTGTGCCCCAGGCATATATCCGGCCATGCCCCTCTATCTGTGCAATGATGGGGGCCCAGCAGTATAGTAAAGTATCCCCTCCCTTGTCCCCGATCAGCCTCGAGGAAAGGATCCCCATGATAGCCTGTCGAAATACGGGGATGGGCAAAGAAGGAATGGATCTAACTCTCACTCCCTTCTTCGGCCCCATAGAGATAGCTGCACCCCCCATGTAACCTGCCCACTGTGCAATCTGTGCTCGGGACCCCCAGGATATGGTAAACATCCTCCAAAGTAATCATCCACTCACTGTGGACCCCTGGCAGTCGGAAAGTGTTCAGATCTGCATCCCAATAAGAAAACAAGTCACAAAGGATGTGACTAGATGGTGCGACATGAGGCATGCGCGATATACGCAGTATGCCGGCCCTCTGCAATGTGTCCTACTCATCTGGTGAGAGGGCATCCAATACCCCGGGCAACCAATCACACTCCCTCTCTCGACTCCATCTGATGTACTCCTCTCTCACCTGCATACACCCAAAAACACACAAAACAGACCAAGTTAGTATCTAATCAATGCCGAGAGAGTCGTAAAAACATATAGAAATGATAAAAATACAAGTGCAATGTCTAAAGCAAGCTCCTTTTTCTTTCTGTGCAAAACCGCCGCCCTGAGCAGGGAGGCGGTTCTGTAACCGCCGCCTTTAAGGCGGTGGTCACGTAACCGCCGCCCTGGGCAGGGCGGTGGTCATGTAACCGCTGCCCTGGCCAGGGCGGCGGTCGCGGTCCGAAAACCCGCGTGGGTTTTTAAACCTAAAAAGCCCAAAATGAGTAAAAAATGACCTTTTTAACTAAAAACAAAGCCTACCCAGTAGGCACCCCCCCTAGGTGGACCTTTTGAACCTAACATTTTAAAAAATAACCCCCCCATTACAAAGAATTTGCCATTTCAAATTTGAAGGGGGGAAAATACAAAATTAAAGAAAACTGACCTGTGATCTCGCAGGGTGGCGTTCCGCACGTGGGTGCATGATCGCTATCTCGCTCCAGATGTTTTGACTCTATTCACACAAGAAACCGTCACCGTGGGTCCCAGAGCTCAAAATCAATCGAATTGACTCGCGCAAATGAATAGGAAAAAGGGCCCACTTTCATATATATATATATCGTTTTGTTTCGTTTTAAAATGGCTTTTTCGCAGGTTCAGAGCGCTGTTGGAGGTAAGTTTCTATCCCCGCACAAATGGTACGTTCTCTTTCCCTGTTATTTTAGTGCTTGTTTTCCAAATTATTGTATCTATCTACACTTGAGTTCTCTTTTCATTTTGCAAGTAGCGGGAATTTTGGAATGGCATCATTTCAACACACGGACGTGCAAGGTATAACTTCTAACTCCCCATTTCGGGACGGCCATACTCGGACCCACCATTTTACGCCTCTTCATGGCTAAAATGCTTCTCCGAGGGGGCAATATGTACGTACCCAAAATTGTAAGGTACTGTACTATGGAACGGTGTAATAAATGCCCCGATGATGATACAGGTCTCCTCGCAAGGTGTTCGAGATCTGGAAAAGCCTTCGGAGTATGCGTTAATATCCCACATGCCCCGCTTAGCCCCTGCGCCCTTTTTTTTCCTTTTTTTCCCTCTTTCCTTGGGCTCTTGACCTTCAGCAACGAAACTGCCGCCCTGCAGGGCGGCGGTCTCGTAACCGCCGCCCTGAACAGGGCAGCGGTCCTATAACCGCCGCCCTGCTCAGAGCGGTGGTCCTGTGTGTGTTTTCCAGAACACTCTTTTGACGTGACCCGCATGAAATATCACATTTCACCAGCTTTTCTTTTCCGACTTGAGCATGCATTTATGTTTTTGGTCCCCTAGAATAGTGTTTTTCCTTTGTTTATTGTTTAGGAGTTCAATTTGGTTTTGGTTCTTGGATGTTTGAATTCCTATAAATGCATGGTTTGTGCACATGCAAATGGTCTGGAGTTTTTGGTCTGAAGCTTGGCTGGATTTTGAAGTTTGATCTTTGCTCTCATTCCCTCATTTTAGTGGTTTGGTCTGTCAGCTTGCTTAGGATTGATAGCATGGTTCATTTCATAATTGGTTAGTATTGTTCAGCTGTTGGTAAGCCACAGACCCATCTTGTGTAGGCAGTGCTATTGTTCCATCCAATCCAGTTAGAAGCTTGCCTCAAATTTCTCTTTGCTATAGATTTGTTTTATTGTGTCTTGGAGTTCTTAGTTTAATCCATTATATGCCTGGTTAGCTTTATTCAGCTGTTGGTAAGCCACATATCCAACTTGTGCAAGCAGTGTCTTTATTTTATCCAATCCATTGGAACAAAATAGCTTAGGAAGCCATTAAAGTTACAGGTTTTTCTCTTCGTATAGGATAGTTACAGGTTCTGGTAGCTTCATGTTGCATGACTCGCAGTACAATCCCGCTAGGAATCGCATAAGCCAAGCTCTATACTCTTGCGCTATCCCTCTCCTACTCGCATTCTCGGTCTGCATTCTGAGCTATCCTTGTCCCAAAATCTACTCTTATCGGTGCTAGCATTACATGCTTTTCTAGATCCACGTGAACACAAAAGAACAAGGAGATCATACTGAGGGGACGAGATCACATACACCATCGGATTCACCACTGTTCTGCGGAGTCCAGGTTTTACATTTCAAAGTTCTAGTCAGATTCATATCAAATAGAGTAGTTAATCACTTTATTTCATTTCATTCTATTCTCGACATTGCCAGGGAAGCTGTGGGGATTGATAGTTTCTGAGAAACTATGATTCACTCCTCACTTCTAAGGTAGGATCGAGAATCTTGCCGGTAGATTAGACAAACTGTTTTATTTAGAATAATTCTACAAATCACACAGACAAATAACTACACTCGGTTATCTTGTCTGTTTCAAATTATTGTTTAGTTATTATTTCTAGATATGCTTAAAATAGTTTGCTTTCCTTAAAATTATTAAAAGTTTTCTTAGAAGAATAAAAGTTATACAGTTAGACTTATTTCACATAGTTAGAATTTGCTTCGTTACAGTTAGATTTGCATTTTGTTTCGTATGACAATCACGGGACCTCAAGAGCCCAGGGAATATATATTTGAGCCAATTGTGCCTCAACCAAACCTAGTCACAACAATAGTTGACATAGATCAAAATCTTAGGATACAAGTATTCCGAACAACCACAGATTTACAACTGATCAGTTCACAGTTAAGAGGACTAAACATAGAAGACGACCAAGCACATAAGTTTTGATCAAGTCATCCAAACTATAGATTACCCTAGAAAACATCCACATGACTGTAGAAGGGCTCAAAAGAGAACAAACATTTGGGAGCAATCCTCTAGTTCCACAGCCAGACGCTGGAGACACCCTCGTAGATATAGATACCAGCTTAAGAATCCAGGTTGCGAGAAGGTCTGTAAGGTATTCTGAGAAGATTGTACAACTGTTGGTTCTAAACATAGAAGCTGAGAAAGCATACAATTACTGGATACTAGGGATTAGAACTTGATTTTGCGTATGACCATAACAGGACCGCAACAACCGAGAGTCTACGGTTGTGATCCACAGATCCCACAGCCCAACGAGTCCACAGGTCAATCCGATATAGATGCTAGCCTACGTATTTTGGTGTTCAGGTCCACTCCACTTCCACCTATCATCATCGAACAACTGTCCTTACTAGATATAGCAGCTAACGAAGCTAGGGAATTCTAGACTAGGCCAGAAAATCATCCATAGAATCGGTTGTATTCATCATCCACTATATGACCTTATCAGGAGATATACACGAAACAATCCCAGGTCATTTTCCACGTATTCGGTAACCCATAGATCGAACCACGCCAGAGCTCAATATTGATTGGAGACTTCGAGCAGTCATCCTCGTTGATCGATCTATCACACCAGTCCAAGTTAGAAGGGCCTTCTTTGCCTTAGATTCGCAAATTCCACTAGTGCGTGTCGAAGACATTAGACTGCCTAACTAGTTTGTCTGCATATTCCATCCCCACCGGCTATCTCGGCATGACCTCAGGAGGTCGGGTACGCGGAAGAGTTACTTGTTGATTCTCACGCTCGCCTGTCACTTTTCTGACATACAGTCACCTTCTTAGGTCCCATGCTTTCTATCAGGATAAACTAAGAACTTCTTACTCTTCTCTGCTACTCTTCTTAACTCCAAACTCAACTCCTAGAGTAAAACCTTCTATCTCCATTCCCTAGTTTCCAAACCCTAACTAGGAAAACCTTCCACAAGATGGTGCACTATAAACTAACTTCTCTCACACTCGTGTACTCCTTCCTCTTGGTTTGTAGATCCACACTAATCACACACTTAGATTTCTCATATTCTTCTTCCTTCACACAAATCTCTCTGGATGCCCTAGTTCGCAAGAGAGCTTCAACTTTGTAATAGAAAGATAGAATAATGACTTTCCCAACCTTATATTTATAGTTTTTGCTTCCCTCCAACAATAAATGCTATACCACCTACTAACGTACTTTAACATTAAATGTGTATTTTTCCACTAGGCTGAATTTAAGCACCCTTACACACACGCTCAATCCTACACAAAAACCCTCAACCTTTTTTCATGCAAAAATCCAATTTGACCAAAGACTCTTAGGTGGGTTTCTACAGCACCGAAGGCACTTCTTCTATCCTTCACCTGATTTTTGACCTCACCTACCTCATGTTGTTCTTGCACTATTCATCCTTTATACATGGTATTTTTTACAACCTTCTTGACACCATTATTTATTATCCTCCATTTCCTCACGTGCTTTCTTCACCTTTCATGCTTCCTTCTCCTGGGCCACTCAACTTGTATTATAGGCTTGTAATTTGCTTTGCATTACTCCACCCCACACTAAAACAGATGTAAGGTCCTCTTTTCATACACAACCTTATAAAAATAATGTGGTTATCAGTGCACAAGTCATAAAATGAAACAAAAATAAAGGAACAAGCAACAAGAAAGGGAAACACAAGAAAAGAAAATCATAAGGGGATATTCTAAGCTAAGTGGAATTACTACCTTATTTAAAAACACCAAGAAGACTTATTTATAGTAGGGCTTCAACCTACTCCCATGGAAATGACCTGGTAATCTCGTCCCATCTAGTGTTTGTAATAGGAAAGAACTTGAATCAAGGATGTACAAGATGATGTAGGGTCCAAGCCAATGGACTTTCAACTTCCCAAGATGCTGCAGGTACTTGGAATCATACAATAACACCATCTTCTCAACCTCAATATGCTTGTTCTTGATATGATGATCATGCCATGCCTTTTGTCTTAATTTTTCTATGTTCTAAATCCATCTAGAAAGTGATCACCTTTCATCTAACTATATCGACTTATTAAGCCTCTCTTCCAACACTTGTTCATCATCCAACCCTCCTACACACACTATATGCATTGATGGTAACATGAATTCAACTGGAAAAACAACCTACGTGCCAAACACCAATTGAAATGGTTTGGCCTTGTTAAACCTCTTGTAGATTGTCATGTATGCCCATAGAACGACTAATAATTTTTCATCCCAATCTTGTTGTCCAATGTCACAGATCTTAGTCAACGTGTGACTTAGTATTTTGTTAAATGCCTCAGCAGTTCCATTCCCGTGAGGGTGATAAGGGGTATTTTTATGATGGGCCACCATAAATTCTGCTAATAGAATCCTGACCATTTCATTCATGAAATGTGTACCTCTATAACTTGTTCAGCTTAAAGGAAAACCATTCCTACTGATTATGTTATCCCATAAAAATCTAGTAGCTGTCACTGTGGTGTAATCCTTTATAGGTGTTGCCTTTGCCCAACGTGTCAAGTAATCATTGTAAGTAATAATATACTGTGAACCAGTCCTTTATGTGGCTAGTAAAATTGGCCCTACAAAGTTGATTTCCCATTTATCAAATGGTTCAGAACTGGCTACTAGTTGTAAGGTCATTTTATCTCTCTTCTCAAGTTTTCCAAGGTGCTGGCAGTGGTCACAAGCCTTGCAAAACAAAATAAAATCCTAGTAGATGGTTTCCTACCAAAGAACTACTAGTAAAATCTTTCGAGTGGTATCATTTCCTACATAGTTTCCTCTTGCAATCCCACCATGTGCTTCCTCCATAATTTCCACGCACTCATGTTCCAATACGCATCGGTGCAGAACCTTATCATGACCTAACTTATACAGGTCTCCACAAATCAAAATGTAGGGTGCGACACATATTGCTTACTATTTCCTTTTCAGAGCCTTCATCCCTTCCAATGCCACACCTATTTTCAAGAACACTATGATATATTCCAAGTCTGAGGGTGTGTGCCGCAACCTAAACAATTACGTGTCTGACATGGTATCCTTGATTCTTTGTACGTCCTCCCCTAAGTTAATCCTTGATAAGTGGTCAGGTCTTGAATTAATTTTCCATAGTTTTATAACTAATGTGAACTCAAAATTTTGGAATAATAGGACCCAATGACATATGTGCCCTTGCAAAATATGATTTTTGACTAAGTATTTCAATGCCATGTGGTCTGTGTAGAATATACATGGTGTTGCCAATAGGTATTGCCTAAACTTGTGTAACACATAGATCATAGAAAATGCTTTGCACTCAATAGTTGTGTAATTGTTCTCTATTGGTGTCAAATTTTTACTAGAAAAACACAAGGGATGATCAACAATCCCCTCATCGGGTTGTGCTAGTACTACTACCATAGTTGTCCTTGAGGCATCAACATGCACATGGAGAGGCTTATCCCAGGAAAGAAAATGTAGTATGGGTGTCGTGACAAGCCTATCCTTCAAAGTGTCAAATGCCCTCTACTGCGCCTCTCCCTAATGAAAGGAACTCTTGTGTTTTAGTAATTCCTCTAAGGGCGTGACAATATTGGCATACCCCTTGATAAATTTCTTGTAGTACCATGTATGCCCAAGGAATCTACACGTACTGCGCTTTGACTGGTAGGCTCCCCTAATCCCACAATAATTACAAATTTGGTAGGATCCACTAGTAAGCCTTCTTTGTATATAATATGTCCTAACAGGGTTCCAAATGGACTAATAAAGACACATTTATTAATGTTGAGGGATATCCATAATTGCCAACATCTCTCAAACATCAGCCTCAAATTGTCACAATGGTCTTTTACCAATCCATACATAGTCCAGTCATCCAGGTACACTTGAATAAATTTATGGATGAAGTCCTAAAATTCTTGTACCACGATGCGCGAGAACACAATAGGTGCATTATTCAATCCAAAAGGCATAACAATGTAGGAAAAAATTCCCCATTAAGTGGTGAAATTTTTCTTTTCCTGGTCTTCCTTTGTAGTCCTGACTTGGTGATACCCTAAGAACCCATCCGTGTTAGAGTAGACTTCGCGCCTGGCTATTCCCTCCAATTTTTTTTTAGTAAAGGGGGTTGGAAAAGGATCGATGACACATATTGCATTCAGATCCCTATATTCAACACAGATTCTTATCCTCCCATCCTTCTTGATACTGATAACCATTGGGCTTATCCATTCTGATTCTTCCATAGCCTCAATAATGCCCAATGCTATCATTTTGTCTATTTCTTCCTTGACCCGTACATGTAAATTTGGGTTCATCTGATAAGGCCTCTTCTGAATCGGGAACACACCTTTGTTCAACTTGATCTTCATCTCCCCTAAGGAAAGGTGTACACCTTTGAGTTCATGGTACCTACAAGGGAACAAATCCTGGAACTCACGCAACATATCAATGACCTTTGAAACTTAATTTTCTGACCAATAGTCCATAATGATAGCTTCCTTAGGTTCATTCTTTATCCCAATGTTAACCTTATTTTTTTTCAATGGCTCATGGTAGGCACGTTCTCTCTCATCAGCACCATCTACGACTTCGTGCATACCTTCAGAATGGTTAACATCCACAATTTTCATATCTTCATCGTCTACTACATAGACCATTTTTCCTTTTTTTTTTCTATGCACGTGCACTCAAGCCCTCCCGTACTTCACACTTGAATTCACACTTCATCGAGGTGCACCTTCACAAATAAGGCTCACCCAATAATTCCAATAGCCTATCTTCTGCCATAACACTATCTCCCATTGTATAGGCGTTTGATATACTATACAAGTGCCTCAATAGGTAGCCGAAGATGGCTTGGTACTCCTATACTCAAAGTAATTGGTACCGAGAATCCATGGGCCCATCAACTCCTACCAATTACACCTATTTGACGACACATATCCAAATCAATATACCATGCATGCGCACAACCTTGTAAGGTTGAATACAACTTATGCACCCATAACAAAGGCAGTAAAGCTTCTACACTTCCCATCCAAACCCCCTTGACCTCACATGCATTGGCATATGAAATGAGGACGGTCTCTTTACCATGGTAATATCTGTAGTGTATCACATGGAAGCGTATTGCTACCTGGAGAACTCTTACATGAAAATGTGATTCTTACCTCACGCCATAACTAGGAGGCTCTCCCGTATGTGTAACCCACCATGGACACTCGCAGTAACAGAGTCAGGTTGTAACTTTGAGTACTTCCCCTTCCGATCAATCAGTCCCTCAATGATAGCTTCCACTGAGCCTCCATCTCTGTCATAGTGAAAACCTTCAGGGTATGTTCTTCCAGAGTAACTCATGGCAAATGTCTGATCCCTCGTCAACACTATCTATGACCTAAGCGCATACTTTCATTACCTTTGTTACAAATCCACTCAACTTTACGCCTCAATTGACTCATCTAGTCCCATAGCACCCAATTGTCACATGCTATGATAGTGGTATCACTCAAGGACTGAGCATCGCTCAAACTAGATAACTCCCTCTGATGGGGTGGATTCATCTCAGGCATCTCTCCAAATAAGGAGCACACATACATTCTGTCGAGGACTTCCTCTCCTAAAGGCTCAGTATAGGGCACTGATTTCCCATCTATTAAAGGGATAATCACCCTTTCTTCCTTGATCTCAAAACTGATATGTCCTTTGTTAAACCGAAAGTCAACATTGTTCTTGTAATGACCATGAGCCACCCAATTCAACTGCTAGATTAGTTGTCTACCTCGGTGACACATCTAAGAATTTGAAGTCTACCAGTGAACTTGTGCACACAACCTTGTAATTCTGGAATACAAATGCATGCACTTCATAGACTCCAATGTGGTAATCACCTTATGTCTTGTTTACCATATACAAGGCACATCTCAAATGATTGGATATGAAATGCGGTGCCTTCCCATTTGCCATGGTCAGGCACCTAAGGTAAGAAAATTGACACGTCTGCTCCCATGTCGATGAGGACCTTATTGAAAATGTCATCCATACTTTGCAACTGCATTCTAATATAATCTCCTTATGTGTAGCTCACCAGGCTGTGAGGAGGAAGGTTCTAAGCATGCAAAAACCTAAGCTTTCGCGCTTCTCTCATCCGACACGTGGTACCTTCTCCACTCAGCCTCCATCTCTCATAGTAAGGGAATAATATTCATCTTACCTTAACATCCTACAGTAATTCCTTGACCTCATCCAAGTCTTCCTCCTAGGAGCCTATGACATTGATTTCACCTTTATCTCCAACTGCTATTGATTGCTCCTTTCAGACATTGGATCTCCCCTTGCAAACTCATGAAGTCACATGCACCCATAGTTTCTTGATACACCTGCCTTGCTAATGAGCATGGTTCAAGGACTGAGCATCTTCCAACTAGATACCACTTCCTCTCTCAAAAGTAGTGATCCTTTGTCTTAGACATCTCCCTGGCATACACGACATCTACTCGCGTCGTCACCAGTACATGTTCTAGCCCTGGGCTCAATGTGCCAGGTCTTGGCATTTCCCATCTGTGAATTAGGGATAATCATCCTTTGATGCTCACCATCCCTTGCACCTTTATTCTTCTGGACGCTACTTGTTCAAATTCTCATAGCACCATAGGGCACCCAATTAATAGTGGCGAAAGTTGTTCTTAATATGGAGAATGATTCCATTTTAGGAAAATTTGAAAAGTCTCCATTGAACTTGGCCCCTGGAATCAGTGACATGTTCATCCTTTAAGAATCCAATGGGCATTGCCTTTAATCTTTTTTAGGGGTATACAACACATTCGCCTATGATTGAAATATATCCAGGATATAATCCTAATTGATTATTCGGCATATAAGGTAAGAACACTTCTACTTCTACTCATACCACCTGTCGATGAGGCATATCTATTATCAAGCCATCCATCAATAACCACATTCAACGTAATATCCTTATCAGAGGCCAGGCTGGTGTGAGGAGGAAGGTGTAGTTTTGATACCTATATTTCATGCAAATTTGCTAGCTGGTGTGACAAGTACCTTATTCCTCATCCATGCTCCTAGCAAGGGAATAATATTATCTTGCCATTGACATCGCGACAAGGAGAGTTAGTTGACGTCATGACAAGTCTTCCTTTGGAGGCTACAGACATTCGTCCTTTGCTCCAACTAGGGCGGTGTTGACGTGTAGACATTGGAGGGCCCCTTGTAGGCTGCTAGATGCATGATCCATAAGTATCTTGTTGTCATGCGTCAAAAAGGTTCTTGACGCGTGACAACAAACCTCATGTCACGCGTTAGCAAGGTTGTTGACACGTGATAAAAAACTTGCTATCACGCGACAACAACCTTGTTGACGTGGCATCAACTCAGGGGTGATTATCAGTATAGGTTCTATCAGCCTTTCTATCAGGCGAAACATCTTGGCATCACAAACCCCCAAAAATTCACCTTTCAGTGAAACCGGTTCCGGGGATATTCGCCAGGTATTTTCCACCTTCGATTTCCAAGAGGTCTCTTAAAATGAACCTTGCTCATAAAGTTCTGGACACTCTTCATACTTATGTTTCTTCCCGCACCACAAGCATTGTAACAGATTAGGACACTCACATTTGTAATGCTATGTAGATCCACAGTTATAACAGGTTCCTCACATGAATTCACTTCATCCTCCGCCGCAGTTACTTCGACCACAAAATCGTTTGTGAAAACCTCTTCCACATGCTCCTCCATCTGCGTGCCCTTCATAGCGACGATCATCATCCTTGGAGCTACTTGTAAGACTAGTTGGCACACACCAAGATCAATAACATCATGAATTTGATCTATCAGTCTACAATCCTTGGTATCTTGGTTCGTAGAGGTACATATCTTGCAATAGCAAGAAAATTTCTTGCGGATTTTGTGTTGTAGTAGAGGGGACCTACTTGCATCATGATCCCCATGGAAAATTTCTCAGTCTACCACCATAACACATACCAACTTCCAAGGGTAACTATATTTTGCATCCCCCTCCACTTCACAATCTATACACTAAAGCCCACTACAAACCTCATGCATTGAGTTTAGAGATAACTTCTCCAACTGCTTGGTCATTGCAACAATTTGAGCCTCCAGAAAAGGACTAACACCAGTATCAATGCTCCCAACAGGTTCAGTGCACAGGGCAGCTTCCAATGCCTCACGTGGGTCTTGTGAAAGTCCTGTGTGACAGATACCTTCTAAATAGTGTTATCAACCCTCCAAAAAACCATTGATGATGTTGAGAAGGTTGAATGTCATAGGATATTTTAGACAAGAGAGTCTTGAAATGCACGTCATAATCCCACACACTCTCTGCCATTCCTTGTTGGATCTCGTTCAAGGCGTTGATGCTCTTTTGCTCAAATTCAGGGATATGGAATTCTGCTAAGAAGGCATTCTTTAACGCGGTGTAGTATACCACTGTCTGATGGGGGTCATACTTCTGGTACCAACTATGTGCGCATCCTTGCAACTTTGTTGCAAAATAACTTGGCTTCCACTCCAGGGTAGTGATCCCTTTCATGCGCCATAGTAATTCACACTTGTGCACATGTTCTACAACATCTTCAATACCCATGTAGTCTGGTAAGTGCAATGACATATCAAAAAATACTTGTGGAGGTGGTTGAGGCCTTGTCTTCTTTATCCAAAGCCTTCGTTTCCTCCAATGTTCCTCCTCCACCAGATCCACTAAATCCACCAGGTCCCGTTCCTCCTGATCCACCAGATCCTCTAGATCTACTAGATCCACCAGGTCTTCTATCCCCTATACCACTAGATCCACCTCCTACAACCAACAAATGGCCTAAAGTGGTGGTGCCTAGTGTTCCCAATGTCCCACTGAACTGTGTGATGATGGTTTGTGATATTGTCCCATTGTCAGTTGTGTGTCCCGCGCCACTCCCATACGTGATACCCAAACCTTGCATGCTTGCATCTTGTCCAAAAATTCCTCCAAATACCAGAATGGTTTGCGCAACCATGAATGTTCCAAATGATAAATTATAGCTCCTGGGTGTAGATCGGTTACTCCCACTGATACCAACTAGGTTAACAATACTTCTCCTTTGATATGGAAAACTAAGCGTCAGGGATTAGTCTCCAGGTGGGTTTAGATGCGCACTGACGACTCTTCTTTCTCCATGTGACGAAATCTCATCAAAATTTGAATGGAATTCTCTTTGGCGCTTGCCAAGATGGGGTAACACAGACTGCTTAGGTTGCATGTCATCTACATGATTCTCAACTCCTTCCCACAACGTCTGCCTCCCTAGATCCATCACACTTGCAACCTCATATTGTCTAGTCATCTCCTTTTCATGAGCTTCACTATACTTGAGTCATCTCTCCTCCCTTTTCTTTTTAGTCATAATGTCCACCATCTTCCTCCACCCTAGCTTCCTCACCCAACGCTCAGAGAGGTTTAGCTGGCCATGGGAAATGCCTCTAAACTTAAGGTAATGATCAAGATCTTCATAGCCAAAGGAATAACCTGCAAAATGATCCTTTGGGCTCCCTCAGAAACTTGAACTTAGCAACTTCTGGGCAGGAATACGTAGAAATGGCGTATCCTAGAGTATAACTGGTTAGTACTCCTTTCCACCAGTGATCAACAACACATGTCCAAGTCAGATCTATATCTTGTAACCTTTGATAATCATCTTGGGTCCATATGCGTGATCTGTAGTACCAACTCGATCTAGATGCATATGTTGAAAGCCATTCATATAGTTCTACTGGGAAATATCAGAAAAATGTTTCATATAGCTCATGGTATAAGTTCTCTTCTACCCATCTACACACATCAAATTCATATCCAGTGTTGAATCTTTGAGCAAACTCATCTTCTGTCTCTAGAACCATGTTTCAACACTTTCCAAAGTCAACCATTATGTCATCATGCATCACATAGACCAAGATGCATGCCATTTCTCACAACAACTTGGAAAAGAGGTCCCGACAATAGAGCCAAGATGTAGTCATTTTTATACCCTTAGATTAATAGTAAAATCCCATGCGCGCTAGCCTATCACCCAGCGGGCACTAGGCGCTCACACGAGGAACGCGCGGGTGCCAAACCTTTCCTTTATGCGAGTACTATGAGAATAGATCATCTTATGATAGATATTCAAGTGCAAAAAAATAGAAAAGAACTGTGCATCATTATGAGAACCTAGGACGAGTTATTATCTCATTGCATCCATAAAAGAGAAATAACAATAGATAGAATTGATTCATACACAAAGGAAATGCATTAAACTTATGCTCATGAACACATATATGTCTAGAACATAACCTTCTATTCACATGTTCAGTAACCATATTAAATTCCTTTAGGCCATAACAGACCCATATAACAATGCAGAGCAAAGTCATGCATAAAAAATACACTATTTCCTTTACATTATAAAGATGAATACAAACCCATCCCAATATACATGCTATTACTCCTAATTTTCACTATTCCTAACCCATATAATCCTCCATAAGATATTTGTAGAGGTTTTCCCCTTTTCCAGTACCTCTACTCTCTCTCAGGATGATCCCATGCATATCTCTCTATATCTCTTCTTCTATCCACGCACCTCTATCTATAGCTTTTTTGCCTTCACCACCATGCTTTAAGAGGTAACAAATTGGTTGTCAAGTGTCCAAGTGGTCCGCTAATGGAGCATGGCTCCTTTGATCTAAGCTCTCCACTTTGTGTAATGATATTCTTTTGGAACCTTCCATCGCATGCATGGAATATTTCCTTTTTGATCCTCCAGCCACTAGGCTGGTACCTTATCCAATCCACATGCTAGATAGGTCACACTTTTCTCATTCACTTCCTAGAACTCTGAATATGGCTAAGTCCTAAAACCTATCTTGCCTTGTGCACACACCGCGTGTTCTGTAAAACCCTACTAGAACCCTTCCCTATGCACCTTTAACCCATGTGTCCTTCTTCAAATAGGTCCTATGCACCCACATGCCTTGTTGTACTTAGCCAAATTATGTGACCCAATATAAAGTATGATGCTATAGAATATGTTCACAGGTGCCATAAATTTCAAGAAGTTTCTCATGAGATACACATCCCTTGTCAAGCTCTACAACTGATTGTGATATCCTAGCTATTTTCTACTTGGGGTTTGGATTTGATAGGGAATTATTCTCCCTCATCAAAATATGGCCACAAATTTATCATTACAACCACAAAATATTTTACAAAGTGGTTCAAGGCCATGCCTGTCACTACTGTACCTCGGTCGATGATTGTGAAGTTCACCTTGAATTAGATCATCTGCAAGTATGGAGTCCTAAAGGTATCTTGGATAATGGAACATCCTTTAAGAATGAAGAGGTGTGAGAGTTGTGTTAGCAATTAAAAATCTCGCATAGCATAACCTCTTTATATTACTCTTATGCCAATGGAAATGATGAGGCTAAAAATAAGACGTTGAAGTCCATACTCCTCAAAATCGTAAAGGAAAATAAACGTGACTGGAATTTAAATCTATTTCTAGCCTTGTGGGCATATAGGATGTCGATGCAAATGCTTGTGGGGGTAACCCCTTATTCCTTGGTCTTTGGATCTGAATCAGTCTTATAGATGGAAGTTTAATTACCTAGTCTTCACATATATTTACAAGGTATCTTAGGTGAGGATGGGTATCGAGAAGCATAGATGGTTCAACTTTAAACTCTAGATGAAGCTTGACATAGAACTAAATAACATCATCATGTCTATGCTGACATGATGTGTCATCAGTCTAATAAAAAGGTCTCTGAACTAGAAATAAATGTAGGAGACTTGGTTTTGAGACTGGATAGCTAGATTGACAAGAAAACCGACAAAGGATGGAAGTTAAGGCTAAAGAGGTTAGGTCCATATCAGGTCATGGAGGACTATAAGAATAACATGTATCATTTGTGTACTTTAGAAGGTGAAGAATTTGGTGAATCAGTCAATTTACTTCACCTTAAATACTTCTATGCATAATTCATTTTCATTTCCACATGTACACTACTACATCCAGACTGCATATCATTTGTATAATCATATTGTAACATTATAGAACAAGAACCTTATTTTTCAAGTGACTTAAAAATTTTATGAGAATTGGAAAAACATTTAATCATACTTCTTCAACTATTTATTATATAATTTATAAACTATTCAATATTTTATCATCCTACTAGATGAATTTTTGGAATTGATCCTACCAAGACCTACACACTTATTTCTATGCATGACTACTTCTAGCTTAGGTGTTTTTCCCATAGTTTGTACTGAAGCTTCCTAGTGTCACATCTTTCCTAAAAAATATCTCTGTTGACAAATCAATCTAAAACATTTCACCTGTAGTGCTTGTTCACCTTCTTCAACCCTTGGTGGTGAACCCTCGTATCCTACTGGTTACACGGGGTTGAGAGTAGGGGAAAATTTTCCCTCCCAAAAGCACAAGTCAAAGTTTAAAAATAAATAAAAAAGAGAGAAAAAGATAAA
The DNA here is from genome assembly GCA_019776745.2 of Taxus chinensis. NCBI lineage: Eukaryota > Viridiplantae > Streptophyta > Pinopsida > Cupressales > Taxaceae > Taxus > Taxus chinensis. The sequence goes on along the minus strand of CM034154.1, from coordinate 479,496,718 downwards.
CAAACAATAAATAAAAATATTCTTTCTTTTGCAAAATTACACCACACTTCCTTGACCTAACAGTCTTTGGTGACAAGCCCACGCTTCCTACAAGTAGCATGAGGATGGGAAATGTGGGAAGTTACCTTAGTCACCTATGCCTTGTCCTTGGTGATAAACCCATGCTTCTTACTGGCAGCATGAGGCAAGACAGAGGGGGTCCTTTCAAATAAATAAATAATTAGTAAACCACTCAACAAGTAAAAAAGTGCTTTGAGCCCTTTGAAATCATCAGAAAAGTGAGTTGATGCATAATTTATAAGATAATTAATCCATAAAACTAGATTTTTTTCAATCAGGAGGCCATCTATGGGTCTAAGTCTAGTTAAAATTACAAGAAAACCACATTCTAAACTGGATAGTCAGCCTTACCTAGAGTCTAGTTGTGGTTTCCTAATTGGGTATTTGTCAAAATATCATGTTCATATCATTATTTTCATTCATCAAATTCATATATCTTGCGTCCTTCTTGAATTGTGGTGTTGAGCCCTCACAGCTTACTAATTGCGTGGAGTTAAGAATGGAGTGCATTCATTTTCATTATTATATCACTTTCATCAAATTTGTCAAGATAATAGGAATATAAAATATTTCTTGAAAACCAAAGTTTTTAGTTCACAATTTTTCCTCATATGCATCACGTATATATCAAAAGCACAAAAAAAGAGATCATTCTGTTTGTACATTTGAATCATTATTATCATCCATACATGCATTCATAAAAGCATATAAAAATCAGTGAAAACTCTACACATCTAAGAGTACACAGATGAAGCAAGTCACGAGCGAGTAAACTCTTACACAAGATATCCGAGCCCAAAAAGAAACATATATATATATATATATATATATAATAATAATAATAATCAAGTTTATATATAATTTCATCACACTAATGAGTGTGGTAAAAATGCTCGCAATGAGCCAAAAGTCAAAAAATCGATATATACAATAAAATTGATCAAAACAATAAAGGGCCCATGGCCTATCCCTCTCTACAGGATCCAGATGAAGGTGCATGGCTAGGAATCCTACTACAGATCCTATGATGGGAGTGAGAGCTTCCATTCCTAGACGTATGAGAGTGACCATGAGAGCATGAACCAGGTGATATGCCAATAGTGGCCTCGCTACAAGAATGCTCTTGTCATTATCTACTCTCGGCTAGTTGATATGCAATGAGCTCAGTCCTCATCTTGGTCATGGCTCCCACTGCAAATCCATGTCGTAGTGAACACGTCATTTTTTCACCTCACAATGACTAGCTACCCTAAGTCCATGAACATATCATCTTGCATCATTCCCATGGGGTGTGCAAAGGTATCCATGAGATACAATGAATAAGATATTTCCAACCATCTGCTGTAGTTGGAAAACATGAGAAAACAACAATGAGTTAGAAAATTTTGAAAGCTAAACAATAATGCGTAGTCTAATAACAAGTCTAGTTTAAGAAGTAGAGTTGAGAGAAGAGTATCATACTTACTTGGATCTCCTGGCCTCTAGGATGGGTTTACCGATATTACTGGTGGTGGTGGAGATGATATGGGCACCTCCTCTACCCTGATATCCTCTGAGGCCATCTGTCGCCCAACAATGACTCCTCATCTCCTCCTCCCCTGCATGGAAGAGAATCATCTGAATGTAGTGTCTCAGCCTCAGCCTCATCCTTGACCATGGCATGTCTATAAGCCTCTCCACTAGCTCTCCACTATGTATAAGTGACCTCCTCATCTCCCCCCTCATGAGTTTCCTCCTCTACCTCCTTGGTCTCCATATCTACCTCGGCATCCGCCTTCTCCTCCCCGCTATGTGCAAGAGTGGCCTCAATATGAAGGATCTCTGTAGGTATAACTAGATCTGGGGAAGCCTACGGTGTACAAATCAGGACCCCAGGTGTAGCGACAATTCATTCGAGCTTTCCCTTAGGACCAAATAAAGCCTCTTGGATCCCATGGTAAAAAAATCAAAATTTCCAGAAGGGCTTCAATGTAAGGTAAACCTGAATGCTGGGGCACCCTCTAAAATGGATGGACCTCTACCGCTACTGGTCTTGTCCACTATGTAGTGGTACTGTATGCAACCATACTAACAACATCCTCACCCCATGATCTGAACATATCCTGGTATGGTCATACAACCATATCATCTTTAGTGAGTGTGGTAACTAACTGATGATGCCCCTTAAGTGGGGCCATGACTATCCATCTTGTGTGCTATGATAGTCCTGGGATCTATTATCCCAAAACCCCTTGATAGGGGATTATCCTATTATAGACCCAATCCATAACAAGTGTAGGATGACTAAGGGAATTTCCCCCTAGTCTAACAAAACATGTAAATATCGTGGTAAGTGGAACCCAAGATGTAAATTCCCCATGCAAATATGTGACCATGTTTCTTGATGTTTTGAATGATCAGGTCCTAGAAATAAAGTAACGTTTCTCTGACCTTGTCTCCAACCAAGTGCAAAGCCAAATTCCATGATGGCATTGCATAAGGTAGGGATAGGAGCAGAGGAAACTGATAATAATCTCATCCCATACTTTGCACCTGTATGAGGTGGTTGTGGCATCAACCATGTAGGTGGCCCACTATCGTGACTCTACCACTGCATTAACACTAGATAAAGTCAACCTCCTTCCTATGACTGGGACCCCCAAAATCTTGTATATTTCCTCAAGAGTGATATTCCACTCCCTCTGACTCCAGATAATTGGAAATTGTTCTTGTCTGCATCCTAATAACTCAAATGGGTCAACTAAAATATAGACTATCTAGTGCAAGTAGTTATGTATGGGATATGTCTCCATATCCCTACCCTACATTGTGTATCCCTCTCATCCTAAGTAAGAGCGTCCAAAATTATAGGTACCAATCACACTCCCAAGCTCTAATCCATTTGATATGGACCATGCACTCATAAACATAAAAATAGTGAGTTAGAATCATAACAATGCATAATAAGCTCACCAAAAACATCATTAAAAAATTTAAAAAAAAAAACAAACTTTTTGCCATATTTAAGTCAATCTGGTTTTGGAGATGGATAGCTAGATTGACAAGAAAACCGACAAAGGATGAAAGTTAAGGCTAAAGTGGTTAGGTCCATATCAGGTCATGAAGGACTATAAGAATAACATGTATCATTTGTGTACTTTAGAAGGTGAAGAATTTGGTGAATCAGTCAATTTACTTCACCTTAAATACTTCTATGCATAATTCATTTTCATTTCCACATGTACACTACTACATCCAGACTGCATATCATTTGTATAATCATATTGTAACATTATAGAACAAGAACCTTATTTTTCAAGTGACTTAAAAATTTTATGAGAATTGGAAAAACATTTAATCATACTTCTTCAACTATTTATTATATAATTTATAAACTATTCAATATTTTATCATCCTACTAGATGAATTTTTGGAATTGATCCTACCAAGACCTACACACTTATTTCTATGCATGACTACTTCTAGCTTAGGTGTTTTTCCCATAGTTTGTACTGAAGCTTCCTAGTGTCACATCTTTCCTAAAAAATATCTCTGTTGACAAATCAATCTAAAACATTTCACCTGTAGTGCTTGTTCACCTTCTTCAACCCTTGGTGGTGAACCCTCGTATCCTACTGGTTACACGGGGTTGAGAGTAGGGGAAAATTTTCCCTCCCAAAAGCACAAGTCAAAGTTTAAAAATAAATAAAAAAGAGAGAAAAAGATAAACAAACAATAAATAAAAATATTCTTTCTTTTGCAAAATTACACCACACTTCCTTGACCTAACAGTCTTTGGTGACAAGCCCACGCTTCCTACAAGTAGCATGAGGATGGGAAATGTGGGAAGTTACCTTAGTCACCTATGCCTTGTCCTTGGTGATAAACCCATGCTTCTTACTGGCAGCATGAGGCAAGACAGAGGGGGTCCTTTCAAATAAATAAATAATTAGTAAACAACTCAACAAGTAAAAAAGTGCTTTGAGCCCTTTGAAATCATCAGAAAATGAGTTAGATGCATAATTTATAAGATAATTAATCCATAAAACTAGATTTTTTCAATCAGGAGGCCATCTATGGGTCTAAGTCTAGTTAAAATTACAAGAAAACCACATTCTAAACTGGATAGTCAGCCTTACCTAGAGTCTAGTTGTGGTTTCCTAATTGGGTATTTGTCAAAATATCATGTTCATATCATTATTTTCATTCATCAAATTCATATATCTTGCGTCCTTCTTGAATTGTGGTGTTGAGCCCTCACAGCTTACTAATTGCATGGAGTTAAGAATGGAGTGCATTCATTTTCATTATTATATCACTTTCATCAAATTTGTCAAGATAATAGGAATATAAAATATTTCTTGAAAACCAAAGTTTTTAGTTCACAATTTTTCCTCATATGCATCACATATATATCAAAAGCACAAAAAAAGAGATCATTATGTTTGTACATTTGAATCATTATTATCATCCATACATGCATTCATAAAAGCATATAAAAATCAGTGAAAACTCTACACATCTAAGAGTACACAGATGAAGCAAGTCACGAGCGAGTAAACTCTTACACAAGATATCCGAGCCCAAAAAGAAACATATATATATATATATATATATATATATATATATATATAATAATAATAATAATCAAGTTTATATATAATTTCATCACACTAATGAGTGTGGTAAAAATGCTCGCAATGAGCCAAAAGTCAAAAAATCGATATATACAATAAAATTGATCCAAAACAATAAAGGCCCATGGCCTATCCCTCTCTACAGGATCCAGATGAAGGTGCATGGCTAGGAATCCTACTACAGATCCTATGATGGGAGTGAGAGCTTCCATTCCTAGACGTATGAGAGTGACCATGAGAGCATGAACCAGGTGATATGCCAATAGTGGCCTCGCTACAAGAATGCTCTTGTCATTATCTACTCTCGGCTAGTTGATATGCAATGAGCTCAGTCCTCATCTTGGTCATGGCTCCCACTGCAATCCATGTCGTAGTGAACACGTCATTTTTTCACCTCACAATGACTAGCTACCCTAAGTCCATGAACATATCATCTTGCATCATTCCCATGGGGTGTGCAAAGGTATCCATGAGAATACAATGAATAAGATATTTCCAACCATCTGCTGTAGTTGGAAAACATGAGAAAACAACAATGAGTTAGAAAATTTTGAAAGCTAAAACAATAATGCGTAGTCTAATAACAAGTCTAGTTTAAGAAGTAGAGTTGAGAGAAGAGTATCATACTTACTTGGATCTCCTGGCCTCTAGGATGGGTTTACCGATATTACTGGTGGTGGTGGAGATGATATGGGCACCTCCTCTACCCTGATATCCTCTGAGGCCATCTGTCGCCCAACAAATGACTCCTCATCTCCTCCTCCCCTGCATGGAAGAGAATCATCTGAATGTAGTGTCTCAGCCTCAGCCTCATCCTTGACCATGGCATGTCTAGAAGCCTCTCCACTAGCTCTCCACTATGTATAATTGACCTCCTCATCTCCCCCCTCATGAGTTTCCTCCTCTACCTCCTTGGTCTCCATATCTACCTCGGCATCCTCCTTCTCCTCCCCGCTATGTGCAAGAGTGGCCTCAATATGAAGGATCTCTGTAGGTATAACTAGATCTGGGGAAGCCTACGGTGTACAAATCAGGACCCCAGGTGTAGCGACAATTCATTCGAGCTTTCCCTTAGGACCAAATAAAGCCTCTTGGATCCCATGGTAAAAAATCAAAATTTCCAGAAGGGCTTCAATGTAAGGTAACCTGAATTGCTGGGGCACCCTCTAAAATGGATGGACCTCTACCCTACTGGTCTTGTCCACTATGTAGTGGTACTGTATGCAACCATACTAACAACATCCTCACCCCATGATCTGAACATATCCTGGTATGGTCATACAACCATATCATCTTTAGTGAGTGTGGTAACTAACTGATGATGCCCCTTAAGTGGGGCCATGACTATCCATCTTGTTGCTATGATAGTCCTGGGATCTATTATCCCAAAACCCCTTTGATAGGGGATTATCCTATTATAGACCCAATCCATAACAAGTGTAGGATGACTAAGGGAATTTCCCCCTAGTCTAACAAACATGTAAATATCGTGGTAAGTGGAACCCAAGATGTAAATTCCCCATGCAAATATGTGACCATGTTTCTTGATGTTTTGAATGATCAGGTCCTAGAAATAAAGTAACTTTTCTCTGACCTTGTCTCCAACCAAGTGCAAAGCCAAAATTCCAATGATGGCATTGCATAAGGTAGGGATAGGAGCAGAGGAAACTGATAATAATCTCATCCCATACTTTGCACCTGTATGAGGTGGTTGTGCATCAACCATGTATGTGGCCCACTATCGTGACTCTACCACTGCATTAACACTAGATAAAGTCAACCTCCTTCTTATGATAGGGACCCCCAAATTCTTGTATATTTCCTCAAGAGTGATATTCCACTCCCCTCTGACTCCAGATAATTGGAAATTGTTCTTGTCTGCATCCTAATAACTCAAATGGGTCAACTAAAATATAACTATCTAGTGCAAGTAGTTATGTATGGGATATTCTCCATATCCCTACCCTACATGGTGTATCCCTCTCATCCTAAGTAAGAGCGTCCAAAATTATAGGTAACCAATCACACTCCCAAGCTCTAATCCATTTGATATATGGACCATGCACTCATAAACATAAAAAATAGTGAGTTAGAATCATAACAATGCATAATAAGCTCACCAAAAACATCATTAAAAAATTTAAAAACCAAACTTTTTGCCATATTTAGTCAAATCTGGGTTCTTCCCTAACAATTACACAACTGTTTCTCTATGCAGAGAGGCATTTACATAATTTCCCCTATGTGCAAAGTGACAATTGCATAACCACCACAAAAATCCTACATTTACTTTTACCCCTTTGACGATTATGTAACCGACGTAGTGGTTACGCAACTACCACTCTGCATAGAGTGGCGGTTGCAAAAATTCCATTGAAGTTCTTTCCATAAAATGCGGACCATACCCTAAGGCCCCACAAATTCAAAAAAGGAACAAAAATGACAATTTTTAATGAAACAAATTAAAAATCCTACTAGGCACCCCCTTGTAGATATTTTAACTATAAAATTGTTAAGAGTAGCCCCACTTACTTTGATTTTTTTGCATTTTATATATTTTAAGGTAGAAATGAATAAGTGCAAATAACTCACCCAATCCTGAGTGGCTAATCCTTATGCTAGTTGGGATACCATCACATACGATTGCTCTTTGATTTGACTATATTTGTGCATGAAACCATCACAAGTGATCGAAACCTCAAAAACCTCTAAGTGGGTGAGTGAAATTGATTTCTATAAATAATAATTTTGGTTATATATAAGCATGTTTTAACTCTATTTTAAAGTGTGTATGTTTTGCAAGGATGGAATGCTGGTGTAGGTATGTTTCTATCCCTACAGACATGGTAATTCCTATTATCATTTTATTTTAGCATGTTTTGTCAATTCTACATTATATTTGCACTTGATTCTCGTTTACTTCTTGTAGGTAGCGGGAAGCTTGGATGGGTGTCATTTCAACACATGGAAGTCTCAGGTATAATTTCTAACCATCTTGTTTGGGAGTGCTATAATAAAACTGTACATGTTATGTCTCTTCATGGCTAAAACACTTCTCCGAGGGGGCAATATGTACGCACCTAATTTTTCTCTTGCTACATTCTTAGAAGGGTTGAAAATCCCCAATGATGAATAAATATCTTTCCAATTGTTTTCGAATCCAATTTCTCATTTATAGTATATATTTGTAGCCTAGAATCCATCTTCTGTCCTTTTCCTATTTTTCTCAGTTTCCTTTATTATTTTTTTATCTTTTCCTTGGCCTTTGCATTTTAAGTTACATAACCATGCCGTCTGTTACATAACCACCCTAGTGGTTGCATAACTGCTAGTCTACCTTAAGCGCTAGTTACACAATCTCTGTGGAAGTTATGTAACCATTAGTCTCCATAGACCGATGGTTTTGTGTATTCTCGAGCCTCCTTTGGCGTGTTTTCAATGCATGTCAACTTCTTCAAACTTATTTTTAGCACATATTTCTCAAACAATTTGGTTGTTCTTGAGCTAGTTTGATGTGTACCAACTTCTCCTTCCATTCCTTTTGTTAATTGTGAGTTAACTGCCCCCTTTTTGAGAGAGGTTGCATTTCTTGGCTGCCTAATGGCTTAGACCATTTATGTACCTTTTTCCTATAAGAGCCGAGATTGTATCTAGAGAATTGGTTAGAGATTATTTTTTTGAATTATACTGTTACGTTACCCATAATCCTACTAAGAAATACACAAGCAAGCTTAATTATCTTGCCTTGTTATTATCTTGCTTACGTTGCTACCAGATTACTTACAATCCATTCTAGCTCCAGGATTTCTTCATCATTTCTTCCACCCAAGCCTACACAGTTCCCTGAAATCATTTGAACACCAAATTGGAAAATAAGCTAAAGGGATAGTAAAGAAAAAGCAACACTAGGACTGTCACAACTCTAAAATTCCAGGTTGGGGATGCATTTGGATTCTTAAATTTTTCTTTGTCTAATTATATCGTTCTATATTCTTTTAGAGTATATTAATTCAAAGAAATACAATTACTATAGCTTTCATTTATTTAAACAAATCTTCTATTGAAAGATGCTTCCTTGCCTATCCCTATGGATTTACACAGGAAATTTGTCTAGAAGAAGCTTTTGCACTTGATTAGTGTTAGTTATAATTTCCCTTCATTTTTCTAATCTTCCATAGATCCTATTAATTCTATCAGGGAAGTTTCAGGGGAAGAACTTCTTCTGAGAATTTTTTTCATTTTTCCCGTGACTCTGAGGAAAGGAAATAGGAAGTTGTATATCCACAAGTACAAATTGGAAAAGTTTTTTTCTACTTAGGATAAATTAGATCCACTTTGCATAAGAAAATAGACACATCCAGTTGTTTTCTTGTTTAGTTATGTTAATTTTAGTGTAGAAGCAATTTCAATTAATTAGAAGAAGTTTAATTTTCTGTGCAGATTTCCTCTATTTCCCAGTAAACATAAAAATACAAAAAAATTAGATTAGATTAATTATTTTTCTTTTATTCCCTTTATTCAAAATCATCAAAAATAAAATTAAAAAAAAAATTAGTTGTTTCCTTTGTTTAATTAGTTAACTTTCATTTGTTAATTAGATGCTGACAAGACGTAGATTTAATTAAATTCGAGGAAAGTAATTGAATTGAGTTGATTTAAATATGTTTATTTCCATTTTTTAAATTAGGAACATAGAGTTAGTTAGAAAGGAATTAACACATCTCCCCATGTATCCCTAGTTGGTTTAGGATTAACCTTCCCATCTTGCGGTTTTATTTACGAGATTTTTTGTTTTTTTGCTTTAGTAGTTTGCACATACCACATGACCATTCAAGGTCATCAACAAATAGGAGATTACATGTATGATCTCATAGTCCCACAACCAAACACAATTGAACTATTTACAGACATTAACACATACCTTAGAACCTTGGTTTTCCAGACCTCACCTCTTCTATATGTTATCATCTCACAATTTCTATTTTTGAACATCAAAGTAGACAGTGCTTACGAGTTTTGGAAAAATCAACCTGGATGAAACTAGTTTTCATAATTCACCCATTTGTCCTATTCACACATTTCCTCCCACAACTCCATGACCTTGTCTAGAAACTTCTACAAGGTAAACGTAGGCCAATTCCCCCACATTTTGTAGCTATTTTAGAGAGTATTTGGTGACACTGATATCAATAGAATCCTTTGCGTGTCCATTCTCATCAATCGTTCTATTTCACCCACCCTAGTGAGGCAAGCATTCATTAATTTAGAAGAGAAGATTCCTACATTTCCCATTGAGGACATTATATTTCCTTAATCACTTGTTATGCATTTTCTCCCATTTTCATTATATCTACCTTTTCACATTATATAGCCTTCACATAGCCATATATCTTTTCTCCCATTTTAAGACATACATGGTTCTCCATTTTTTTGAGCTACCCTTCTTTGCAAAGCCCACACATCTATTCCAGTGGCTCATGTCTAGGGTGTATGAGGATGTTTTGTATTTTACAGGCCAAAGAATGAGAATTATAGCCCAATTCATCAAACAAGTCACATGTTTGAGAATTACTGGGGAGGATATGGAACTAGATCTATGTTATGATGTGAAAATCAATGAATTGGATGTTAAAATGTAGTATGAAAAAGGACGAAGGGCCATGAACGTTGATAAGTTCATAGATCCTACATCTAGGGTTGCATCAAGGCTCGCAAGTTAAAAATTAGGTGCCTCAAAGAGGTGAACATATGTAAATAAGAAAATTTTGTATATTTCTCGAAGGATGGCACACAATACCCATTACAACATTGCGCAATACATTACGAATTGAATCATAGAGGATGCCAAGGAAAAAAATGAAGAATGAGCCAAGATAACTTGGGCTCGATCCTCTTAATTATTGTATTCTGGGAGATTGGGGTTCCTGATGGTCCAAACGAGGATATGTGTGTTTATCCACTAGTGCAAAAGTCCCCTACAACAAAAATTTCTAGCTACACTTGTGATGGTGTGATCACAAATGCATACAAGGTGAGGATAGATAAATGGTACAAAAAACTGCATGCAACCATTGAGAAAAAATGGCACATTCTGTGTGAGTTACCAACAGAGGGTGGGGAATAGACAAAGTTTACAGTGGTACAACACTACAGTCTTGCGCGCTTTAGAATGCATGACAAGGATATGAGACCATGGTGCAAGCTGTCATTTGTATTCACTTCCCTATATTTCAAGTGTATAGTGAACAAGGTAAAGGATGTATAGAAGTTGACCATTGATGTTGATAAGGTTGACTCTAATTTACATATCTTGTGCATGACATATATGTATGAATATGAGCCAAAATATCTAAAGATGTTAGAGTCAGATAATTTAGACTTGAAACCCCAACTAAACCTCATAATAAAGGGGATGATATGAAGAGTTTTTGGGGTATTAAAGATAAATTTCTATCACTACAATTAAGAAATAACAATTCTAGAAATGAACTAAACTATGATTGAAAGAAAATACTATGGCTAATGAAAAAGTATGTAAAAACATAGTATAGATAAAGAAACAGACTGCTGCTAATATAATCATGAAATGAATTAAAGAAAAAAACAAAAATAGAGGGTTAGCAAACCACAAGTGGGCCCTGTGTTTAGTGCTAATCCCTCATAAGGCCTGTTTCTATTGAAAATTAATAGAACTCAGATTCTTATTTCATCAACATGAAGATTACAAGTGAAAAAAAAAACCAATTATCTACCTAAGGATAATTCTATCTATGCATCTCCCTCCATCTATGTCTCTACAACATTAAAATTTCCTTTTTTATATCTTTCATTACAGTAGAGGCATGAAGATATAGAGTCCTACTAGGAGTTCCAGTTGGATTAAATAAAATATATTAACCAAACAATCTAGAAACTTACATGCATACAATAGAACTATTTAGTAGATGTTCGCATGCAATCACATAACTTAACTAACCGATTAGTCGATCAACCAATTATTAAATTATGAGTTAAATCAATTAGTTCTTTGTTTGAGTTGCAACACATAATCAAGTAATGGCATTGTGTCTTCTTCTTGTTCTCAAAACCACTTCTTTTATCAACACGTGCGAGCTTAGGTGTAGTGTCCATGTTGTGTAGGCTCCTCAGAATCATGGTTTCATGTATGTGTGTGACCTCCTTTGGCTATAGATGCTTTGATGCAATTGATTCCCTTTGGCTGCATGTTAGTTAATACTGATGACCTCTTTACCATGAATGAGTTCCTTTGGCTATATGTTAGTTTCTGTATGTGGTTCCTTTACTACATATAAAAATTTCTTTACAAACAAGGCTAACATTTATACACAACATCATTTAACATCATATTACAATCAAAAGAATAAATGCATACTTATAATCCAAAAAATAAGGTAAATTTTAGTAATAATTATATTAACTAATATTTATGCCATGAGTTCAAGTTATAATGGAGTTGTTCAGCAGTATCACCAAGAAATATAAGTTCAGGGGTACAATTGGCTAAACAAAATACAATAGATGAGGTGTTTTAAAAAAGGAAATAAAATGACTCATCACACCCCCAGACTTAACATATTAAATGTCCTCATTCATTTTCCTTTAGGTCCTCCTTAGGTTTCTTTGTCTCCATCTGTATGATGTTATATAAATGTCTGAAATCAACTGGGGTAGATGTTCCTTCAGGATCTGTGAAGATGTATCCTACATTCCTTCTATATCTTTCCACGACTTTGTCTTGTATTTCCTCATCTAGTTCCTTCTTACCATACCAGTGCGGTATAGAATAGTGGAATATTGGTGGATAATAACCAATGGTAAACCAAGTTTTTCCACATGCTTTAGAAACTTCAATGTATGCATTTACCCTCCTTAAGGTTTGAATGATATTGGGATAATAGTGCATTTCTTTTCTTGGCATTTCTGGGGACATATCTTTCCAACATGTTCTGTAGTCATGTACTATTTCTCTGACATTATATTTGATGTGGTCCCTAGATTCTTCATGAGCTTTGTGTCTCATTTGGTACAATCAATGTTTAATGTCCCTGTGTTCCATGTATTTTCCATATTTTTCAATAATTTCCCCTGTATTGGGAGCTTCACCTCTGATCATTAATGGATGCACTTTTGACAAGTGCCTGTATTCCTCCATCTGATTTTATATGTACAATTCATTGTTAAAACAAGAACACAATGCCTTAATTGGAACATATCCAATATAAAGTACTGGGATCCAATCCATTTCATATTCCAAGGCATAATTGTACATATACAACTCACATAATAACAACTAAATTTCATGAGGTATTTTTAGATATATTCTAAAGAAAAGTCTAGCTCCACTAATATCAAATGGAATTATATCAGATTTGATACATGTATACTTTAACTGCACCATATGTTATTTCAATAAAATAGCATAAATGTTAGAAGGTGACATTCATTTAAGTATGTCATTGGTCACCTGAACTGTATCTTCCTGCTTTTTATTGAGCCTATAAATTTAATTATCTTTAGCCTTAAGCTCCTTTTCATTTTCCTCAATGTCCTATTTATGTTGGAAGATTAATTATTCATTTTGCCTTTCCTATCTCCACTACAACCTAGTAACATAGTTTTCAAATTGCTGCATCTAGTAATCTAATAAGGTTGTCTAAGTGACTATGTTTCTACAATTTAGTTTTGGAGGTTCTTTGAAAACTTCTCTGATGATAACCTGTAGCTGAAAACTATCTTATGGAAACTATTGGTACCCAGATTTGTTCTCCTTTTCAGTCTGATCAAAATAAAAGATATGGAATGAAGCTTGAATACAGATAGATAATGATGTATATCATTTTGTAGCTAGGGATGTGATCTAACTGGCACTCAAATTTGAGGAGAGATGGATAACACTAAATAGGACTTTATCTTGTCCTAACTATTTTAGGTTGTGCCTTTCAACCAAGGTAAGAGGACCTATTTTTTAACCCTGAAATGGTGAAGGAGATGAAAATATCCCTCAATTTGTGCAAATTGTATGAAAAGGCCTTGGGAAAATATGATCAACACTCCAAATATGACTTTCACAAGTTGTCACTTCCATATTATGGAGATACTTTCAATGTAAGGCAAGGGTTACTAAAGACATTAAGGAATCTTGATCTATTTTGCATACTTTAGCAAATGGATTTTGATATTCAATGGGTATAAAGGTCAAAAAAGGGGTAGTATGGGGTAGGATTAATTATTTAGAATGATTTTTTGTGGGATATTGACAAGACAAACTTGAATATGCTAGATCTTTGACAACCTCTACAAAATTTGAACAACTATCAGATAAAATGCTTCAAAATAGTCAGGATGTTCTTTCAACTAGAAGAGATACACAAATGGAGGCCCAGGTTAGCACTCTTCACACAATCTTTGAGACCTTAACACAAAATATTGAGTTAAAAGTCTCAATTAAACATCAAAATATTTGATCAAATCATGCCTAAGGTACCCCCAAAGGATTACAAGCAATCTCTGTCAACAAATGAAGGTAAAGTGATTTAAAACTACTTATTTTCAATGCCAGATGAAAGCTCTTCTGGAAAATGAAAGTACAAATGCCACTAAACTATCAATAAGGATAAGATCTGTGTGATTCCTAAAGATTTCAATGCAAGATTGCAATAAGAACAAGGAAAATTGTTTGCAGACATTTAAACATGATAACAAACATCATATTGCCCAAAATAACATAGATTAATTCAAAATCTTATTAGATTCATCAATAGGGGAGAGTTTTAGGAAAAATCTCTGAGCTGTGTGATGGCTATACACTTGTAACAAACTCAACATGAATGAAGATCTAACACATAAGACATTAACTAGGTTTTTTGGAGGGTTTCTCAGAAGATGAGCTTCTCTCAAAATTTTCTCATGATTTTCAATTTCCTGACCTTTTGCATGTCTCAAAACATGTATTATATATCTCTCTATTATGTTTGATCCTTCTTTCCCAAGAAAATACTATCCGATGGCATCTTAGTTTGTTACAAATACACTCATGACTTTCTGAAAGTGACACTTAACCAATGTTGCGAGGAGGAGATGTCAGGCATTCAAAAAAGAAAATTATTACAAATCTTCATCATTATTTGTCATGGGAGCATGTATTATTACTTTGGCACCCACAACATCTTCATCTTCCATCATTTCACCTTTACACTTTCCAAATTTACCTTTGCAACCTTTGGATCTGGTATTTCACGTTTCTGCTAGAGCTTGAACAAAATTTCATTTCAAAAGTACCTCAGATCTACAAATTGAATTTTCAAATTGATTACATTGATTCTTGAAGGAAAAAATGACATGAATTCACCAAAAATTTAGTGAAAATTGATGAAAAAATCATATCTCCAAGCTTCTTGGACCTCAAATGGTGGCCAAACTAAAAAATGCATAGTTACCATTGATTTTCCTTTCTCCCTTCAATATGAGCCCTCCATGTGTCATAATGTGATTGGAAATGGGCTTGGGATCACTTTTTGATATTTCAACACTTTTGGAAAAATGTAAAAATTAGACGTTTTTCTCCACCCCTCTGCCCTTTGAAAATGAGCTTAACACGTGTCCCAATGTGGGTCTTAGCGGAATCATGGCTCGATTCTACACATTTACACCTTTTTTGGAAAAAAGGAAAATTTTCAACATTATCCCCATGGGCCCACACCTCTGATTCTGTCCCTAACACGTGTCGGTCACTGATTGGTGGTGGGCTTGTGTTCCTCCTTTTGATTTCTGACCTTTATAGGATAAAATGTAAATTTCCCATAAAGACACGATGCTTCAGAATCCCTTCTTTTGATCTGAGCCATACACATGGCTCAATCATGACCATTAATAGAGTTGTGGCCTCATTTTACAATTTTAACCCTTTATGCCAAAATGGGAAAAAATATCAAGTTTTCCCCGAGGCCCAAAGCTCCGCCTCTGACCCTGCCACGTGTCCACTCCTGATTGGCCTGGCAGACCCGCGGCCCTTTTCACAAATTTTGTTCCCATTCACTAAAAAGAAAAATTTTCCTAAGTCCTCTGCCAGTCTTCCATCCCGCTTTTGATGAAAACATGACACGTGTCCACCTCTAATTTTCCGAGGGCCTACACTCCAATTTTTTACCTTAACTCCTTTCCACTAAAGGAAATTTTTCCACCGTGCCTTTGCAGCTCTACCCCTCCACATTTTTGAATTTTCTAACTACCACATGTCACCCTCTGATTGACTGAGGGCTTACAAACTTGCGGGGACAATTTATAATTTTTCCCAAAACATAAAAAATGCTAAGTTTCTCAAGCAGACCCACCAAATCTTGTCCAACCACAAACAACCACTTATGAGAAGATGTTTGAACTAAAATTTGATAGGAAAAGGATTCCCACATGACCGTAAAAAAATGTAGAAATTATCGGCGATGCCCTAGAATGGTGAAGATGAAATTGATGGGAAAATGACGCCCGTCTAACCATCAAAACACAAAAAAATGCCAGCGATGCCCTAGAATTTGATTTTTTGCTAAGGACGACAAATTTCTCAAAATTTAACCAACTGAAACATGTTTTTAAAGCATTTTTTTATCATGGAATTGGATTTTCAATGGCATACAAGTGTAAATCGATCAATTTCAAGCTCTAAAGGCTAGGAAAACATGGGGAAAATGGCAGAGGTGTTTGAATTGGTAAAATTAGGGAAAAACACAGGGAAAACTTAGAGATTCCTTCAAAATGGTGCAAAAATGGAGAAAAAATGAACAACTCAAAGCATTCAAATGCATATACAAGTTGTTTTTTCACCAAATGCGAAGGATGGGAGAATCCAAATCCATTTTTTCTTAGAAACAGGGAAAAACACACTTCTCCTTAGCAAATTAGGGAAAGGTAATGAGTTTTCATATAATCTAATGCATAAGAATGGAGTTACAAATTCACATCATCAAATCCATGAGGAAAAAATGTTTCAGAGCACAAAGAGCAAAAGGGGAAACATGGAAAAATGGCAGAGGATCAAAATGGGCACCAAGAATGGCTCCTGCTCGGGGATGGGCACTCCCAATGAGTGCCATAAGAACAAAAGTAGACCAAGTGCCAAAATAATCCATTAGGAAAATGGATTCATAAGACAAAGCCACCAAAAACTAGTTGAGAAACTGACAAAAATGGCTACCACACACCAAGGAAAACCATGAACCAACAAAACACCAAAAATAGAGCAAAATCCAAACACTATACATTGTACAAGTTGGTAAGCAAACCTTGATTCAAAGAAAATAAATCAAGGGGAAACCCCAAATGTCCTCCATGCTGGATATGACCATGCCAAGAGGTTCTGATATGTTTTTAGCAATTGGAAATATACCTCTTTTTCTTCTTTGTTTAATTTGTAAACCATCCAGTTTCTTTGAAGCTCCTCCATTGTGTTCAAGTCAAACCTTTTAGCATTTTTCAAGGCTTAATCAAGGACCGAATTTCTAGAAAAAACAACATAATTAGGAGATATGTTTTCAACAACTTCATACTCCCCGAAATCCACAAAACTCACAAAGTGATCAGTACTAGCATTTGCTTACAAAACTTCATAAGATGCATTGTTTGGGTCTTCAATAAGGTACACAAACTTTTTTTCTCCATATAACTTTACTAAGTTTCCTTCAATGGGGATAGTGGCATAAAACATGTCCATTTGGACACTCCCACCAACTTCTGTAACCCATTTCCTTGATAATAACATACCCCATTTGGCAAGGAAATCAACAATCCCAACATCCAATTTTAAATTCCTCCTAGGATAAGATGCAAGTTGCACTACTAGATCTTTGACACACACAATAACTAGCACTTCCCTGGAATCCATAGTAGTAAACTTACCATACACTACTGTCACTTTGATTCCCAATTCATTCATGACCTCCAAAGGCATGACATTGCATGATGCCTCAAAGTCAAACATACAGTTATGTAATAACTTGTCTTTGATAACCAAGGTAATGAAAAAAGGATCCATGTTCAGTTGATATTTAAGTAAAGAAGTTCCTAAGTAAACCTCAGGTGGTTCCCCTAACTCTTCCAACACTTGTGGTTGTTCCAATTCTATAATGGTAATAGGAATCCCAACCTTGTTTCCAACTCTACCTTGGGTACTGTCTTCCTCTCTGAATCTTAAATATTCAAAAGCCCTCTTCTTGTGCTCAGGAATCCTAAGCAACTCAACAATTGGGACATGAATCTTGATCTAACTCAAGACTTGGGCAATGTCATATGGATCATTCTTGGGTAAAGTAGCACTAGGGGAAAGACTGGCAAATTCATCAGATGGCATGGAAGTGTTTTCAGTTTGGGTATGGGGAGGATCACAAGTTTTGCTTGGGGATAATCTCTAACTTAGATATATCTCCAATTGTTTAGGTAGTTGATCCACCTCTTGATCTTACACTTTTTACCATCTTCAAAATAGCTATTGAGTAATTTTTGTTGGCTTCACATATTTATGTAAAAGTAGCTTTTGAAATGTCCCTTTCTCCTATCAGATCCATAGCATCCATGTCCTTCTCATTGAGTCCCTTCAGAAAGAGAAATTTCAGAGATTTATGTGGTATTCTGGCATGCCTTGACTTCTGAATGCATAATAGGAACCTTTCCAAATAGTCTTCTAATGGTTCATTCTCTTTTTGTGCCATTCTATAGATTTAATCACCTCCTATGCGGCTTCGTCTGCAATAATCCTAGTACTTATAGAGGAATTTATCCTTCATTTGTGCCTACATGGTTACAACATTTATCCCTAATCACATGAACCATATCAAGGCTACATCCTTGAGTGTAGCAAGGAATAGCTTCAATTTATCTGCATCAATAGTATAATCATAACTCTTGCACAAAATGTCAAACTCAAACAAAAAGGTTTCTGGGTCCTATGCCATTGATCCGTGAAAATTGGGTAAGGCTAAGGGAAAAATATTTTTAATAGCAGTATCTGCATTATTGTCACTAATGGGGAAATCAAAAGTGGTTTCCCCATTTCAAACATTCTGATCTACTTCTTCTACCATCTCTGGCTTCTCAGGAGTAGCTTCAGAACTGTAACTTAGAGGATGATCTTTGAATAGTATACCAAGGATGTCTTCTTCAGAATCCTCAGAGGTATATGAAGAAATATATGATACTTGTGGATTAGGTAAAAATATACCATGGGCATCCCTTGGGTGGTGCATGCATCAACTAAATCAACTCAATTAATTGAAAATTAGTGGAAGGGTTGGTTTAGAATTGAATTTCCTAAAACCTAAACTATCCTAAGAGATGGAAAACCTCTCAAAAACCTTATAACCTGGCAGTATCCCCGACAATGGTGCCAAAATGGTGGTGCAAATATACTTGTAATAATTAATATGATGTTCACTAATTTACAATCATTTAATCATCAAACCTAAGGACGTAAATTTTCAATATTGTTAGTGTTGTATGCACAGTTACAAATTTTTGGGAGGTGTAAAGGTAAATTGCTATCACTACAATTAAGAAATAACAATTTTGGAAATGAACTAGACTATGAATAAAAGTAAATACTATGGCTAATGCAAAAGCATGTAAAAATAGAGCATATATAAAGAAACATATTATTGTTAATCTAATCATGCAATGAATTAAAGAAAAAAAAATAGGAGACAGTTAGAAAACCACAAGTGGGCCCTACATTGGATGTTAATCCCTCCTAAGGTTTGTTTTTATAATGAATTAATAGAACTCATATTCTTATTTCATCAACATGAAGATTACAAGTGAAAAATATAGCCAATTCTCTACCTAAGGATCAATTTATCTATGTATCTCCCTCCATTTATGTCTCTATAACATTAATCTTTCCTTTTTTATATCTTTCATTAAAGCAAAGGAATGAAGTGATAGAGTCATGCTAGGAGTTCCAGTTGGATCAAGTAAAAGGTATTAACCAAAAAATCTAGAAACTTACATACATGCAACAAAACTATTCAGTAGTTGTTCTCATACAATCACATAACTTAACTAACTGATCAATTGATCAACCAATTATTAAATTATGAGTTAAATCAATTATTTCTTTTTTTGAGTTGCAATGCATAATTAGGTGATGTCATTGATTCTTCTTCTTGTTCTCATAACTGCTTCTTCTATCAACACATGTAAGCATAGGTGTAGTGTCCATGTTATGCAAGCTCCTCAAAATCATAGTTTCATGTATGTGTGTGACCTCCTTTTTTTGTGGATTCTTTGATGTGGAAGATTCCCTTTGGCTGCATTTCAGTTATTGCTAACGACCTCTTTATTGTGAATGAGTTCCTTTAGCTGCATGTTAGTTGTTGCATGTGAATCCTTTGCTGCATATAACAACATCTTTGCAAACAAGGCTGAAATTTATACACAACATTATTTAACATCATATTGTAATCAAAATATTAAATTCATACTCATAATCCATAAAATAAGGTAAGATTTAGTAATAATTATATTAACTAATATTTATGCCATGAGTTCAAGTTATAATGGAAATGTTCAGAAGTATCACCGGGAACTACAAGTTCATGGGTACAATTAGCTAAACATAATACAATAGATGAGGTGTTTTAAAAAATTAAATAAAAAGAGTCATCAGAAGCATAAGTGGACCAAGGAGGCATATGATAGGGCAAGCGCATTAGTGAAGTAAATTCTAGGTCAATGCCCAACTTTGGTGAGTCAGGCCAGGAATGATTATAATGATGAAATGAAATATCTTGAAGATATGGTTAGAATGCTTCTGGTGAACATCAAAAGTGGCACATGTAAAAATATTGAAGAGATAGAAAAGGAAAAGGAAACAAATAAGGTATCTATTGAAGAAATGATTACTGATCTTGAGGACTTATTCACGTAGCTCAAGAAGGCAAGTGGTAAGGACAAATTGGATTTTAACATATGCTAGAAGTGCAAACCGATCCTTAACACTCATGTAAGTGATGAAGAGGAAGCACTCAAGTCTATCCAATAAAATATTCCCACTAATAAGATAAAGCACACTAAGGTTATGGCCGAGGCATCAAAGTAGAAAGAGGTAATTAAGGCTAAGAAGGATAAGTTGGAGATAAGAATAAAACCGTTTCAGATTGAAGGAGTATTTTCAGAGTTGATTGTGGCTATCCAAGATTTCAAGTGTAGAGTTGAAGATTTGGCACCCGACCAAATACCAAGAATTGTAGAGGTAGCACCCGGGAAAAACTTGACAGAACTCAATGAATGGAAGAAAGTGGAGGGTGAAATAGATGCTAAATTCTTAGAAATATTTCAATAACCTGAGGCCTAAGGTAATTTTTGTTAGGTGCAATGATTATTTTTGGGAATTGAATTATTTATTCTTTCATTGATTATTTGTATATTCTTTGGAGTAAAAAGTTGGCCAAAATCATTTCCGAAGATGAAAATCTAAGTTAGTGTGGGGTAATGTTGTACGAAGGATTTGACTAAGTGTATGTCGCACATGAGGATCTTGGGTGCATGTGAGGCAGGTGTGAAGGGGCAAGCATATGGTAGAATGGATAACACATGAATGCTTGTGCCTAATCAATAAACATCCAAGACTTTGATAATTTTGTGAACATGGGATAAAAATAGAAAGACTGAGTTATAATGTTGATTACGCAATGATTCTGATCCACAGAAAAGCAAGGAGACATGGTGGCCAAGGAATTTATATTTTTGGGATAAATCACATCTAAAATGAAGATGAAAATTCATGTATGGATCGAGATAATAATAGGATTAAAACAAAGTTTATTTATAGGATTAATCTATTATTAGGATTGATAGAAAATAATGCATGCATTATGATTATTTTTGGATGAATGCATGGTTAGTTTGAGCATGCTGTCTATTTTCAGAATGCATGGGAAGTGAAGGGAAAGTCCCCACCCCTATATATATTTCTGTTGTAGGACGTTTTTTTGAGGACCATGTGAGAGACATTGTATTAGATATATGTGATGTATTAATGTTATGCTACTATGATGTACTAGCGCGTATGAATTTGTGGTAGTCACTTTTATGTACTCAAATTCTGTTATGTAAAACTCTATTATAAATGGATAATTTTGGATGGATTATAGTACTTGATTTATTTGAATATGGTGAATACATAGTGCAGTTGATCTTAGTGGTTATTTGATTTGTTATGTTTCCTTATTACATGTTTTTCCCTTATAAGCTCATGATATGATGTATGTAATGATATGCACTTGAATATATGCTTTGATATTGGTTGTCATGGATATGTATGCTAGCATCTTGAAAAACAAGCATAAAGGAGGGACTAGTAGCTTCATCCACTTCGGGTGAGCATTCAGATCTGTCTGAATGAGGTGCCAACATGCATAAGAAATTGAGTAGAAAGAAAGGAATACAAGTGATAGGGGGATTGGATTTCAATTGTGTTGGATAAGTTTTTGTATGTAGATGAGGTGGTTAGGATGTTTTAAGGGGTTGATTGGTCAACATATACCGAAAGATGCTTCAGAGTGGAGGTTGGTTAGTTTGAGTCAACTCTGAATGGGAAGGTTGTGAGATAACCACATTGGGATGGAAATGGGATGTTAAAAGAGGAATTGAGCTTTACAAGTGTTGATTGGGTGGTAGAGGAGGTATGTTGGAGAATTGAAGAGTTTGGGAGGGAGCACTTATGATAATGGTAGATGAGGAGGGAATAGGAATGGAGGGTATAAGGATGGTCACAACGGTATTGATACATGGTAGATTAGGTGGGATAGGAACCACTAATTGTGTGGACTATTGGGTTTGGGAAGCCACAATAGAGGATTTATGAGGGACATGTTTGTTTTGGGCTAATGCTAGCTCATTCATGAACCTAGAGAAAAATATGGAAAGTTGAGAAGTGAGGACTTCAGTAGATTCAAATTGTGGGGGACAATTATAGAGTTTTTGAAGAGGGGGTCCATCCATAGGATTTGCAAACTAGATAGTCATGTAGGGAAACTAGGTTAGTATCGAGGAGTTATTGAAATTCCAAAAATTTGTGAGGGATAGTGGGGGCTTCAAGTGCTCCTAAGGAAGTAGTGGAAGGAGGTGTGGTTAGTCTAGAAGGGATGGAGTGATGGCATGAAAAGGTATTGGTTTTGATATGGGGATTGCTTTGAATCAAATAGAGCTCATGAGGAGGAACCACAAGAATAGTGGATATGGAGGCCAAAGATGATTTCATCAAAGGCGTAGAAGAAACAAGAGTGAGTGTAGATGTTTATTGTGAGGGGTTTATTGAAGTGGGGATGTCATTAGAATTGGTTGACTGTTCCATTCTCTTAGATTGGGAACAAGTAAAAATGGGCATGAAGTAAACAAGAAAAATCCTATGCAAACTATTAATGCAACACACAAGTCAAGAAACATAATTTTGTTTATCTTTCTTATTTATAGAATGTGAAGAGGGAAGGCTAAAAGGGAACCTAGAGAAATGGCCTCTCTATGGATGGTTTTAGGTGTGTTTAAGGATGGATCACTTGATATACCTGAAGGTAAATGAGTCTTGAATTTGTGATGACTATTAGTATGTGGCCTCATATAGGGGCCTACCCCCACACTTCACGTACCATAGCGATAAGGGTGTCAGGCGCTTAGTCGATATACCAATAGTCAAAAAAATTATTACATGGCAAGAACACCATGGTGAATTCTTTATTGGGTGATGAAAGCCCAATAGATCCACCTGGGTAGGAATTTTTTAGATGTGTAGATTGTGTGTGTGGTTTGGTTGTGTGTGAAGAAAATTTGAATGAAAATTTTTACCACCTAATTAAGCTATGTGATCAAGCAAACATGAAAATTTAATTTATATCTAAAGCCAACTATGACATTTGATGAAGACAAACAAGTGAATAAAGGGAAAAACGATGTAAGAAATGTAAAAACAAGAATCAAAAGATGAATACCTAGATAAAACTTTTCCTTTTTATAAATTATATACACATTGTTGAGTAAGAAAGTGAACTCCCAAGCACACAAGTGAAGAAATCTAACTTGTAGAATTAATGGAAAGAGGAAAATAAAATATATAATAGAAATTTAAAATGAATAATGAACTTACCAAATGAGAAGGTAGTCCCACCGGGAGTGCCATAATATTTGATGAGTTTTCTACTCATGTTCCAAGTTAATTAAATAATTTAATAGAAATCAAGAAACCCCAAATATGTGAGGGTTTAAGGATACCTCCAATGTGCGATAATGACGATGATGATGAGGGAGTGCACAAATCCTTTTTGCAATGAGCTTGATGACCTGCAAAACATAAAGGAGAGCTACACAAGAAAAGATTAGTAGATTTGTATGATGGGATGTATAACAAAATCTAGTCCCAAGAAGTGATGAAATTTCAAGGAAGTATGTTAGCCCACTTGTTTAGAAAATTGATTGAAAAAAGAACTAGATAACATGCAGAAGATATCCAGAATAGAAATGCTAAGAAATAAATAAAATAAAGATAAGATGATAGATATAATAATAAATTAAGGAAAGAGATTCAAAATAGATAGGGGTTGACAATGATCAAAGAAATTTGATGGTGACTATAATAGAAGAGTGAGATCTTAGGGTGTTAGACAAGACAAATAGAAATATTGTAGGATCTAGGTGTTGTAAAAAAAAGAAATTGATGACAGAGGGGACATAATGCAGAAAAATAACTAAGGTAGATCAGGTTGACAATGATGATAGGACAATAGATGATGAATGGGTATAACTTAGGGTTTTGTGAGGGTTGATGGATGTGAAATGAAGTATGTGAAGAAAAAAAGGCTGACTGATATGATTTCAATGCTCCAAAATGACGAATAAAACTGTAAATGGCTGATGATTAAGTAATGAAAATAAGTAGATCTCCCAAAAATTTCCAACCTTCAAATCTTCCAAGATGATAGACAAAAGATATAAGGTGACTTCAAGAGGTTGAAGATAGCTCACAAGAAGACAAGAAAACTACAAAATCTTGCTAGAGGTCAGATCTCAAGAGTTTCATCCTTTTGGGAAGGGGGTGATGGTATATTTATAGGTTTGTTGATGCCCTGATACGGTCATCGTCGACTGTAGAGAATCATTGATTTTTCTTGGGTCAATGGTGTAAAACTCGAGGGATGAGGCCCCATTAGGGGTATATTAGGGATATATGTTGATTAGGTGAGTTGGGCTACATAGGGATGAGAAATATTGGTTGGATGGTTGGAAATATTAAATGAGGGTAGGTGATGAGTCTAGAAAGGATAAATGGGAGATTTAGGGATGTAATTAAGATAACAAACATGTTTAGGGATGATATGTGTAATTAGGGGTGATAGGGGGAGATGAAATAATGATAGGAATGGATATAATTTAGATAGGGAAATAAATTTTATTTAGGAGGAAAATGGGATTTTGAATGGGAGCATGGGTGTGAGTGTGTACATTGATGATGAAGGGGTGAGTGAACGTGATATGGAGGGCTAGTGAACCAAAAAAATTTGTCTACACTATACACATAACTTGATTTGTTTACACTTTACATTACATATATTGTTTATCACTATGGTTATATTGATAGAATATCTTTTATACTCTTTACACACATGTGTTCACAAGGTATATCGAGCTTGATGCAAGACACATAGATCGTTACATGTTAATAAGATATACTTTGGTTCCTTAAATTACTTATGTTGGGGGCATCCATCCACACTATACAATGTATGCATGAAAGTTAGAGCTTTCTATAAAACCACGGGTCTTATAATAAAAATATCTCCACTTTAACTTAAAAGTAAACACTTAGATTGAGCTATAAAGGAAAGAAAATATACCTAAAAATTAACAAGAAGAGGATTCTTCCTTTTATTGTAGTATTTTCTCATGAAGATCAATTTTTGGTTGCTTCAAAATGGACTTTATGCATGAATTTTGGCAACACCTATCATTAGAAGATTGATGGATGATGATGTTGATCAAAGAGCTTGGTATACTAATGGATTCCCACTCAAGGTTTCTCTCATGGAGGATGGATTGATTATTATTTGAGGGGTGGGGGATTCATTGGCTAGGATGAAGCCATGTTAAATTTGGATCAAGAGTTGAGGATGCTCAAGAGGACTGAATATTCTATATGTGGAGGTGTTTACACCCTTTTTAGATTAAGAACCAAAATGTTGTTTAATCTAAATTTGATTTAGTAAGGTCATATTACACTAAATGGATGTAGGTTAGTTTCTTGTGGCTATTTTCACTAATTAACTTCCAAAATTAATCATACAATATAAAAACAACATCCTGAAGCATGCAATACAAGATATGAACTTGAAAACACAAATAAATGATTATACTTAGGTTACTATAGATTATTTCATAAATTTTTGTGATGGTGCAATATTAGATTAGGATGATATGAAAATAAATAACCATCAAAACTAGAACTATGACTCTAAACTAGGTCAAGACCGTCTAATTATGCCAGGATTGTATGGTACGGTCTATCCCCTTTTGTATGGTCTTTGAATTTATTTGCTTCTACTTCTATAACCTTTTGTGGTGCTCTCCTTCCTAGATTTGTTTGTCATTATCAAACCTTAGTTTCCATATGTATAATGAAGCTCTTTGAAGGGTATGATATTCATCTCAAAACCTAGCCATGGATGGAGATTCCTACAAAAAAACATTATAAGGTTGTGGAAATTATTGTGCACCAATGGCATTGACAGTACTCTGAAGAGGCCTCAAACTACACATTTTTCTCCACCTAGAATGTGATATCTAGATAGATCAATAAAATTTGGAAACTTCTTCAACAATGCTTATTTTGGATTTGGTTCTTGTTATAATACTTGGAGAGAGGATGTTTGAGTGCTTTTATAAGAGAGAGATGGCTATCTTGACCTAATTCAGAGCTTCAAACATGATGTGGGTGTTGTGTTAATGGCTTTAGATGTTTTATTGTGATATTTAGGGAGATTTAGATGTATTTTTAAAGTGTATAAATTTAGTGCTCTAGTGCATTGCCTTAAGAGTTACAGGTTAACAAACACGGTAATGTACACTTTCTTGTATATGGTTGTGTAGGGAATTTATCCAATAAAGGTTGACTTAGTTGAAGTATAAAAACCAAAAAAATATATCATTTTGAAAGTAGAGTTGGAGGACATGTCAGTCCAAGACTATAGAGGTTGGCCAAGAATAGATAAAAATTCCTTACCAAACTGTATAATCTTCAATGGGCATAAAAAATATGTAAAATAAAGTTTGGGGCTTATCAATTTATATTTGTCTATGAATTTTGTGTATTATATTCTCAGAACGTGTCGACATGTAAGTTTGTAAGGATAAACAAGCTAAATAGTGAAACTAAGAAAGTATTAAGTGGGAATAAAGCGATAATATTTATCATAGCAAGAATGCATTGTAAATCAAGTATTTTCAAGGTGTAAATTGTTGAATTTGAGTGTCTACATTTCCCCCCAATTTTGAAATGGAAATTACACACTTAAAGGATAATATATATGAGTATGTAAACACACTTTTTCTTTGCTTGAATGTTTATTTTGTAGTTGTCTTTTTTGTGCTTGGTGTTGGTATGCTCCATTATGAAACTTGCAACACATAGTGTATTCACTTTCCATGAAAATGAATTAAACTCTAACTCAAATATAACTTGTAATGTGAAAGATTTACATTTGCATTTAAGTGAACTGAAAATTATGTAAACAAGTAAGGATTACAAATTTTTATCTTATGAAATAAGAGAATGTTGTGCTTTATTTGTGCTTGGAGATTTGTATTTTTGAATTTATTGGGGAATGGGGGATGATCAGTCCCCAATTTATACCATGGTGAAATCAGAGAGTTACATGCATATAACCCAACATAGAGATGTAATGAAGAGAAAATAAGAAAGACATAGAAATTTACCCATGTAAAGGAAGAAGACATTGTATAAAAGTTATTCAAAAACTATGATATCTTCCCCTTTGAATGTGAGAGGAGAGGAAGGACTGGCTAGGAATACCTTAGTTGCCTCACTACCTTCCATAACCCCAAAAATCACATCATTACAGATGGATCTAGACCCAATATTACAAATAAGGACATAAAATACAAAAGAGGATAGGTTCCCCCATACGCTCCCCATATTCCACAGAACTGATAAGAATTGAGTAGAAAATGAAAATGTGTTAAAATGTTGTTAAAAGGACGAGACTAATGCCCCAAGATCCCTAAAACTATAGTAGAAACTGAAATTCAATGGAAAATGAGTGAAGTATTTCATGCCCCTTGTATTGATCTGAGCTGAGGAAATTGAGTGAATTAAGTCTAAAAATGTGTCAAAAACCTGAGAATGAAGTTGAAAATATGAAATTGTAGATAAAACTGATTTTTTTAACCCCTGGGAAAAAATGTGTAGGAAGGCCTGAACCGTACCATATGGTCTCGATCCAATTGTATAGTTCCAAACACGTGATCAGTTTGTTGGATTTATGTGTTTGACTATGTTTCTGAGTGCATGTAATTTATCTATATCTATGTGTGCTCCCATAATTCTATATGTATATGTTGTGAATGTAGAAATGAACCTTAATAAATGCCCATTGTTTTGAGGCATGTGCAAAATCCATGTTGAACATGTGGCTCAAAATAATTAAATGTGTGTTAATGCTAGTGATGTCTAAGAAAATTTAGTATAATATAGAGTGTTGAAATGGTATCCACCTAGAATAACTTGTACCTGTAAAAAGGAAGGTGTTTGCGCATGTCAGAAACCATGACATGCAAGAAACGTAATGGTAATAATGGATACAAAACAAATGGATTATAATAATAGTAATCAAAACACATATAAATATAGAAATAATGTCATCAAATGCAAAGGCTACAAACATGGGACACCAATGGTATCATAAGACAATGAAGGCTTATAATCCTGAAAAATAAAAGAAATCAATTAAAAAGAGTGTAGGCATGGTGTCATAGACATGGAACACCCATAGTGTCACAAGACAATCAAGGCACATAGGTCACATGCAAGAAAAACAAGTAATATACACACATAAGAAAGTATGCATGAAACTAGAGTAGCAAAACATGATAGTATGATATAGTAGCCCACGTGGGTGAAATATGTGAAAAAAGATATGTCAATAATAAAAAATGCACATGTATTATTCATGTTAGTATGAAAAATAACAAGTACACAATGTATGTAATTGAGCATAAATGATGAAGTGTAAAAGGTATTATAATAGAATAGTTGCACCTATAGGAAATGGAGGTGATGCCCCTATGAGAACAATATAAGGATTGTTGTGTGATCCTATAAACACACACACACACACACACACACACACACACACACACATCTATGTGACCTATATCTAACTCAATATATGAAGTGAATACATGTGTGTAAATAATAAAGAAACATGTTATCTATCAAACCAAGCTGCTAAACAACATGAATAATGTAAAGTTCTGACAACTCAAGTAAAATGCACATGTCCTTATTTTGTATTTTTAAAAATATCTAAATGTTTTTGTATTATTAGAATTCACAACTATGTATAAAAAGTATGAATTGTATGGAATCTAACTAATGAGAACCTCTTAAAGAGGTTGAGCAATTTCTAGGGAAGAGTGAGACTAGGCCTTAATTGTGATCCAAATGCCAACAAAATTATAGTGCTGATATGTGCCAAAGAAGACCTGAGAGATGAATTTGGTGAAGTATATGTAAGAGTAGTGTGTGAAGTAGAAGAATTTGAATTGAGATTTGATATCAGGTTACAATGTCTTGAAGAGAGTGCAATTGGTTTATATTAATTTTGATTTTGTGTGAGCCATTATAATAGAAGAGGCATGATATAATAAGATGATGACTAGGGATATGATTAGTTGAGTTAGCAGACATATTAGAACTTAAACCTTTGGAAAAATATATAGGGACATATATAGTGTAAAAAACCTATACTTGTAAAATAAGGGAGATTCCCATGTTCCCCACAATAATTTAGAAGTGATGATATATTGGTGTATGTATCCCAAAAGTGAATATTATGGTGACAATTGACAAGCATATGAGCAATAATATGTTATGAGTGAGAATGTAATGTTGGATGTATGAATGGTTGTTATGCTGAAATAGTGACACAAGGGGTCTACCATAATAACTTGTCAAGAGGATGAGGAGGTGGAGTAATAGGGGTGCTATATTTTTCCATTTGTACAACTTTATACTCAACAACTAAACACCAAGAAATATGTAATGATTATAGTGAAATTGTGTCCTCGACTTCATCAATAGGCTCAAAACTCTAAAAATTCTCATAAGGGTGTTTTTAGTGTAACACCCTCGACAATTGTTATATTCCTCCTTTGCATTTCAAGTGTTGACATGTGATTTTATTCTAAAGATGTGTTCTTTTGATTGTTGGAGATCATTCTTGATTTGGATAGATATTTTCTATTCTTAAGATCATTAGACTGGAATCGAATGGCTTCCTTGAATCCATTTTTTACTTCTTGTAGGTGAGTTGTAATCTGGTTTAAGAGTTACAAACTTACCTCTTTATCTGATTCATCTCTGGATCAATTTCAGTGATCCAAGGAATGTTTAAAACCTTCTCAGTTTAATGAATGGTAAATTTACATTCCATAATTGAGGGACATGGTGGATTGAAATTTGTGATTACAAGTTCTTTAATCTTATGTGAACATATTTCTATTCAGTTGTATGTTGTACTTAGGTCCTTGGAGATTGATCTTGGCAGTACATTGTTGACGTAAATGAAATATAGCCTATTCATGACATAGGAAGGATTCATAATCCTAAGCTAGGTAAGAATATTTACTACCTAGCTATGTAACTTAATTGAATTTTTTGTTTTCTAACCTAAGCCTTGTGCTAAGGGAACATGGAAATTTTGTTAGGCTATCTAAATTAACCTAAAACTTGATGTTATAAGGTTATGAGATGACCTAACCTAATGTTGGAATTACCTAAGTTAATGTGTTAAGGCCTAAGGTAATTATTACTAAACTAACCTAAGTTTTAAGGGATCTATCTTAAGCTATTAAATGGGAACCTAAATGGGTCGCATACCTCTAAGGTGACGGTTCCAATGGCATTTAATTATTGATAAGGTTCTATTGTCCTCTCAAAATTCCCCCTCTTTTGAAAGTAAAAAATTGAAAATTTTGAGTTAGCACCCTTTTATGATGTTCTAGTGAGGTGAAAAGTTTAGGAGATAGTAAAAATTCACATTTTTTTGGAGTCATTTTGGTGAATCGTGGGTCTATCGGACATTTTTGTTCCTCATGTCCCAAGTTTGTCAGGCCCTCTATTCCCCGATCAGCCACATTCCCTAAAAATATTTTAACTTTCGGTTCTGTTGGAACTTTTTGGTCCATTTGTTCCAAGTTCACTTGGGATTTCTGTTCCCCAATCACCCGGATAGGCCGCATCAGGTCCTTCACATACTTTTGTCTCATCTATCCCAAAAGCATCTATGCATTTTGTCCCCTCTTTGCCCACATCACACACATAGGCCAAATCATGTCTTCCTGTCCTTCGCATCCCTTGCATTTCCAAGTTCTTGGACTGCCCGTGCTCTTTTGACCCACATTACAAGCATTGCCCGTGTCGGCCGGATCGTGTCTTCGCATCCCACATGTCCCAAATGTACTAAAGACCATCCGGGCTAGGTTTTTCCACTTTTCCTGATTCTTTCCTTTTTGAGTTGGTGTATATGAATTTAAAGTGCATTTATAACCTTCTCTCTCCTAAAATGGCTATTTAATGGGACTACCCTCTACGCATTTTACACACTGCTTACTTGCTACCATTTGCTCAAATCCTTGCAATTAAGATCATCTACTTGTGCTCCCATTCCTTTTGCATTTTTAATTGTGAATTCAAGTTGTGGAGGCTATTTCTCTATATGTTGTCAACATGAAGATCAAATTTCAAGGTCAAGAACACGTTTCACCGCTTTAATCCTTTGTTCCCGATATCAGGGATAGTGAGGTTCATTACCTGGATTTTGGTGATTTCTGGAACATGTTAACTAACCCTAACCCTTGTCCCATGGTGCAAATGATCAATGACAGTGGCCTTGCATTTGCTATGGGTTTCCCGATCTCAATACAATGTACCGACATTGTGCTCACCTGTGGGGCTCACTTTAACCTCGAAACAAAGGAATTGTTTAACATGCATGGGGAATTGATTGCTAAATTAGATGTTACTGCCATTACCTCTGCTCTATGAATCCCAGAAGTTGAAGACTCCATTGTTATCTATCAAGCTCAAGCACAGAATATTTTCGAGCAAGACAGTGATAAGTATAAAGTGAGGATAGCAAAGTCATGGTTGAAGAACCCTAAAAAGGGAGCATCCCAACTTTCCAAGGCATTATTTAGGGATGATTTTAATTAAGAACTGTTTGATTTCATTATCTTGTTAGCCCATGTCATGGGATTACCATCCATTAATGAATTTCAATTTTGGATGTGCCCACTCATCAACATCGTCTGTGAAGGAAGCCAAAGCATAAATTGGGTAGAAATCATTTGCATGAATTTGACAGAATAGTTGTCCAATGTGTAATGGACCAATAAGTTCTATATGACTTCTTATCTCATGTATACCCTAGCAGCATCTCAGAAATGGTTTGGTTTCACATACATCAAGGGTAAGAAGGATGAACCCATTTATGCATACTGCCCTTAGTTCACCCTTGAAACCAGTAACCATAACTTCAGGAGGGTGAATGATGCCTTTACCATGTATATTGTAAGGCTTTGGAAAGTGATACTGCCAGAAGATTTTCTGATGAGGCCACGAACCTGATAGCAAAATATGGAGCTTTCTTAATTTAGTTCAAAATATTTTTGTATATCAAGTTAGCTGGTTATGAGAACACACCTCTTAAGCTCCCCATGTTTTGTAATGATAAGATGGCTTTGATTGAAATATGTAGGCAATTGGATAAGTTGCATAGAACCTGCAGAGACAAGAAAATCTCTGGGCTGCATTTTTCTATATCCTTGGGTAATTACACATGTAAGACAACTTTGGATGCTCAAAACATAGAAAGGGCCCTTGCTCCCATCACTGTTCACTTCTTCAGGCCCAGGACCTGCTTTGATTTGAAGAAGTTCATTGAGCTAAATCTCAGAATTAATTATCATCACAGATCTGATACTAAGGACTACTGGGCCGATTGTGCAGATGACTTTGAAGCAAGGCGAAGACATTATGGTATATTCCCCTTGCAGTTGATCAAGGATCTCAATCTCTACCAAATTCCTGAAGGGCTTCAATATGATACTAAAAAATTGTGGTCTTATGAATATGAGACATTGATCAAGCACACTCCCTTGGAAGATTTGGACTAGTACAAGAGGGAGAAGGATGACTTGGCCGAGATTTTGGCTCCTGTCCTTGTAAGAACCAAGGTCTGGTTTGACAAAATAGTTCACAAGCTTAGGAAGAATAGAATTGGATCTTCCTTCAAAGATACTTCAACACCTAGGAAGGATTCACATACACCTAGCTTGGAGGTACCTACACAAACTCCTCCTCCTTCAAATAAAGAACCTGAATCATCCACCCCTTCTTCGTCTACTCAAGTATACCAAAAGAAGGTGAAAGAGGTTAAATAGGAGCTGATTGAGGAATATCCCATGTTAAAGCATTCAAAAATACCTTCGAGGCTAGAGAACATCATTGTTCTCAGTGAAAGTGATGATAGTGAAGTACCAGTCCCTGTAGGAACTTCAGAGGCTGCAATAGATAAAGAGAAGGAAGTGCATAGCACTGAACCTCCAAGTACCACTAATTCCTTTGCCCAAGAAGCTCTAGATACTTCACTCACATCTCTACTAGAAGCAACAGTAGTAAATAATTTAAGTGCCATGAGTTCTCTTACTCTTGGATCTCTTGTCCCTCCTTCTTCTTCCTCCACTTTTGCATGGGTGCAACCCTTGGTTGACAACAGGAAGAGGAAACCTTTTTCTCGATTGACAGAGCCAAATTTTGATGTTGTGGCAGCCTTTTTGGGCACTACTCCTTTTTCTCCAGCAAAGAGGGCCAAAACAACTTCAAGGATAGTGACAAATGCTCAAGGTCAACAATTTCTAGAAGTAGCAAAACCTAAGGTTGATAAGGCATAATAAGATCTTCTAGCCTCTGATCTAGAGTTTTCTAGGATTCCAATGGGAGAATCTACCCCTAAGAGTGAGGTACATAACCTCCAGGAGACAGTGACCAAGGTTATTGAGAGAGTAGAAAAAGGTAAACAAACTATAGAATAGCTAGAGGAAAAAAATCAAGTTCTTTCTAGCTTCATCAAGTCGTTATTATCTAAGGACAAGGTTTTGGATCTTACTCCATTGTTTGCCCTTCCTCTACCTATGATTCTTAGTCAAGATGAAGTCCAAAGCATCAAATATATGCACAAATATTCTACTTACGGGAGGGCTATGGAGGACATGGTGGATGCCATGATCATTACAGGTTTTAATTTCATTGTAGAAGCTTTTAAAATCCATGAGAAGGTGGCCAACTTCCAACAAAAACTCTCCTCCTCAATTGGAACCATGGATAAAGAACTAAAGCTTTAGAGTAGCTGCATAGTGGATCTTCACCTGATGGGATAGGTAGATGAAAATATATTGATGGCCAAAAAAATTTTTGATGATGCCAAAGATAACTTGTCAAAGTCATGGGTTTTCAGTGTGGAATGGAAAATAAAAGTTTTGGAGGAAGCTTTGGGAGCGTTGAGGAGTAGTTGGCAGAAGGGAGAAGCCTTCAAAACTTGTGTTATGTCTGCTTTCAAATATATTCACTGTCATCTTCACAATGAAACTTCAGGTGTTCCTTTCTCTCTCCAATAAATTAAAACTCATTTCAGGATATTTATTAAAGAAAACTTGTTCAAGGAGGAATCAATTACCAAAGAGAAGATAAAGGATATTTTCTCTCTTTAATTTGTTATTGAAGAGGCTAATAAAGAATACCATGCACATAATGAGTTTGATAAGGACATGGAGAAATTTCTGGATACTTGGACTCAAGCTACTACTAACACACCAATCCCACAAGGCAGAGAAATAGCTGAAGCATTGAAAAATTTCAAGCAACGAATTCTCAAGTCGGTGCACCCTCCTCAACAATAAACATATATTTTCCCTTCTAGCTTCTCCCTTCCTTCTTTTTCTAAAATCAAGATTATTGTAATTAATTAAGGATCTTATGTCAAACACCTCCTTAATTAACATTTTAGTTAAAATAAATAGTTACCAAGTGTAACTAATTTGTAAGTTATATAATGGGATTTTTGCGCCATTCTTTGGGGGCTAGAATTTTGTTTATTTTTGAAAGTGTAAAGGAGTAAAAAGCAATCAATACAAAAGGATTTCTCTTTATATGTCCATCTGGTCTTGTTCTTTCATTGCTATCTATTAAAAGTTATTGAATCATTTATCTGTGCTACTTCAAGAAGCTTTGTATTCCTGTAGATGTAATCTCTAGACCTTTGTTTCTATGAAATAACATCATATTGTCTCAAATGCAAATGATTATGTTCCAAATAATTTCATTCTGGCATGCGTAATGAATTATTTTGCTATCTATATTTCTTCAGAGTGCCTTTCTACCCCTTCCCACTACCTCTATCCTTTTGTATTGATGTTCCGTTATATTTTAACACTTTCTTGATATCTGAGTTCCTCATTAAAACTATACACTGTACATGTGTAAATAAGTTTTTTCCTTTAAAAAAGGGAGCCTCTCCCATTAAAGAGGAGGAAATTTCTGTCCCCTGACTGTTATTCTCTATAAAGTCCTTTTTGATGAACAACAGGTTCTTAAAGGCATAAGTATTGCCAGTTTTGGTAGGGGCTAGTTGATTTGGCGGAGGCTGATGTGGAAGCTCCACTAAAAATGGAATTTCATGTTAGATGTGAATTGGCATTCACCAAATTTTGGAAGTGGTGACAAGGAGAGTTGAGTGGGAAAATTGGAATTAATGAAATTAATTGGCCTCTATTTTTGTTCACAAACCATCTAGGAAACTTGGAAGGTGGGTTTGTGGGAGGTTGTTGGTTTTTACATGCTTTTCGGATTTTGCTTTGCATGACGAAAACTGGTTCTTCAAACCAGTAGTTCAACTTACACTTCTTTGCTATTTTTAACTCACCTGGTCTATTTTCGATCATGGGAAGGTATATGAGGCATGCTGAGGAAAGTTGTTGGTTGGTTGATCTTTTGTGGAGGAGAAAAGGAGTTGGAAGCTCATTTGGAAGTATCCTTAGATTTGGCAGAAGTGCTATTAGGCATGATAGGCTCTAATCTTTAAGATCTCTTGCTTTCTTCTAAATGTTTCATTAAAATGACTCTACTCTTATGAGATTCTTGGCTTGTATGTTTTATCTGGTTATTTGCTTACTGGGTTTTGTAATCTTTGGAAATTTGGGTATAAATCCTTGGCAAATTGATGATAAGTGTTTGAAACTTTCTTGGTATGTGCTATTAGCGAGACATGCATGAAAATTTTTTCACTGTAACTCTACTTGTCATTTATTGAACCAGTATACAAAGTTGTGTTTTCAAATGACCTTCGTCGCTGTTTATTTGGTTCTGAGTTTTGGGAACTTGAATCCTGTCTGATCTCCCTACGGAGCTCATATTTGTTTGAGCTAAAGCTTGTAGTTGAGCTCATATTTTGTTTGAGCCAAAGCCTATATTCAAGTTCATGTTTATTTAAGATAAAGATTATACTTGATCTTGTGTTTTGTTTGAGCTTGAGCTTGTGTTGAGCGAGTGTTTCATTCAATCCTGTATTCAAGTTTGTGTGTAGTTAAGATTGATTCGGGGTTAGTGATTTGTTAAGGATTTGGGTTAGAGGTTCTTGTCACTTTGAAATAGTGTTTGGATTCTCGAGTAATATTGGACTGTTTTTTTAAGTCCATATGTACCTCTGTACTCGTGTTTATTCTTGTGTTATTCTAGAATGTTAATGGAAGTTCATAATTTACATAGTAATAGTATTTTTTTTATTAGTTCTGAACTCTGGTAGGAGCTCGTGTTTCAAGCTGGTACGAGATTTCTTGTTTGATATACAAACTAGAATGGGAATTATGGTTTCCCTAAACCTGCAAATATCTACTTGAATAGTTCTGAACTCCTCTGTGAGAAAATTGTGTTTCATTTTGAGTTGGAATAGGGTCTCTTATTTATGCTATAAACTGGTTAAGGTTATCATGTTATATTCTTACTTGAATCATAATATTTGTATATATCTATGCTCACATTTAAGACTTTGTGATTCAACACTGTACATGTAATTTGATACAGACTGTTTGAATTTTTAGTTGAACGATGTGTTAGCTCTATTATGGTATTTTTGAGTTGGTTTTAAATTGTATTCTAGTTGGAAGCTTATAACTCCTTTAATGCAAACCGATTACTCCAGGTAATTCTGGGTGAGTAGTATGACTGATTTGTTTGAGTATCTCTTGGAGATTTAACTGGAAATGTTTTTGTTTGATAGTAGGATTTGGAATTATTTTAAAACAAGTTTGTACATGTGCTTAGAAATAATAGTGGAGGTAGAATACTTAAATATATTTAGCCTAATTTTGTTTTATAGTTCTAAAAGAATTATGAATCACCTACGTCTACGTACAATGTTGTGGAGGCATGTAAAGGAACTTCAGTTTCAAGTTCGAGGATACTCCTGAACTGGTTTAGTTTAAGGTTTCAGGTTTTCTAATCTTGTTGGGATCAATAAGTTAATGCTTGAGTCTTTTAGAAGAAGAAGGAAATTGGGAACCCTCAAGGACAGGGTGTTGTTTTAGAACTTTACTAAGTGTTGTTCTGAACTGAAATTGGAACTCATACTTGTAATAATAAGGATTGTAATTGGGACTTGTAGTACATTTCTTGCAATGAGTTGGTTTTTTCTCTCTTCTCAGAACTAGTGTATGAGCTTATTGTTTGGATTAGAGATGGGAATTTATTGTTAAGTCTAGGGAATAATTTAAGATTAAATCAAATTCTGATAAGATTCCCTTTCTAACCTGTAGGGATTAGGTCATTTGATTGAACCCTTCTATTATTAGTTCTCTTGCAAAATGGAGATTTATTATACCTATTTAGCCTTCCTGGTTCATATCATTTGTTAAAGTGATGAAGGAAGAGATTTGACGTTTCAGTTTTATTGAACAGAAAATACAATCTTGTTATCAGACTGTTAAAATTATATATTCATTCTTAGACTGATATGGGATTCTGTTCTATTTAAAATATGAAATGTTGTATTTAAAGGTAGTTATCCTTTAAACAAAACAGTTAAATTCATGTTATGAACTTGTATCTGTCTTCAATTATTTTTGTGTTAAGCATAGTTTGGTATGGATATATCCTTCTTCCTTTCTTAGGAGCTAGATGAATCATCCCAATGAGAACTATGTTGTAAATCCCTTCTTTTTTGTTTAAAGGTAATTGTTAGGACAATTAAACTTTAAATTTTGTAAGACAGATGTTGTGGATTATATTTTTTTCTTCTCTTAGAAGTGAATTCAGATTGGTTAATGTACTTCTTTTCCATTTGATATTACTTATACTGATATTTATGATGTATTAATTGTCTCATTAAAGAAGAGCTATTTTAATGGAACATTTATTGGAATTCACTTCGTTTTAAGGCTTAGTGCTTATCATGCTCAGATCATTGAACTAACCTGTGCTAGCAATTTTTGCAGATGGACTTCGTAAGTGATAAAAGAAGGCAAAACTTATATGATGCATTGGCTGATTTAAGTATGATTCCTTATGAAGAATTCTGATTCGTTCTTGAGATTGTATTGAAAAAGAAAAGTAGTATTATTTTAGAATGAAGGCGGTTGTTATGCAGTATGCCTAAAATGTATAAGGCTTGTAAATGTATAAGTTATAAAGATGAATTGAAAGCTGAGAATTTACTTGTACGAAAGAGATGGATTTCTATCTTGTTGATATTCTTCATATTATTTTTATGCTTAATTGGTTATCCTTTGATAAGTTGGATAAAGGGATTTAGTTCAATTTCCCTAATTAAGATATAGCTTGTTAAGTTGTAGAATATGATGTTCTTTATCTAAACTATATAATATAGTAATGTAATGTGTGTTGAACATACATTAAGAAATATGGATATTGGGTAGGATATACCCTAACACTTAAACATGTAGATAAAGACTCTTTCTATTTTGAATATAAACCAAAAAATTATGGAAATATGATTACAATGTATTAGACTTCATTTTGTATGAAGTCTACTTTAAATTGGATTTATTTAGATGTTGAACCTGTCTAAAAGTTATTGTAATTTTTAATGAAACTTGATAACGTTGTTCGGTTGAGGTTAATTGGTAGTATAACTGAGAGATATAACATTAAAAAAAACCATAAGTATAACAAAGTTCTTCATGGACTAAATGAAGAAAATTTAAGAAAGAACTTATTGAGCATTGGATTAGGGTTGACAGGGTTACTGTAATCAAGAAATAATTTAGACTAATAATGTATTAACAATCCCCTTGGGGGTGTGTACATCTTGATGAGGTAGTTTCTGTAGGATTTTGGCACAATCCAACTTCAGGGCTATAACTTCAAGGAGGCTTGGGTCTTCTCAAGAATAAATCATTGTAGTTGACATGTGGCATCACCTTTCTGCATTGATCATCTAGATCTACACACAATAGGAACTCGGACTTGAACTTAGTTTCTCTCTAGGTCCGGATAGGAGCATGTTTAGGATATGAATTAGCTTCTAATGGCTCAGGGTATGTTGGCACATCCAGTCGACTTAGGTCAACTGAGTATTCCCATTTACCCTAAGCCATTGTGAGCGTCTTCCTATAATAAGTTATGTTCCTATCTAGGGCTAGGGTTAAGCCTAGAACAAGTGGACTGACAGTAGTCAGTAAAGAAAAATCATGATAATGAGGAGTGAGGTGAAGGACGTATTCCAATATGATGAGTATGATATCTAGGAATCGTGACATACACAGTATGTTTTAAATCTTTGGCCAAAGTATTGTAAGTTGCTGGTTGCGTTGTCCTATGTCACCAAATTTAAAACAATGTGATATCAGGTGAATATTGGTAGCAGATATTCAAATATGTTCTTTAAATAGATCACTCAGTACCCGGTGTAGGGTAGGAAGACAAAGTATACGAAGTATACAATATGTATGCAATACATAAGATAACATAAATAGATTGGTAGCTTACTGAGTTATGGAATGAATAGATTAGTGAATCACCAAGTCATTACAACTGCATATGTTTATCCATTGAATTCAATTGGCATGGAATGTTTGTTCTAAATAATGCTTTATTTAGAATAGTGAACACTATTTAGAAAAAAAAATCCCTTGTTTCTAAAGTCTTAAAATGGGAATGCTACATCTGAGAATTTAGTCATCACAAGAGTAGGTAGAATCAAATTAGGATTTATCATTGGAATTGAGCAGTAGCGATGAATTAGTGTTATCCATGAGACTATTTTACATGTTACCGCTAAAATAATTTTAGAGGTAACATTAAAACTTAGTCTCTATGCTCCTATGGCTGTAGAGATCCATATATCATCATCATCGATATTTTTATTGGGATAATTCCATGTATACATAATATGTGTCACCTTACTAGTAATTAGTGTAGAATTATTATTATTACAATTTATCTTGACACTTGGATTAGAATATATCACAAATTGTTATGGAGAAGTAGATATATCTATAGAAGGATTGGTTAGAGTATCAAATTTTTCATCATTTCTACTATCATAATAATCTAGGTCGAAATGAAGCTTAAATGATAACTTGGAATTTTACTAATTGGCCTCAAATAGTGATGAGGGAGTAGAGATATATACAAAACCTAGCAGTGTGTCTTCCCATGATTGGGGTTGTGTATGCTTTAGATGATCTAATGTGGTGTGTAATTATCTATTCTTGATTGGTCATAATTCCATCGTAGGTTGCATAATAGTAGGATGGGATGCTTATACTATGATTAGTTTTTTCAAATGAGGTATTTCATTCTTATCCTCTTATGGACTAGGTGGATCTAGTAATACTGTGGAAGTTGTAGCATCCAATATATCTTGATATTCACTAGACATGGATCAATCAATTTTATGAACCTATTTAGAGTTGTGAACTTGAGATGATTGTGTAGTATAATTTTGTGTATCAAATGAAATAAAGTTCTAATGCTCAATTTGTTAGATTATTTGTTATAAATCATAGTAATCATTGTCATGATGTCTATTAATTACTTGATAACTTCAAAATGGTTGACCTTTTACTTTCGTAATCTAATAACATTGGTAGTAAGGAGTAGGTAAAAAATTGATTAACCAATTCTTGAGAAACGTAGATAGAATTTCATGTTGTCTAGCATTCTTTTCAAACTAAAACAATGATTTTGGTGTAGGATTTTGACTTCTCTTATATGGGAATATGTATCATGCATGACAAGAACATGTATCTCTTATGATGTAAAGAGACATGATAGATATGTGCATTGGAATAATCCATTAGATGTGTTAGCTCACACTTGACAAATGCGATCTTAGTATTCATAGCTTGGAATTTATCTTGAAAAACATGGTGTAGAGCTGGATCAGACTCTAATATAGCCTTATGAAATGTGTTATCATTACTTATATAAGGATATGAAATACTCAATTCACATGGAAATGTTTCGTATTATCAAGTAACATTGTTTTATACACTAGTTTTGCAAAAGTAGCTCTACATGCATGGCGACACTGAAGTAAAATATACAAGGAGACTTGAGAAATTATAGCATGGGACATAATGGTTGAAAAATGGTAGAATAAACTCAAATTAGGTAGTAAATAATTATAATCAACACATGGAAAGCCAAAAATGAAAAGATCATAGGAGATAAGACCCAAAAGTGATGGTGAGCAAAAAGAGACCGTCATCAAATTAATTAAATGACCATATCTCAAAATAAAATTTGAATTTTACAAAAAAATGTATTTTCAAATATAATTATATGGAAGAAAAACCTCCAAGGAATGTTTCCAAAAGTGTATTTTGTTTTTTTTTTTATTATTCCCTAATTACTAAAAAATTATAAATTTGAATTTCCAAATAGTGTGCTAAAAATTAGGGTAGACAAAAAGAGGTTTTTATTAAATATGTAAAAGTTAAATATAAAATCAAAGGATTTTGAAAATAAATTTGTTATTCTCGATATTAAAAAAAATGTGATGTGGTAATTAAGAGCCCTAGAAAGAGAACCAAAGGGTAGGACTGTCATGAAATACTAGGAAAATTTGTACGCATCAGATTTAGGGACGATATAGATGGAAATCAAACATGGATTTGAATATAAAATTCAAATATGGAACCATATGCAAACTAAGGTTTGAAGATTGAAAAGCCTAATACTCAAGGAACTAAGGATATCCTAGATTAGCTAAAGGGTTCAATCAAAAACAGGTTCACGAAAATGTTTACAACCTTTTTAGATTAAGAACTGATATGTTGTTTAATCTAAATTTGATTTAGTGAGGTCAACTTTACATTAAATGGATGTAGGTTAGATACATGTGGCT
Source organism: Taxus chinensis (assembly GCA_019776745.2). NCBI lineage: Eukaryota > Viridiplantae > Streptophyta > Pinopsida > Cupressales > Taxaceae > Taxus > Taxus chinensis. The sequence goes on along the minus strand of CM034154.1, from coordinate 479,454,330 downwards.
ATTTTGACTAATTAACTTCCAACGTAAATCATACAATATTAAAATAACATTCTAAAGCATGTAATACAAGATATGAACTTGCAAACATAAAGGAACGAGTACACTTAAATTTTTATAGATGATTATGGGAATCTCTAGGAATGTGCACTAGACTTGGGTGATCTAAATATAAATGACCCTTGAAACTAGAACTATGATTATAAACCACTCTGGGTTAGGAATTTACAGTTATGCTTAGATTGTACCATATGATCTAGCCCCTTGTGTATGGTCTTGGACCTACTCTACTTATGCTTCTATAATTTTTTGTGTTTCTCACCTTCTTATATTTTTTGTCACTGTTAAACCCTAGTCATCACATGTACGATGAAGCTCTGTTAAGGGGATGATCTTCATCTTAAACCCTAGCCAAAGATGAAGAGTCCCACAAAAAAAAAAGGGTTGTGGGCACCCCCATGCACTGCAAAGTCAAAAATTATTCAAAGAGGCCTCAAACCACACATCATTCTCCACTTAGAATACTCTATATAGATAGATCAATAATATTTGGCAACTTCTTTGACAATGCTTGTTTTGGCTTTGGTTCTTGATAAAATACTTGGAGAGACAATTTTTGAGTGCTTATGGAAGAGAGATATGGATATCTTGACCTAGTTTGAAGCTTCACACCTGATGTGGGTGTTTCCCTAATGGCTTCAAATGTGCTATTACAATATTTATGGAGCTTTGGATGCCTTTTATAATTGTATAAAGTGATTTCTCTATGCATTTCCTTAGGAGTTCCAAGTTAGCAAATGAGGTAATGTTTACTTGCTTATATAGGGTTCCATATGTGATTTACCTAAGAAATTTCGACCAAGATGAAGTATAAGACACAAAAAAGATATCATTTTTTAAGTAGAGTTGGAGGACATGCTATTCCAAGACCGTATAGGATGGCCAAGACTAGATACAAATTCTTGACCAAACTGTATGACCCTTAATAAGGACCAAAAATATGTAAAATGAAGTTTTGGGCTCATCAACTGATGTTTTTCTATGGATTTTGTGCATTTTATTCTCAAAATGTGTCGACATGTCATTCTATAAGGATAACCAAGCTAAAACATTAATCTCAAAAAATGTTAAGAGGTAATGGAGAGAAAATATTTATCATAACAAGGGTGCATTATCAAATCAAGTCTTGTCAAGGTATTAATTTCAAAACTTGAGTGTCTATAAGAGGATTATAGAGTTTTTTCTCCATTCATATAAGGTTGTAGAATAGGAAAGTTCTAGAATTAGAGAAATTTAGAAAGGTGGTGTTTTTGGACAGTATTAGATTAGGAATTAATGAAGATTGGATGATAGATTATTATGATAGGATAGGATAATAAGTGTAGATAGGTAGGCTATGGAATATTAAATTTCAAAATATGTAAATATGAGATTATATAATGGATTAGAAAAATTAATCATGATAAAGGGATATCATGGGATGCTATAAGGTTAGATATGTTGAAGAGATACCTAGTAAAGGGGATTATTTTAGGTGTATAAATTTTACCCCTATTTAAAGAGTTAATACGAAGCATACATTAATGAATTTTAAAAGAAGATATAATATAAGGCGGGGTTTGTAAGGGTGATGCCCCCTCGAGGCATCATGCAGGGATGAACAAGATGGACGTCCACTTAAAAGGATGAGGAGATCATGTTATTAGATGAGATGAATTGTGATGAAGATAGGATGTGGTTAATGATATGGTTTGGAAGCTTGCCTACATTGAGAAATGATCAATTGATTAATAGATGGATAAGTGGATAGATTGATGATGTAATAAATGATTGATTGATTAATAAATGGATAAGTGGATAGATTGATGATGCCCTAGGAAATAATATATGTGAGGGAGAAAATTTTGATGATGGTGGGCTCTAGTCAACAATATGTGAGAAGGGGAAGTCGTAAATGTTGGTTGGTTTGATAAATTGAGTATTTTATTGATAGATAGTTTGACAAAGAGGTTGGTGGAAGGATCAATAGAGAGGTTGATATCTTGATAGAGAGATAAATAGATAACTTGTTTGTTTGATTGATAAATAGGTCATTTGATTGATATGTGCCCTAATCAATTATACATGAAAGGGAGACATATAAATTGGTTGCTAGATAGTTTGATAGAAATTGGTTGGATGATTAATTGATTTATAAAGATTGATTGATGATACAAATATTGATAGATTGAGTTAAGGATGGATTTAATAGATTGGTAGATTATATTGTGAAAACAATATTTTTAATAGTTGATCAGATTTGAAGGATGATGGAGATTGTTTTTTAGTTAGAGTATTTGATGATGTGATGAATAGTAGGGTAAATATGATAATATGATGAGTTATGATTTTATTAGTAAAGATAAAGATAAGGATGGGAAAAATTTGATGGATGGATGAAGAAATGGGGTTAGGGTGGATGATATAGAGAGATGTGTAGCTTAAATGAAGCCTAGTTGTTAGATTGTTGATCAATTGATTATTTGATAATTGATGATGGGAGAAGATGAATAGAATGGGGAGAGGTTTTTCCGCCATCTAGCACAAACTACCTACTATTTTCATCATTAGAAACCTTATTGAAGTGGCATAGAGCATAATGCACCATGATATGGAAAAATTGTGATGACATGATTGTCTTATACCCATGTCCTCATATCATTGGACATATTAAAAAAAGAAAAATATAAATCTTTCTTCATATCATCAGACAAATATCAATGCAACAAAATATAAATAGAAAATAAAATTAACAAACAAAAAAAACATATTTTATGTTTTTTGTATTTATTTAATTTTTAAGGATTTTAGATAAAAATGGAATTTTTAGATTTATTTCTTTATTTCTTTATTTTTGATAGATAAAGTTTGGAAAGGCTCCAAGGACCATATACAAAGAGATATTACATTGAAAGCTCATATCCAAAAAAAATATCTATAAAAAAACCACCCAAACACTGCTTGAGTTAAAAAGGACTTGACTCAACCAGAGTGAGACACAAACAAGATAGAACAAACCCAAACTGAAACAACCTAAAAAATAAGCAGAATAGGGAAGAAACCAAAAACCACTGAAACTGGTCAAAAAAAAGTCACGAGATATCCTTAAGCATTTTTGCCCCGAGTCTGCAAACTCATCCCAACATTCACCTCCTGGCTATAAAAGTAGACATCACCATTAGAGATGCTAGTGGCTATCTTCCTCTTCTTCCCTTTATCAATAAATACCATCTTTTAAAGGGCTTAAACCCTATGAATAAGAACCATTAGCTATGCATCAGGATGTTGTGTCCACCTGATCATATTCCTATTCTCAGCTTTCACTTGATTAACAAAATCCTTGAGAGATTTATTTTTGCTAGCCAAAAAATTTATCAGGCTATTGCCCTCATTCGTTCCCTCCAAAGTACTTGCATCCAAATTTTTCCCCACCAAAAATTGAATATCCATTTCCGCATCCAATTCCTTCTTAGCCTTCTCCTTCATAACATTAAGCTTACACCTATCAACCAAAGTCAAATGGTCTTCCAATTCTTCACCATACCCAAAACTGACACTTCTAGTTTTAGGAATCAGAGTACTAGATTTGAACAAAAGAATTAATCCCTAATGTAGAAGGACCTCCATATTTTTCACCTGGAAATATTGTACCGACCCTTGAATCAAATTGAGTAAGTAGAAAGGAATACTCATCTTTTTGCTTCATTTTAAATGGTTTAGCAACATGAAATGCTATGTATGGAGCTTGCTGTAATTACCATCAAGAGTAATATACTTCATGATGAAAAAAAACCTCAGGCCAATGCCATGGAAAATAAATGTGAGCTATGCCATCTTCCATATAATAAATTTTATCATAATTTTCTAGGAAAATGTGGAATACCTCTTGGAACCTCTTTCTATATTTAAAAACCTTACACCCATCACAATCTATGCTAGTGACCTAACCAATCAATTATTCCATCACTAGAAAGTTCACCCTATGCATTTTCACTAACCCCTTATCCCAAACCTGCATAAAATCCTTCGACAGATTCTCATCAAAACCATCAAGCCTTTGAAAAAAATGGGTAATTCCCCCACTTTTGAAAATATCCCAAATGGTCGTATCCCTTTCCAGAGTAGAACAAAACGATGACTCAACCATAAATCTATTACCACACATGATAGGAAACCACCTCAAAACCTGAAACAAAAACAAGAAAAAATGTTGGCCACAAAAAGCCAAATTAGGAGTATAATAAAAGATCTGAGGCCTCGCAAAATTGGAAATGATAGCAAGGATGGCTTGGATCCAAATCCCATGCTTGAAATAAATTATACTTTTCAGCATCAAGGACAACCCTAGTACTTATCGATAATTCCATCTCATCTTTCCATATATGATTATGATGAGCCTGCACACCATAATTGGTCAATGTGTCATCACAAGCATTATCATGGTGGTACACATGCACAATTTGTACCTCCTCAAACTTTGATAATAAACCCCTTATATCATCCATGATGGAATTAATATTGGCTTGATGTTTTGATTTTCCCTTCATAGCATTTATAATGTACAAATAATCCCCTTCCACATAAATTTTCCTAATTTTGTGACGATTAGCCCACTTTATACAATCCAACACTGCATAAGCTTCATCATAATTATTGGTTTTATTACCAATAGGCATAACATAGGAAAGATATAGAGAACCCAACTCATTCATAATAGTACCACCCACACTAACTAAACTCGAGATACTCTTTGAAGAACCATCAAAATTAAGTTTCATCCATCCAACATTAGGCTTTTCCCACTTCACATTATCCCTAATGTTCTTTTTCCACAACCAAAATTGCTGAGTACCCTTACAAATTCCTAAATCTTGAATGATTTCAGTTTCATAATGAGGGATACTTATTTATTCTTTAAATCTAATAATGGATAGATTATTGATCAAATACCAAACAAAGGCATTCCCCACTCTAATCACTCTAATGGAGCTTTTGTTTTTCCTCAAAAATCCTATCATTCCTTTCCAACCATATTCCCCATAGAAAATGAGGAAACACAAACTTCCATGCCTTTGAAAAACACAAAGAAGAAAAAGGGCTAATCCATTGCTCATACCAGTCAACAAAAGACTTCGGTAAGACCTAAGAGACCTTAAATAATCTCAAAATATTAAAAAAAAAACATTTTGAGAGTATGGACATTGGAGAAAAAGAGGTTGAATAGTTTCACTATCAAATTTACACAGAATGCACATATTTGGTATCATCATCCCTTTTTCCTATAAGTTATCAATAGTTAAACTTTATTTTGAATAACATGCCACAAAAATAAATTCACCTTTGGAATAAGAGTTATTTCCCAGAGAGAATTCCAACAAGGGTTTGGAGGATGGACATTGCTACCTACAACATAGCCAATTCTTACAGAGTACTCACCATCCTTAGTCCCAACCCAAATAAGAGCATCCTATTAGGAAATAAGGGATAAAATATGCGGAATAATCCCTCACAGAATCATAATAGTAGAAACTAATATGTAGAAAATATTACAGATCTCAAATAAAAGTGCAAAATAATAATAACACAACAAAAAGAGACAATATTTAACGTGGCTCACCCAATTTGGGCTACATGCACTTAGAATCACTTGCTCATATTTTATTACAAGCCACTGCTCTCTCAATACAATACCCAAATCTATTTGGATCTATACTCAACAAACTCTACAGAATTCACACAAGAATTCAAAACACATCTGGAATGTTACATAATACCTACCATATACACAAAACCACATAAGTAGACAAATGTTTAAGTAGTTTTACAAAACTGCTGGTATCAAAACCATGGGCCAAAACCATCCCATAAATCTATGGGTCAAAAATCCCACCCATATGAGAAAAAACACATTTCCCGGTATATCGAGCATGTTTTGTTTTGAGGCCAAAAGTTTTTTTTTCGGGGGTTACACCCCTGGACCCCCACTTGGGGCTCGACCTGGCCCCGAACCCTAGTGAGACAACTGTGGAAAGTGTATAGTACTCTTAGTGTATATTCTTCAACACTTTCACACATGAAAACATGCTCCACAACCTAACACATCCTGTTTAGGAATTGATGAAATATGCACACCACTCATATTAATATTAAAATTTTGAATTCCCTCCTTGATACCCACATCTTCTTCTTCCCATTAAAGAGGTTTCCAGGAAAAATATCACTCAGTTCTAACCTAGTAATCTCTTATAAGGATACCCATAGTGGAAATGAAACGATTTGCTAAATGTCTCCACTGACCTTGGTTAATAAAGGGTTCACCAGAGAACTACCAATCCTACCAGAAATTAACCCGATTACCATCTCCTATCTGTCATTTTTTCTCTTTCATCATCATACCCCTACATTTACCCAAACCATTCCAAAAGTATGATCCTTCCAGAAGGATGTCATTTGAAATAAAAGAGACTTGCTCAGTGAACATATATTTATCTGTTAAAATATTAGCCCGTAAACCATCATCCCACATAAGCCTCCATCTAACTTTATCCATTAAAGATAGATTCATAATTTTTATATCCTTTAACCCCAAACCACCTTCACTCTTTGAAAGAGTGACCCTATCTTAGGCCACAAGAGGAAGCATGTCCTTAAATTCAATTCCTAACTAAAGAAACCTATCTGAGTAATTATAGTTCTAATTTTTGCATACATCTTTAAAAATGACATAAGGTATACCCATAGACTATGTAAGGAGCTTTAGAGTAATTGTAGTTTACCAACATGTGAAAGTAGATTCCCTGTTCAAGTAGCTAACATTTTTTGAAGTATACTAAAAAGAGTGTTCCAATTATCAAGGATCATTCTCCCCTTAAAAAGGGGCATACCCAGATATGAGAAAGGTAAAGAAATGATAGCGCACTCCAAAACAACAACAATTTTGTTTTGAATTTCTTCCTCAACATTCAAAAAAATAATAGAGATTTTCTGAAAATTAATAAGTTGACCAATGACTTCTTCAAAATCTTAAAGAACATCCCTGAAAGCCATAGCTTTTGAAACAATTTCGTTGCCCAACAAAAATGTATCATCCAAAAACTATTGAAGTGCAATAGGATCCAAACCATTTGAAATAATTAGACCATTCAGAAGCCTCCTTTTCCTTTGGTCAGCATAGAGTCTACTTCAAGTTTCTACCACAATAATATATAGAAAAGGAGACAAAGGGTCCCCCTATCTCAGAAGAAAAATGACCTTATGATTTTCCATTGATAAGGATAAAGTATTTAGGAGTATAAATGCACTCCATTATCAGATTTATAAAATGAAAATGAAATCCCAAACTTTCCAAAATTAGTTTTAGAAATCTCCATGACACCCTATCATATTCCTTATTCATATCATTTTATAACAACATAGCCTCTCACTTTGAGACATCCACCAAATGTATAGTTTCATGAATAGTAATGACACTATCAAGAATCTGTCTACCTTCCACAAAAGCATCCTGATTTGGAGATATAAATCCTTCCAATAGAAATTTGATCATGAAAGAGATTATATTCGTAAAAAATTTATAGATAGTGTTACATAGGCTAATGGGTCTGAAGTCAATGTAACATTCCCATTTTAAGACTTTAGTAACAAGGGAATTTTTTTTATCACAATGTTCTTTGTTCTAAATAAAACAGTATTTAGAACACACATTCCATGCCAATCAATCTCATATCAGATAACCATATGCAGCTGTAAATGACTCGGTGATACACTGATCTATTCATTCCATGACTCGGTTACCTACTAATCTATTCATGTTTAACTTTAAGTATTGAATACTTATTGTATACTTTGTATACTTGGTTTTCCTACCCTAAACTGGGTACTGAGTGATATGTTTAAAGAACATATTTGAATATTTGTTACTAATATTCATATGATATCACGTTGCTTTAAAATTGGTGACATAGGACAACGCAACTAGCAGCTTACAATACTTTGGCCAAATATTTTCAACATACTATTTATGTCACTATTCCTAGACAGAATACTCATCATTTTAGAATACGTCCTTCACCTCACTCCTCTGTTATCAAGAATGGTCTTTACTAACTACCGATAATCCACTTGACCCAAGTTTAACCCTATCCCTAGTTAGAAACATAATTTATTATAGGAAGACGCTCACAATGACTTAGGGTAAATGGGCATACTCAGTTGACCTAAGTCAATCGGATGTGCCAAGGTACCCTAAGCCCTTGGAAGGTACTTCCTATCCTAAATATGCCACTAACTTGACCTAGAGAGAAACTGAGTTCAAATCCTTATTTGTGTGTAGATCTAGATGATCAATATAGAAGGGTGTTGCCACATGTCAACTACAACGATGTATTCTTGAGAAGACCCAAGTCTTCTAGAAAGTACAACCCTATAGTTGGCGTGTGCCAACATCCTATAGAAACTACCTCATCGAGATGTACATACTCCTAGGAGGTTATTAATAAATTATTAAATTGGATTAATACACTAGTTTTAGTAACCCTGCTAAACCCTAGTCCAACTCTCCTTAAGTTATTATTCTATACTTGTATCAATTAAGTATTAAAGAAATTCCTTTAACTCATTATTACTTTTAATTTTTTCTTACATAGTATAACAAGTAGTAACCAAAACAGGACAACAATAAAATAAGTTCCAAAATATTGTAATTTCACATTCAAGGAAGTTTAGCAACCACATAGGTCCAACCAAGTAGATTTCATACTAAATGAAGTCCTATGAATTACAATCTTATCACCAATCCCTTTTGGTTTACATTTATTTAAGAGAGGAAGATTCTTCCTCTAAATGTTTTAGTGTTAGGATTTATCATTCACAATATCCATAGTTCATATTGTATGTTCATTATGCATCACATGACCATGTTATATTGTTTATATAGTAAACATCATCTATTGCAACTTAACAAGCTGCATCATTATAAGGGAAACTAAACTAGTTCCCTTTATCCATCTTATCAAAGATAACAAGATAAGCATACAATAATATGAATAATATCAACAAGATAGGACCTCCATCTCCTTCATTAAAGTACGAGATATATTACACAACCAATGCCAATAAATCACAACTCGCAATTCATCATTATAACTTATAAAATTTACAAGACTATGCACTTTAGGCATACTGCATAACAACAACCTTCATTCTATAAAGTATACAACTTTTCTTTTTCAATATAACTAAAGAATGAATCAAAATTCTTTACAAAGAATCAGACTTATATTAGCTAATGCATCATATAATTTTTTACCTTCTTTTATCACTTATGATGTCCATCTGCAAAAATTGCTAGCACGGGCCAGTTCAATGAACTGAGCATGATAAGCACTAAGCATTAAAATGAAGTGCATTCCACTAATTGTTTCATTAAAGAAACACTTCTTTAATGAGATAATTAATATATCATACAATAAACATAAGTGATACCAAATAGAAAATAAGTACAAAAATAAATCTAGATCCACGTTTAATAGAAGAGCAGAATACAATCCACAATATCTTCCTAAAAACTTAAAGTTCAATTGATCCTATCAATAACTTTTAAACAAATAGTAGATCTTGCCATCCCATTCTTTCATAATTCTATCGTAATAGAATACAACATATATATTTTCTATAAGACAAAAGAAGTGTTTACAGCATGGTTCTTTCTAGGATGATTCACCTAAATCTTAAGCAAGAATAAGAAAAACCATTAATTACCACACCAAAACTTATAACATCTAAGAAATAGATCAAGTTCATAACAAGAATTATCTGTTTCCTTTCCAGAATATCAATCTTATAAAATTCAACATTAAAGATATACATCTAAATAGAATTTCATAACAATCCATGAAGGTATAGAAACTCAAAACAGTCTAACTACAATTCCAATTCTAATTATACATGTTAGAAGTTATCAATCAAAGATCTAAAACCAATGTTCACAATCATAGTAGTCCCATAAAGGAGTTAATATCTACTCAAGTTCATCCAAAAAATATAGAGTACAAGAGACAAAACCTACTCCTATCCATCCAAATAAGGAAAGTCTTAGTCAAAAATAGTTGATAAAACAAGTATGCATTCACTTATCAGGAGAACCAACTTAGCTACTATCATTACAACCAATGATTCAAACAAAGTAGACCAACAAGCCATAAAGAAATCACCATCTCATAAGAGAATCGAGTGCTGAGAAGTTCAATCAATGAGATTATCCAAAACACGAAGAAAAGGAAAATCTATAAGGAAAGTTCCAATAATAAATTGTTTCATTCAACTGAACAAAAGAATTTCCAATTTCAAATCAAATCAAGTTGAAAACATATTGCAGTCCCAAAACAACATACTGATCCCAAGAGAATACATATATATTTTCTTTCTCTAAAAGAATCCCAAGGACTCATTCTATGAATTAGACAAGAATAAAATCCCAAAACAACAAACTATCAAGTTCAGAATTAACCACGAACCCAAGATTGAAGACTCACAAATTCTTCACCACTTAATACGAAAATTAAGTAGTTCGTGATTCAAAAGAACTAAACACAGAACAACTGAACGGAGAAAGTATCCTTCCTGAATAATTTTAGTGTCCAAGGGTAATAACTCAACCTTCCACTAAGACCCAAAATTATTTTAAATAATTAGAAGAGAGAGCAAGAACCCAAAAATTTCTAAGTTAGTAGATGTCTCAATATTAACTCCAAAGCAACAGGAACAAAAATCCAAAACAAAACTTTCACATCCACAAAATTGTGACAGAGGTGACTTAGCTTCAACAAAATAGTCAACCCAGAATGTGGGATTCCTCAAAATAGAGGGGAAAGACACCCCCTCTAATTCTCATGCCATTACCATCTTAGAGAAGATGATACATTCATGAAACAGAAGTTCCATTTTTTTTAACAAGATGTTTCCAGCACCAAATCTCAAAGAGATTTCAAAACAACTCAAACAAGCTATCACCTCAAATAAAGAATTATAAGCTTAAACTTTTAATATAAGAATAACCCAAAAAAAAATACCATAAGAGACTCAAATAATTTGACCCAAATACAAGCTCATAACACTCAAGTGTTAAATAAGAGTACAATGTCAAACCTAAGCTTCACACAAAAGTTCAGAAATTCACAAGTACAGTGCCAAATATGCACTTCAAGAAATAGCTCAACATTGCATAAGTTTCCAAACACTGGTTCCGAACAACAAAAAGCTCCAACATAATTCTATAACAAAACACGAAGCCCAAAAACAAGATCAAACGGAACTCAAGGTTCCCATACTATTCAGAACCCTATAATGCAACGAAGGTCAGTTCAAAGCACAACCACCTCGAATACAAGTTCTAGAATGAAAAATAGAGCTACATAAACAAGTTTTACATACAAGATTCACATGCATTCTTTCATAGAACTTGCACAAAGAGAAGGTTTCTAAAACAACATTATTTTTGCCATGGTTTCATATCAAAACATCACAAAGATTCATAAAACCCATCAAGAAAATAACCAGTCAAACATGAAAACATGAATCTCATGAGAGCAAAGTTGTTCTAATGAATCATTTAGAAGAAAGAAAAGAATCTTAATAGTTAGAACCTATCATGCCTGATAGTGCTTCTACAAAATCGAAGGAAACTTCCAGCCAAGCTTCTAACTCTTTTTCTCTTCCACGAAAGATCAACAATCAAACATCTTTTCTTCCTATGCCTCATATACTTCCCTTCGATCAAAAATATGCCGTAGAAACCAAAAATAGATTTGAAGTGAAGGTCGAACTACTGGTTCAAAGAACCAGATATCTCCATACAGAGAAAAATCTGCAATGCATGAAAAACCAAATAACCTCCTACAAACCCACCTTCCAAGTTTCCAAGATAGTTTACACACAAAGACCGAGGCCCATTAATTCCATTATTGCCATTAATTCCAAATTTCCTGCTTATATTTCCTTGCCACCACCTTCTAAATTTGGCAAATGCCAATTCCATCCAAAAATACAATTCCATCTTTTAGTGGAGCTTTCACGTATGCCTCCACCAATTCAACTATCCCCTGCCAAAACTAGCAGTACCACCATCCATTAAACCCTATCAACTCATTTAAATGCCATTGGAACTATCACTTTAGAGACATGTGACCCCTTAGGTTTCCTTTTAATAGTTTAGGGTGGATCCCCTAAAAATTAGGTTAGTCTAGCAATAACCAACTTAGGTCTTAAAACATTTTCCAATGGTAATTCCCACCTTAGGTTAGATTTAATTCATAACCCTTTAGTATTAGGTATTAGTTAAAATATCCTAGCATTACTTTAGTAATCCTTCCCTTATTCATTTAGCACAATGCTTAGGTTAGGATGCCAACCCAACAAAATAGAATAAGAGGCTTAGGTTAGAATAAATCCAAATGAGTAAACGTAGCTAGAACATAGGTTTTCTTACCTCGCTTAGGATACTGTTAGGATAATCCTTAGGTTTTAGGACTTTGAACTCCTCCTCTGTTGTGAATTGAATTTTTTCTTACATCCTTAATGTCCTGCCAAAATCAATCTCCAAAGACCCAAGCACAAACATACAACTGAACGAAAACACGTTCACATAAGACTAAAGAATTTTTAACCTATAAAGTTCAGTCTTCTATGTCCCTCAAACTACTGAATGTCAATTTACCATTCAGTCTAAGAAGAATATTTGAAACATTCCTTGGATCATTGAAATTGATCCAAGGATGAGTCAGAAGAAGGAATAAGTCTGCAACTATTAAATCCAGATTGCAACTCACCTTACCAAAGTGAAAATGAATTCTTGATAACCATACTATTTTAGTCTAATGATTATTAAGAACAGAAATGATTTATCCTTATCAAGTATGATCTTCAACAGTCAAAATAACACATCTTTATCCAGAAAATCACATGTCAACACTTGGAATTCAAAAGAGGAATATAACGGTTGTCGAAGGTGTTACAGTCAGTAACTTTACCATCCCCATGAATCTTATGCACAAGGGTTAAAAAGGTACTATTGATATCTTTCAACAAATTACCATTCATGAAGAAATCTTGGACAAATTCCTCAACATCCTCATGAACAATGTCCCAAAACTCCTAAAAAAAGAAAATAGGAAACCCATCTGGCCTAGGAGAATTTTCTCCTTCCAAATCAAAGAAGAAAACTTTTATCTCTTGAGGAGAAGGAATTTTAACTAACTCAGCATTCTGCTGATGAGAAATAATAGGTTGGAAAAAATATGTTATTTTTCTCTCCTTAACTAAATATGGCACTCTTCCAGCAGCCAACAAATTAGAGAAAAATTATAAATTTTTCAGAAATCTCAAACTATTTTTTCAATTTCACTCCTATTGTGTCCTCAATTTCCAACATAGAGTTACCATGTTTGTGTATGGAGGCTATCAAGAGAAATAATTTGGTATTCCTATCACCCTCCTTTAATGAATTAACTCTTGAATTGTTTTTGGGAAGCAGCTAGGTAGCAAAGTACACAGGTGAAGATAATCTAGAAGTATTCCTACTTGCTATGGAAGTTTAATGGGTATGTCAGGTGGAAATAAGGAACATGTTAGTATATACTTTAAGTGGGAACATGATGTATATATGGGTGCATAAGTATAGTAAATCAGGAGTGCACTGAGAAACACGTTAGAAATAGGACTTAGCCACTTTTACAGATTAGGGCTATTTTTGGAAATGCAATGCAGAGATCGTAAAGGTGTGCTATCCCGTAAAATTGACAAGGGCAATTTTACCGATAACCATACCGAAAATTTTGTTTCGATCCCTCATTAGGGATCCCTCGCGTTCGAAACGTTGCAAAATCCCTCCCCGGGAAATCTAGTTTTTGAACTTAGTCTTTTTGAGCCTTTTTGGCTGGGCGCATGGTTTTGCCTTGCAACATCAAGTTTTGATGCGCCCCCTTAAAAGCCTTTGGTGCATGGTTTTCCATGTTGTCACTCCTTTTGGTGCGCCAAAGGATGTTGAATCACTTTTTGGTGCGCCAAAGGGCGCGCGTAATCTCCCTGTTACACCAAGTTTTGGTGCGCCAAAGGGCGCACATAATTTAGTGTCAACAATGCATATGGTGTGCCAAAGGCGCGCTCATTCTTCTGTTGTCAATTCCTTCCATGCGCCAAAGGGCGCACGCTTTCCCTTGTCAACAGTTGTTTCCATGCGCCATTTCAAAAGGTTGGTGGCGCATTAATGACAGGTTTTTCTATAAATATCCGTGCGCGCCCATGTCATTTTCATTCTTTTGTCAAGCACGTGATTGCTCTGGATTTGTCATCTCTGCTCTGTCGCTATCTCGCCCTATGGACCCACTTTCCAAATCATTTGCTATATTTAAGGTAAGAGGTTCTCCCTCTTCTCTGTTTTATGCTTTCATGTTTTGGTCTGTCTTGGTTTGCTGGTCGGTTTGCAATGGAAGGTGTTTAAGCTAGCTTTTTCCCCCCTCTGTGCTGTCCTGTTTTGTTTCCTTCTTTTCTTCTCTTCTTCCTTCCTCCCTCTTTCCAGATCTGCTGGGAAAGAGAGTTGTCTTGTCCAAGTATCTTTTGGGAATGGAAGAAAGAAGGAGAGAGCTTTTGAGCTGTTAGTTTGAGTGAGCTTATTTCAAAAGGCGCATTGGCGCGCCTTGTAACAATAAAGACAGACGCGCCCCACGGCGCACCTACCCACCATGCAACATGCTCAAGACCCGCGCCCACGGCGCACCCCGCCATCCTGCTGCATCTTGAATCCATGCGCCCTCGAAGCGCGCCCTTTTCGCATGCTACAAGTCTAAAACCCGCGCCTCCTTAAAAAGCCTTTGGCGCACCCTTTTTCCATGTTGCATAATGTTTCCATGCGCCAAAGGGCGCACTCAGCTTCAAAGTAACACAAGCCTTCTGCGCGCAAGTATAAAGATTACAAAGGCGCGGGCGCACCCTCCATTGCAGTAACATGATGTTGAGTAAACCCTCCATGCGCCGCGCCATATCCCTTTGGCGCACCATTTGTTAACGTTACATAATCTTCCCATGCGCCGAAGGGCGCACCAAACCCCAATGTAACACGCATTTCCTGTGCACCCTGCTATAAAATGCAACCTGCTTCACCCATGCGCCATGCGCCTTTGGCGCCAGTTTAACCTCTGCAACATTCCTTTCTTGTGCGCCTTATCTATTTGGCCTGCCAGTTGCATTTTTCCTGCGCCCTAAGCCTTTAAATATCTAACTCCTTCTGCTAGCTTTCCAATAGAAGATCAAATGACTAATTCAACCTTTTTGGATTGGGTCTCTCTTCTTCTTCGTGCAGATCAACAACTGAGTTCGAAAGAACACATGTCTACGTCAAGCAAGAAACCCACCAAACCAAGAGGAAAGGCCAAGCTAACAGAAGAAGAAATGAAATACAAATATCAGAGGGTCAGGATGCCCGAATCACAGGCTGAGTGCAGTATGGATGTCAGAGACTCTGAATTGGGTTACATTGACATGGATGAGTTCTGGGTTAGAACTCAAAAAGTTACAAGAAGTCCATGGATGGACAAGTTAATAGGCAGTGCTCTGCATTTCGCCGGCGGAATCCCAGTCAGTGCTGTAAACAACGAATTCATGATGGTGGTTGCCCAATGTTACAACAAAGACACAAGATGTGTCGAGAACAGTAAGGGCGAGGTAGTCATAAACCTCACTGCCCGTCATTTTGAGTTAATGCTTGGCATCCCTCACCACCGGAACTACGTGGCTGTTAGCCAGCAAGAATGCATCAAGGCCTGGGAAGACAACGAGGACCAGTGCATGCAGTTGATGAATGAGGTCTACCTAAAGAACAAGAAGGTGGTGACCCGGTGGCCTCAAACTATCCACCGAAGTGATTTCTCAGAGGAACTCAGTGATACTATCACTTTCCTGAGCAGAGTCTTCGGGCTTTCAGATGCCCACTATTTCCATAAATGGATGCTACGGTACCTGGAGACAATGAATAAAAATTTACCCGATCAGTGCTTCTGTTGGGGGGAAATAATAAGCAGCACCATCTCTGAGCAGCTGCAATAGCTTGCCACAACTGGAGTATTTCATATGAACTCCTATGTAGTCTACGCTGCAGCATCGGCAAGGGATTACCTAGGGCTCAACCGAAGTGGAGTGTGGCCTCAGGCCAAGATATTTGATTACTACCCAGAGCTGAGGCTGGAGAATAGCATCCCTCAATTTGCTAAAATCAATGATGCATTCTTCTATCACGTCATCTGCCTGCTGAGGCCCAACATGACTCATAGCCGGACGACCAAGAACACAGTAGCAGTCATAGAGAAATGGGGAGCCTTGTTCACCCAATTTCCCACGTTCACCTATCTAAGGGCTGTCAACTTTTTGGGAGAGCCAACCAGGCTACCAAGGTATGATGGACCAAAGTTGATTCTACTGGAGTTATCAAGGCAGCTGGTCACATACCATGAAAAGTGCCTCAAAAGAAAGAAGGGTGGAACTCCTTTCCCCCTCACAGTGGGCCAGTACACATGCTCTTCCTATCACAAAGCGAAGGAAATGTTCGCAGAGCTAGAGTTGCTGAATTTGAAACATGACTTCCCAGCCAGGCCTACCTTCGATCCTAGGGGCTGTCTGCCAAGGGCTAAGCTGGATCCGATCCATGTCCCTCAAATTGAGGATATTTACATTGACGTTCTCCATGAGGTGGAACTCAGAAGAAAGGATCACTCACACTTGACATTAACGGAAATCATCCAATACGGAGTGGCCATTGTCCCCAAAGGCTTCCAAACTATGGAAGACAAAACTGACAAGGTGTACAATGACACGGAAGGGGATGATTGGCCTTTCCCGAACATCGACAGAAGTAAAGCTCCTCAAACAATTGAGGAGAGGGTCAAAGAGACTATGCAGAGAACAAAGCATTGGTGCCGCATGAACGGACTAATCTACCTCGGGGTAGATTTCACAACTTCCCCTTTGGGCAACGCACCTCCAAGGTCAAAGAAGCAGCTGAAAGGAAAAGGTGCAGAAGGTGAACCCAGCACCATTCAGGAGGAAGCCCCTCAAAGTCCTCTTCCTTCAGAGCCTGAACAAGTCATAACTCTTGATGAGGGATTAACAGAGGATAGTCCTATACGCCCATCCACCCAGGATGTCGGCATCTCTACAACTTCAGAGGTCCCTTCTATCCCTTCTTCTTCTCTTCCTTCCCCTCCTCGAGTGACTCAAGCGACCATCCCTTTGGCCGCGTCCTCTGCCCCTTCTTCTACTCTTTCCCCCGCATCTTCGTCTATCTTTTCATCCCTCGCTGATTTGTCTTCCTCCATTTCTTCCCTCATCTCCGAGCTCCCTTCCCTTCCTATCTCTTCTGCAGTTGCGGTTTCCCTCCCTCCCGTGGACACTTCTTCGGCTATTCTTTCAATGCTGCCGCCGCGTGTCTGCACATTTTTCCCCTCTTCTACCGTTGCTGCTTCCTCCTCTGTCTCTGGTCCTTCTTCTATAGGACCAGCTTGGATCTCTCAGCAGCTGAGCCAACAAAAGAGGAAAGTTCCCATCGCTCCGATGGACTTTTCGGTCATTCCGGCTAAAGGAGTGAAGAAGCACAAGCCGGTTACACGCTTCTCAAAGAGCGCTGCAGGTGAGAGAGTCATGGAAATAGCATACCCCAACCCCCTCAAAGAAAAAGAAGATCTGTCTCCAACAGATTTCACCGTGACCCAAGTCACAATGGGGACATCCTCAGAAAGTCTCCAGGGGGAAGCTCTTTCCACAGTGGATGCACTCTGCAAAAAGCTTCAAGAAACGAAAGAGGAGAAAAGGCTACTGAAGGAGCAGAATAAATATCTACTTCAGGCCTTATAGAAGATGTGAAGTGCACCTCCCACAACTGCCGCCGAGACTCCTGAGCTGCTCAGTCAGGAGAAGATTAATGAGTATTCAAAAATCGGCGAGCAAGGTATGGCTGTTTCTGCTTGGAGGAGCCAGATCATCAAAGATAGTGAAAAAGTAATCGCCGAATATATCAATTTATACCTGAACATTGAGAAGGTGAACAAGGAACTCCAAGCATTAGCAGGTCCAGTATCAGAAGAGTTGGAGCATGCTAGACTCCAGCACGAGGCCTTCCAACAAATGTTCGACTGTTCAGTCAAAGATCTGGTCAAGTTCGGAGTCTTTGGCCACCCAAGGGCCCTCAACAAAACTGTGTCCACTCTGGACTATCGGATAGATTAGCTAGAATTCATCCTGGAAAAGATAGACAAGGTAAAGGAAGAGGCCCTGGATGCAATGCATCAAATGGAGAAAATTGTTCTATCTATGACTCCAGGGTTGCTCACTCCTTCCCTTACCTTAAGATCAGCTGATGACACTATCCGGATTTTCAAGGAGATAGCCTCTCAAGGGACAGGGCCAGAGGTCACATTCGATACTGAATCTATCAACAACCTACTGGCCTGTAGGGACTTCATCGGGTTCCTTATCGAGGCGGAGAAAGATTATTCCAAACTCTCAGAAAAGCTCATAGACGAGCGGGAGACTTGCGAAGCCATCAGTGAATGGCACAAGGATCCATCACAGGATCAATTTGGGCCAATGATCAGCAAGTTTTTGGGATACCGCGCTCAGTTCCACATCTCATCTCCTGATCAGCATCAGAAACAGGCGACCCCTTTTAGGCCACAGGATGATGATGATGAATAGCTTCTTCTTCTTCTTCTTCTTCTTCTCCTCTCTATTCTCCGACTTTCTCTTCGAAATATCTGAAATTGTGTTGGCACAAACGATGACATCATCCATGTTGCATCATGGGATGATGTCATCCATCCAAGTTGTCAAAGTCAACATGACTTTTGGATATTTTGTAAATATCTTGTGAATAAGTGGTTGGCTCCATTTTGCCTTCTCTCTCCCTCATCTTTCTATAAATACTGAGAATACTTGTTGTATTCGGGGGTGAACATTTTTCAGATAGAAATAGAGGTGAGGAGAGAAAGACTTTGAGCTTTCTTGTAACAGATAAAGAACAATTAATACAATTATTCAGACTTTGTGCTCAATAGCTGTGTTATACATTAGATCTTTCTTATGTTAGATCTGCATGTGTCTTAATCTGTTAGAATTCATATCTACTTTTCCGTCACTTGTTTATCAGTATTACTTTGTTTATTTATGCAAGTAGGTTTGGCTCTGTTTACTACCAAGCCCAAAGCATAGATCTTCTGACCCTTCCGCTTTGGAACTCATTTCTTTTCTTCCTTCGGATCTGTTCTTTCTCTTCTCCTTCTTTTATTCCTTTCTCTTCGCAGCCTAGAACACTCTACTGGGATGAGATCCCAACCCCCGAAGGCAGAATCTGTGAGACTTGCATAGGTTCCTGCTAGTAGAAGTAGCAATAAACCAGTTTCGATTTGCTGTCTCAAAGAGGGGCTAAGCCCTGCACACCGTTGGCCCGTCTATCCATAGATCTGTCCACGTGACAGATTTTCGGACCAACAAGGATGTGAAGACTAACAGGCTACTGCAACTGTACTTTGGAGCTAGCAAATGAGTTCAAGCTTTATGAAGAATTTTGGGACCAAGAATAGGATCTGTGCATAGAGTTCACTTTAGACTATCTATTATTATCACTTGCATAAGCTCCTGTATCCTCTTGTAAAGGAGACATAATAAGTGATTCTATCCATGTAGAAGATGATTTAGCTAAGGTGTAATAGGTGGTGAAGGAGAATAGTGATGCCAACCCCTATATATATGTATTGATTTGCATAGTTTGGATATACTAGTTTATTGTAGATTTATGCTATGGAATTGCTAGTGCACATGACTATGGAAACTAGATCATGATGTATGTGTTTCACCTCAAAGTAATGCAATAAAAAAGATAAGTAGGTAGCAGAAGTAGGAGGAATACTTGTGTTATGTATATAGTAGAATGCATTACGCGTGCTGTAGAATTTTTATCCAAGATGATTTTGTGAACTTCCTTTTGGCTAGGAGGAATGACTTGTATAAGAAATACAACAATACCACCAAATAGTATTAAATAGCAAGAGTCAAAGGAATCCCTAGCAAGGCTAGACTTGAGAAGCATGATGCTTCCTTAAATGGGTGTCAATCCTTACTTTAATATAAGAAATAATAGTTCCTATGGTATTTGATAAGATATAGAGTAAGTGGTATTAACATACGACAAGCCACTTTAACTCACTACCTAGTGGTATATGGATGAAAAGTGGGTGATTACTGGAATTGGTTTAGGTCTGCAGATGTGGTTTATGTTGTACAAAAGGTTCTGGCTTCAAATTAGGCAAGGTAAACCCAAAGTTTTGGGGAAGTTTTCAACTCATAGTTGGTAGGTATACATGCCCATCTTTGGCCAAGACAAAAATAAGTTGGTCAACCGATAGCGGTATAGGAGATAGACCAACATCGGTTGGATAATTAGTGTCGGTAGGGGAAATTTGGTTAAAATATTAAAAAAGGGAGTTTGGGTCTCTCTATGATTTCACAGAGAGCTAATACACAATCTGTAGGGAAGGATGGAAAGGTGTCCATTATGAGGACTCAACAACATTGATTATAGGGGCGAATGAGGATGTTAGAATGAGATACCACTCCCAAATGAATTTGACACAATATGTGATACATGATTATAAATTTGGTAATTCGGTCTTGAGAGGGAATTATGGATGATAAAAAATACATGTCAGTCCCAGGTATGCCTAAAATAAAAGCTTGAACAAGCACCATTTCCCCCCATTACTTGGGAATTATAGGAAACCTGCAGATTCCTTACATGTGGTAGAACTAGCATGAGGCGATTTGTAGATGAACCCTCATTTGGCTATTTGAGTACTAAGGTAGTAGTAGATCTCAGCTCAATCAGAACACCCTTAAATTCTAGAAGAGATACATTAGATGCAATGGCATGGACTTGACAATGTGCTACCAACTTCATCATCAGAAAGCTTGAGTACATGGATGGTTCAAGGGAATCCAAAATATGAGTGATTTGAGGAATCCTGATCACCTCCTCACACAAGAGTATGAGTGAAGTCTTACTTATGTGAGAAACACTATGAACGATCTCTCTCAACCAGTTAGCAAAACAGGTTGAGGATCTTGCATCGAGCTAGGAAAAATTAATCTTAATGCTCACTCCTAAATAACATGATCTATACCAATAGTTTGGCATTAGTGCCTTGAGGTATATTCCTAGTCTTAAGTGATGGGGCACATAGCCAAATACAGTGGGAGTGTTTTTGGAGAAGGACCCGGACTTTAATATTATGGGAAAGAAAAAAGTCCCTATTGGTTAACATAATTAGAGACTTCAGTCTTAGTTAATAGTCTAAGGAGTTAGCAATCCAAGAGCCATGCTGACTTGTCTAGGTGAGGTGTACATTAAATTAGTTAAACTAATTAAATTAAGGAAGAAACTAAGGATGAATGTGTAATTCAGTTATAAGTGTAGGAAAATTTATCATTGATTGAGTGATACAGGGGATTATCGCTAGGTCTATGAATTGAGTTGATTAATTACAAAGGATTTCAAGGGAGTGTGACCCTAATTCTAGTAATTCCACCCCACCCTGAGGATTCTGATTTTTTACAACATTTAGGATCTAATGGATGTTACTTTCTGGCATAATGATGCTAAAATCATCATTGAAGAATTTTTCTTTCATGGTACATCATCAATAGTAGTCAAGGTTTAGTCTAGACTTCATATGAAGAATAAGATCTAGGATCCTAGTGAAAAGCGTTAGTCCTGTAAAAGGCCATCTGTTATGGATATGAAGTATATTTGAAATCATGCGATACATCATAGAGACAAGCTACTCTAAAGAGGGACATGGTAAACTATAAAAGTGAGCTTTGAGTGAGCATTCAATACCAGTTTGAGTGATGTGCATAGCGTGAACAAGAGGATTTGTGAGTATTTACTAGCCATTAAATGATGAAAATTTCCTCTTCCGACCATTATGAAGGAAATTCCCTTTGGTTGGAATTAGTCCTAAGTTTCAGGAGAAGTGAAAGCTTAGATGGAAATGTGATAATACAAGATTTTAAGTGTGTGTAAAGATGACACCTGAAATAATTGTAATAGCCAGATGATCCCATTAGAAAATATTAAGCATTGAAGTAGATCGAATCCTCCCCAAAGCAGTAAAATGGGGAAGCATGTCCCTAGAACTTACTACAAATGGACATCGTCCAGAAGGTGGTATGGAAGATTTAAACCATCTGAAAGTTTTTTATGAGAGAAATGATTTTTTCCAAGGTAGTTTTTTGAGCCTAATCTAAGTGATGTAATATTATAATCTCAGTAACTGAGAGAGGAACAAAGGATTTACAAATTGGTGCTAAAAAAGAAACAACAATCCTACATGATACATAGATTGTCCCTGGTCAATGGTCCCTCAGACCAATGGTTCATAGACATGGGTAAAATTACCATCTATACTTGGTGAAGAAATGCTACTAGTCAGGATGATTGGACTCCACAAGTTATTCAAATTTCATAAGTTTAGGGGAAATCTGGGAAGAGTGTAGATATGTTGGAGGCCCAGGCAGAACTTTGGCTAAGTACAAGAAGGCACCTGTTGCCCACATATGAACCTTATTTGAATTGAGTGTTGCGCGCCAGGTTGATCAGGCGAAGTAGGGAAGGGCATATAGGCACATGGGACTTTGTCAGATAAGGGCACATGGGTTGAACATGTGCAAGGTAGAGACAAATTTTATGGGACTTAGACATATTTGGTGTTTCAGGAAGCACACGAGAAAAGCATGACCCATCTAGCATGTGAAGTGGATAAGGTGCCAGTCTGGAAACTATAGGATCAAAAACAGAATATTCTATGCATGTGATAGAAGGTTCCAGAAGAACATCATTACACAGGAAGTGGAGATCTCAGATTTGGAAGGAGGCATGCTCCCATTGGAGGACCACTTGGACTCTTGGCAACCAATCTGCTACCTTCTGGAAGGCATGAGCTGTGAAGTAAAAAAAGCTATATATTGAGGTGTGCTGGATAGACAGAAAAGGGGGATATATTGGATATAGTTGAAGAGAGGAAAAGCTATCCTGAGAGAGTAATGGAGGGTGTTATGGCTAGGGATAGGGGTGAAGCTCTGTGAGTGATAACATATAGATGGGGATGGATTCTAGAGGTTGGGATTAGTGAAAATTAGGAGTGATGGCATATTTGTAATGTGAAGGACATAGTGTAGTTCTAATGTACGACTTTTCTCCACCTGGTTATGACCTCAGGGAATGTAATGTGGTTATTGAGCTCATCAATATGAATATAAGGCACAATTCTAAATCATATATGTGTTCATGAGCATACTATTAGTGTATTTCCTTTGTGTATGACCCATTTCCATATGTGCTTTGTTATTTCTCTTCTAGGGATGCATTGATGTGATAACTCATCATAGGTACTCAGAATGATGCATGGTTTTTTTCTATTCTTTTACACTTGAATATCTATCCTAAGATGATGTATTCTCATAAGACTCACATAAAGGAGGAGCTCACTGTCCGTGCATGCCTTGGATGAGTTCCCAGTGCCTACTGGGTGATAGGCCGATGCATATGGGATTTTCCTATTATGTGAAGGGTACAAAAATGACTACATCTTGGTTCCATTTTTGGGACCTCCTTTCAAATTTGTTGTGAGAAATGGCATGCATCTTTGTCCATGTGATGTGTGATGATAGAGCAGCTAACCTTAGAAAGTGTTGAAACATGCTTTAAGAGCATAGAGGATGAGTTTACTCAAATATTTAACACTGGACTTGAGTTCAATGCACGTAGGTGGGTAGAAGAGAACCTATACCATGAGTTGTATCAGACTTTATTTTGTTGCTTTACAGTAGAGCTATATGAATGGATTTCAGCATACGCATCCATATCAAGATGGTACTATAGATCACACATGTGAACCCAAGATGACTATCAAAGGCTGCAGGATGCAAATTTGACTTGGACGTGTGCTATTGACCATTGGTGGAAGAGGGTGCTGACCAAATATACTTTAGAATACACCATTTCAATGTATTGTTGATTTTGAGTTTCGAAGGGAGCCTAGAGGTTCATTTTTGAGTGCTATTCCTCTGGCTATGAATACATTGGTCATTAATTTTAGTTTAGAAGTATTTCCCATGGCTGGCTAAAGCTTCTCTAAGTGCTAGGAGAGGAAGATAAGGTGGAGGAACATGGTGGACATTGCGGTTGGAAAGGAAAGGGAGGAGAGAAGACTCAAGTATCGTGAATCTCATAAAAGAGAGATGACTAAGAAATGCAAGGTTGTAAGTGTGATGGATATATGGAGGTCGACATTGCGGGAAGGATTTGAGGTTCACGTGAAGGATGTAGAGCTTGAGTAGTTTTATGCTACCCCATCTTGACAAGCATGGGAGAGATGCCCCTTTATCTTCTGATGAGAGTTCATCACATGGACAAAGAAGATAAGTCAACACGCATCTGAACCCACTTGATGAACAACCCCTGGTGCTTGGTTTTCCAAATCAAGGGAGAAGTATTGTTAACCCAGTTGGTATCAGTGGGAGTGACTGATTGGCACCTAGGAGATATAATTTTTTGTTTGGAACATCCATGGCTACGTAAGCCATTCTTATATTTGGAGGAATCTTCAGACAAGGTGCAAGTACGTAAGCTTTGGGTATCACATCTAGGAGTGGTGCGGGACATACAACTAGTAGTGGGAAAATATCACAAAGCATTGGCGTACAATTTAATGGGATGTTGGGAATACTAGGCGTGACCACTTCTTATCCTTTACCAACTATAGGAGGTGGATTTGGTGGGTTAGGAGGAAACACCAAAGGGAACCAAAGCTCTGGATCAGAAAGATAAGGACCCCAACCACCTCCCCAAGTATTTTTCAAGATGTTTTTACACTTACAAGACTATATGGTTATTGAAGATGTTGTAGAGCATGTGCACAAATGTGACTTACTATGGCACATGAAGGGGATCACTACCTCAGAGTAGAAGGCAAGTTATTTTATAACAATGTTGTAAGGGCACGCACATAGTTGGTATAGGAAGTATGACCCCCATCAGACTTTGGTAGACTACACCGTGTTGGAGAATGATTTCCTTGCAGAGTTCCATATTCTAGAGTTTTAGAAGAAGAGCATCAACTCTCTAAAGGAGATCCAACATGGAATGGAAGAGAGTGTGTGGGAGTATGATGCGTGTTTTAAGACCCTTTTGTAAAAACTCTCCTATGACATTCATCCTTCTCAAAATTCTCAATGGTTTGTTGGAGGATTGATAATGACATTTAGAAGGGCTTTGTTGCATAATAATTTTATAGATCTACGCAAGGCATTGGAAGCTTCCCTGCGCAATGAAGCTGTTGGGAGATTTGACACTAGCATTAGCCCTTTTATGGAGGCTAAAATTGCTGTAATGGCCAAGAAATTGAAAAAACTATCTGTAAACTCAGCGCATGAGGTTCGTAGTGGTCTTTGTTGTATAAAATGTGAAGTGGAGGGGCATGCAAAGGATAGCTTCCCTCGAAATTTGGTGCATGCCATGGTGGTAGACTATGAGATTTGTCATGGGGATCATGATGCAAGTAGATGCCCTCTACTCTAGCATGCAATCCGTAAGAATGTTTCTTGTTACTACAAGATATATACCTCTACAACCCATGATACCAAGGATTGTAGACTGATTGATCAAATCCATGATGCTATTGATCTGGGTGTGCTCCAGAATAGCCTTGCAAGTAGTTCTAAGGATGAGGACCGTCGTTATGAAGGGAACATAGATGGAGGGGCTCATGGAAGAGGTTTTTTTAGAGGATTTCATGGTCATGGTAACCTCGGTGGAGGAAAAAGTGAGTTCCCACAAGGAACATGTTGTAATTTTGGATCTACATAACATTATAAATGTGAGTGTCTTGATCTGTTACAATGCTCATGGTGTAGAAAGAAGCAAAAGTTTGAAGAGTGTTCCAAAAATTATGAGCATATGAACCATCAACACCGGAAATATAAGGGTGCTACTATGGTAAGCATCAAGAAGGCCAATTTGTAGTGGATGCCATAAGTGGCACGTGAATCAGGGCTAGAACCTGTGTTGGTGACAATGTGGGCAAAGGCCACACACGCCAAGGAGATGACAAGACTAAGGACAATAGTTTCAAGAGATGATGTTGATCAAAGAATACTTTTCAAAGATCACACAATGAGTCTACATGGGATAGAAGGCCATGATCAAAGGTGTGGAAGGACAGGAAGGAACCATGCATGGAAGGCAAGTTCAGCTTTTAGGACTTAGCTGATTTTGAGCATGAAGACCTATTTTTAGAAGATGGCATGCAGAACACACCAACGATGCAGAGACGTGTGCACCATGCATTATCTATCTTTGGAGGATTGGATCGAAGCGTCTTGCATGGAGACAAGATAAGAATAGGATTGATATTTTAGGTAAACTGTAAGAGGTCTATAGATATCACCCTTGCATGTGTGGATATGCTTGTAAATGGTGTGTGGCTATTAATAGCATGTGGCCTATTTCTAGAATAGATGAGAGGTGAAGGGAAAGTCCCCACCCTATATAAATGATGTTAGGTACATAGTAAAGGGAGGTAAGAGTGCGATATGTGTGTGTGTGTAACAAAGAATATACGCATATGTATGAATTACTATATCAAATCCATACGCGCATTGGTATAGATTGATAATACTATTAAGGAGCTTCTGTATTTGTTAATAGATGGAAGATATTGGCTGAATCTAAGTGTCATTATGTGTAGAGTTGAGTAGTGTATGTTATTAATTTAATCATGATTACTATTTAAGCTTGTTCTTCCATAGATCTGAGGGTAGCATGCATTATAGAATGATGGATTAGTTATGAATCTATATGTTTCTTCCTTCATCATGCTAACATCCTATTACAACAACCCTAAAGAGGGACCTAGTACCTTTGCGTGCTTCGAGTGAGCACTCAGTCAAGGATGAGTGATGTGCTAGTGCGACTAGGGTGTTATCTGGTAAATTCTAGGATGCATCATTAGTTCCGTTTTCGGGACCTATTTTTCAGTTGTTTTTAGGATGGTTCATGATGAAGACGTATCGGTTAACTCTAGCAAGTATTGAGGAATGGATACACAATCTGGAGGAAGAATATACACGGTGGTTCAGCAGTGGGTCTGAGTTTAACGCACGCACTTAGGTAGAACATAATCTATATGACAACTTATATGAGATATTTTTCACTATCTGTCCAGTAGAACTATATGAGTGGCTTATTGTCTATGCATCTCAGTGGAATTAGAGGTATTGCACACTTATCTGGACACAAGAAGAATTTTAGGCCCTTTATGATGTTGATCTGATCTGGACTCACGCTGTGGATACGTGGTTTCATGGTGTTCTAAATAGTTATATTATGGAATATTCAATTTTGATGTACTCTTTCCCAGAGATAACTAAATTCTAGTTTTTGTGGTATCTAAGAGGAACATATTTGCAGGGTATTCCACTGGCGATCAATATTTTATGGTAACTTTGAACATGGAAAGTAAACCGATGGCTAACTAAACCTCACCACATGCGAGGGCATGAACAGGTTTGGTTTAAAATGACAAACCTTGTGGCAAAGAAGTAAAGAGAGGAAAGGAAACTTAAGTATAATGAGGCATGTGAGAGGGAAATAAATAAGCAATGTTCTATTGTAGAAAGTATGGCATTGAGGAGAGAGATGGCTCATGAAGGATTAACATCTCGCGTAGAAGACGTGGAGCCAGAGCATCAGGAACTCCCCCATCTTGGAAAGCATGATAGAGATCCCTTCTTGACCTCACACAGAAGTGTGCCAATAGAGAATACCTGGACCACGGCCACACATCTTAATCCACCTAGTTACCTAGCCTTTGTACTTGGTTTTTCAATATCTAGTATGACAAGTAACCAACAAGCTAACTTGGGAAGTAGGAGAGCAGGAGTAAGGGATCAAGTACATCAATGGCAGGATAGAAAACTTCAATGTTATATGGAGAATCATTCTTAGGTGCATCATCTACACAAAATGTGAGCATGCATAATGTTGGATTCACCTTTGTAAGTGGAACTACCTCTCAGACTGTAGGGGTTCAGTATAGTACTACTGTCAGAGCACAGGGGAGTACATCTATAGGTCCTACTCCAAATATAGGTGGAGGATCAAGAGGTATAGGTGGTTCTAGTTCCATTGGATCTAGTGGTTTTGGAGGTAGAGGGAACATAGGAGGTTCTGGATCAAGCGGTCAAGGTCCGCAACAACCACAAAATATCTATATGGATATGTCTCTTCGTCTCCTAGAATATAGAGGTATAGAGGATGCTTTTAAACATGTGCATATGTGTGAAATCTTGTGGCGCGCTAAAGGGATCACGACTGCTGAGCATAAGGCAAGTCAATTCCCTACTTCATTATAGGGGCATGCACACAGTTGGTATAGGAAGTTTGACCCTAATCAAACTTGTGTGGATTATGCAGCATTAAGGGATGATTTATTGAAAGAGTTCCACATAATTGAGTTTAAGAAAAAGAGTGTAAGTGAGCTCAAGGATATCAAGAAAGGCACTACTGAGAGTGTACGTGAGTATGATGCTCATTTTAAGACACTTATTTCTAAGCTATCTTATGATATTCACGCTAGCCATCATGCACAATGGTTTGTTGGAGGATTGATTGAACCTTTTAGAAGGGTACTGTCACACAAGACATACACTGATTTGTGTGAAGCACTGGAAGCAACTTTGCGTGTTGAGACAGTTGGGAGAATTGAAACTGGCATTAGTCCATTCCTAGAGACACAGATTGTAGCTATGGCAAAGCAGTTAGAGAAAATTCATCCCATGAAATGTGCTCAGGAATTTGGTGTACAGATTGTGAAGTGGAAGGTCATGCCAAGGATAGTTGCCCTCATAGATCTATATGCTCATTACTATTGGAATGTGAGATTTTCTATTTGAATCATGATGCTAGTCACCATCCTTTGTTACAATGCACGATAAGGAAGAATGTATCTTGCTTCTGTAAGATTTGTAAGTCCACGACCCATGATACTGAGGATTTCCAGTTGATTGGTCAGACCTAGGATGCTATAGACATTGGGGTATGATATAAAAGTATAACAGATAATTCTAAGGGTAGGAATGAGAACCAAGATCAGGATCATAATCAAATGCGTTATGATAGGAATGAGGGGTGTTTTGAAGGAGGTCATGGAAGGGGACATGGATATCATGGTGGATATAGAGGACGAGGCAGTGGTGGAGGAAGAGGTGAGTTCCCCCATGGAACATGTTATACATGTGGATCTCCTGACCACTATAGGCGTGAATATCCTCATAATATTGCATGTTCTTTCTGTAGAAAGAACCATAGCTATGAAGAGTTCCCAGACTTATTTGAGAATCTAAGTAAGTAGAATAAGCAAGAAAAAAAGGCACCAGGATGGTTAGAATCCAACACGTGGCAGAAGATTAGTGGATGCCCAAAATAATATAAGGACCTGAGGCATTGATAGTGAAGATTACTACACGTGCTGAAGAAATGTGCATGAGAGAGGCATTACACCAAAAGCCTACGATCACTAAGGAGGAGGTTTTGCATGCAAGGTACCCAGATCCTACTCATTAGAAGGAAGTTTACCAAGATACAATGGAAGTACTAAGGAATATTCAGGGTGAGATATAGTACCTAAATGAACAAAAGAAAGCATCGGAGATAGTCAGAACTGATATCGATGATATGTGAGAGGTGTGCAAGATGTTGTACCAGGAGAACATTATTCCACTATTAGGAATTTGGATAAAAGGGAACACTCTGTGCACAAGTCTTGAGATCGGACGATATATTATGCATGCAAATATTCCCCCTGATAGCATTGACTATGACAAAGAAATTACTCTGAATGTTTTTGTGGATGGGTGGCTATTGAGCAACATATTGATCGATACAAGTGTGGAAGTAAATGTTCTTACATTAGATGCATGGGTACAAATGGGTAGGCCTCCATTGCAGCCATCATCTAATGTGTTATTTATGGAAAACCGGACTAAGGCCACTCCCATAGGAGTTTTAAAAGATGCATCTATAACTATACAAGGGGACAAGTTCACTGGGGATTTTGAGGTATTATCACTTGCAGAAGTAAATAATTTTCCATCCTTGCTTGGACGTCCTTGGTGTTATGTGAATAATGCTGACTTGAGATTCAATAAGGGGTATATCACCTTTGAAAACAAGGAGGAAAGGGTTGTAATGCCTTTGACAGATGAAAAATCTACACCATATGTTGAGCCTTTAAGTGAGGAGGATTTAAACAAATTTTATGTACATGTTATTCAAGACCAAGAGGTCAATGAGCCATCAAAACAAGGCATCCTACAGTGGGAGGATTCTCATTCTATTACTGATACTATGAGTATTTCTTGTGACAATTGGGCTCATGGTACATACTAATTAGTATTACATGAGGTGAAAAGCATGGTTGCGTGCAAGAATGGAATTCATTCGATTCGACAGATAGGTAGCATAGTACCTGGGTATACAGGGGCAGAAGATCTTCCTGCATTTTTGAAGGCCATGGAAACATAGTGGAAAAATAAAATTAAGAGAAGAGATATGTTAGTATATACATAGCGTGGGACAACAGCGCACTGGTGGGTAGTCCACAAAGATAATCTTATGAAATGGGAAGAAATTAGAGTAGCTTTGTCTACTAGGTTTATAAGGAATAATGCACATATGTAGATCTGCTCTTATCATGGTGATAAACCTGTTCAGGATCACATTCAGTAGTGTGAGAGACTCTAGACAATAGGACAGGAAGCATTACCACCTTCACTCTGGGTGCATCAACTATATTCTATGCTACAAGGATGTGCATGCGCCTAGTATGTATATGCATAATTACATAGAGAGACTAGAAACTGGCAAGGTTTGACAACAAGAATGATCTAGACCTTTGAATACTTCTCGACTAAACCTCCTGTAGAAGAGGCATTAAAAATTTTCAAGCACTTAACTATGAGAGATATTGCAAAATCCAAAGAGTATATTCAGGAATTATTTGGTGAGACACAGTCTAGAGCATGTTTTGAAAAGGAAGAAGAAATGGACTCCATACTACTTGAACGTGCTTTCCGTGAGAAAGAGAAAGGAAAGATGGTTTACATCGTGATGAAAAGGAAGTTGAGAACCTATATATTTAACATTCACAAGGGGTACACAAGGTCTCAGATAGTACAGACAAGGATTTGCGCACCTACCATGAACCCATGAAGACAAAGAAGGTGAATATAGGTTCGGAGTCTGAGCCTAAGGAAGCCATAATTGGAGACTACTGGTTAGACTCGGAGGTAGCAAAGATCATTGAGTTACTAAGGGATTATCATGAGTTATTCCCTCGATGGTATCATGAACTTAAAGGTGTACATGAATCACTTGGGAAAATGAAGATAAAACTTAAAGACAGTGTACGGCTAGTTAGAAAGAGACCTTATAGAATGAATACTAATTTGTGTGAAAAGGTAAAAGAAGAGATTGATAAAATGTTGAAATATGGGATTAGCAAGCCCCTTGATGAGTCAAAATGGGTTATCCCAATGGTGATCAGTATCAAGAAGGATGCATGCATTAGAATATGTGTGGACTATAGGGAGTTTAATGTTGCATGCGTCACAGATCCATTGCCTACGCCATTCACTGAGGAAATACTAAGATTTGTAGGGTGTGAAATATATTCTTTTACAGATGGGTTTTCTGGGTATCATCAGGTTAGGATTGCTCAGGAAGATCATGAAAAGAAAACATTTACTATGAATGGGGAATTTTTTCCTATACTGTGATGCCTTTTGGATTAAAAAATGTGCTTGTTTTATTCTCACGCATAGTTGTTCAGGCATTCAAATATTTTATTCACAACTTCTTACAGGTCTACCTCGATGATTGGACAGTATATAGGCTTTTGAAAGATCATTGTGACAATCTGCGCTTAATGTTTGAATGATGCAGACAATTGAGTATCTCTTTGAACATCAAGAAATGCATATTTACTATGCCATTTGGGATACTGTTAGGACATATAATCTACAAGGAAGGTTTACTGGTTGATCCAACCAAGGTTGCAGTAATTTTAGGCCTCGAAGTGCCTACCAGCCAAAGTGAGGTGTGCGGATTTTTAGGTCATACACGATATTATAGAAAATTCATCAAAGGGTATTCCAGAATTGCTACACCCTTGGAAGAGTTACTAAAGGGGAAAGTTACATTTTATTGGGAAGAACCGCAGTAGCGTGCATTTGAGGTATTAAAATAGAAACTTACTATCGTGCCCATTCTGTGTTTTCCCTCATGGGATAAACCATTTCATGTGCATGTGGATGCTTCTGGCATGGCCATTGGCATTGTGTTAGCTCAACCTAGTGAAGGTATTGAAGATCATCCAATATGTTTTGCTAGTAGGAAGCTGAATCCTATTGAATGGAATTATATAACTATAGAGCGCGAATCCTTGTCAATGATGTATGCATTACACAAGTTTCTACAATACTTGTTAGAAACACAATTTTTGTTTTATATAGATCACATGCAATTGAAGTACTTGGTAAACAAGCATTTCTTACAGGGTTGTGTATGTAGATGGGTGCTCCTATTTCAATAATTTGACTTCACAGTTGTGGTGAAGTCAGAGAAAAGCAATTTTAGACCAGACCATTTATCTAGAATTAATTCAGGAGAGGATGCATAGAAAATTGAAGAAACCATGCCTGATGCAAAGTTATATAGATTACAATGTGCACCCACAGAATTAGAAGACATTATTGTCTTTCTACAAATAGGTCTGGCACCATAAGGAATGAAAGCATTAGAAAAGAAGCAACTTGCTATACACATGGCACCATTTATGTTAATCAGTGGTGACCTTTATAAGCTAGACAGAGATGAAGTATTATGTCATTGTGTATTAGAGCATGAGCTCAAGGATATTATGGATGAAGCTCATGGTGGTATTACAGAAGGTCATTATGTAGGTGATGTGAATGCTTGGAAGATCTTACTTGTGGATTATGGTGGGAAATATTATATAAAGACTGTAAATAATATTGTAAGGCATGTGATCATTGTCAGCACCTCGGAAAACTAGGGAAAAGAGATGAGATTCCTTGAGACCAATTACAAGTGCCAAACTATTTGATAAATGGGCCATTGACTTTGTAGGACCTATTTTTCCAGCCGCGCGTAGGACTGGATCACGTTATATCATTACTTGCATAGATTATCTCACACCGTGGGCAAAAGTAGCACCTATGAAGGACTGTACATCAGCTACAATAGCTAGGTTTATATGGGAGAATTTTCTTACATGATATAGATGTCCTTTAAGCTTGACAAGTGATAGAGGTACACACTTTTTGAACGAGAAAAAAATGATCCTATTAGATGAGTTTATGGTTACACACCATAAAACTACACCTTACGATCCTCAGGAAAATGGAATAGCTGAGGCCTTCAACAAAATTTTGAGCCAGACTTTGAAAAAAAAATGGTGATGTTGGAAGAAAGGATTGGGATGAAAAAGTGTCAGTTGTTCTTTGGGCATATAGAACAACTTACAAGAGATTGAACAAATCCACACCATTTCAGTTGGTGTTTGGCATGGAAATTGTTCTCCCTATTGAATTTATGTTGCCTTCTTTATGTATTGCATGAGTTAGAGGTCTAGCTGATGAACAGGCTTTAGAATAGCGTATCGACAAGATGATTCAACTAGATTAGCGATGAGCCATAACATGATGGATTCAGAAGTAGGAAAATGCCAGGTAGAAGGCATGGCATGATAGAAACATAAGGGATAAGAAGTTTGATATCAGACAAATGGTAC
The DNA here is from genome assembly GCA_019776745.2 of Taxus chinensis. NCBI lineage: Eukaryota > Viridiplantae > Streptophyta > Pinopsida > Cupressales > Taxaceae > Taxus > Taxus chinensis. Next base: position 479,420,329 of record CM034154.1, on the reverse strand, counting down.
TTCTTTATGACTCAAAGTTCTTGTGCCATCTAGGCAAGTTCAAAGTACATTGGATGGGGCCATATGTCATCACTTATATACTTGAATCAGGTGTTTTCCAGTTAGAAGTACTTGATGGAAAATGGCTACCCGGTTACTTTAACGGGAGTAGGCTGAAGCCCTATTGGTTACCTAATTTAGTGTCCCCTGCATTTTTCTACCTTCTTGCATAACCTGGGGCACCTTTATATCACCACTTGTCCTTTAGGGTATTAATTAATTAAATTAGACATCTATCCTAAGTTTATTATACCCCATTGTGTTTTATCCATGGATAATTAAATATTAACTATTTAATTGTACTTTTTACATGTATCTTAACCACTTATCTACCCCATATCAATTCCTAACCTCCCATATCAATTCTATCCATCTATCCCCCCTATTTCTCCTCCCCCCAAACCATGCAGCGGGATATTTCCCATATTTGAGTCAGAAGGATACACTTTCATCTTTCCAAATCATCCTTTTTGGCCATTTTGGGATTCTGTTCCCTGATCGGCACCGATTGATACTCAGTCGACGCCAATTTTTCAGAACAGCATTGATTGTACCTCAGTTGGCGCCGATTATAAATACAGGGCCAGAATTTAGTTCTAGTTAGACAAAGAGAATGACATAGTTTTGAGCATCAAGCCTGAGCATCGTCTATCAAGCGAGAGAAATTCTGTCCAGATCAATCCCTGAGAGGAGTACCATTACTCTGCTCCCACAACATCGACATCGTGAGGCTTCATCGATCTCTTGGTGACTCTATTCCTGCATCTAGCTAAGGTGGAGCTTTGTCAGTATCCCTACAGCTCCTGCAGCTCCAGTAGACATTGACGATCCAGCCTTCATTGTCCATTTCTCAAGCTTCCTATAATTTTCCCCCAGTCGACACCGACCGAGCCCAGTCGACGCCGATTGAGCCTAATCGACGCCGATTCACCCAATCGATGCCGATCAGCCTGTAGATAGGTAAAAGAACTCAGGTAACACAAATCCAGCATTGTTTTCATAGTTTCCTATTTTCTGTTGCTTTCTGTCTGCTATTTACATTATGTCTTTCATTTTTAATCAGAAAATCTAGACATTTACTTACATATTTTATCATGTATGCTTCTTTCTTTAATTGAAAACATGGACTGACATCCGCCGAGGGAGCTTATCACTTCCCGGACCCGCTTTTTGGGTAGTCCACCCAAATATCTTTTAACGTTGTCTTTTTCTGTCAAGTATCTGTGTCTCACAGGTTTCTCAGATCTACTTTGCAGGATTGCTCATGTGCGCCCGTCTTGTCTACATCGGCTTTCTTTTCCATCTACATCTTCGGATCTTGTCTTATCTATCAGGTATTGATTTCATTTGAGTTTTTCAGGGTTTTTGTGTTTAGTTTGGTACATTAACTTGGACAGGTAACAAGCGCAGAAATTCTTGATCTACATTTTGGCACGCCTGGTGGGACCTAACCAAAGTCCCCTATTGGTAAGTTCATCTCTTTTTGAACTTTTGTTCTTTTTCTTCACTGATTTTCATCAGTTTTCCTTAAAGCATTTCCTTTCTTCATTTTGGTCTTGTTTCTTTCGTTTATAATTTGCAAAATCAAAATTATTTCTTTCTTGCATATCTAGATTCCCATTTCTACTTCTAAAATTAGTAAATATTTCATTTGATTTCAAAGCTGCACTTTTGATTTATCTCTTGGTGCAGAATTGTCATTTCTTTGAAAGTTTCTAGTTTCTTAAATAGAAATTTTTGTTCTACTATTATCTGGATATATCTTTTTGGATTTGTTTGTGTGTTTGCTTAACCTTTTCTTGCGGAGCACTTTGCTTGTTCACGGGATTGTTCGAGGGGAAGAGCTCAACAACGCACTTTTTGAAGTCCACACACCTTGGAGAGCTAAATCTACAGGTATTTCTCTTTTACGGTGTTTTCTCCTTTTTAAGAACTTAAAAGAACTTGTTTGTTTGTTTTCTATCACACTCAAACATTTCGATTTTGGTGCTTAAAAAGAATTTAATCGCATTTGGGAAAGAACTTGTTTGACTTGTCTTCATCGAAATCAAACACTTCATTTTTAGTGCTTAAAAAGAACTTCTTCTTTGTCATTTCTGTTGTATGTTCTTCATCTAGTTTTCTAAGTAGGTTGGAAAATTGATCAAAATCAGTAGTGACACTATTTGATTTTTATTTTTCACCCTTGCACACAAAGCCAAAATCACTAGGTATAAAGCATTTAAACAAAAATTCCTTCCCTGGCCTCACCTACTTGGAAGTGACATCCAAGAGGAAGAGCCTACGCGGTACTCAGGCCACGCTATAAATTCACGGAAGTTCTGGTATATATTGGCAAAGCACCCGACTCCCTTATCGCAGCAGTGTGTGAAGTGTGGGGGTAGGCCCCTATATCAAGCCACGTACCAGTCTTTTACTGAAGTGCCTTCGGGACTCCTCACCAAAACATTCCCCAAACCATCCTTAGTTTGGCTATCTGAGTAGTTCCTGTTCTAAAAATCCTTCCCTAATATTTTCTTTCTTAAAAGCATGAAAACTTAAAAGAGATAATCACCCACGCTGCTTGAATTGTCTGTGCATTAGTTAGGTCAATCCTTTTTTTTCTATATTTCTACTTGTTTATGACGGTCATCACCCGGTCACAATCTAGAAAAATGGCTCAACTGGCCTCTTCTTCATCTGAGATCACCACTAATGTGGATGTTTCGGCACCCCTTGGGTCTTCCTTGGGACCACTGTTAGTTGGTTCCCCATCTTGGTCATATAATCCTTTCTATCATCCTAAAGTGATCCCATCACATCCAGCTTCCCCCAGTCCTTCAGAGGTATCATCTACTTCTGATATAGAGTATGTTCCTCGTGGAGATCCTGAATTTCAGGTGCTCCTTGATCACAACCCGGTAGCCCTTATGGACTATCTAGTGCATAAGTCTGTTCGAATATCTGATCAGGGACCACCAATCCAGCAAGTTTATGATTATTCTCATGAACCATCCCAGGATTTTATAGAACAGTTAGCATGATTTTTCTCACCTCAAACCACGAAAGAGGGTGGCACATCTATGCCTCCTTTTTCTCTTCCACCGACCATGTCGACTGGTTCTCAAATGATCTTGCCTATCCCTAGTGCCGCGGCTACCTCGGCTACTCCACAACCTACTTTTGAGAGGCCCTCTTCTTTAGCTATGATGAGTGCATCCATGCTCTCACAGATTGTTGTTAATTCTTCTATGCCATCTATTGCGTCTCAGGGTCAGTACCTCTCTGTGAATCAACCCCCTTCTACGAGTCAGTCAGGTTCCTTCTTCTCGTCCTCCAGCTGGTCTTTCTTCTAATGCTCCAGTGACAGTGACCTTTACCCATCCTCTGGCATCGGCACCCTTAATCACCAATCTGGTAGTCAAAATCCTCATTCAGAGTTTGTTCCCCACCATATCCAATCAAATCAACACCCACATTCCTCAATCCATTCCGATTCAGTCAACAAGTATAGGAGCCCACCAATCATAGGCTCCGTCTTTCATTCAACCACCTTTCTCTCAACCACTTGTCATCTCACAGCCTATTTATACGTAGGCTCCTTCACAACAAATACCTCACCAGGCATCACCTAGAATGCCTAGTTATTCCTCTTATCATCCTGTTAATCAGCAGATGAATCCCCCGTTAACACCTCAACAAAACCTACCATTTTCTTCTTATGCAGGACATACCAACATGCCCCCTCCTCAATCTGACGTCATCCAAATTATTTTCAAGAAAATCACAGACCTAGAAGCCTCCACCAAAGGGGCTCACCCTTCATACTCTTTTGAAGAAGTATGTAATGAACCGATTCATCCATCAGTGGCTTTTAAGCCTTATCCTCCCCAATGGGAACTTCCTAAGTTCTCAAAATTTCATAGCCGGAGGATCCTCAACAGCACCTGTGAGCATTCAAGCACACTTGCTACCTTATAGTCCAGGATCAGGAGCTTATGCTCCATACTTTCCCTATGTCTCTAGCAGGGCCTGCTTTAGACTGGTACAATAACATTCCCCAACACTCCCTATTTTCTTTCTCTCAATTAGCTCAGATGTTTGTTGAAAACTTCTCAATAAATATCACACATAAGATCTCGATTACAGATCTTTATAACATTCATCAATTCGATGACGAGTCTATTGCAGAATTTTGTCACTCATTGGAGAGGTATAATAAATCAATTGTCTTTCTCCCTCCCTCAATCTCAACAGATCGAGTTGTTTACTCGATCTTGTGCTAATCATATTTCTTCCACTTTAAGGATTCAAACCTTTCATACATTTGAAGAAGCCTTTACGATGGCACGCAAACTTGAGTCCCGTGCCATTGAATAAGGGAAGTTAAAATTTCGCTCTAAGTCTAAACCAGATTTTTCTCGGTTTACAAAATCAAACCCTTCCACTTCTAACAAAGACAAGAATCAGGGGTCCACCAACGCTATCATATTAAAAACATCACGAGCTGATAACACTTCTAATCAAACACCTCGGAGAGACTCTTCATCTTCTCGAAAAGGACCCTCATCATCTCAATCTTTTACTTCATTGGGGGAATCATATGCTTCTATCTTAGAAAAAATGTTGGAAGTTCACATGATCGAACTTCCCCCTATTAAAATTTTTGATGAGAGCCAAGAATGACCATTCTGGTATAGGGAAAATGACTTCTGTTGTTATCATAGAAGTAAAGGCCATGACATTGAACGATGTCAGACCTTCAAAAATCTTGTCCAAAAATTCATTGATAAAGGCGAGCTCATTCTGGATAACCCAAATGCTCCCCCAAATCAGGTGCTTGATGTCTTTAAACAACCTTTTCCCAATCATTCCCCAAACAATGACACTTTAGGGTCTCAAAAACCAAACACTCATACTATCAACTTCATTTCTACTGAAGAATCTTCTTCTAAACCTAAGCCATCTACAAACACGTCGACCGAATCAGAACTCCCTCCCACTCTGTTAATCTCTGAGATTCCACCATCTTCAGACAATCTGTCTTTGAATATTCCTCCATTGTTAGAGATGGATTCATCTCTCTCTACCTCTTTATCTGATCTTCCATCCATGCCAGAGACAGTGTCATCCTCATCTGTCTCGTCGTCAGACATTCTTTCGATGCTTGAGGCATTTACATCCCTTCAAGTTTCCACTACGAATACATCTACTTCTGTTCCTCCCATTTTCACCGTGACTATGCCATTGGTGAACATACCTAAAGTCGTACCAACTTCTCTACCGATGGAAGCGTCTTCGATTTTGACTCTTCCCATTTCCTTTCCTACAGTAGTTACACCCATAATTACTGTACCAGAAGTATCTTCCTCACAGGGAACCACTTCTTCATCATCCACTTCTTCCATCACCAATGTTGCCTTGCCTATTAAGGAAAAATCTAAAGAAATAGCACCGGCACCTACACTTTCGGTTCCTGAACTTAGACCGAGACAACTGAATTCTAACGTTGCATCATCGGTACCTCCCCATCTGCTTCCCTCGAAAAGGTTACAATCACCTTATGTGGTCGAAGTTGTCACCATCCCCGAAAAAGGAAAACCAATATTTTAGACTATCAAGAATCTTGGTTCTTTCCCTTAAAAATATCTCTCTGCACCTCATAAAAGATTGGATTTATCCACTGAGAAGGCATCTTCTTCTACAACACCATCTTCACTGGTGCCTCGTAAAGTGGATTTACCCACTAGAAAGGCGTCACCTCTTTTATCAGAACCATCATCTTCATCACCAAAAGCCAAGGCACCCTTTGTTCCTCCTATCAGACCTATTTTGGGAGCTCCTCCCTCATCTAAATCAGTCTTATCTAAATCATCATCTGTTTCAGCCAAGCAGCCTTCTTCATCTCTGAAGACCACAACACTTGTCACATCTTCGTCATCTTTAAAATCTATCTTAGGAGCTCCTCCTCCACCGAAATCAATCTTGCCTCACTTACTTCCATCTCAAGCACCCAAGGCTGCTTTTCCCAATGTCCAGAAAAGCAAAACGATCCCTAAAAAGACTGTCAAACCAGATATGTAGATTCTTTTACCTTGGCAGTCTATTAAGGCAAAAGAGGCACCTTCGTCATCTCTGTCCTCATCTTTGTCTACTGGATTCTATACTAAAATTCTTCACCAACTTATCCAATCTTCATCTATATCTCTTCCTCCAATCAAACCCTATAATCCTAAAGGAGTAAAACCTTCCTGGTTCAACTCTGATTTGATTTGTGCTTACCACCGCACTCCAGGTCATGACACCAAGGGATGTAAAGCCCTTCAATCTGTCGTTAACAGCCTCTTGGAAGAAAGTGATCTTCTGCTGGAAGAGGAGGAGGAACAAGTGTCTCCTGTCATCTCAACTACATCTGAGCCTAAACGGTCTACTCAGGCCTCTAATTCTATTAATTCCACTCTGGATGATCTTCCACCTTCTCAAATCGACACAATTCATATCGCCACTAGAGCACAATAGTATGATAATCCATCATCTTCTACAGCCTCTCGACCACGGGTTGTCATTTCTGTGGCCCCTGAAGGAGTTCCTCCTTCCTCATCAGCCCCGAGACCTCGGGTCTCTATTCATGCTTCACCTCGGGCTCAGATTCCCATGTCAGTTGAGGAGAGTGTTATGAAACAACTCACCCATGCTCCGGTCAAAATGTCTCTTTTTGACCTCATTCAATCATCTCCACAGCATCGCCAGGCTCTGATTGATAATCTATGTCATATCACAGTGAATTCAGATGAGCCCCAGCCTTTCGAGATGGTTGTTGGATTGAATAGACCGTCAACCACCATTTCCTTTGAGGATTCTGAAATTCCTCCCCTTTCTTCTGAGGATTTAGAGGCTCCCCTCTTTATCACAGTTCAAATCAACAACACTACGTTAAAACGCACTATGATCGACAGTGGTGCTGCACTCAATGTCATTTCCTCCCACACATTCGAGCAACTTAAGTTACCAAAGAACGTAGTGTCACCACCACCTTTCACCCTTCGATCATTTAACAATCAGCTGGTAGTTACTTTAGGAACTGTGGTCCTGCCCATTCGGGTAGGTAAGAAACTGCTTCACGAGATTTTTTACATTGTTGAAGGGAAATTCCACTACAATATGATCCTTGGACACTCCTGGATTCATACAATGCATTGCATCCCATCAACCCTCCATCAATGCTTAAAATATCAGTATGAGGGAAAAATCTATACTCATCCAGGAGATCCTTTCCCTTCCGCACAATGTGACATGACCACAGGGTCTGCCCCTCCAAAGGAGAATGCTTGTTCTCCTGACGAGGCTTCATCCTCTTCCATACCTACAACAAAACTACCAGATTTACAAAATCTGGAAGAAACGTTGCAGCATTTTTCGCTAGGAGAGCTTCCTCTTCTCTCTTTTGACGCCCATCTCAAACCTAATGAGTATGGTAGACTAGACAAACAACCTGAATATCAGCCAGGTCTTGGTCACATCATCACCATTGGTCTACCCAATCAATAGACTAACTTCATCTACGGTGGTCTTGATACACCTCACTATCATCCGGATTCTCCCCTAGGGCCAAACCCTATTCAGCAGGGTTTGATTGTCTACAGAATCCCACATTCGCAAAAACTTATCTATATCGATGTGCGTGGAAGGGCTTTGGCCTGGGAAAGTATGAACAGGGTGTGCATGACCTCACATCCATTCCAACTCTTAAACCACATCAAAAATTTGGTTTAGGGTTTAAACCTCTCTCAAAAGCCACCATCACCATTCTCGATGAGCCTCTTTCCATTGAGGAACCATCTTCTCCCATCAGGTCAGAAGCATCACTTGATGTGGATGACACCATTTCCATCCCGCCTAACTTTTTTTTAGTCAATACCATTTCCTTAGGTCTGCTGACCTATAAAACTAATGGTAAATCCACTTCCATACCATTAGTCTTCCCTAAAATAGTTGGAGATGACTCTCCCACTATCAACACTATCCACTGTGCGGATGATGATTCTATCCTCACCTATCTGGGGGCAGAGGATTCTTATCTTCCTAAAACCATTCCTTCTGACACGTCTATGCTTCTCAACGAAGCCACTGTCGACCTTAATATAGGGACTTCTAAAGACCCTCGCATCATTAAGGTCGGCCAATCTCTTAATCCACAAGAGTTAGGAGACTTCACCACCTTTCTTTCCAACCATCGCCAAGCTTTTTCTTGGTCATATGAAGATATGATAGGCCTCGATCCTAATATCATGGTCCATAATATCGTTACTCTTCCAGACATCAAACCGGTTAAACAAAAATTACGTAAAATGCATCCTCGTGTAGCCCTTCTTGTTAAAGAAGAGTTGTAGTGCTTGCTTTCCGCTAACTTCATCCAACCCATTGACTATCCACAATGGGTTTCAAATGTAGTACCAGTAACCAAAGCTACTAGGAAAATTTGAATTTGCACCGACTTCTAGGATCTTAATCTCGCTTGTCTGAAAGATGATTTTCCTCTACCTAATATTGACCAACTCGTGGATTTAACTGCAGGTCACGAGATGCTTTCTCTTATGGATGGTTTCTCTAGATATAATCAAATTCTCATCACACCAGAGGACCAGCATAAGACTTCCTTCATAACTCCTTGGGGGACTTTTTGTTATCATGTCATGCCCTTCGGTCTTAAGAACACAGGAGCAACTTATCAACGTGCAATGACCTACATCTTCCATGATCTCTTACACAAAACTATGGAAGATTACGTCGATGACCTCCTCGGTAAGTCCAAATGCCGTCAGGATCACCTTTTCATTCTTGCACCTCTCTTTGAGAGGCTCATTCATTTTTGTCTTCACCTAAATCCATCTAAATGCATGTTTGGAATTCTCACTGGTAAACTCTTAGGCTTTATCATTTCTATTAGGGGCATTGAAGTTGATCCCACAAAAATAAAGGCTATCCTCAAGATGCCTCCCCCTTCTAACTTAAAGTAGCTCCATGGTCTTCAAGGACGCCTTCAATCAGTGTGTCATTTTATCTCGCAACTATTGGACCGTTGTCAACCTTTTCATCATCTCCTCTATAAAAATGTTCATTTTGAATGGGATGAGCATTGCCAAAAGGCCTTTGATGATCTCAAAACTTATCTTCTTTCTCCACCTGTGCTTACACCTCCACGCGAGGGGGAGCCATTCTATCTTTATATTTATGTGACTAACCATGCTCTAGGAGCCATGATCTCACATCGGGACACTAACAATAAAGAACAAGCCATCTATTATATCAGTCACACTCTTCATGAGTATGAAACACGCTATTCCAAAGCTAAAAAGATGTGTTGTGCTCTCTTCTTCGCGACTTCTAAACTTCGTCACTACCTCCTTAATCACAAAACTTATATTGTTACAAGTGTCAATCCACTCAAGACAATGCATGCAAAACCTTATCACAATGATCGTATTACTCGTTGGCTCATGCTCATGACAGAGTTTGATCTCGAGTTCATCTCACAAAAATCTATCAAGGGTCAGGTCATTGCAGATCAATTAGCTGATACTCCTCTTCCAGACACTCAAATCCCCCTTGCTCAATTCCCAGATGAGTACATCCAACAAATCAATTTCAGTATGTCTCCATTTAAAGTAAAACTCTTCTTTGATGGGTCCAAATGTTAGTAAGGGGGAGGTGCAGGTTTCATCATGATTCCTCCTTGGGGTGCACCTATCCCTTTCGCACACAAACTTAACTTTGAGTGTACCAATAATATGGCTGAATATGAAGCTCTTGTTTTAGGTCTTCAAAATGCCATTAATCTTGGCACTCGCCATATCGACATCTTCGGTGATTCTAAGCTTATCGTTAATCAAGTCACTAGTGTTTATCAATGTTAAAATTATATCCTTCAAAAATATCATGATATCGTTCTCTTTCAACTTCAATCTTTTGATAAATTTACTATCCAAGCTATTCCTCGCACTGTGAACCGATTCACAGATACAATGGCTTCTTTAGCCTCACTTATTCCACCTTTTACCGAAGACTCGCGACTTTATGTGGTTGTTCAGTGTTTAGACCAACCATCTCATCTCAGGCAGTTGACTTCAATCAACACCGTCACAACCAACACTCAAGATGAGTGGTATCAGCACATTTTTGATTATCTATCCCATTCAGTGCTTCCTCCATATCTGACTTCCAATGGCAGAAGATCTTTTATCCTACGTGCTAATCGCTATACTATTCTGGGTGGAATCCTCTACAAACGTGGTTTTGATGGTATTTTGCTTCGGTGCCTCAAAACCCCTGAATCATCTAAAGCCATCCAAGAAGTCCATGACGGTATCTGTGGTGGACATTTTAGTGGCTTGGCCATAGCTAAACACATCTTACGTTTAGGTTACTATTTTCCTTCTCTTAATCGAGACTGTTGCGAATACACTAAGAAATGTGTCAAGTGTCAACAACATTCCAATCTTACACATATCCCTAGTCAGGATTTGCAACCTGCAGTGGATTTGTGGCCTTTTTCACAATGGGGTCTTGATCTCATCAGTCTCATCAATCCCCACTCTTCACAGGGTCATCACTCTATCATTATTGCCACAGAATACTTCACTAAGTGGGTGGAAGCTATTCCTCTTTCATCAACCAAAGCTAAACCCATTGTTGATTTTGTCTATCAACACATCATTTGTCGCTTTGGTGTCCCACACAAACTCATCACAGACAATGGTAAGTCTTTCAAAAACATCGATTTACAGAACCTCTGTGATGCTTTCAATATCAAACTCAGCTTTTCTTCTCCGTACTATCCCCAAGCTAATGGCCAAGCTGAGGCTTCCAATAAAACTTTGCGTAATATCCTCGCAAAGGTAACTAGTCGAGCTAGTAGGGATTGGCATTTACATATCCCTTTTGCTCTCTGGGCTTATCGGACTAGCATTTGTACTCCTACTAGTGCTACTCCCTTCTCTCTCATCTATGGGTTTGAGGTTGTCCTTCCTTTGGAAGTCCAGATTCCATCTCTTCGTGTCTCTCTTAGAGAATTTGTCTCTGATGAGGACTATCATCAAAATCATCTAGCGCAGCTTGAGTTGCTAGATGAGTGGCATCTCAATGCTCTTGAGCATCATCAAGTCTATCTTGAGTGTGTCAAACGTGCTTATAACAAACACTTGTAGCACCATGACTTCAAAGTTGGTGATCTTGTTCTTAAAGAAAACCAAAATGTCACTACACTAGAACGGAGTCAGCGTGGTAAGTTTGCTCCTAACTGGATGGGTCCGTATGTTGTCACTCATAAATATGGGTCCAGGGCTTATCACCTATCTTCCATGGATGGTGTACCTGAAATGGAACCTCTTAATGCCTTGCATCTGAGGCCCTTCTATTGTTAACATCTATCTTACATGATTTTAGTCGCATAACAGATTTTTCATCCATCTGCAACCAGTCATGCATTTCGTAGTGATTCGAAACTATGTGGTTCTCCGCATTATGTCTGTTATACCTTGAATATGAGTACCGCGGCTCTACTCATGGAATTTTCCTTACAGATTTGTTCCTTCTCATGGTAGGAATTCCTTAATCACTACTTCATCCGCCCTAGGTGTTCATCTTGATCAAAACAACTTTGGGGCATGAATACGTGCTTATATACATTTCCTTCCCCTCTATCTGATTTATCTGGTCTAAACTCAGATCCTTCCAAAGCTCAAAAAAAAAAAGAACAAAGAAAATAAAAGAGATGCTATCCTATTCCTAAAGGATAGACTGATCCCTTGAAGGACAGCTATCTGTGCCTTATCAAATAAAATCAAAAATATAGACCATTCCTCGAAGGATGGCTATCATCAAAATCAAAATACAGACCACTCCCTTGAAGGACGGTTGTTTGTTTTATGGCATTTTCAGCCTTTGCAGTAACAAACTTCCTCTATTTGCTACTTTTTTCACTTTTTAGCATCTCTGAAAGACTTCCCGTATCGATCAATCTTTCTATATCTAGCAAACTTCCCGCATCGATCAATTTTCTTTTCTATAAAAAAAAATTATGAAGCTGTGACATGAGACCTTTTTCGATCATATGGAGATCTTGTTTTCCCCATATGGGCATGTATTTGATCTTTCATATGTTCTGACAAGATGTATATTGATCTCTCATCCTTATCTACCTCCTTGATCTGGTCTACGACTAACTAGTGTTGGGTTTATTTTAACCTCATCTATGGCCTGGTGTGCATCATCTTTTGGTTTTCTATCAAGGTCTCTATTTATGGTTGGTTAAGGGGCCTAACTTATCATTATTTTTCCTATCTAGGTGTAGTGCTTTTTATTCTTAAACAAAGATAATATCATTACATCCCTTTCTGTCACAAAGAACATTTCCCATGATTATTTGTTGTTCATCCAGTTAAATTGACATTTAACATGTTAATTTAGTCAAATCTATCATCTATCTATGCTCATCTTATCTACTTCATCTAAAACACATCAAAGCATGTATTAAAAACACATGTGAATCCATCTATCTATCTCATTTAAATTGAATTAACATCTTAAACATGTTTATTCTATCAATCGCATCAAATCACATCACATCTATCCATCTATCCTCTATAAACATGTATCTATGTCCATCAAAATTACACTACATCTATCTATATCTATCAAAATTAAATGCATAAGTACAATCACATAACACAAAATGATGAATATATATACATGAATTTCTATACAAAAGAATGGATGGATTCTAATCAAGCCATCTATATCATACATCAAAAAATGCCTTCAAATCAAGGCTACATCAGTATATCGATACACGAATAACATATCTATATGGTGAAGTCAGATAAGTGGAAGACGTTATCTCCTCCACCCTCCTCTAGTCCAGGTTGTCTCTCCTAGCCATCTCCTATAGAGCTAGAAGTGCCTACTGCTGGGGCCCTGCCACCATCTCGATCTCTCCTGGTGCTCGCACCCTCTGATGCACCACTAGCTGCATCTGTCACTGATCTCCTCCTCGCACCGTAATGAGGCACATCAGGGGCATGTTGTGCCAAGGTGTCCTCATAGTATCTCACCTCAGCAAGGAGAGCCTAATAGGTGCTCAGACTCACCATACCGGGTGCTCATAATGGCGCTGCTGCTGCTGCTGGTGGCCCTCCTACTACCACACCCTGTGCCCTAGACTCTGAGGTGGTGCCTGTATCACCGTATTTGGCCCTGAGGGCCTCTCTATGTCTATGATAGTGATCTCTCTACTATATCACTATATCCCACTCCTGACGTGTGGTATCTCTCTCCAATATTAGTGCATCCCTCTCCTCCGTCAAAGCTCTAATCTCCTTGAGGGCAGCCTGGTGTGTATGTGTTAGGGAAGCATACTCTCCCTCTAGTCTCTCTAGCGCTGCAGCTATGTCCTCCTCATCTTCATCTATGGATGCTAGGAGGTGTCGTGGTAGCTCTATGGAGTACCATGCCATGTAGCCATCATCCACTCCTACATCGTCATCATTATCTGTGGGAGGTGGGGCCTCCCTTAGTGGATCTACCAGGATCAAAATCGGCAAGTCTGTCTCTCTGTTGTCTCACCTATATGGCACATATGTGGTTGAGACCATCTGTACCAAACCAAACTACCTCAGCACCTATATAAATAGGACTCACTCTAAAATATCTAGCCTACGGCCCCTGACCACCCTACTCCGTCTCAGCTCCACCAGGTGAGCATCCTGACCGGCCCATGTCAGGTAGACCCGGTATGGTCTCCATATAACCTGCTCTAGTGTCGTAGTCCTGAATCACTCAGTATACCACTCTACATATCTCCCTGTATCTCTTGAGGCCATGTCTGCCCACCATCACCAAAATCCATAATCGAGGGCCCCCTCTGCTACTGGCATCCATGGAATCCCTAATGGCCTAATCACTGATATATGCTCATATGCCCAGTAATAGAGCACAAAGCTGACATCAATACCTATCTACCTATCTGTGGTGTACATCCATAGCTCATGATATATCTGTGCTACTAAGGCATCTACAAATGTAAACACCTACATAAAATCAAGGATGTCACATACACAATCCAGTAGAAGCAGTGGAAATCTCCTACCTCTTGAATATGGTAGAGAAAAGTAAGAGATCGCCATCTGAATCAATGCTATCTTTCTACTCCTGGCATCATCTCATCTGTAATGTGAGGATATCCTCACTTCCCCAGACACTATCTCTGAATCATCTGCCCTATCTCCATACAATTGTCCCAAGGCCCTCTGCTATTACTCTCATGGAGTGGTCTCTATCGGGTCCATGGTAATTGGAAGCCTGAGGATCCTATAGATATCCTCGTGGGTGATAGTCATCTCACCCATCCTAAACTATAATGTGCACGTCCTATTGTCCCATCATGGTATCAATGCTCGTATCAACTCTACACCTCGGGGCACCCGTCGGTAGTAACGGAAGCCCCTGATCCTAGCTAGCTCTAGGTGACGCCAATCAGCGTCTATCACATCAAGAAGAATAGTCTCTAGAAGCTCGGGAATAACATCCCGCATATGTAAAGCCTCTCGTGCCTGCATCCACGACATCAAGAACGGTGTTAGATTTTCATTTATTCAAATCAAAGCATCAAAAACACATTTCTATACTTTCTAAATCTAATCAATCCAATCGGTGCCGATTGAGTTCCAATCGACGTCGATCTAATTTAGTTGACATCGATCGGAATTCCAATCGTTGCTGATTGAACCTAATCAGTGTCAATTTTTCTAATCGATGTCGATTGGCAAGCTGAGTGTCCAAAACACTCTGGCCTCCCACTTATCCCATTTTTCCTAAAATCCAACATCCTAGTATGATATTTAACAATAAACACATACACAAGGCTCAGGAAGATCCACTTACCCCAAGTCGTGTCCTCTTCCACTCTTGATTGCTCCCAAAGGATTCCATGTTGCTCAAAATCAATTTTTGACTCTTTCTAAAACAATCGTCGTGGTGTAAATAAATCGTTCACGTTTCCCTTTCCCATATTTATATGGTTTCAGTATGGTTGGCACTAATTTTTATGGTCGGCACTGATTGGTTTAGTCAACATCAATTTTGCCTGATCAACGCTGATTGAGGTAAATCGTCACCAATCGGTTACATTATTGCCTTCTCACATTACATTCTTCCAACGAGAATATCTCCTCATCTTTTTGGCCAAAGTGTTATGCTTGGCTTCTTTATCTGATCATTATTATGACCTGAGTGTTGCCTTTTGGCACATATTTTCAATATTATCACCCATTTCAAGTTTGTTCCCTGTACATGGGTCACTCACATTTGTGGTAGCCTAAAGATAGCGAGTCTGTAGGCACTAACATCGTCTGGTTCATAGACCATCTGAATGTACCTACCAATGTGTCACTCTTTAGTTGCTACTATTTTGCAGCCCTCCTTCCACTCACGGGTCTATAGGTACTAACATCATCTCATATGAAGACCATCTAGCCTGCCCTACCAATGTGAGGTCCTTAGGTTGCTACCTTTTTTATTATTTTCATGCATCATCAATAATCAGATTCACTCCAGATATCTAGCTGGGGCATCCTGCATTCTCATCTACCTTTTTCAAACTTGGGATCGGTTGGTCTTTTGGGATTCATCC
Organism: Taxus chinensis; assembly: GCA_019776745.2. NCBI lineage: Eukaryota > Viridiplantae > Streptophyta > Pinopsida > Cupressales > Taxaceae > Taxus > Taxus chinensis. The sequence goes on along the minus strand of CM034154.1, from coordinate 479,404,626 downwards.
CATCCCTAGTTTGAGGGGGATCACATCATCACTTTTTCTTCCTTTCTTCCAACTCCTTGTTTTTGTCTTACAACTTTTCTCCTCGCAAGTTACTCAAAAAAAGGGGTAGAATGTAGACAACTAAAATTGGTTACCCAATTTAGTGTCCCCCACGTTTGTCTACCTTCTCAGGTAACCTAGGGAAAATTTATATCATCACTTTAGAGTATTAATTAAATTAAACATCTATCCTAAGTTTATTATACCCCATTGTGTTTTATCCATGGATAATTAAATATTAACTATTTAATTATACTTTTAACATGTATCTTAACCGTTTATCTACCCCATATCAATTCCTAACCTCCCATATCAATTCTATCCATCTATCCCCCCTATTTCTCCTCCCCCCAAACTATGCAGATATTTCTCGTATTTGAGTCAGAAAGATACACTTTCATCTTTTCAAATCATCCTTTTTGGCCATTTTGGGACTCTGTTCCCTGATCGGCGCCAACTGATACTTGGTCAATGATGATTTTACATCACGGCACCGATTGTACCTCAGTCAGCACCGATTATAAATACAGGGCCAAAATTTAGTTCTGGTTAGACAAAAAAGAATGACAGAGTTTTGAGCATCAAGCCTGAGCATCGTCTATCAAGCGAAGAGCGAGTTCTATCCAAGTCAATCCCTGAGAGGAGTACCGTTACTCTAATCCCACAACATCGACATCGTGAGGCTTCATCAATCTCTTGGTGACTCTATTCTTGCATCTAGCTAAGGTGGAGCTTTGTCAGTATCCCTACAGCTCCTGCAGCTCCAGCAGACATTGGCAATCCAGCCTTTATTGTCCATTTCTCAAGCTTCCTACAATTTTCCCCTAGTCAACGCCGACCAAGCCCAATCGACACTGATCAGCCTGTAGATAGGTAAAAGAACTCAAGTAACACAAATCCAGCATTGTTTTCATATTTTCTTATTTTCTGTTGCTTTCTGTCTACTGTTTACATTCTGTCTGTCATTTTTAATCAGAAAATCTAGACATTTATTTACATATTTTATAATGTATGCTTCTTTCTTTAAGTGAAAACATGGACTGACATCTGCCGAGGGAGATTATCGCTACCCGGACCCACTTTTCAAGAAGTCCACCCAAATATCTTTTAATGTTGTCTTTTTTTGTCAAGTATCTGTGTCTCACAGGTTTCTCAGATCTACTTTGCAGGATTGCTCGTGTGCACCCGTCTTGTCTACATCAACTTTCTTTTCCATCTACATCTTCGAATCTTGTCTTATCTATAAGGTATTGATTTCATTTGATTATTTTAGGGTTTTTGTGTTTAGTTTGGTACATTAACTTGGACAGGTAACAAGCGCATAAATTCTTGATCTATAGGTACAGGGACGAGGTACTCAGGCACATGAGCACACACTGAAAATAAGTATGTGACCAGAGGGTAGGAAGGCACGCTAGAAGGTTATAGTTAGGGTGTGAAGATGTACCACATGGAAAGAATGGATTTGGTTAATGAATGAGGGGATATTTGGTAGGTGAAGGAGCAATAAATGCATCAAAATTTGAAAAAAATATATAAGGATGGAATACAGATTCATTTTTACCATTGTAACTAAGATTATTTGAGGAAAGATCCAAGTGTGAAGGGTGTGAAACCAAGCATGATAGCCAGATCTATGTGACAAGAAGCTTGCATCCCTAGTGGTGAAGTGTTTGAGTGAAGCAAGGAGATAGAAAAGAATTAGGTTACAAAGTTTCCAACTAGGCCACGATGTAATCAAGATAGTGTTTGATTCGCAAAGTTGCAGAGTTAAAGAGGATACATTTGCAAGGTAAAAATGGCACCTAAGAAGGCATCTGCAATAATATTAAAAGGAAAGAAGAAGGTGGTCATCGAGGAGGAAGAGATGGCACCTGAAAGCCATTTTTCAGAGATGTAATATCCAGAAGGATTCATCATCAGCCAGGAATGGGATTCACCCATCAGAAAGAGAAAAGTAAGTGAATACAATCACAAGACTTTGGAGAATAAGAAGGAGCTCGATTCCTTGCTCACTGATAGAATGAACAAGCACATGAAGGGTGACATGCCAGTTTATGACAATGTAGGTGAGAAGCTTCTGAAGAGAATTGGGTTCTACCAATTATATGAGCTTCCATATTTTGAGAAGTATGAGCCCTTGTATCAGTGGCTCATGAGTAGGGTACATGAGGACTTCTACTTTGCAAGACGCAGAGTTAGAATCTTATCTGCGCTTGTCTCATTAGTTACATGTCTGAAGGCCACAAGAGAGGATATAAAAGGTGATCTCACAGATAAAACCATGATTTTAAAGACAAGACAAGAGTTAGGGTACGTGAAGGGTCCATGTAGAATGGACATAGAAAAATTAAAGAACTATCCAGTTGTGTAAGCTACAACACACCTTGTTACCAAGTTGAATGATCAAGAGTGGTGGTCATAGGTAAATACTATGTGGTTACATGTGGTGCGTAAGATGTTAGAAGGGACAATCTACAACATTGCAGGCTATATTGCAGAGCAAATAGTTGAAGAAGCACACATAGGAGGGAAGATTAACTTTGGGGCTGTTCTATTATCACTGGTATTCATGGAGATTGGAGTACCAGATGGACCAAAGGAAAAATTATGGGAATACCCCATGGAGAACAAGTCACCAGTTGAAAGATTCATCAAGTACCTATGCAAAGGGGCCATGACAGATGACGTAAAGCAAAGCTTGGAGAAATGGTATGAAAGGCTCCACGTGACATTTGGGGAAGAGTGGAGCATCCCAAAGGACCTACCAGCAGTGGTATGAAAACAAGTTCAGTTTGTTGTATATCATCATTTCTACATCACGTGCTTCCCAATGAAAAATGGAGTCTAGAGACCTTGGTGTAAATTGCCTTATGCATTCACTGCAAGGTATTTCTAAGAATCTGTTCATAGATTTACAGACACGTGCCGACTGGTCTTCAATGTAAATAAGGTAGACTGCAACTACCATACGTTAAGGAAGAAGTATGTGTACCCTGGAAAAAGTGCTTATATAGAGAGTATCATTTCAGAGGTACTGAATATTAAGCCAATAAGTCTGGTTGTAGCAGATGTGGGGGCAACATTGGTGTATCTCTAGCTGAAGTCAAATATGGAGAATACAAATTATATGGAAGGTGAGTTCTCACTTCCAAAACCACCAAAGGGAAAGCATACAATGGAGAACATACTAGTGCATAAACTCATAAAGCCAATTGAAGTGGAGGATGAGGAGGAGGAAAATGAAGATAGTGGTGGTTTGGTGCATAGGGGTAGGAGACATCCTACAAGTAAGGGTGAAGCTGAGCATGCATTGTTACACCACCTTAGCCACAAGAGGGGGATGAAGAGGACTTGAATGCGGTCCAAGGGGAGCACATGTTTAAAAGAGTATTAAGAAGAACAAGGACCCAAGGTGTTACCTAGACCATTGTGCGCAAATCACCCCAACTCTCCCCCCTAAAGGAAGCACCCACACAGAGGAGGAAGATGAAGTTAAACGAGGAGGCAGAAGAGTCTAGAGGAGAGCACGCCTACATTCTCCTACACTTCTAAAGCACACATAGAAGAACAAGGATGAGGCATAAAAGGAGAAGGAAGAAGAAGATGAGAAAAGACTAGAGGAAACAACTACAGAGAAGACTTAGGACATGGAGATGTAAGTCCTAAATTTGGAGGCTAGAGCTCCTAAGCAGAAAAGGTCTAGGTGGACAAGTGGGGAACACATTCTAGCAGCCATGGGATATGCAAAGGATGTGGGAAATATTTTCTGCTCCTGCTTTAAGAGCACAATTTCTCATAAGGATATATTTGGCTGGGAGTTGATGGACAAGGATATGCTGACCGTGTGCACCAGAAAGAAATTATCGTGGTTGATGCACACCCAAATGGATGAGCCTAAATTTGATGTGTGCGAAGAGTCATGTATTTTGAGATGACTGAAGAAGGCACCCCAAGCTAGACATATGATAGTAAAGCCTACTGTCATGTCAGATGAGCAAGTCAGCAATGCATTGGTGAAGGTTTCTATTGAAGTGGGTAGAAGAAACATGGACAAAGCTGCAACGATCATAAAACTACGCAAGGAGATGAAGAAAAAGGATGTAGAGATATCGCACATAACATAGGAGAGGGACTTCACGTAGAAGAAAAACAAGGTATTTATCAGCATTGCAGAGGAGATTAGAGACAATTTCATCATGGCAGGGCCACACTTGGAGGCCAAAGTACCACAAAAATTTCCTTCAGTGATACACTATGTGGGAAAGTTGGTGGACTTGGTACTTGAAGATGAACCTCACCACATGCAGGTGCCAGGAAGCTCAGAAAAAGATGTTGAATGGGAGAAAGCATCAGTGATGTAAACGATTACATATTATGAAGGGCTATTACAGGCATTATAGGAAGTATTGAAGAAAAAATACCAATATTTAAATGTATGCATAGCTCCAGAGGTGCTTATCAATATTAAGACCCTAGAAGAAAACAATGATGTCTAGAAAGCAATGAAAGATGAGACATTGGGTCGCGTAGAAAGATTTTCAAGGGTTAAACAAAAGCGTGAGGCCCTGACAGCAACATAAGATCCACACAAGACTCAGGTAGAAGAGCTTGGGAAGCTAATTGCGCAAAAGATGGATATTTTATAAGGGAGAATGACATTAATGAACAACATTGTGTTAGTTCTGAAGAATGAGAAAGGAGAGATTATGAGGGATGAGTTAGAATCCATTGTGGTGGACATCCCAAAAAATATAGAGCAAACACTCACTGAATGACATGTTTTGGAGGCCGAAATAAAGGAGTATCTAGATTTGATACTGCAAACTGATACAGAGGAGGATGCCTCATAACTTCATATAAATTCTTTATTTATCTACATTCTTTCATTCTTATTCTTTCCATTCTTCTATTCTTTACTTCAATTTTTAGAGATACCCATTGTTAGGATGACAATGAGATTAGTGTGGGGTAATGTTGATTGAAGAATACTTATCAAAGATCACACAAGGAGTTTACGCAGGATAGAAAACCAGGATCAAATGTGTGGAAGGACAGGAAGGAACTGCATGCAGAAGGAAAGTTTAGCTCTTAGGACTTAGCTGATTTTGAGCATGAAGACCTATTTTTATAAGATGGTGTGCGGAACACACCAACGATGTAGATATGTGTGCACCATGCATTTTTTATCTTTAGAGGATTGGATCAAAGTGTCTTGCATGGAGACAAGATAAGAATAGGATTGATATTTTAGTTAAACTGCAAGAGGTCTATAGATAGCACACTTGCATGTGTGGCTATTCTTGTAAATGACATGTGGCCTATTTCTGGAATAGATGAGCAGTGAAGGGAAAGTCCCCACCCTATATAAATGATGTTAGGTACATAGTAAAGGGAGGTAAGAGTGTGATATATATATATGTGTGTGTGTGTGTAACAGAGAATATACGCATATGTCTGAATTACTATATCAGAGCCATACGCGCCTTGGTATAGATTGATAATACTGTAAGGAGCTTCTATATTTGTTAATAGATGGAAGATAACTGCTAAATCTAAGTGTCATTCTGTGTGTAGTTGAGTAGTGCATGTTATTAATTCAATCATGATTACTTTTTAAGCTTGTTCTTCCATAGATCTGAGGGTAACATGCATTATATAATGATGGATTAGTTATGAATCTATATGTTTCTTCCTTCATCATGCTAACATCCTACTACAATAACCCTAAAGAGGGACCTAGTACCTTTACACACTTTGGGTGAGTGGTCAGTCAAGGTTGAGTGATGTGCCAACATGACTAAGGTGTTATCTGGTAAATTCTAGGCTACATCAGATGAAGTTGTACATGGAAAGTATCCAGACCCTTCTCATCAAAAAGAGGTGTACCATGAGACTATGGATGTCATTCAAAGTTTACAAGGTGAGATCCAGTGTCTAAAGGAGCAGTCCAGGTAGCAGGAGCAAAGAAGGAATGTTGAGGCTCCACACAGGGAAATGGATGAATTCAATGAAGTGTGCAAAATGTTAAGGCAATAGAATATAATTCCCTTGCTAGGAGAATGGTTGAGAGAGAGGGTATCATGAGTGGGGGTAGAGTGCAAAAGGTAGGTTTTGCATGTAAACCTTCACCCTCAAAGCCTTGAATTTGACAAGGATATTACTTTGAATGCAGTTGTTGATGGGTGGCTTCTAAGTAATATTCTCATCAAAATGGGAGTAGAGGTTAATGTTCTTACCTTATATGCATGACAACATATGAGAAGGCCCACATTGCATCCATCTTAAAATGTGTTGTATATGGCAAAAAATACTAAAGCAATGCCCATTAGAGTCCTGAAGGATACAGTTATCACCATTCAAGGGGACAAGTTCACTAGAGACTTCAAATTCTTAGCACTCACTGAGGCATACAACTTTCCAGTGTTGCTTGGGTGCCCATGGTGTTATAAGAACAATGTTGACCTGTGGTTTAACAAAGGATATATCAGTTTTGAGAACAAGGAAGAAAATGTGATCATCCCTTTGATGGATGGGAAGTCAGTGCCCTATACTGAGCCCTTAGGAGAAGAAGTCCTTGATAGAATATATATGCACTCCATCAGAGATCCTGATTTAATTCACCCCACAGAGGGAGTCATCCAATTTGAAGATGCTCAGTCTGTGAGTGATACCACTAGTATGGCATACAACAATTGGGTGCATGAGACTTATGAGTTAATTATGTGGCAACTAAGAGGATTTATAACAAGGGTGAAAAAGGCATACTTATTCAAGTGCCTAGGAGGAAAGAAGTTGCCAAGTTACCTAGGAAGGGCATATCCAGAAATTTTCTTGTAGGAGATGGAAGCTCAGTGGAAAAATGAGGATGAAATAAGAGGGATGCTCAGTTACAACCTACTCGAAACTATAGTGCATTGGTGGGATACACATCGGCAGAACCTCTTAGAGTTGAGCAAGGTAAGAATCATGTTTTTTATAAGGTATTCCAAGAGCAACACATCCACAGCTATACAAGACTACCATGGTAAAGAGACTGCTTCATTTCAAATCCAAGGATGTGAGAAGGGCTGGATGGGAAGTGTAGAAGCATTTCTACCTTTGTTATGGGTGCATAAGTTGTATTCCACCTCACAAGGTTGTGTGCATGCTTATTACGTTCATTCGAAGATACATCATCAGACATGTAATTGGCAAGAGTTGGTGGTTGATCTCATTCAAGATTTCGAGTATAGGAGTACCAAACCATCAGTGGATAAGGTGTTGTAAGTGATCAAGTGCCTTATAATGGGGGTAAATGCAATGGTAGAGGATATTCTACTAGAATAGTTGGGTGAACCTTATCTGGGGATGCACCTCAATGAGGAAGAATCAGAGGAAGTATAATTTGAGTGCGTCTGTATGGAAAAAGAAAAGGGAAAATTTGTCTATGTGATAGATGGAGAAGAGATGGAGACTTTTGATGTTAACCATTCAAAGAGTACACATGGGGTCATAGATAATGCTAATGAGTGAGCATGCACCTACCATGAGCCTTTAAAAACAATTAAGATTAACATTGGGACAAAGGAAAAACCCAAGGAAGCTATCATCGGTGACTACTGGTTAAAAAAAGAAGTTTCAAAGATCATTGATCTGTTGCACGAGTTCTAAGATTTGTTCCCTCATGGGTACCATGAACTCAAAGGCATCCACCATTCCTTGGGGGAGATGAAGATCAAGTTAAAAGAAGGTGCACACCTTATTCAGAAGAGGTCTTATCAAATGAATCTGAATTTATGCTTACGGGTTAAGGAAGAGATAGAAAAAATGATAGCATCTGGTATCATTGAGGTAGTAGAAGATTCAAAATGGATAAACTCGATGGTTATCAGTATTAAGAAGGATGGTAGGATAAGAATTTGTGTTGACTACAGGGATTTGAATGCAGTATGTGTCATCAATCCCTTTCCAACCCCCTTTACTGAATAAATTCTAGAGGGAGTAGATGGGCGTGAAGTCTACTCTTTCACGGATGGGTTCTCAGGGTACCACCAAGTCATGATTACAAACACACACCAAAGAAAGATAACTTTTTCCACTGAATGGGGAATTTTTCCCACACGATTATGCCTTTTAGATTAAATAATGCACCTATTGTGTTCTCATGCATTGTGGTACAAGCATTTCAATACTTCATCCATAAGTTTCTTCAAGTTTACCTGGATGACTGGACTATGTATGGATTGGTGAAATACCATTGTGAAAACTTAAGGATGATGTTTGAGAGATGTCGGAAGTTGAGGATATCCCTCAAAATTAAGAAATGTGTCTTTGCTACTCCATTTGGAACCCTGTTAGGACACATTATATGTAAAGAAGGCTTACTAGTAGATCCCTCTAAAGTTGCAGTTATTGTAGGATTAGGGGAGCCTACTAGTCAGAGCACAGTGCTCAGATTCCTTAGACACATGGGGTATTACAAGAAGTTCATCAAGGGGTATGCCAAGATCACCACACTCTTAGAAGAATTATTAAAACACAAGTGTGCCTTTCATTGGGAAGAGGCACAACAGAACGCATTTGATACTTTGAAGGATAGGCTTATCACGTCGCCCATATTACATTTTCCTTCTTGGGATAAGCCTTTCCATGTGCATGTTGATGCCTTAGGAACAACTATGGGAGAAATACTAGTACAACCTAGTGAGGGAATTTTTGATCATCCCTTGTGCTTTGTAAGTAAGAAATTAACACCAACAGAACATAATTACACAACTATTAAGTGTGAAGCATTGTCTCTGATATACGTGCTACACAAGTTTAGGTAGTATCTATTGGTGACACCATTTATATTATACACAGACCACATGGCAATGAAATACTTGGTAAACAAACCCATTCTACAAGGGCACGTATGTCATGGGGTCCTTATATTTCAAGAATTCAAGTTCACAGTGGTGGTGAAGCTAGGAAAGAGCAATTCAGGGCTTGACCACTTATCAAGGATTGACTTAGGGGAGGACCCGCAAAGCATTGAGGATACCATGACACATGTGAAACTATTTAGGTTGCAGCGTGCACCCTCAGACTTGGAAGATATTGCAATGTTCTTAAAAACATGTGTGGTACTGAGAGGGATGAAGGCCCTGAAGAGAAAGAAGTTAGCCATATGCGCCGCATCCTACATATTGATTGGTGGGGATTTTTATAAGTTAGGTCATGATGAGGTTCTACACCGATGTGTATTGGAACATGAAAGTGTAGCCATTATGGAAGAAGTTCATGGTGGGATTGCAGTAGGAAACTATGTAGGAAATGCTACCGTGCGGAAGATTTTATTATCCGGGCTTTGGTGGGAAACCACATACAAAGATGACATTGAGTTTTGTAAGGCCTGTGACCATTTCCAATGCCTTGGAAAACCTAAAAAGAGAGATGAAATGCCCTTGTGACCAATATCCAGTGCTGAACCATTTGAGAAATGGGAAATTGACTTTATAGGAGCAATTGGGCCATTCTAAGAAGGACTAGTTCATGCTATATCATCACTTGTACCGATTACTTGACACGGTGGGTAGAGGAAGTGCCTACAAAGGATTGCACTGTAGCAACAACTACTATATTCTTATGGGAAAACCTAATCAACATGTATGGTTACCCTTTAAGTTTAACAAGTGATAGGAGTACACACTTTCTCAATTAAATAGTCAGGATTCTATTGGCAGAATTTATGATGGCCCATCATAAGACTACCCCATATCACCCTCAAGAAAATGGGACTACTGAGGCATTTAACAAAATACTAAGTCACATGTTAACTAATATTTTTAATGTTGGAAGAAAGGATTGGGATGATAAGGTATCAACCATTATATGGGCATATAGGACAACCTATAAAATATTGAACAAGGCCACACCGTTTCAATTGGTGTTTGGTGTGTAGGCTGTTTTACTAGTGGAATTCATGTTACCTTCATTGTGTATAGCACACGCAGGAGGGTTAGCTGATGAGAAAGCACTAGAAGAAATAATTGATAAGTTGATGCAGTTAGACGAAAGGATATCTCTTTCTAGATGGAGTCAAAAGATATAAAAAGCAAGAAAAAAATCATGGCATGATCATCATATCAAGAACAAAAAGTTTGAGGTTAGGTAGTTGGTGTTGTTGTATGATTCCAAGTATCTTCACCATCCTAGGAAGTTGAAATTCCATTGGTTGGGACCTTAAATCATCTCATACATTATTTATTCAGACTCTTTCTAGTTACAAGTGCTCGATGGGACGACGTTACCAGGTCACTTTAATGGGAGTAGGCTAGAGCCCTACTATAAATAAGTCTTCTTGGTGTTTGTGATAAGGGAGTATTGCTAGTTAGCTTAGAATTTCCCTTTATACTTTTTTATTTTCTTGTGTTTACATTTCTTGTTGCTTGTTCGTTTCGTTTTGCACCTTATGCACCAGTAACCACATTATTTCTCTAAGTTGTGTGTGCTCAAAGGACTGCGCATCTGTTTTAGTGTGGGGTGGAGTGATGCGAAGTATAGGCCTATAATATAATTTTGAACTGGCAATAGAAGTTGCAGTGAATGGTCTGATTTAAGGATAAAAAGAGTGTAAGGTCAAGAAGTGTGTAGAAGAGGAGTTGGACAAGAATGGTTGGTGTCAAAAAGGCTTTGCAGAAACCACATATAGAAAGGATGAAGAGTGTAGGAACAACATGAGGTAGGTAAGGGAAAAAATTGGATAAAGGAAAGGAGAAGTGCCTTTGGCACTATAGACACGTGCTTAATATTCTTTGGTCGGGTTGAATTTTTACGCACCAGAAGGTTGTAAAAGGTTTTTTGCATAGGATATGGCGCATGGGAAAATGCTCTCAAAAATGGCTTAGTGGAAAAATCCACATTTAATGTTAAAGTATGATGGTAGGTGGTATAAAATTTAATGTCAGAAAGAAGGAAAAGCTATAAATATGAAGTCAGACACTTCGTTATTTTACCTTACATTTACAAAGTGAATAAATCTCTCACAAACTAGGGCATCCAAAAGTGATTTGTGCAAAGAAGAACCAGAGAGATCTAAGAGTGCGTGACTAGGGTAAATCTTTAAATCATTGTGGAAGGAGTACACGTGCGTGGGGAAGTTTTTTGAGGAAGCACCATCTTGTGGAAGGATTTTTCTAGTTATGGTTTGGCGGCTAGGGCACGGAGTTAGAAGGGTTTCTTTGCAAGATTGATCTTTAGGATTGGCCAGAGTGGTAGAACAGAGCAAGGGTAAGAGGATTTAAGTGTTAACACCGACCAGAAGAATGACACCAAGGAAAACAACTGTCTCACCAAAAAATTTCAAAGGGAAGGGGAAAGGGAAAACAAATCACTATTATCGCAAGCACTAACAAAGAATGGTAAGAGGAAATACAGTACATGGATGGGGTGTTGCTAGGAAAATAATGGGAGTCACACTTACGAAAGATGGTCATAAGTGATTATAATCATCACATGAGTGCCAAGGGAGAAGAGCTTAGTTTTAAAGAAGTGAGTGCCCTAATGGGTAAACTCTATCAGTAAGCATAGAGCGAGGTTAAAAATTGTGGAAAATTAGAAGCTGATTTAAGAAAGGATTTCTATCTCCTCCTCCAGAATTAAATAAAGTTCCCCATTCTTCCATTATTTTCCCTATTTCTTAATTCCTTCATTCTTCCATTCCAACCATTAGTAAGGGTCCACCATTACTTAATTCTTTACTGAAGGGTGTTTCCAAGGATGAAGAACAGGCATAGTGTGGGGTGATGTTAGGCCCCAAAATATGAAGTAAATACAAAAAGGCACGTGGGCATGCAGGACCTAGTCAAATAAGGGCACACAGGTTAAAGGCGCGTAAGGAAAAATGGTTTTTGTACTTAGCCACATTCGGCATCCTAGGAAGTACACAAGAAAAGCATAACCTTTATAGATAAGGTGCTAGCCTGGCGACTATGGATCAAAAAGTGAATATTCCAGGCATGCGATGGAAGTTTCTAGAAGACATCATTATAAGGAATTGAGAGATCAGATTTGGAAAGGCATGATCCCATGGAAGACCACTTTGAGACTTGGTGACTGGTCTGAAGCTTTTGGAAGGCATGGCGGTGGGTGCCAAGGCTATATATACAAGCACTTGGTAGAAGAAAAGGATATAGTGAATAGATTAGAAGAGAGGTGAAGCTCTACAGAAAACAAAATGGAGGGTGTTATGGCTAGGGATTAGGGGAGCTCTGTGAGAAATATCATATAGAATGGGATGGGTTCTCAGTCTTCCTTTTAATATGATGAACATGACATAGCTCTGATTCATGATTTGGCTTTGCATAATATGAGGATCTGTTATGACCTCAAGGGATGTAATGTGGGTTATTAACTTTCATAGTATGAATACAATGCTTCATTATAAATCGTATGTGTTCAATACTCATGCTTTTCCTTTTTGTATAAACCATCTCCATGTGTTGCTTACTATTTCTCTTACCTGCATACAATGAGATGAAAACCTTTCCTAAGTTCATAGAAATGTGGTTTAGTTATTTTCTATCTTGCATTTGATTGTCTATTCTAAAATGATGCATTCTCACAAAACTCACATAAAGGATAGAATCAACGCCCACGCGTGCCTCGTTTGAGTTCCCAACACCCGCTGGGTAATAGGCCACTGTGCATGGGATTTTTTTGTTCTATGAAGGTTACAAAAATGACTATATTGAGAATGGAATCCAAAAAAATTTGGATTTTTGGGAACTATGGGAAATGTTCCTAAATTCCTCGCATTATCGGAAACCCTGTCATATCTTACCTCTTGAAATGTTGACAATGATTGGTTAAATCAAAATTTGATAGAACTTAGGGAACAATTCCATTGTCCCCTTAGTTCCCTTCGGGCCTGTAATCACTGGTGAAAGAAAAGGAAAGGGAAGAGTCAGACATGTCAACATTCGATAGAATTTAGGGAATAGTTATGTCCTTCCATTAGTTCCTCACATACCCACATTCAACGATCAAAAAGGTAATTTTTGTTAAATTGGTCTTGGAGGGAATAATGGGAATTGTTCCCTCATTTCAGCAGTTCTTCGAGATCCCACCTAAGTTAATAGAAGGTAAAAAATGTAAGGAAATAAGTTAAGTAGGCCTTCCATGGAATAGGGGGAAATGTTTCTTTGTTCCCTTTGTGCTTTGATTTACTAACATTCCCACAAAGCAAAGAGATGGAAAAATAAGTGATTGAATACCCAGGAGGAATTGTTCCTCAGTTCCTCCAGTTCTCCGCCAACGCACTTGGACCGACTTTTTTAATATTTTCTCATAATTATCCCAATTTCACCAATCAAGGGTAATTTTAAAGCTTTCTAAACTTGTGTTTTGGAATGTAATAATATTATATTTATGCCTAAATTGAATGTATTAACTCAAGTTTAGGAGATAAAAATTCATAAATGAGAAAGTGAAAGGTCATGTGGGGAGAAGATGAAAATTAATATTGTAAAACTATAAATGGGGATCAATTCTCCATTCTAAAGGGGTTGAAAATTGTTGATTGTTGTAATTTTTTGGATTTCACCACTACCCTCTACCCTCTCTACTCTCAAACTTTATAAGCATTGTGATCTTATACAAAAAAGAAGGAATATTGTGTCCTTGATTAATGAATATGTAGAACTTTGTGTCCCTGATTTATTAGTCTTATTTTTTCTTTCATTATTATGTTCTTATAATTGAATGTGGACCTACTCTGGCTAATGTATGCCCTATCTCTATATTTATCCTACTCCTCTTTACCTCCCTTCACAAAAAATTCCTCCCTTGTACACTATACAAGAAATTTACCACATGTTTTGGAGTATTCCTATGTGATTGCTAGCCTAACGGTCACCCTAAAATTTTTAGTTAGTTTAAATTGAGGCTCCCCATACCCAAGAAGGAGGGGCTTAATCCCATGACCATTAGTGGAAACTAATAATTTTCACTACAACAAATTATTTCACCAATCATTTTTGGAAAATCCACTAGGGAATATTTTCCCTTTGTGCACCCTTAAATATCTCTAAAAATACAAAACATATATATTGTAAAACCCATAAGAAAATAGAAAATTGAAAAATATTAAAAAATACTATCTAAACGTGTTTGAGCCATTTTTAATCCTATTGAAAAATCTATATCTTTTTGTCACATTCATATCTTAAATCCTATAAAATGACATAAAGAAGATATATGAGGGCTAATCGAGAAAGGGGCTTAATTGACTCAACATTCAAAGAGAAACAACAAGCTGATTTTTGGATTCCCTTTTTCCAAACTATAAGGCAAGTTGGTTAAGAGTACTTCCCTGAATTTGATCCTAACTTTCCCATTAGATAATCCCTTGAGGAATGAACTGTATCACCATTAGATATCATTCCTCTAGAAGAAGAAGAATAAGAAGAAGTAGAGGATGAAGATGAAAGAATGGTTGCACCTTTATCATGGGGATGAAATACCGGTCCATTAGCCCTACCTCCTCCACTACATGAATTTACTTAAGGGTATAGGAAGAATTTACCTGAATTTAAGGGTGATGGTAAGCAACATATGGATGATCATATTCTTTCATTCATCACAACTTGTGGTGTAGGGAGTGGCATACGAATATTTATTGGTCCATCTTTTTGTGAAGTCATTATAGCAAGTTACTACTAATTGGTTCTATCATTTGCCAAAAATATCCATCACCAATTGGGCGCAAACAAAAAACAAGTTTGAGGCCAAATTCAAGCCTACTGAAGATGTAGATACTCTACTTACAAAATGGTCCTAACTCAAAAAGTAACCCCAAGAATGTATGGGGGAATTCATTTATAAGTTTAATACATTGTTCTACAAAATTTTACAGGATGCAAGGCCTATAGAGGATAACTGGATGAGATTCTTCACCAATGTTCAATTATTGGAGGTTAGATTCATATTCAAAAGAAGTTATTTTTTTACTCTAGTTGAGGCTCAAGATATTATGAAAGATGTGGAAGATGATCTCATGATGTCTAGGAAGATTAAGAGAGGAACAAACAATGATAAGGCTCAAAGATCAAGTTATGGAGCTATATATTCTTTGGTGTAAAAAATTACTAACGATGTAATTTCTCTCAAGAAGTAGCTGAATTAGAGTACCCTATACAAGGAAATTTTGAGGAAGAAATTCCCTAACAAGAAAAGAATAACCTCAACACCTCATAGATTGGATATTAAGGCTCCACCTATGAATGCTACTTGTGGAACTTGATCAGATGATGAAAATGAAGAAGAGAAAAATTCAGAAAATTAAGGAGAGGAATGTGAATTGTTAATTGAAGAAATTGGATCGCGAAAGTTACTTTCTTTGAGTATTCATCTTCTTCCAAAGATGAGTATGAGTATTTTATAGCTGATATGAAAAACCATTTTTGTATTTTTTTTACACAATTGAAAACTCTGGAAAAGGAAAATTCATCTAAGCACGACGAGAATGAGAAAGAAGACCCTAAATCAGTGACTTTACTACAAAAAAATAGTAACTAAGAGAGGTTCTCCACTTCCTCCATCATTGGAATCTATAAGAAATAATTTTAAAGCCATATCTCATCACAAGACATCTTATAATCAAGGTAAGACAAGTACTTCCACCTCTTCTAAAGATGATTTTTCCACTTCTACACATCAAAAAAGTAATGAAAATTTTGTAACTACTTCCTCTAGATCAAATCAAATTGTCCCTAGTATTCACTATGATTCTAAGAGTTATTCCTATATCTTTTATATCATTGACCATTTGAAAAGGCCAAAGTTTGGACCTCTAAATAAAAATATGTGCAAAATCACCCTCAATAGTTTGATAAGATAGTCAAATTTATCAAAAGTGGAAGTTCCAAATCTAGTGTACCATCTACTTCCAAAGGATTCCTTCCCACACTTGGGCCAAGTCAACACTAAAATCTTCTAGTTTCTAATCCATCATCTAGTGAAAAATAAAATATTTTTATGTTTTCTTGCTAATCAATGGGTACCGAATCAACAATGTATTATTGATTCCATTTCATATGACAATATCATGCCCACTAAGGTTTCTCAACATCTTAGTTTGAGTCTCTCTCGGGCATTTAGTCCTTGTTACTCAATGGAGACAAATGAAGTTCCACTTGTCAAAAGAATCAAAGATGCACAACTTGATTTTTATGGCCTATCCATAAAAATAGGTAAAGAAAAAAATTCTAGTGGTGGATATGCCAACTACCTACAAGATGCTCCTCAATAGAATATTTTGTTGGGATATAGGAGGTGAAATATAGATGGACATGTCTTTGACATTGCTACGAGTCAAGAATGAAATGAAGAAGCTCCTCCTCGATCATAAAATGAAATACATAGTTTAGAAGTTAGATGATCCTAGAGCACATGTTATCTTCCAAAGAAGAGAATTTAGAAAAGTTCCATTTGAGGAAAGAGGAAATGGAAAATACTTCATGAGTTCTGAATGAGATGAAGAGCTACCCATTCTTGAGGAAAGGCAAATAGATATTGTTGACAATATTTGAAGCATGTAATTCAATGAAATTTATTCAACAACTGGACTAGGTGTAGGTATTATCTTTTCTTCACTACAAGGAGATTTATTCCCTTTGGCATACATGTTGTAGTTATACAACACTAAAAATATTACCGAGTATGAAGCCTTGTTTCTTGGGATGTGAGCTGCAAAATAAATGGGAATCAAGAAACTCATAATGAAACGATATGAAGAGTTAATTGTGAAATAGGTAATGGATATATTCCAAGTGAATAACTCACGTCTCCACCACTACAAGAATAGAGTTTGGTATTGCCTAGAATATTTTGATATATTTAATAGCAAGGCATTTCCTTGAGATAAAAAACTAGGGCTGATCCATTGGAAATGTCTGATTCTTTGATGATTCCACACCTCGATTTTAGTGGATGAGAGTTTTGGTGGAGATGATTTTTTCCCAAGTATGATACACAACTCAGAGAGATGGCAAGTTTTTAATGATGATAGCCATATTATGTCCTTCTTACATTAGACTAGATATTTTAGGTCTTTGTAATTTGAAGGAAGTGACTTACTCTAATGGGAGATTACCATAAATAATAGTAAAAATAACATAATTTATCAAGTAGATAAATATGCAGTAATCTAGTTGTAAGGTAACAAAATTATGAAGGGGATAACATTAATCGAGGAATTTTTTGGAAAAAATGACAAGTTTATCCATGGTAAATCCAAGGATCAACCTAAATATTCATCCGGATATGATAAAATAAACATTGGTACAAGTGAACAACCAAGGATGGTTTGTTCACTTGAGGAACAAAATAATTTCTCAACTTTTTTGAAGATGTATTCAGATATACTAGCATATTATTCTGATTATAAATAATCCTTTCAACTGTAATCAATGAAACACTCCATCCCCCTAAAACCATATGCTAAGGCCTTCCAGAAAATGCAAAGACAGTATAATCCAAATATTTTTTAGACCATCAAAGGAGAGGTCAAGAAACTACTCAATGCCTGTATCATTTTTCCTATCCATCATTCAACATGGATAGAAAATATTATACCAGTCTGAAAGAATAATAAATAAATCTAGATCTACATTGATTTTTGGAATCTAAATCAAACATCTTTTAAAGATAGATATCCCCGCAGGTCAATCATATCCAAAATATAATGAATGGTTATGAGATGATTTCTATGTTTGACAGATTCTCAGGATACAACCAGATTGAGGTAGCCAACGAAGATCAATTCAATAGTAATTTCACCAGTCCTTGGGGAAAAATTTTATATCACCATATTCCATTTGAGATAATCTATGAAAGTTCCATATTTTATATGGCTATGGATCTAGGTTTCAAGGATCTAAAGGGGAAATGCATAGTGGTGTACATGGATGATCTCACAATATACTAAAAAAAGAGAAGAACACTTACAACAACTTAAGCAGGTTTTGATCCACTATAGAAAACATCATCTCTCTCTCAATCCAAATAATTAAATATTTGGAGTAACCAAAGAAAAAATCCTTGGTCACATTGTGAGAAAGGAAGATAAAAAAATTGATTCAAAAAGAGTGGAATCCATCCAGATATTGTCTTTACCCATGACTAAGCCAAGTGTGCACTCCTTTGGTAATGTGAATTTCTTGAGAAGATGTGTTCCTAACTTCACCAAGATTACCAAAGAAATCATCAACACGATGAGACCTTAATTATATTTCAAGTGGAGTAAAAAAGGATTTTGAGTCAACTAAAGGTGCCATTACAAAAGCACCTACTCTGGCCTGATCAGATTTCAACAAAGAATTCATTGTGTATTGCTATGCTTCAGAGCATACTATTTTATTTGTCCTAGTGTAAGAAAATGATGATAAAATTTAGTCACCCATCACATTCACGAGTTCCCCCTTAAAGGCACATGAGATCAACTATTCACAATAAGAAAAACATGATTATGCAGTGGTTAGAGCATTAAAGAATTTATTTTTTCCTTTTGAACTCTCATAATATTGTCATGGTCTCAAGATCGGTTGTGAAGTCTATTTTGATGAAACAAGGTAACAATGCAACACCTTGAACAAAATTTTATGTTTCTCTTTGCATTACAAGCATTGGCATGTGATTTTATTAAATTAGAGATGTTTCCTTGATGGTTGAAAATCATGCTTGTTATGGATAAATCATCTTTGCTCTTGGATTCAGTGGATTGAAATGGTGTGGCTTTTAGGAATCCATTTTCACTTCTTGTTGATAAGCTGCAATCAGATTTTTAGGGTTGCAAACTTATCTATTTTGACTGAGTCATCATTGGATCAATTTCATTGATCCAAGGAATGTTTTAAATCTTCTTAATAGACTATATGGTAAACTGACATTCATTGGTTAAAATACATAATGGACTGAACCTGTGTTTGCTGCAAATTCTTTATTATCTTGAAAGACCGGGCCTACATTCTATTTTGTGTTGTGCTCGACTCTTCTTGACTGACCCTTGTAGGGCACTTAATGGTGTGAAGGGAAATAGAAACCACTTCAGGGTTCTTGAGAAAGAGAAAATATAACGTGTCCTAAATCTCATAAGGTCTATCCTAATGGGATTCGAGACTCAGGTAAATTTTCCTAACTCTTTCTACGCCGCTCTATAGGGGATGACATCCTAACCTAAGTTGTTAAAACTAAGTTAGCATGAAGGGAAATAATCTAAGGGATGCTGAGTTATTTCTAACCTATTGCCTACACTATTTGGTTAATCTATGTCCTAACCAAGGTGGCAATCTATTGTTTGAAGGTTAAATCCTAAGGTTATAGTTTTAAACTAACCTAAGATCTAACCTAAGCAAATTGTTTCTATCCTAAACTAATGGATATGAAACGGAACCTATGGGTTGATTGGAAAGTGGGATCTAAGCAGTGGTTCATAAGCTATTAATGAGATGTGATTTTTATTTAATAGGGCAGAGTACTGCCAGATTTGGTGATTACATGGAAATTTATTAGAACCTATGTGGAGGCATCACTAAGTTTGGAAATGCATGTGGAAGTTCAATTAGGTCTCGCCAACTTTGGATGGCAGTGGCAAGGAGAGGTAGGTGGGAATATATAATTTAATGTCATTAATTTGCCTTGGTTTTGGCAAGAAAACTATCTTGGAAGGCATACTGGTGGATTTGTTGGGGGTTGTTTTGCTTTGCATGCTTCACAATTTTTTCTATACATGGAGCTATTTGGTTCTTCGAACCAGCAATTTGATCTGCACTTTGTGGCTATTTTTGATTTCTCTTATCTATTTTGGATTCAAAGAAAGTATATCAAGCATGGTGGAAAAATATTATTGTTGGTTGATCTTGCTTGGAGAAGAAGAGGTGTTCGAAACTTGGCTAGAAGTCTTCTTCGAATTGGTAGAGGCACTATTAGGCATGATAGGCTCTACCCATTAAGATTCTTGCTTTCTTATAAATGATTCATTAAAACAACTCTGGTCACTAGATATATATTATTTTGCATGATGTATCTGGTTATTTACTTGCATGTTTTCTTGAAATCTATGTGGTTTTTGGAATGTTAATCCTTTGTTGTTAATAGTCACCTTTGAGAACTTTATCTGTACTAGTTTTTGGTGGTATTCAAACAAAAAAATTTTGAAAGCTCTGTAGCTTGTATTCAAGTCTGGTGTTGTTTGAACGGGCACGCGTTGCCATATGTTTTGTTCTGAACTATCATTAAGATCATTAGTTCATTGAGTTTGTAGTAGAGTTCCTTGGCTATTCTGAACTGACATTGTTGTTTTTTTGGTTCTATATCTATGCTAAGTTTTATTTTATGAGGAGTTGTAATAGAGATTTGTGGATGTTCTAAGCTTTTTTGAAGCTTTGTGCTTTGTTATGAGATTTTTTTGGGGCCTTGTGTTTGTTTTGGACTAAATGGAACTTTGTGTAGATCTAAACTTTTGGTTAAGCCTTCGTATTCAACATTGTACTTATATTTAGTTCTTATGTTGAACTTGTAGTCAAGTTATGAGTTTTTCTCTGTACTTTTACTCAGAGCTAAGGTCTTATTCTTAATTATGGAACTATGAATACTAGACTCACATTGGATTTTGTGTTGACTGAGCCAGTGTTAGAGTCTGGTAAAGTTTGAACTTATGTTCAAAGTTCATATTTGACATTGTTCATGTATTCTATTTTTGTGTGTTCTAGATCTATGTGGGAGTTGATGAGTTTACTTGTTTCGCGAGCTGGGTTTTGGTTGGTTTTGGTTTGGAAAAGATTTATTTTCTTTTCAAACTGTCTTCTCGAAGGGGTCTTGAGAGTTCTATTTCAGTCGGACATAGACCATGAAATTTCTCTTTGAAACCTCCTTCGTTTTTCTTTTTATGAGGGAATGGTTGTATTCTTCTATCCTTCAGACCGAACTGTGTTCTCAAACTTGATAGGGCATGTGAATTTCAAGAATGTACCTTCTTCCTCTCTTCCCTGAGTGAACCCATGTCTTGTGGAAAGCTATATTGTTTTATTCTTGAAATATATGGACTGGAACTACATTCCGTTATGGGACAATTGTATCAGTTGTAGAGGTTTTTGGAATGTATTATTTACTTCCTTTCTGTTTGGATGTTGAATAAATTCCTACCTATCATAAGCCTTTGAATAGAAATTGAGAGGCTTGTGGTGATTTTGTTCAGTCAAATTGGAAGAATTTTGGGACATTACTTGTCATAAAAAAATTGTTTAGTTTCTTACTACATTATGATATTTCATCTAATTCAAGGGTTTTATTTGAATGTTGAATTTAAACCTTGTATGCTAGTGTAGTATGAAGGGATATTGTATCCTTGTTCTAAATGCTTAGAAATTCATTCTTTGGGTCCGTGAGTTTTATTGACCCTTGTCTATCTTGCACTGTTGCATATTTCTATTCCTTGTTGGGTTCCTTGAACGGATCTCTGGGTTTTAGACAGGGAAGTGAATAGGATCTCTTGGGTACTATATGTTTTTAGAGATGGTACTGTGAAATTCATTAGAGTTTGAATTTGAACTTGAGCTAGGTGAATGGAAATAGGTCTTCAATTTGTAAGTTTTGTAATGGAAGTTGGTAATGTGCATTCTTTGACTATGCGTTATGTTGAGTTCTCTTTTGGGAAATAGCTAAATAATTTCTAAGTTTGTACTTAATAAATGATTTCATTTCATAGTATAAATGAAATGAAATATGGATTGGGTCCTTTTCGGTTTGAGATCCTTTTTTTGTTGACTGTATAATCTCATTAATTGAACTTCTCTTTAATTGAATCTCTTCTGAGATGGGAACTTCTTGTGGATTGATTAAGAGAATTTATTTTACTCGAGTATAGCTTGGATTTTTGGAAAGGTTGGTTCCAGAAATTTGAATCATAATCTGTTAATATACATAATTTAGAATGACTTTTAGTTGGATTGTTTTAAATCTGCTTGGATTGAATTGAGATTCTTGGTTAGATGTTGCCTCTTTATTTATGGACTCCTTATATTGATATCTTGGACTGAGGCAATATTGTTTGTACTAAACCTAATTCTTTCCTTCATATGAATTGTGTCTGAGGAATAGGTATGTATTGATTCTCTTCTTTTGTTTATATGGGAAGAAGAAGCATACTAACATGAGCTTGTGTTGTAAATAACTTCTTTTTCTACTTGGAAAAGATAAATGTGCATTTCTATTCTAACGGATTATGGAATGATTGAAGGACAAGACTGTTGATTGTTTTAAAGTAATTGATAGGACTAATTAAGTCTTGTGATATAATTATGAGGTTACAGATTAAATTATTCTCTTTTCTTAAAAGTGAATTCAAATTCTCTTAATTGTACTTCTTTCTTGATGTGATTACTTATGATTATTGGTATGATGCATATTAATTGTTTCATAAAAGAAGAGTTGATTAATGAAACAATTAGTGGAAAGAACTGTAATTTAATAATTAGTGCTTATCATGCTCAGTTCATTGAACTGGCCCGTGCTAGCAATTTTTACAGATGGACATCGTAAGTGAGAAAAGAAGACAAGAACTTTTATGATGCATTGGCTTATTTAATTATGTATCTTATGTAAAGAGTTTCGATTCATTCTTTAATTGTATTGAAAAAGAAAAGTTGTATTATTTTTGGAATAGAGGCTGTATGATATACAATATGCTTGAAATGCATAGTCTTGCAAATGTATAAGTTTATAATGATGAATTGGATGTTTGATAATTACTTGTATTGGTTGTATAAATTATCTTGTATTTTATAAAGGAAATGGAAATCTTATCTTGATGATATTCTTCATATCTGTTATATGCTTAATTCGGATAAAATTGATCTGTTGGATAAAGGGAATTAGTTTAATTTCCCTTATTAAGATGCAACTTGTTAAGTTTCATAAGATAACGATATTTATCTAAAAAATTCTAACATAGTAATGGAATGTGTTATGAATATGTAGTAAAAACTATAGAATTTGTGAAAGATAAGAAGGGTATGAAAAACCCTAACACTTAATCATGTAGAGGAAGACTCTTCCTCACTCAAAGGAATGTAATCTAAAGAATGGTGATATGATTGTTAAATCATTAGACTTCATTTCTTATAAAGTCTTCTATAGTTAAACCTATTTGGTAGTTACACCTTCTTTGAATGGTTAAGTTACATTATAATGGAACTTATGATGTTGCTGTCCTGTTTTGGATATCTGTTCGTTAAGCCAAGTAAAGTGAATATAAAAAGTAATCTTAAGTTAAGGAAGTTCTTTAATAACTAATTGAATCAAATATAGAAAAGGACTTATGGAGTGTTGGATTAGGGTTTAGCAGAGTTACTATAATCTATATAATAATCTAAATTAATAATTTATTAACAACCTCCTTAGGGTATGTACATCATGATGAGGCAGTTTCTGTAGGATAGCACACACCAACTACATGACTGTACCTTCAAGAAGATATGGGTCTTCTCGAAGATACAACGTTGTAGTTGACATGTGACAACTGTTGGTGTAGGTGTTTTTTATCACTTTATTTAATTATTTAGTGTTATTTCCACCTCACCATGTGAGTCATCTCACTTAGGTGGACATTGATCTAGGTGTCATTTTAGTTATGACAAATTCTCTTACAGAATCTGTCATATGTGTAAATGTGTCATAGAAGTTACATTCCCATTTGGGAAAGTAACTCCTCTTCTCCATTATGGAGGAATCTTCTCTTACATGGGAGTTACACATTTACTCCCCTATTTTTACTCCTCTTATTTTTGGTCCATGCAAATCCAAGAGCATTTTATTCCACTCCATTTTCAAATCTTGAGCTTTTTATGCATGCACATTGTTTCTTAAAATTTTGCTTTCGTTATCTTACGACTCCCTTCTTGGTGAATTACAACTGTTTGATGCATGTGTATTCCTTCCAGACCCTCATCCTACACTCCTTCATGGTATCAAAGCTAAGGGACTAGAATCATGTTGTTCACCATTGTTGCTCCACTGTGTAGTTGCTTGTGTAAGCTCTCCTTTTTGCATGTTCTCTACTTGTATATTTCTAAGATTCTAGTGGTTTTTTTGTTTGGTTTCTTTTTGTACTCCTTGTTGGTTACGGTTGTGTGCAAATCCAAGCTCGTCCTGTGCTCTTGCATTGCTAGTTTGGTGTGTTTTTTCATACTTATTGGCTTGTTGGTGATTGTGTCTCTTTGACTTGGACGCTTCTTAGGTTGGTTGCTCCTTGCTACTCATTTGCCTCTGGACTTGGACCGCTCATGCTTCTCATTCATCACTTTTCTCAAGCTTTGGCTTAGCCTTCTGGTTTGGTGCTCCACTCTACGTGACTATTCTGATCTCATGTTCTGCTCCACCAACACCAACCTTGCTTCACTGGTTCGTTGCACATTCTGCACGTTCAACGTGATTCCTTACATTTTGCACGTTCCGGTTCACTACTTCATGGTGTGGTCTCTCTACCACATTCTACCAAACCTGCCTTTTCTCTAGCCATTACACATTCTTCCAAACCTACCTCTGCTCTAGCCGTTGCACATCTGTCAAACCTACCTCTTCTCTAACCATCCCTCACTCGCCTGGTATGATATGCCACTGAACATGGACTGGTCTGCTAGACTGGAACGTGGGAACAACAACCATTACAATCCTAGATTGAGATGTGGGAGCTCCAACCATTACTACTTGTGGAGGTTACACAGCCCTACACCACGTGGAACTTAGGTTGGGCACTTGACTTGGTTCGGTCATACACTCCCGGCCATTTAAAATCAATTCAACTTGGTTTTCTCTCTTAAAACGTGATTGGAGGTAATTTAAATCAAATCAGACCTCTTCTAAATGTTTTAAGGTGTTAAAAACATTTCATATTATTGGTTGTTTTTAAAAAAAAATAGGCATTTTACTTGTATTGGTGGCCCTTCCTTCGAGTGTCGAAGATGGAGGGTGAGGTCTGGGGTTGACAGGAGGCTAATCCCCCCTCGCAGTCAAAACAAACCCCTTCTAAAAATTTGATTCCATTTCCAATAGGCACAAACATGATACCTTTTAAATGTGTTTTGGGCACTATTTTAATATTTTGCAGGGCTAACTAGCTTTTTCTTATCAGTTGTGGGAATTTCTTAAAGCCATAACTTTTGACTTGTTGCTCTTTTTTGAGCATTTCTTTAGTCAAAATTGGATGTTTTTCTGCAATCTACATGATGGGAATATTAGTTTTGTAAAACACTGTATTATAAAGTGCCACTTTTGGGGGTGGGTATCATCTTTCCTTTCTCCTTTTTTGCACATCTCTCTTTTTTCATGGATAATCATGGTGTTCCCTTGCTCACCCCATTCAACTATCAAGAATGGTTGAATGATATGATCACTGCCTTAAAAGGAAAGCAAATTGTTCTGCATTGCCACCCTGGTCTGCAAGCTGAACCTGATGATGAAAGAGACAGAGAAAAGTGGCTTGATAAGTGTGATGAAGCCATTGGGTTCATGACCATGTGTGTATCTCCAGAGCTGCACGTTTTCACATTTCCTCTTCCACCACACCCAAAAAAGTTCAAGAGACTCTCCAAAAAAAGTTTGGGAAACAGGATGAAATGCGGGGACATGAACTTGAGAATAACCTAATAAGCCTTAGTCCCAATGATTTTGACACCCTTCAAGACTTCTTCTCCAAATTCATATCACTCAGATTGTAGTTAGAAGATTGTGGAATAAAGAAAAAGGAATCTCAACTCATTTTATCTCGTCCTTACCAAACTTGGTCCCGAATACTCCGTATTTGTCTCCACCTTCCATGCAACAAAAAGGGCACTTGGAAAAAGTTGGTCTATGCCCTCTCTTGATGAGTTTATTGCAGATTTGATCAGGGAACAAAGTAAATTGATTCAAATGGGCAGCTTGAAATCCACAAAATCCCATGCTCTCATTGTTGGAAAGGAAAAACCGAGAGCTTCTAAGGAGAAGAAACAGGATCATGAAAAGAAGGACAAACCCCAAAACAACTCTTCCACCTCCCAAAATTCCAAAGAACGAATCAAATGTGGATACTGCCATGGCATGCATGATGAAGAAAAGTGCTTGAAGAAAAAGATTGCTCTCCTCACTAATCTGCTTGAGAAGCACAATATTGGAGTCCCAGATTCTCTCAAAATACCTTCATCATCCCACGACAGTTCTAAGGAAAAAGAGAGTGAAAAAAAGAAAGTACAAGAGAAAGAAAAAGTAAAAGAATCCAACAAGGAGAAACCAAATGGAAGAGCTCTAGTGACAGTTGTGCCACCTACCCCTACATGGATCATTGATTCGGGTGCAACTCATCACATGGCATCATCAGACATTGAGTTTGATTCACTTGAGCCATGTGACATGTCCTCTATTCAGCTTGGTGACAACACCACTACATAGGTTTTTGGAAGAGGATCAGTTGAAGTAAGTGGTGGTACTTTCAATAATGTTTTAAGTATCCCTTCACTCTCAACAAATGTTCTTTCGGTCTATCAAATCACTCATCTTGGACAGGGCTTTGTGAGTTGAATTCACTCCGGACTCAGTTTATGTTAGGGAGCTCCACAGTGATGCTATTGTTGTAGTTGGTATAGATGACCATCACACTCGGCTGTACTCATTCTCTCACTGTGCTCCTTCAGGTTCTTCATCCGACTAGCTAGACTTGAGGATACTTCTGAGCCCATTTTCATATGTTGAGGACACTCAGGGCCTCTAGCAAAGTTGATTGTCATGATGATGGGTTGTCTTACCTCCACCATCCACGCATCACTGGACCAGTATACTTGAGGAGTTGTCTCTAGATATAGCCCACTTCTGGGTGCACTTCAGAAACTTCAGGGAGCAGGACACTATGATCTCAGGATTCCTCAGGCATTTGGCACACTCCTTCACAGGTTCAAGGCATTCCACCTTCCTTCATTGCCACTAATCTCGGATCTGCACTTCATAATAGATTCAGCTGGATATCCCACCTCAGATACGGAGCACCGTACACATGATTGGAATAAGACCTTGGCACTTCGGGGGTCAGATAGATCCTCTTCACTTAGCACTAAGGTGGCTATGTAGACTTGATCATCTGATTGCTAGGCTGGACAGACATCTACTTCCCTCCTGATTAGTAGTTCTAGGATGACTGTGTTTGCTATGTCATGTAAGTTGAGGTTCTTGTCCCACTATGTGTGCACCTCACTACTTGAAACCTAACGAGCTATGGGTAGATCATATAAGATGTAGATAGCCGGGACCCATTTCTTGAATGAATAGCTGACTTGCCTACCTCCATCCTAATATTCGATGAAGGGGGGGTGTTGGTGTAGGTGTAAACTTATCACTTTATCTTGATTATTTAGTGGTGCTTCCACCTCAACATGTGAGTGAAATCATTTAGGTGCACATGGATCTAGGGTGTCATTTTAGTTATGGCAGATTCTCTTACAGAATCTGTCATATGTGTAAGTGTGTCATAGGAGTTACATTCCCATTTGGGAAAGTAACTCCTCTTCTCCATTATGGAGGAATCTTCTCTTACATGGGAGTTACACATTTACTCCTCTATTTGTACCCCTCTTCTTTTTGGTCCATGCAAATCCAAGAGCATTTTATTCCACTCCATTTTTTAATCTTGAGCTTTCTATGCATGCACATTGTTTCTTAAAATTTTTCTTGCCTTATCTTGCAACTCCCTTCTTGGTGAAGTGCAACTGTTTGATGCACATGTATTCCTTCTAGACCCTCATCCTACAGTGGTACTTCAGTAACACCCTGGGGCATTGACCAGTATAGGATGGGCACACTAGTAATTAGGACTTGAACTCAGAATCTCTCTAGGTCAAGTTAGAAGCATGTTTAGGATAGATAGTAGCTTTCAATTCCTCAGGGAAATACCTTGGCACATTTGATTGACAAAGGTAAAACAAGTAAACAAAGATGCCCTAAAAAATGGGGAGTGTCTTCCTATAATAAATTAGTACTTTGTAACCTGGACTTGAGTTAAACCTTAGGCAAGTGGAACTGACAGTAATCAGTATAGATCAAGCTAGATAACAGAAGAGTGAGGTGAAGTACGTATTCTGAATGTGACAAGTATTTGTCATCTAGGAATAGTAACATGGGATAGTATGTTGAAAACCCTTAGCCAGAGTATCACATGCTCTATTGGTTGCGGTCCTATGTCACCTAATTTAAAGCAATGTGATATCAGATTTAATATTGGTAACAAATATTTATCTAGGTTCATCAGATAGATCTTTCAGTAAATCATAATAGGGTAGGAGAACTAAGTATCATGTAGTATACATAAATTATATCTATACTTTAAGTTAACATCAGAGATTCGGTCATCCTAAAAAATTCATGGAATGAGAGATCGGTAGCATACCGAGTCATTACAACTACATATGGTTATCTGTTATGAGATTGATTGGCATGGAATGTGTGTTCTAAATGATGTTTTATTTAGAATAGAGAAAATTATGTTTCAATTTTTTCCCTTGTTTATAAAGTATTAAAATGGGAATGTTACAAAATTCATTGTGTATTGCTATGCTTCAGAGCATACTATTTTATTTTTCCTCGTGTAAGAAAATGATGATAAAATTCAGTCTCCCAATGCATTCAAGAGTGCCCCCTTAAAGGAAATGAGATCAAATATTCACAATAAGAAAAACATGATTATGCAGTGGTTGGAGCATTAAAGAATTTTAGTTTTTCCTGTTGAACTCTCGTACTATTTTCATGGTCTCAAGCTCAGTTGTGAAGTCTATTTTGATGAAATAGGGTAATAATGCAAAGAGGGGAAATTGGGTGTCAAAAGTACAAGAATATGACCCTGACATTAGGCCTTCTAAATTGGTATGAGGAAATCGATTATGTTAACTTATTTCTCAGGAAGAATGGGAAGATTGTTCCAATTTTTACAATTGTTTGTTTAAATATCTTCCTCTCATGCTATTTTTAAGAACCACTAATACCTAGTACTATGACATAGCATATGTTTTGACCTATGGTGACTGCTCCGAGGACTAGATTATAAGAAAATGCATACTCTCCATCTCAAGGTAGAAAAAGATGTGATTTGGGAGAATATACTATATAAGAAAGGACTAGAAAACACTTTACTAAGGTGTATTGAGGAAGAAAAAATAAAAAAATATATATTCAAGGAATTCCATGATCAAGTGTGTAGAAGTCATTTCTTAGCAATGGTAACAACCCAAAAAAATTTAAGAGGTGGATATTATTGGCATACCCTCTTCCGAGATGCATACAAATGGGTGGGAAAATGTTATCTATGCCAAAAATTTGTAGAAAGACCAAGGATTTCTACTTTACCTGTCAGGCCCATGATCATTGAGGAACCTTTCCAATAGCGGGGTTTGGATTTCATCAGTGTATTGAACCCACACTCTAGCAATATCATATGTATGTCCTTATCGCTACTGATTATTTCAAAAAGTGGGTGGAAGTTAGTCCAACCAAGCATGCCTAATCTGAAATGGTGTGTAATTTCTTGAAGGGAATATCATTATCAGATTCAGGGTACCAAACAATATACTAGTTGATAACTCTACTTATCTTATAACAAATATATGGATTTTTCCTATAACCATGGTATCTCAGCATCTCACTCTACTGATTACTATCTACAAGGCAATGACTAAGTGGAGTCTAGTAATAAAAATATTATTACTATTCTTTGAAAAATGGTGGATGATAATCAAATAGATTTGCATAAGAACTATATGATGCATTGTGGGTTGATCAGATAACACCTAAGAGGGATATTGGAAATTCTCTATTCCAACTACTATATGGACTCAAAGCTCAGATCCATGTTTCTATAGAATTAACTTCCTTATAAGTAGTAAAATTAGTAGCAAATGGATAATACTCAGGTGCTCTTGACAAAAGGATTTTCTAGTTAGAGGAATTGGATGAAAATAGATAGGTAGCAGTAGATTTTTAGGAAGACACCAATCAAAGGTGAATAGGATCTTTGATTAAAAGACACAAGATAAAATATTTCACATTGAATACCTTATCCTCCTTTAGGAAAATATTAGAGATCCCAAAAATAAACCACACAAATTTTTAATCTCTTTGGCTTGGCCCCTTTAAGATCATACATTTCTGCAGAGAAAACACATACTATATTTATTACCTTGATGAGATGTCATTGGAGTTTCCTCGCATCGGAAAACATATGAAGCTCTATAAGTAGTAATTTTGGTTATCCCCAACCATACACAATAGTTTCCTTTCTAGTTGTATGTGTCTCCCTTATGTTGTGTGTTTCTCTTTTCCATTTGGTGTGTTTGTTTTGTTTTTCCCTTGTGTGTTTTTTTATATTAATTGGTGAAGGAATAACTCTATTACCCAATTTTTAAGGCATTGGTGTGCTTACCCATGAGATACCTGAAGTTATTCATTACCCTTTATGGTATAATGTCCCCAACCTAGAGCTAACTCTTATCATGCTAAATTACTAGTATGTAAAATTGACAACTTTAGCCATGACAACCAAGCCCCCCACTTGAAAATTACTCTCTCGGTCATTGTAAACCTTTCCTTTGGCTAGTTGGTCCTCAGTTTCACACTCAATTTGTCTTAGAGGAATGTACTAACAATATTTTCATGTTTTTTTCATGTGTAAGGGAATGAATTCAGGATGATTTCATGACAAGACTAAGCTTTGAGGTATGATGTAGCCTAGAATTTACCAGATAACACCCTAGACATACTGGCACATCACTCATCCTAGACTAAGCACTCACCTAAAGTGCATCAAGGTACCATGTCCCTCTTTAGGGTTGTTGTAGTAGGATGTTAGTGTGATGAAGGAAGAAACATATAGATCCATAACTAATCCATCATTCTAAAATGCATGCCATATTCAAATCTAGGAAAGAACAAGCTTAAAAAATAATCATGATAGAAATAAGAACATGCACTAACCAATTACACATAGGAAAAACACTTAGGTTCGGCCAATATCTTCCATCTCTTAATTATCACAATAACACAGAAGATTCTCACAATAATGGTAATCCATACTGATGCCCGCATGGATCTGATATAGTAATCCAGTCATATGCACATATCTCTTTATGCTTACCTCTATGCTCTGCATATAAATATATATCTATATATCAACTACTATGTGATTCACATCATATATATATAGGATGGGGAATTTCCCTTCACCTCTTATCTATTCCAAAAATAGGCCGCATGCTACTAATAGCCACGTGTCGTTTACATGCATAGTCACACATGCAAGTGTGCTATCTATAGACATCTTACAGTTAATTGAAGTGAAAATCCTATTCTTAGCTCGTCTCCAGGAAAAACACTTTGATCCGATCCTCTAAAGATAGATAATGCATGGTGTGCATGTCTCTACCTTGTTTATGTGCTCTACACACCATCTTCTAAAAATAGGTCTTCATGCTCAAAATCAACTAAGTCCCAAAAGATGAACTTTCCCTCCATGCACGAATTCTTTTTGTCCCTCCACGCCCTTGATCCTAACCTTCTCTCTCGTGTGGACTTTTTGTGTGATCTCTAACAAGTATTCTCTTATCAACAAGGTAGAATAGTGCACTTTGAAGCACTAAATTGGCTATTTTTGTTAGATTACAACATATGGACATCCTCCAGAAGATGACAAGGAAGAATTGAACCATCTAAAAAAAATTTAGGAGAGAATGATCTTTTCCAAGGTAGTTTTGGGAGAATCGTATTGATATCAAGAATCAAACAGGAAAAACAGGGTCATTTTGGTGCTGCAACGATCAAGACTACTCATGGAGACATATTTCAATGGTCAATGGTTTATAGACATTTTATAAGTCATGATAAAAATTCTCACTTTTTTGGTCATTTTTCCCCTTAATGAGCCTCATAGTCCAAGAGTAAGTCAAAATTTGGAATTTTTGGGACAATCTAGGTAAAATCAACTTTTGGAGGAATAGGTGGAATTGTTCCTTCATTCCACCTGTTCCTTACATCTCCATCTTGGCTGCATTGAGCATGGAAGTAGAAAAATTTAGATTTCTTGGGAACTATGGGAAATTTTCCTACATTCCTCATATTCTCCAAAACCCCACCATACATAACCCCTTGGCACAGTGACAATTCTTAGTTAAATCAAAATTTGACGGAACTGAGGGAACAATTCCATTATTCCTTCAATTCCCCATGAGCCCACAATCACCATTGAAATAAAAGGAAGGGGTAGACTAAGAAATGTCGACATTCGACAGAATTGAGGGAATATTTTTATCATTCCCTCAGTTCCCCACATACCCGCATTCACCGAACAACAAGGCAGATTTAGTTAAATCAATCATTGAGGGAACAAAGGGAATTGTTTCCTTATTATGGGATTTCTCTGAGATCCTACCCAAAAAAATATAAGGGAAAAGTGCAAGGTAAGTGGTTAAGTTAGGCTGCCATGGAATAGAGGTAATTATTCTTTCATTCCATCTATGCTCTAATTTACCATCCTGCCCACAAAGCAAAGAGATGGATAAGTTGGTGATTGAATACCTAAGAGGAACTATTAATTAGTTCCTCCAGTTTCCCTCTAACTCACCTATACTGAATATTTTGCAATTTTTCTTAGAATTCTCCCAATTCTTTCCAATCAAGGTTGATTTTCAAGCTTTCTAAACTTGGGTTTTGGAATGTAATAATGGAATATTGTATTTATGCCCAAATTGAATGTATTAAGTCAAGTTTAGGAGATGAAAGGTTAAAAATGATAAGAAAGTGAAAAGCCATGTGGGGAGAAGATGAAAATTCATACTATAAATCTAGAAATGGGAATGAATTCTCCATTCTAAAAGGGTTGGAAATTGTTTATTGTTGTAAGTTATTGGATTTCACTACTACTGCAAGTAATAAAAACTACATTTTCTCTATCTATTTGTCTATGTTCCTCTACCCTCTCTACTCTCCAACTTTACAAGCATTGCGATCTTGTACAACTAAAAAGGAACTTTGTTTCCTTGATTAATGGATATGTAGAACTTAATGTCTCTGATTTATTAGTCTTGATGTTTCTTTCATTATTGTGTTCTTCTAATTGAATGTGGACCTACTTTGGATAATGTATGTGAATTTTTTAAGTCTAGTCACAACATTAACCTTTTATCCTTATTTCTCCTACTCCTATTTACCTCTCTTCACAAAACATTCCTCCATTGTACACTGTATAAGTACTTTTCCATAGGTTGACCAGAGTAATTATTGTGTTATCCTCGGCCTAAAAGCCACCCCACAATTTTTATTTGGTTTACATTCAATAATGGGAACCTCCCCATACCTAAGGAGGGTTTTAGCCCCATTACCATTAGGGAAAACCAATAATTTTCATTGCAAAAAATTATTTCACCAACAGAATGATAAGATAAGGTGGCTAAAAAAGATCCATGATAGGATGAGAAGAATATGATAAGATGGCTAAGATGGAGAAGGATTATAAAGGATAAGATGGATGTAAGATAGGATGGGGTTAAGGGAGGTAGGATATGATTAAATTTGGTTTAAATTTATCCCACTAGAAAAAAGTATTCTTGGAAGGATTTTGGGATAATATGGGAGATGATAGGATGGATGTAGGATGAGAAGTTTATTTTCCCCCAAGTTGAGGGTAAGATGATATTTATAGTATGTTTAAGATGAAGAACAATTTAGGAGTTTAGGTAATAGATAAAATGGATGGTAACCTCGATGGATGCTTAAATATAGAAGGAGGAATGTTTCATCCATTCATTATAATAAGGGATAAAAGTAAGATTAGATGAAAGGAGGGGTCATCGACTACCCAAAGATGTTTAATCCAGAAAAAGCAAGATGTGGATAGTACAAATGTTGATGATAGATGTTTTTGAAATAAGAATGGTGATGAACATGAAATGATCCAAAAGGAACTTATTGTAACACATTAGGTGAACTAAAATAGGAATGTGACTTAGGTCTAAACAAAAATTGACAACATACTAGCCCTATGTCTCATTGAGATTTAGTGTATGTGATTTTTATGGTTGATTACCACTTGAATTGAAGACTTGGTGGGTAGTGTGTGAAGAAAACAAAGCCAATGTGGATGCAAGGTAAAGTGAAGTCATGCATTGCTTCACTATAAGCTAGGTGTTTGTATCCCTGATGGAGAGGTATGATTTTTTCGTGACAATGTAGACACCAAAATTGGGTTGCAGTCCCCTTGGTCCCCTATCGAATAACCAACTCAAACATATTCACCTAACCATGGCCCCTTCCACCCCACATTAATATTAATTTAATTTAATTAATTAAATTAATACCCATCCTAAAAATATTCATTACTTAATTATTTTAATTAAGCTAATTTCCACCTCACCCTTTCACCTCATCTAGCCACCTCACCCTAGACCTATTCTTGACATGTTTCCATAACTAACTAAGACTTGGTCCCACTTCCCTTAATGAGTTAAGACTTAGTTTAACCTTAAAAATCAATTCCTATTATCCCTCTAACCACCTTCCCACTCGTAAAAAGGTAACATCCATTCGGATCCACAGAGAAAGGAACAAACCTAATCCAAAATATGCAAGATATGCCATTTTTAGTAAACCTAGGCAATCCCACTTTAACCGACACTAGTCACCCCTAAACTAATGTCAGTCAACCTAAAACCATCATCAGTTACTATTTATTCACCTTAGCAACCTTTTTTTTGGGTTGGCACATTCTGAGATCAAGGAGACGAGAAGAGGTCTACATGCAAGTAGAACCAGAATCTTTTCATGCACATAGACATCCACAACCAGCACCAGGACAAATCCAGAGGTATTGCGCTCACGGAATCATTTTAAGCACTAATGTGGCACAAACCTGTATCACAGTAAGTATACCTTCTACCAGCATAGTCCATTTAAGTATAATAACCTTTGTTACTTCTATTATTAGTTTATAGTTTGCATGTCCATTTACCATCTCCTACTTGCTTGTAGATTCAGACATTCCTTTACCCACACCACCAAATCACCCATTATCACCTACTACCTACCTTTGAGTTTATGTAAGACTTTTACAAACCTCCCTATCCACTCTTCCATCTCTTTTTAGCTCCAGTTCAATCCCCACAATTAGATCTTATTAAGTTCATTTCACCCTGACCGTACCGATGTCGGTTATCCATGACCATCGTCAGTTCCTTCTAAACCATTGTCGGCTATACCCGACCGACACTGGTCTCTGTGTGTCATACCTTTTTCCAATAACAGAGCCAAATAACCTTCTACTAAGTGACAAAAACAGCCCATACCCTGACCTTGACCAGTCACAATACCCTAACACCTACCTACCTTTGAGATCTGACTATAGCCTAGCCTGTTATGTTAGATTTTCTTATTGTGCTTGAATGAAATACCTAAATCATATCAACTACAATAGGACTTTGCTTATCTCTCGCATTAATTTGTTTTAAACAGTGGATTGAAAACCATCTAGGGAGTATCACACTTCCCAAATCTAGCACACGATAGGTAGTCCATTGTCATATATTATTTAACTCTTCTTTTGTGGCCTTGTTTTCTATTTCAAGTAGTTCCTCCCAGCCAAAAGGAAGCTCTCACAGTCATCATTGGATTGAGAAGTCAGAATGTGTGTAACAACCATCAACCAACCAACATAAAAAGGTATTCCTCCTTGGCCCTTACCCTTATCTATTTCTTCCTAATTACGTAAAGAAAATGGTGAAACATTTTGGCATGCCTAGTGGGATCCGTCAGGGGTTCTATTACATTTGATTCATTCCTAGGTGAAAGTTGTTTGTTTGTTTCCCTTTAAAATGCTAACACATTAATCTTCTTTTCTGGTAATCCTATCTTCTTTCTAATTTCTCTAAAAGAAACATTTCTCTTGGTGCATTTAAAAGGATTCATTCTTCTTTCTTGCTTTTTGCATCTAGTGAAAGAGCATACCCTCTCCTATTCATCATTTGTTTCATCAAACATAATTTTTTTGATTTGGGCTTAAAAATTGGTTGCATTGAATTCTGATTTGCTGCATTTAGCTCACATTAAAATGAGGGAAACCTATATTCTAGAATTCATGCCTAGCTTATGGTTGACACAAAGAATCATAGAAAGCACATTCTCTCTCTCTCTCTTTGTCGTACCAAACTACACAAAATTGAAATATACACATCTTTCTTAAACAACATATTACCTGGGAACGCCTATTAATGATCACACAATCAGAGGATTGGTAGGTAATCCCCATCTCATTACTTGTGTCGAGTCATTACCTTAGAGGATAGCCCGCCCGTGCCATAACATAACCTGAAACCTTTCCTTTTAGATATTCTTCTTCTTAGGAAGCCTTCCTCACCAAAAACTCTACTCTAAATTCATGAGTCAGTCTTCTAAATAGCATAATCTCAACCATTAAAAATAACTTGTTAAGTACATGTTTTTAGCATTTGATTGATGTGCGTTTTAAGGTGTGAGGATACGTTTCTCCATTTTTCCATTCTTTTTCCTTGCACACTCCACAATCACAGTTGGAGTATTCTAACTTCTTCTAAGTGTGTCAAGACTTCATTACATCATCTCCAGACCTCTGGGTTGATTATTTATCTG
This sequence comes from Taxus chinensis, assembly GCA_019776745.2. Lineage (NCBI taxonomy): Eukaryota > Viridiplantae > Streptophyta > Pinopsida > Cupressales > Taxaceae > Taxus > Taxus chinensis. The sequence goes on along the minus strand of CM034154.1, from coordinate 479,367,906 downwards.
ACTCAAATTAACAACAATCCATTTTTCTACATTTTTCCAATTTTCACAATAACTGGCATCGGTTTATCCACCGGCATCAGTCCCCCGTGACCGGAATCAGTTTTCTGTTCTTTTTGGTGAAATTGCCCAAAGAACACTTATTTCATTTTTGTCACTGTCAAAATTCTTGTGAGTATCTGTAATCTTTATGCTTTGATAAATAGTCATCATACAACTTGTTCATCTGAGCATTACCAGTATTTTTCCTCATTTGGTAAAAATATTCCTGTCTCACAATAACTGACATCAGTTACCCCAGAACTAGTATCGGTCATCCTTAACTGTTGTTGGTTAGCCTATGCTGAATCTCAACATACGCATTGCCCAAATCCACCTATAAACACATATTTTCTTCATTCCCACTGATCTCTGTTTCATCTACAGGATACAACATCACCTGATATACATTCATTCACATGGTGTTGACTCACAATCAAGCTAACGCCCTTATATTCCACGCAAGTCATCAACCTCTCCCACCTAGTCATTCACCACCCTATGTCATGTCACCAATGGATCTAACCCTACCTATCACCATTGCCACATGAGATGATAAATTTATAGGACTCCTTGATCAGAATCTTGTGACCTTACAGTTCTACCTTTCCCACTCTTCTACCTGAGACTCCTCAGGTCAGTTGATATATGGCATGCTTGTATCCATTTCTCCTACCCTTATTCCCGCTTCTTCATTAGACCCTACTAATGTGACCTTACCTTCACCTGCTTTACCCCCAGTAATTTCATAGCTAGGCCCCATACCCACTATGATCGTGACATCTCTAATATCATTTACATCCCTAGTATCCGTTGTCCCCTCATCAATCACCTAGACCATGACCTCATACACGCCCATTGTCTCATAGATACCAATTGCAACACAACCACCTATGGTGTTGATGACCCCTACTCCATTCCAGAATCTTGTCCCCTCCATCCCACAATCTCTACCCCCAATCGTTATTAGAGTAACTGTGACCATCCCACCTACATAAACATACTATCAAAAAACCCCTATCTCGTTCGTCACCCATTCTAGATATATTCCCTCTATGTCGGTCCCCTATTCTCAACCTTCCTATTCAGCACCACCATACACTAGAATGCCCCCTACATCACATGTTCAGTACCAGCCCTCATACGCCATATGAAGAGCCCTTCCATCACAACCTACTAATGACCTCATCAAATTAATGATGGAAATTATGTAGACACTAGAAGCATCAGTTTCTAGCTCACGTAATTATATCACTTATGATGAAATCTGTAATGAGCCCATTCATCCATCCATCCCTATTCACCCATACCCTATACATTGGGAAATCCCAAAATTTAACCATTTCAATAGTAAAGAAGACCCATAGCAACATTTATGGTCTTTCAAACATGTCTGTTAGCTGATCACCCATGATGACGCTTTACTCCTATAGACCTTCCCAATGTCCATGACAGGACCTGCATTGGACTGGTACATTGGGCTACCAAGACACTCCATCTACTCATTTAATCAGGTAGCCTAAGCCTTCTTAGACCACTTCTCAATCAACATTGTTAATAAGGTCACCATGAGTGATCTTTATTCCACACGGCAATATGACAATGAGTCTATCGCTGACTTTTTCACTCGCAGGCACAACCTAATTAACCAGCTCACATTTCAATTGCCCCAAACTGAACTCATAGAGTTGTTTACTTGGGCTTGCGTTAGACACATTTCACCAACCTTTCAAGTGTAAACCTTTCACACTTTTAACGAGACATTCACTATGGCACAAAAATTTGAAATTTTTGCTATCGAAGAGAAGAAAATTCAGTTGTGTAACAAAAACATCACGTTTAAATCAAATGATTCTTCTCCATCTTCGAAACCCTAAAACAAATATCCAAAACCCAAAGGATCTTCCAATGCCATAGTCCTCAAGGCTTCCCCCCTCATTAATCAAACCTAGCCAAACATCCCTCTAATCTCTCTCCCGCCCAAGCTTTCCTATTTAGACGAGAACATTGAAAGTATACTTCAATAAGAGAACCTTATGCTTCTATTTTTGAAAATCTTATTAAGGTTGGTGCCATTATCCTTCCACCTATAAAACCACACATGTTGATTAGAGAATACTTATTAAAGATCACACAAGAATTCCATGTGGGAGAGAAGGCCAGGATTAAGGGTGTGGAGGGAAAAAAATAATCTATGCATGGAGGGAAAGTTCAGCTTTCGGGACTTAGCTAATTTTGTGCATGAAGACCTATTTTTAGAAGATGGAATACAGAGCACATAAACAAGGTAGAGATGTGTGCACCACACATTGTCTATCTTTAGAGTATCATATCAAAGTGTTTTACATAGAGATGAGCTAAGAATAGGATTGTCACTTTAGTTAACTTTAAGAGGTCTATAGATAACACATTTGCATGCGTGGCTATGCCTGTAAATGATACATGGATATTAGTAGCATGCAGCCTATTTTTGGAATAGATAAGTGGTGAAGGGAAATTCCCCACCCTATATACATGATGTGAATCACATAGTAGTTGATATATATAGGTATATGCAGAGCGTAAGAGGTAAGCATAAAGAGATATGTGCATATGACTGGATTATTGTATCAGATCCATGCGTGCATTGGTATAGATTGCCATTATTGTAAGGAGATTCTATGTTTATTAATAGATGAAAGATATTGGCTGAATCTAAGTGTCATTCCTATGTGTAATTGAGTAGTGCATGTTCTTGATTCAATCATGATTATTTTTTAAGCTTGTTCTTTCCTAGATCTGAATATGGCATGCATTGTAGAATGATGGATTAGTTATGGATCTATATGTTTCTTCCTTCATCATGCTAACATCCTACTACAAAAACCCTAAAGAGGGACCCGGTACCTTTGTGTGCTTTGGGTGAATTCTCATTTTAGGCTGAGTGATGTGCTAGTGCATCTAGGGTGTTATCTGGTAAATTCTAGGCTGTATCATTGGTTCCATTGTTGGGACCTCTTTTTTAGTTATTTTCAGGATGATTCATGATGGAGACATACTGGTTAACTCTAGCAAGTATTGAAGAGTGGATACATGATCTGGAGGAAGAATATACATGGTGGTTTAGCATTGGATCTAAGTTTAATGCACACACTTGCGTAGAATAGAATCTATATGACAGCTTATATGAGAGATTTTTCGTTATCTTTCTAGTAGAATTATACGAGTGGCTGATTGCTTATGCATCTAAGTAGAATTGGAGGTATCGCACACTTGTCTGGACACAAGAATAATTTCAAGCCCTTTATGATGTTGATCTAATCTAGACTCATGCTATGGATACATGGTTTTGTGGTGTTCTAAATAGTTATATTTTGGAATATTCAATTTTGACATACTCTTAACCGGAGGTAGCTGAATTCCTATTTTTGTGGTATCCAAGAGGAGCATATCTGCAAGGTATTCCACTGGCGATCAAGATCTTGATGGTAACTTTAAACCTGGAGAGTAAAATGATGGCTAACTAAACCTCACCACGCGTGAGGGCAAGAACAAGTTTGGTGAAAGATGGCAGACCTAGCGGCAGAAAGGAAGAGAGAGGAAAGGTGGCTTAAGTATAATGAGGTGTGTGAGAGGGAGATAGAGAAGCAACATTCCATTGCAGAAAGTATGGTGTTGAGGAGAGAGATGGCTCATGAAGGATTTGAAGCTCACATAGAAGACATGGAGCCAGAGCATCAGGAACTCCCCCATCTTTGAAAGCATGATAGAGATCCCCCCTTGGCTTCACACAGAAGTGTGTTGTAGAGACTACCTAGGCCGCAGATGCACATCTTAATCCACCTGGTGACCTAGCCCTTTTGCTTGATTTTCTAGTATCTAGTACGACAAGTAATCAGTAAGTGAATTTGGGAAACAAGAGAATTGGAGTAAGTCAAAAAAAAAGTACATTAATGGTAAGATAAATGGCTTCAATGTTATTTGGAGGCATATTTTCAGGCACATCATCTACACAGAATGTAAGCACGTCGAATGTTGGATTCACCTTTGGAAGTGGAACTACCACACAGACTGTAGGGGTTCATTATAGAACCATTGTCGGAGCATAGCGGAGTACATCTACAAGTCTTATTCTAGCTATAGGGAGGATCAGGAAGGAAGGTGGTTCTAGTTCGGTGGATCTAGTGGTTCTAGAGGCAGGGGAAACACAGGAGGTTCTAGATCAGGTGGGAAAGGTCCGCAACAACCCCAGAATATTTATATGGAGATGTCTCTTCATCTTCCAGAGTATACATGAATAGAGGACTGTTGAGCGTGTACACGTGTGAAATATTATGGCACGCAAAAGGGATCACGACTTCTAAGCACAAGGAAAGTCAATTTACTACTACATTATAGGGATGTGTACACAACTAGTATAGGAAGTTTGACCCTAATCAAACTTGCGTGAATTATGCAGTGCTGAAGGATGCATTCTTGAAAATTTTCTATATCCCATAATTTGAGCATAAGAGTATAAGTGCACTCAAGGATATTAAGCAAGGCACTACTGAGAGTGTACGTGAGTATGATGCCCATTTTAAAACACTCCTATCTAAGATTTCTTATGATATTCATGCAAGCCAACATGCACAATGGTTCGTTGGTGGATTGATTACACCATTCAGAAGAGCACTGTCACATAAGACATACACTGATCCACGCGAAGCACTGGAAGTATCTTTGCATGCTGAGGTAGTTGGGAGCATTGACACTGGCATTAGTCCATTCTTAGAGGCATATATTGTAGCTATGACAAAACAGTTAGAGAATCTATCAGCCAATTCAGCACATGAAACACGCTCATGAATTTGGTGTACAGATTGTGAAGTGGAAGGTCACACCAAGGATAGTTGTCCTCACAGATTAGTATGCTCATTACGATTGGACTATGAGATCTGTCATTTGAATCATGATGCTAGTCAGTGTTTTGTTATAGCACGTGATAAGGAAGAATGTATCTTGTTGTTGTAAAAAAATTTGGTCCATGACCCATGATACTGAAGATTATCAGTTGATTGGTCAGATCCAGGATGCTATAGACATTGGGGTACGACAGACAAGTGTAACAGATAATTCTAAGGGTAAGAATGAGCACCAAGATCGGGATCATAATCAAATGCGCTATGACAGGAATGAGGGGCATTTTGAAGGAGGTCATGGAAGAGGACGTGGATATCGTGGTGGATATGGAGGACGATGTTGTGGTGGTGGGAGAAGTGCTTTCCCTCGTGGAACATGTTATACATGTGGATCTCTTGACCACTATAGGCATGAATGTCCTCAAAATATTGCATGTTCTTTCTATGGAAAGAACCATAGCTATGAAGAGTGCCCAAACTTATATGAGCATCTGAGTAAGCAACATAAGCAAGAAAACAAAGGTGTCAGGATGGTTAGAATCCAGCGCATGGTAGAAGATCAGTGGATGCCCAAGATAGCACCAGGACTTGAGGCATTAACAGTGAAGATTACTACATGAGCTGAAGTGGCACGCACAAGAGAGGCATTGCACCAGAAGCCTACGATCACCAAGGAGGAGGTTTTGCATGCAAGGTACCCAGATCCTGCTCATCAGAAGGAAGTTTATCAGGATACCATGGAAGTGCTAAGGAATATTCAGGGTGAGATACAATACTTAAAGGAGCAGAAGAAAGCATCAGAGACAGTCCAAAATGATATCAATGATCTGAGAGAAGTGTACAAAATGTTGCACCAGGAGAACATCATTCCACTATTAGGAAGTTGGTTAAAAGGGAACACTCCGCATGCAAGTATTGAGACCAAATGGCAGATCCTGCATGCAAATATTCCCCCTGATAGCATTGACTATGACAAGGAAATTACTCTGAATGTTGTTGTGGATGGATGGCTGTTGAGAAACATATTGATTGATATAGGTGCGGAAGTAAATGTGCTTACATTAGATGCATGGGTAAAAATGGGGAGGCCTCCATTATAGCCATCATCTAATGTGTTGTTTATGGCAAACCGAACTAAGGCCACTCCCATAGGATTTTTGAAGGATGCATCTATAACCATACAAGGGGCCAAGTTCACTGGGAATTTTGAGGTATTAGCACTTGCAGAAGCAGACAATTTTCTAGCCTTGCTTGGACGCCCTTGGTGTTATGTGAATAATGTTGACTTGAGATTCAATAAGGGGTATATCAATTTTGAGAACAAGGAGGAAAGGGTTGTAATACCTTTGACAGATGGGAAGTCTACACCATATGTTGAGCCTCTAAGTGAGGAGGACTTAAACAGAATCTATGTACGCACTATTCAGAACCCCAAGGCCAATGAGCCATTAAAGGAAGGTATCCTATAGTGGGAAGATTCTCATTCTATTAGTGATACTACAAGTATTGCTTGTGATAATTGGGCTCATGGTACATATGAACTAGTAGGGCGTGAGGTAAAAAGCGCGGTTGCGCGTAAGAATGGACTTCGTTCTGTTTGACGGATAGGTAGCGCAGTACCTTGGTATACAGGGGAAGAAGATCTTCCTGTATTTTTGAAATCCATAGAAGCACAATGGACATATCAAATTAAGAGAAGAGATATGCTAGTGTATACCTTGCGCGGGATAACAACGAGCTGGTGGGTATTCCACAGAGATAATCTTGAGGAGGAGATTGGAATCACCCTATCTACTAGGTTTTTAAGTAGAAATGCACCCACGTAGATCTGAACTTATAATGGTGATCAACCTATTCATCATCACATTCAGCAGTGTGAGAGACTCTGGACAGTGGGACAGGAAGCATTACCACCTTCACTTTGGGTGCATAGATTTTACTCTACTCTACAAGGATGTGCACACGCTCCTGGTATGTATATGTATAACTACATCAAGAGACTAGGAATTGGTGGAATTTTACTGCAGGAATGCTCTAGACCTTTGACTACTTCTCGACTAAACCTCCAGTCAAAGAAGCATTAAAATTTGTCAAGCGCTTAACTATGGGAGATAGTGCAAAGGAAAAAGAGCATATTCAGGAATTATTTGGTGAGATAGAGTGCGGAGCGCATTTTGAAAAGGAAGAAGAAATGGACTCCATACTACTTGAATGCGCTTGCCTTGAGAAAGAGAAAAGAAATATGGTTTACATCGTGGATGATGAGGAAGTTGAGAACCTAGATATTGAACATTCACAAGGGGTGTGTGAGGTCTTGGATAGTGCAGACAAGGATACGCGCACCTATCATGAACCCATGAAGAAAAAGAAGGTGAATATAGGTTCAGAGGCTGAGCTAAAGGAGGTCATAATTGGAGACTATTGGTCAGAATCGGAAGTGGAAAAGATCATTGAGTTACTTAGGGATTATCAGGACTTATTCCCTTGACGTTATCATGAACTTAATGGTGTGCATGAATCACTTGGGGAAATGAAGATAAATCTTAAGGATGGTGCATGCCCAGATAGAAAGAGGCCTTATATAAGGAACCCCAATTTGTGCGAAAAGGTCAAAGAAGAGATTGATAACATGTTGAAATTTGGAATTATCAAGCCCCTTGATGAGTTAGAATGGGTTAGTCCAATGGTGATCAGTATCAAGAAGGATGGATGAATTAGAATATTTGTGGACTACAGGTAGTTGAATGTTGCATGTGTAATAGATCCCTTCCCGATGCAATTTAATAAGGAAATACTAGAAGGAGTTGCAGGGCGTGAAATATATTCCTTCACATATGGGTTTTATAGGTATCATCAGGTTAGGATTGCTGAGGAGGATCAAGAAAAGACAACTTTTACTACTGAATGGGGATTTTTTTCCTATATTGTGATGCCTTTTGGACTAAGAAACGCACCCGTTGTATTCTCACGGATAGTTGTTTAGGCATTCAAAGATTTTATTCACAACTTCTTTCAGGTTTATCTAGATGATTGGACAGTATATGGGCTTATGAAAGATCATTGTGACAATCCGCACTTAATGTTTGAACGGTGCAGACAATTAAGTATATCTTTGAACATCAAGAAGTGCATATTTGCTACACCTTTTGGAATATTGCTAGGACATATAATCTACAAGGAAGGTTTGTTGGTTGATCCAGCTAAGGTTGCAGTCATTCTAGGCCTGGAAGCGCCTACCAGTCATAGTGAGGTGCACGGATTTTTGGGTCACACAGGATACTATCGGAAATTCATCAAAGGGTATGCCAAAGTTGCTACACCCTTGGAATAATTACTAAAAGGGAAAGGTATATTTTATTAGGGAGAACCGCAGCAGCACGCGTTTGAGATATTAAAGGAGAAACTTACTACCATGCCCATTCTATGTTTTCCCTCATGGGATAAACCATTTCATGTGCATGTGGACACCTCTGGCATGGCCATTGGCGATGTGTTAGCTTAACCTGGTGAAGGTATTGTAGATCATCCAATTTTTTTGCTAGTAAGAAGTTAACTCTTGCTGAACAAAATTATACAACTACAGAGTGCGAAGCTTTGTCAATGATCTATGCACTGCACAAGTTTTGACAGTACTTGTTAGCAACACCATTTGTGTTTTATACATATCACATGGCATTGAAGTATTTGGTGAACAAACTGTTCTTGCAAGGGCGCATATGCAGATGGGTACTCCTATTTCAAGAGTTTGACTTCACAGTTATGGTGAAGCCACAGAAAAGTAACTCTGGACCAGACTACTTGTCTAGAATTCACTCAGGAGAAGAAGCATTAAAATTTGAAGAAACCATGTCAGATGCACAATTATATAGGTTACAATGAGTTCCAACAGAATTAGAATACATTGTTGTCATTCGACGGAATGGTGTGGCACCAAAAGGAATGAAGGCATTAGAAAAGAAACAAATTTCTGTACGTGCGGCACCATTTATGTTAATCAATGGTGACCTCTACAAGTTAGGCAGAGATGAAGTATTACGTTGTTGTGTATTAGAGAATGAGCGCAAGAATATAATGGAGGAGGCACATGGTGGTATTGCAGGAGGCCACTATGCAGGTGATGCAACTACCCAAAAGATCCTACTTGTTGGATTATGGTGGAAGACATTATATAAAGATTGTAAAGTGTATTGCAAAGCGTGTGACCATTGTTCAACATCTAGGTAAACTAGGGCAAATAGATGAGATGCCTTTGAGACCAATTACTAGTGCTGAACCATTTGAGAAATGGGCCATAGAATTTGTAGGATCTATTTCTCTAGCTGCATGCAGGACTAGATCACGCTATATCATTACTTGCACAGATTATCTCACACGGTGGGCAGAAGCAGCACCTACGAAGGACTGTACATCTAGCTAGGTTTCTATGGGAGAATATTCTTACAAGATATGGATGTCCTTTAATCTTGACAAATGATAGGGGTATACACTTTTTGAATGAAACAATCAGGATCCTATCAGATGATTTTATGGATGCACACCATAAAACTACACCCTATCATCCTCAGGAAAATAGAACTGTTGAGGCTTTCAACAAGATTTTAAGTTAGACTTTAACAAAAATTTGTGATGTTGGAAAAAAAAGGATTGGGATGATAAAGTGTCAGTTGTTCTTTGGGCATATAGAACAACTTATAAGAGATTGAACAAAGCCACACCATTTCAGTTGGTGTTTGGCACAAAATCCGTTCTCCCTATAGAATTTATGTTACCTTCTTTGCACATTACGTGCACTAGAGGTCTAGCTGATGAGAAGGATTTAGAAGAGTGTATTGAGAAGATGATTCAATTTGATGAGCGATGAGCCATAGCACGATGGAGTCAGCAGCAGGAAAAGGTCAGGCAGAAAGCATGGCATGATAGAAACATAAGGGATAAGAAGTTTGAGATTGGACAAATGGTACTTCTTTATGACTCTAAGTTCTTGCACCATCCAAGAAAGCTCAAAGTACATTGGTTGGGGCCGTATGTCATCACTTACATACTTGAATCAGGTGCTTGTCGGTTAGAAGCACTTGATGGAACATGGCTACCCGGTTACTTTAACGAGAGTAGGTTGAAGCCCTACTATAAATAAGTCTTCTTGGTGTTTGTAATAAGGCAGTATTTCCATTTAGATTAGGTTTTCAATTCTGTATTTCCTTAATGTATTTCCTTCATTGTCGTTATGCTTTGTCAAATTAGTTGTTGTTCTTGTGTAATAAGCGTGCTTGCATCCATGAAGCTAATTACTATGTGAAGAATGTTTATGTGCAGAGGACTGCACATCCTTTTAGTGTGGGGTGGTTGTTGATATCTAGGTACAAAATTGTGGGAATTGAAAGATGAAAATAATAAGCTGCTACGGGTGTTTGTCAAAGTAAAGACATTGCTTCTTAAAAGTGACCAAGGATGGAAATGAATGAAGGAACAATATAACGTGAGGTAAGCAGAGGCCATGATAGCTACCAGGATAAGGTATAGTGATGAGGTACTTAGGTGCAAGGACACGCGCTGAAGAGAAGTCTATGACCAGAGGGTAAGAAGTTGCATTAGAAGGTTATAGCTGGGGCGCGAAGATGTACCATTCAGAATGAATGAATTTGGTCAATGAATGAGAGGATATTTGGTAGGTGAAGGAGCAATAAATGCATCAAAATTTGAAAAAATATATAAGGATGGGATGCGAATTCATTTTTACCATTGCAACTAAGAGTATTTGAGGAAAGATCTATGTGCGAAGAGCTAAGTGATCAGGTTAAGGTGTGAAGGGTGTGAAACCAAGCCGTGATAAACATATCTGTGAGAAAGGAAGCTTGCGTCCCTGGTGGTGAAGGGTTTGAGCGAAGTAAGGCAACAGAGAGGAGTTAGGGCATGAAGTTTACACCTAGGGCACTATTGAATCAAGCTAGGGTTTGATTCACAAATTATAGAGTTAAAGAGGAGGTGATTGCAAGGTAAAAATGGCATCCAAGAAGGCAGTTGCAGCAAGAGCAAAAGGAAAGAAGAAGGTGGTTGTCGAGGAGGAAGAGATGGCACCTGAAAGAAATTTTTCAGAAAGGTAATATCCATAAGGAGTCATCATCGGCCAAGAATGGGATTCACACATCAAAAAGAAAAAAGTAAGAAAATACAATCACAGGACCTCAGAGAACAAGAAGGATCTCGATTCCTTGCTCACTAGAGACAAACAAACATACGGAAGATGACATGCCAGTTTATGATGACGCATTTGAGAAGCTTTTGAAGAGAATTGGGGTCTACCAATTATATGAGCTTCCATATTTTAGGAAGTATGAGCCCTTGTACCAGTGGCTCATGAGTAGAGTGCATGAGGACTTCTTCTAATTTACAGGATTCAGAGTTAGAATCTCATCCACGCTTATCTCAACAGTGACAGGTTTGAAGGCCACATGAGAGGATATAAAGAATTATCTCACAGATAAACCTACGATCTTAAAGACCAGACAGGAGTTGGGGTACCTGAAGGGTCCACGCAGTATGGATATAGACAATTTAAAGAACTATCCAGTTGTGCAAGCAGTAACACACCTTGTTACAAAGTTGAACGATTAGGAGTGGTGGTCATAGGTAAATACTATGTGGTTACACGTTGCATGCAAGATGTCAGAAGGAGTAGTCTATAATATTGTAGGCTACATTGTAGAGAAAATAGTCGAGGAAGCACGCACATGAGGGAAGATCAGCTTTGGGGATGTTCTATTATCATTGGTATTCATGGAAATTGGAGTACCAGACAGGCCAAAGGAAAAGGTATGGGAATACCCCATGGAGAATAAGTCGCCAGCTAAAAGGTTTAGCAAGTACCTATGTAAAGGGTCCATGACAGATGACGTCAAACAAAGGGTGAAAGAAATGGTATGACAGTCTCTGCGCGGCATTTGGAGAAGAGTGGCACATCCTAAAGGACCTACCCTCAGTAGTGGGGAAACAAGTCTAATTTGTTGTATATCATCATTTATGCATCGAAAACTTCCCAATGAGAGATGGAGTCTGGAGCCCTTGGTGTAAATTGCCTTACGCATTCACTGCAAGGTATTTCCAAGCATTTGTTCACATATTCACAGACACACGTTGACTGGTATTCAATGCAGATAAGGTAGACTGCAACTACCACACATTGAGGAAGAAGTATGTGTATCCAAGAAGAAGTGCCTATGTCGAGAAGCTCATTTCGAAGGTGTTGAATATTAAGCCAATAAGTCTGGATGTAGCAGATATAGGGGCAGCATTAGTGTATCTTTAGCTGAAGCCCAAGATGGAGAACAATAAGTATGTGGAGAATGAATTCATGCTCCCAAGGCCACTAAAGGGTAAGCACACAATGGAAAACATACTGACGCAAAGGCCCATAGAAATTGTTGAAGTAGAGGATGAAGAAGAGGAGCGTGAAGATAGTGGAGGCTTGGAGTGCAGAAGAAAGCAGCCATATGACAGAGAAGAGTCACAGCACACGAGCACTCCACCTCAGGGACAGGATGGAGACTAAGATACAGAGGTTGAGCAGGGGGAGCACATATTTAAGAAAGTATTCAGACGCACAAGGACTCAAGGTGGAACCCCACAAATGGTAAGGAAATCACCTCATCTCTCTCCACACAAGGAGACCGATGAGCCAAAGAGGAGAAGAAAGTTGAATTTGGATGAAGAAGTGGAGGAATCAGGGGAGAGCGAGCGTGCATATCCTACCCCACTCGAGCGAGAAGACGAGCCACAGAATGAGGAAGAGAAAAAAGATGAAGAGATGAAGGACAGGAGAAGAAAGAGAGAAGGAAACCTCCGGATCCATGCATGTGACTACTCAAGGTGTAATGGGATAGACTCCTAACCTTGAAGCTACAATTCCCAAGGGTCCTAGATCAAAGAAGATGAGTGGGGAACATAGTGCACCACTCATGGCTATGCAGAGGACACCTGAAAAATCATCCACACCTTTCCAAAGCACGATAGAACAAAAGGATTTATTTAGCTGGGAATTAATGGATGGGGATATGGTGAATTGTGCACGTGAAAGTAACTTTCATGGTTAATGCACACCCACATGGATGAGCCTGATTTTGATGTATGCGAGGAGTCATGCGTGTCAATATGACTAAAGAAGACACCTCAAGCCAGGAACATAATAGTTAAACCTACTGTTATGTCAGATGAACAGGTTAGTAATGCGCTGGTAAAGGTTTCTACTGAGGTTGCAAGAAGAAACTTGGACAAGGCTGCAACAATCACAACATTGCGCAAGGAGTTGAAGATGAAGAATGCAGTGATAGCACCTTGACCCAAGAGAAGGACTTGGAGTAGAAAAAGAATAGTGTGTTAATTGGCATGGTAGAGGCCATTGGAGATCATGTGATGAAAGCGTGCCCGCATATGAAATCTAAGGTACCAGAACAATTCCCCTTAGCAATGCATTATGTTATATATTTGGTGGACTTGGTATTGGAAGAGGACATAATCAAAATGCAAAAACCAAAGAATCCTAAAGAAGAGGCGGAAAGGGCTAAGGCTGCAGTAGTCAGAAAAGATTGCATCATATGAAGGCCTACTACAAGCGCTCCAAGAAGAATTGAAAGAGGTGGATCATGCCTTAAATATATGCACAACTCCAGAAGCATTGATCAAGGTAAAGACTTTGGAAGAAGAGAATGTAGTCCAAAAGGATATGAAGGATGATACCTTAGCCACGCGTAGAATAGTTAACACTCGTAAAGAAAAAGCATGATGCCCTAGCAGCCACACAAGAGCCACACAAGGAAATATTAGATGAGCTTGGGAAACTCATCACACAAAAGATGGATGCACTAGAAGGAAAACATACTGCAATGTCTAGCATTATGTTGGTATTGCAGAATCAAAAAGGTGAAGTTACCTAAGATGAACTGGAGTCTATTATTGTGGACATACTAGAGCAGGCAGAAAAATCATTCACCGAGTGGTAGGCCTTGGAGGCCGAAATAAAGGAGGAGTATCCAGAGTTGATCCTTCAAACTGATACAGAGGAGGATACCTCATAAAACATTCTTTATTCATCTACATTCTTTCTTATTCTTTCCATTCAACATTCTTTACTTTAGTTTTGGAGATAACCATTGTCGGGATGACAATGAGATTAGTGTGGGGTAATGTTGATCAGAGAATACTTGTTAGAGATCACACAAGAAGTCTACGTGGGAGAGAAGGCCAGGATCAAGGGCGCGGAGGGACAGGAAGAATCCACGCATGGAGGGAAAGTTCAGCTTTCAAGACTTAGCCAATTTTGAGCATGAAGACCTATTTTTAGAAGATGGCATGCAGAGCACATAAACGAGGCAGAGACGTGCACGCCACACATTGTCTATCTTTAGAGGATCAGATCGAAGCATTTTGCATGGAGACAAGCTAAGAATAGGATTGTCACTTCAATTAACTATAAGAGGTCTATAGATAGCACACTTGCATGTGTGGTTATGCCTGTAAATGGCGTGTGGCTATTAGTAGCATGTGGCCTATTTTTGGAATAGATAAGTAGTGAAGGGCAAGTCCCCACCCTATATATATGATGTGAATCACATGGTAGTTGATATATAGGTATATGTAGAGCGTAAGAGGTAAGCATAAAGATATATGTGCATATGACTACATTACTATATTAGATCCATGCACGCATCGGTATAGATTGCCATTATTGTAAGGAGATTCTGTGTTTATTAATAAAAGGAAGATATTGGCTGAATCTAAGTGTCATTCCTGTGTCTAATTGAGTAGTGCATGTTCTTGATTCAATCATGATTATTGTTTAATCTTGTTCTTTCCTAGATCTGAATATGGCATGCATTGTAGAATGATGGATTAGTTATGGATCTATATGTTTCTTCCTTCATCAGGCTAACATACTGCTACAGCAACCCTAAAGAGGGACCCGGTACCTTTGTGCACTTAGGGTGTTATCTGGTAAATTCTAGGTTGCATCAACACACAGGTTTTGACCCTGAGTGCCCCATGCCCGCGTGGAATAAGGAACATGAATTTTGCAGCTATGATCGTGTCAAAGGTCATAGTGAAAATAACTACATCACCTTTAATAATATCATCCAAGAAATGTTAGACAACAGAGATCTAGTCTTGGATAGCCCGAATGCACCCACTAACCAAAACCTACATATCTTCAAGAAGCCATTCCCTAATCATGCCCCATCTTCCAATCAAGTTGGTGACACTTCAACTAATGATAGTAATGTTCACGAGGTCCACACTATTTTTGATGACATACTAGTTGCTTCCAAATTGTCTCATGTTCCTTCCATAGATAAAATCTTAGCCTAAGCTCCCCTACCTGCGCAAGAACCTCTTTCATCTACTCCTCCACCTATAGAGGAACCTTTTTCATTTTCTACTTCACCCATGGAAGAGCCTATAATTAGTACGCCGCCTTTGACCCCTCACATTTCTGAGCAATTGTCAGTGGCACCTCTCCTACTCATAGGAGATACATGTGCACAACCTACACCATCAAAAGGAGATTCCACCTTGTCTGGCCTATCCTCTCCTCTACCCATGGAAGATCCTATAAAAATACCATTACCTTTAGATGACCATTCACCATTGAACCTTCAAGATCCCTCTTATCTACTTTCGGCTCTCTCACCCATAGAGTCTGACGCTAGCCATTTCCCTATATCTCAAATACACTTTAAAGGGATTGCTACTCAATCCACGTTGGCCCCTCTTACAACAATACCATTTTCATGCTTGGCTGATCACTTGGACTATGTTGATAGAGCCTTACTTTGGGGATGCCTCCTACTTCCTGTTTCAACCAAAATGCAGTTGTTACTCACCGAAACCTCCACTATCTATCCAAAAGTGTTTTAAGTGACCAAACCAAACACAACCATGACCATTACAACACCTTCCATGTCACCACCCATGGCCCAACTAACACCTCTACCCACAACCCAACATACATCTACACCCAAACACCTACCCATGCCATATCATCTCCCTTACTTAAAACCATCGCCACTTTAGGGGTCATGCCGACATCAAAACTTACTCACCCACCTATCAAATTAAATTTATCGACATCTTCCCAAGCCAACACTAAACTTATTTCAGCCCCTAAATAGAAGACCCAACCTCCTAGGCCTCATACACCAACCTCGCCTACCACACCATTATCACCTTCACCCCTTCTATCCATCCTAGGACCTCACCCCTTGACCCTAGCCAAGCAACCTCCTTCCAGTGGTAAACCAAGTGCGCAACAGCCCACCTCCTCATCACAAACCTCTACTATACCCAGGTTACCCACACAACCTTCACCATCACCTGTAACTTTCTTACCACCCATAATACCACTACTGTCCATAACTTCTTCACTACCCATGGCACTTTCTTCTCTTACACTCACACCTTCCACCCAACCTCTACCGACCACATCCACAGCAACTTGGTTACCCCCATGGATAACCCATCCTCTTCCACCATCTGATTTTCCCTCTACATCACATACGCCCATGTAACCTTTTGCCAAAAAGGTGCAACCTAAAGCTAAGAATCTACTACCCTCCAATAAGGTAGTTAAACCAACCAAACAATCCATCACCAACTCTTCTACCATGCTCGTATCTAAGGAGATGTTATCAAGACCAAAGACCGCCCCACACACAAAACTAGTGGACCAACCCACGCCCCCTCCTATAAATCCTCTTCCTCCACAATCAATCGTACCTGGACCCAAACCCACATTCACCTCCCATTGTGATCCAATAGTAGGGTCCTAAACTAAAATCTCAACCAATCTCCTTGAAACTTCTATCATCACATTACCATCTCTTAGACCTTACAACCCGCTCAAACCCAAACCAAAAGGGTTTGACAAAACTAAAATTTTCACCTACCATCATGTACCAGGACATGATGTAGAGAACTATAAGACTTTAAAAATCACTCTTGTCCAATTGTATCCTCCTGAAGCAAATTTTGATGAGGACGATCTTCTAGATGAGGACCCCATTTCACCTTGACCAATTTCCACATATCTTCTTCCATTACCTACTCAAAGACCAAAATATCCACCCCCACAACTCTTTGATCCACCCTCGAGGTTCAAGATCAACGTGATTCGTATAAGAGAGTTGTAAAAACCACCACCCAAATGCCAATGCATCCTACTCATTTCACAAGAATCATATCCCCCACTAGGGTTTTGCCCCTCATGCTACTATACCATCCATGACACACCCTCTTCATCCACCTCCCCCCAAATTAACATGGTTCAAGTTACCACCCGTGATCAGAAAGAAAAGGGAAAAGAAAAGGCAACTGGCCCATCAACCAACCATGTACCCAACGTACCATCCACACCCATAGCCAAAGTAATCATTCAAGGTCTTGCATATCCTATTTCCGATGGGGTCACACATCACACAATACTAAAACAATTACATCAATCCTCTCTCAAAATGTTTTTATATGACCTCGTCCAAACCTTCAAGTCACATCATCAAGCCCTCATGGAGGTCCTTCAATCTATTAAGGTTTTACCAAATGACCCCACACTCGTAGCCTCCATCATTACCCCTCACCACGTTACCTCTCTCAATAGGTCATCACCTTCTTCTACGCCTCCACCTACTTACCAAGTATCCGCCCTCTGTAACATTCCCATTTTAAGACTTTAGAAACAAGGTATTTTTTTTAAAAATATATATAATGTTCACTGTTCTAAAAAAATCATTATTTAGAACAAACATTCCATGTCAATCAAATTCAAATAGATAACCATATGCAACTGTAATGACTCATTGATCCACCGATTTATTCATTCCATAACTTGGTAAGCTACCGATCTATTTATGTTATCTTATGTATTGAATACATATTGTATATTTTATATACTTGGTCTACCTACCCTACACCAGGTACTGAGTGATCTGTTTAAATAACATATCTAAATATCTGTTACCAATATTCATCTGATATCACGTTGTTTTAAACTTGGTGACATAGGACAATACAACTAGCAGCTTGCGATACTTTGGCCAAATATTTACAACATACAATGTATTTCACTATTCCTAGATGACATACTCGTCATTTTGGAATACGTCCTTCACCTCACTCCTCTATTATCATGATTGGTCTTTACTGATTACCGTCAGTCCACTTGTCCTAGGTTTAACCCTAGCCCTAGATAGAAACATAACTTATTATAGGAAGATGATCACAATGGCTTAGGGTAAATGGGCATACTCGGTTGACCTAAGTCAACCAGATGTGCCAACATACCCTGAGCCATTGGAAGCTAATTCCTATCCTAAATATGCTCCTATCCTGACCTAGAGAAAAATTAAGTTCAAGTCTGATTTCCTATTGTGTGTAGATCTGGATGATCAATGCGGAAGGGTGATGTCACATGTCAACTACAACATTGTATTCTCGAGAATACCCAAGTCTTCTCGAAATTACAGCCCTGCAGTTGGCGTGTGCCAAGATCCTACAGAAACTACCTCAATGTACATACCCCAAGGAGATTGTTAATATGTTGTTAGTTTGGATTATTTCTTGATTACAGCAACTCTGCTAAACCCTAATCCAACACTCAATAAGTTCTTTCCTAATTTTTTTTCATTTAGTCCATGAATAACTTCGTTAAAATTATGGTTGCTTATAATGTTTTATTTCTCAGTTAAACCGGCAATTAACCAAAACAAGACAGCGTTATCATAAGTTTCATTTAAATGTTCATTAAATTTTAGAAAGGTTTAACGTCTGAATATATCCAATTAAAGTAGACTTCATACAAAATGAAGTCTAATAAATTGTAATCATATCTCCAAACCTTTTAGGTTTATATTCAATTGAGAGAGAGAAAGAATCTTTCTCTACATGTTTAAGTATTAGGATATATCATTCCCAATGTCCATATTTCTTAATGCATGTTCATTATGCATCATCTTATTATGTTAAATTGTTTTAGATAAACACATCATATTATGCAACTCAACAAGTTGCTTCATTATAGGGGAAATTGAACTAATTCACATTATCCATTTTATCAAAGATAACAAGATAAGCATAACATAATATAAATAATATCAACATGATGGAACTTTCATCTTCTTTATAAAAGTACGAGATAATTTTCACAACTCATGCAAATAAAACACAACTCACAATTCATCATTACAACTTATAAAATTTACAAGACTATGCTCTTTAGGCATACTACATATCAACAACCTTTATACAATTCAACAAAAGAATAAATCAGAATTCTTTACTAAGAATTACACATATATCAGCCAATGCATCATAAAAGTTTTTTCCTTCTTTTACCACTTAAGTCGTCCATCTGTAAAAATAGCTAGCACGGGTCAGTTCAATGAACTGAGCATGATAAACACTAATCGTTAAAACAAAGTGCATTCCACTAATTGTTTCATTAAAGCAACACTGCTTTAATGAGATAATTAAGTCATCATAAAATCAGCATAAGTGATAATGAACATAAAGGAAACACTTAGTAATTCAAGATCAAATTTTAAAGAGAAAATAATGATATAATAAACAATATCTGCCTAATATATGAAAGTTCTATTAATCCATCAATGGCTTGTAATCAAACAATTCAATCCTACCATCCCATTATTTCTTAATTGTATCCTAATCGAATACCACATTTATCTTTTCTAAGAGACAAAATAAATGTAAACAACATGGTTCCTTCAAGTATGATCCCTCTATATCCTAAGCAAGAACCAATATATACCATGCCCGAACCTATAACATCATAAAAACAGACCAGATAATAACAAGAGTTACTTGTTCCTTTCTGGGAAAACAATATTACACATTCAATCATTAGAATATACATCAAACAGAATTCCATAACCAAACAAGAAGGTAAGGAAAACCAGAACAGTCTAACTACAACTCCAATTCCAACTTTCCATGAAGAAATTATCAAACAATAACATAAATCAATGCTCACAGATAAAGTAGCCCCGAAGAGGAGTTAATCTCTACTCAAGTTCTTCTCAAAAGACAAAGATTACAAGAGACAAACCTAATCCTTTCCATAAAAACTTGACAAGACTAGTCAACAAAAGTCAAACCATAAGTATCAATGTACTTAACAGTAGAACCTTATAGGCTAGTAGCTCTCAACACTATTTCCATCAATGATTCGAATAAGGTAGACCAACAAGTCAAGAGAAATCAATATTTCGAAATGGAAACAAGTACAGAATAGTTCAAACACTGAGCCTCTCCAAGGATAGAGGAATGGTAATCTCAATAAGGAAAGAACTCAAGATAAATCATTGTGTTTCAACTATACAAGAAGTTCCAGTTTGAACAAGTTCAGGATGAAATCATACCATAGACCCGAACCATAACTGATCTCAAAAGAATACAAATATACATATTTTCCTTTACAAAGAGAAATCAAGTCTTATTCACTATTTTAGTTGAGAATTATATCCCAAAACCATAAATGATAAGGTTCAGAATTACTCGTGAACCCAAAATGGAAGTCTCACAAAGGCTTAACAATTAATACAAAAAAAGAAAACAATTCATGGTTCAAGAATCAAACTCAATACAACTGAAAAGAGAAGGAATCCTTCCTAACTATTTCAGTGTCCAAGGTAATATCACAATTTTTCAAAAAGACCCAAATTTCATTAAAAGAGACAACCGAGAGGGAGGTAAGAACCCCAAATGCCAGATACATAAGATGTTTCAATCATAGTTCCAAAACAATAGGAACAGAGTAAAAGAAAAACAAACTTCACAACCACGAATAGAGACAGTGGTGAATTAGTACCAAATTTATAGTCAACCAGAACATGGGTTTCTTCTAATCCATGGGAAAAGAAAATCCTGTTCTATTCTCACACCAGTACCATCTCAAGGGAGTCATCTCAATCATAGAATTGAAGCTCTATGCTTCTAAGCCAAACATTTAAAGTTCCAAATCTAAGGAGGTTTTTAAACGACCCAAACAAGTTCTTACACAGTTACCTGGTGAGTGTTCACTCAAGTAAAGAGTTATAAGCTTAGTCAATCAATAAGGAATAACCCAATACAAAAATTCCTGAATAGAATCAGATGTATCGACCCGAATGCAAGCTCTTAACACTAAAGTGTTAAATAAAAGTACAGAGTCGAAACCTGAGCTTCACACACAAGTGTTCAAGACTTCACAAGTAAATTAATGTGACTACAGTGATAAATATGAACTCTATGCAACCATTCAATAATACATAAGTTTCCAAAATAGTGGTTCCATTCAAATGAAGCTTCAACACAAGCTTAATCAAAACACTAAGTTCCAACTCAAGTCAACATCCAAAGAACGCAACCCAAAAGCAATATAAAATAGAACTGAATTTTTCCTTAAATTCCAATCCATATAATTTCATGACAATCAAATCAAGCTCCCTAACCTCGAATACAAGATCAAGATTTCAAATCAGAGATACAGAACACATTCCGCATAACAATTTCACTTGTATGTAGTCATAAAACTCACACAGAGAGACAGTTTCCAAACAATACTATTTTACCATGGATTTAAATCAAACACAAAAGGATCCATAAAACCCAGAAAGAAAAATAAATAGATAGACAAGAAAACAAGAATCTCATGAGAGCAGAGTTGTTCTACTGAATCATTTAGAATAACGTAAAGAATTTTAATAGTTAGAGCCTATCATGCTTGATAGCACTTCCACCAACTCAAAGGAGACTTCTAGCTGAGCTTCCAGCTCTTTTTCTCCTCCATGAAATATCAACAATGAAACATCTTCTCCTTCTAAGCTTCATATACTTTCCTTTGATAAAAAAATAGATCGTAAAAACAAAAAATAGCTTTGAACTGAAGGTCGAACTACTAGTTCGAAGAACCAGTTTGCTCTATGCAAAGAAAAATCCACCATGCATGAAAAACCAAATGACCTCCAACAAACCCACCTCCTATGTTTCCAAGATGGTTTGCACACAAAGACCGAGGCTCATAAATGTCATAAATTCTAGTTAATCCAAAATTCCCAATTATTTTTCCTTGCCACCACCACTTAAATTTGGTGAATACCAATTCAATACAAAAATACAATTCCATCTGTTAGTGGAGTTTCCACGTAAGCCTCCATTAAGTCCACTGGCCCCCTGCCAAATTTAACATTACTTCTTTATTTAAAACCTCCTTTCAAATCATTTAAATTACATTGGAACCATCACCCATATGTCATGTGACCCCTTTAGGTTCCCTTTAGTTTAGGTTAGATTCAAATAGAACTTAGGTTAATTTAAAAATTACCAACATAGGTCTTAGAACATTACCCATTAGAATCCCACCTTAGGTTAGGTTCAAATCACAACCCTTTAGTAATAGGTAGTAGCTAAAATAGCTTAGTATTCCTCCTTAATAACTCTTCCCTTATTTTTTTAGCATAACACTTAGGTTAGGATGCCAATCCCATAATAGAATAAGAGACTTAGGTTAGATCAATATTCATATAAGTAAACATAGTTAGAACTTAGATATTCTCACCTAGCTTAGGTTACCGTTAGGATAGTCCTTAGATTTTAGGACTCCAAACTTCTCTAAAGAGAATTGAATTTTGCTCAAGTCCTTAATGTCCCGCCAATATCAATCACCTAAGACCCAGGCACAAACATACAACTGAACGAAAACACGTTGCAACAAGACCAAGAATTAGTATCATGCAAAATTCAATCTTCTATGTTCCTTAAGCTACTGAATGTCAATTTTACCATTCAGTCTATGGAGAAGACTTGAAACATTCGTTGGATCACTGAAATTGATCCAAGGATGAGTCAGAAGAAGAAATAAGTCTACAACTCTTAATACCAGATTGCAGCTCATCTTTCCAAAGTGAAAATGAATTCATGACAACCATATAATTTTAGTCTAATGATTTTAAGAACAGAAAAGATTTATCCCAATCAAGCATGATCTTCAATAGTCAAAAGAACACATATTTATCCAGAAAATCACATGTCAACACTTGAATGCAAAGAGGAATATATCAGTTGTCGAGGGTGTTACACCCTCAGCTTTATAGATGAAGAGATCACTCCCTTCTAGTCTGACGACCTCGAACGTACTCTTTTCATCTTCATCTTTATCGATAATATACACATATGACATTTTATGATTGATGGTGGTACAAGTATTAACATCATCTCCTCCCATGCATATGACCAAATGTGAATACCTGCCAATTACATGCATGGTAACCCAGTTATGTTGCACTCCTTCAATGATGACATGGCCTCTACCATGGGTATTGTTGTTCTCCATGTCTGTGTGGGTCCCTACATTGTCCCAGAAATTTTCCATGTCCTAGAAGGGGAGTTCCAATATAGCTTGTTCCTCAACCAACCTTGGATCTGTGTCATGGGTTGTGTCCCTTTGAATTTACACCACTACCTCAAATTTGAACACAAGGGATATAATTACACCATCTGTGTCGACCCGTCACCTTTCAAGACCTGTAACATGTTATACTGGCCTAATGATGTGCTTATACCAGTCAAGTTATCTACCAATATCCCTACTTCACCTTATCCTATAAGCCCATCCACCAAAACTACCACTACCTCTTCTACATCTAACCTTGTTATCCCCACTACTCTTTCTGCCTCAACCACTAACTCACCTATTTCCCCATCATCTAGCGATTCATCTATCCCCACTACCCACATATTAAATACTAAACCCTTAGAAGGTGTTTTTCAATGCCTCACTCTGGGGGAATACCACCTATATAATATCGACACCTTCCTCACCCCACAAGAGTATGGGAACCTGCGTCAACACCCCAGTTATGACATCTACATCAGTGACGTATTTCCTTATGCCCCTACCCACCTTTGCACTAATCTAATGTATGGGGGACTTGATATGGCCACCGATAAACCCAAACCTCCATCCCAAACCCAACCATTTTCATCCAACCTACACTCCCTCACTAACTACTACTTCTCTCACACTTTCCTCCACCAGTGTGCATGGAAAGGATTTGGCTTTGGCTTTTACAAACATGGTGGCCATACTGTCATTTTCTATACCTCTCGTAAACACAATGACCATAGTGGCATTGGTTTTGACACACCACCTTCCAAGAAGGTTTGCATCGACCTCATCTACGATAGAAAACCTGCCCCACCTCATTCACCCACATTACCATCTTCACCCATGGAGTCCATAGATCCCAAATCTATTCATCCTAAATTTGTTTCTTCATAAACACCATTTCCCTAGGACCTCTGACATATCAACACAATGGTGAGGCTCCATCTTCTCTCCCATTCATGTATCCTAACATGATCGATGATGATACACCTATTAATGTTGTTTAATGTTAGGATGATGAATCCATCCTCACTTACCTTGGTGCGGAAGATTCTTATATTCATCAGTCATTACCTTCTGAGATGCAAACCATGTTAAATGAATTGACCATTGAAATCAACATTAACACCCATGAAGACCCCCACATTCTAAATATAGGCCAATCCTTGGATGCTACTGAACATGAAGCCTTCACCTATTTCCTTTGGGACCATAGCAACACGTTTTCCTTGTCCTATGCCGATATGCTCGGTATTTACCCAAAGATTGTGGTCCACAATATCATAACCATTCTTGATGCCAAACCCAAAAAAAATCTACGGAAAATGCATCCTCGCATTGCTCTTCTGGTCAAAGAAGAGCTTCAATTCCTTCTCTTAGTTTCCTTCATCTTACCCATTGACTATCCACAATGGATTTATAACATTATTGCTATCAAAAAGGTGACAGGGGGACTCCGCATTTTCACAGACTTTCGTGACCTCAACCTAGCTTGTGCCAAAGATGATTTCCCCCTACCAAGCATCGAACAACTAGTTGATCTCACTGCTGGCCATGAAATGCTATTGCTCATGGATGGTTTCTTAGGCTACAATAAAATATTACTATCTCCAGAAGATCAACACAAGAATGCCTTCATAACCCCTTAGGGGACTTTTTGCTATAGAGTCATGCCTTTTGGCCTCAAAAACACTAGTGCTACATATCAGCGAGCCATGACTTATATATTCCACGACATCATGCGTCGCATATTAGAAGATTACGTAGATGATTTGCTTACCAAATCCAAACATCAAACCAAACACCTTCATGTCCTTAGGGTCATATTTGACCGCCTCATACAGTATTGTGTGCGTCTTCATCTAAAGAATGGTGTCTTTGTAGTACTTTCTAGAAAACTCCTCGGTTTTGTCATTTCTTTGCATGGCATAGAAGTCAATCCTACTAAATTCAAGGCCATTCTGGAAATGGCTCCACCCACTAATCTCCGAACTTTGAATCCTACAAGGTAAGTTGCAATCTATTCAGAATTTTATCTCGCAGCTTTCCAACCGCAGTCAACCATTCCATCATCTTCTCAAGAAAGACGTGTCATTCAAATGGGATGATGAATGCCATAAAGCCTTCAAAGCCTTAAAACAATATCTCCTTCAACCACTAGTGCTCATTCCTCCTAAGTATGACCAACACTTTTACCTATATATTTTCGCCACTGACCATTCTTTAGGTGTCATGCTTACTCATCGTGACAACCAACACCGAGAGCAAGTGGTTTATTATGTAATTCGTACCCTTCTGGACTACAAAACTAGATATACCCACACCAAAAAACTCTGCTTATCCTTAGTTTTTGTCGCTACCAAACTCCAAAATTACTTACTCAACCACAAAACCTTTTTCATTACTAATATTGAACCATTACACTATATGTATACCAAAACCTATCAACATCAGTGTGTCACATGCTGGCTTATGCTTCTTCCTAACCTTGACCTCAAATTATAACCGCTACTGAATATTATACTAAATGGGTAGAAGCCATCCACCTTATTTCTACGAAAGCTGAGAAAATATGTGAATTCATCAACCATCACATCATTTTTCACTTTTGTGTTCCTCACCACCTCATCACTGATAATGGAAAGCAATTCAAAAAAAAAACCCTACACAAACTATGCGAGGTTTTTGGCATCCAACTCATTTTTTCATCACCTTATTACTCGTAAACCAATGGTCAAGCCAAATCAACCAATAAAACCTTGAAAAAAATTCTTATGAAGGTAGTCAACGATACTATAAAGGATTGGCATACGCATATTACTTCTACCTTGTGGGCCTACCACACTAGTATTCACACTTTAACTACTTCCACACATTTTTCTCTGGTCTACAGTACCAAGACTATCTTACCTCATGAAGTCCAGATTCCATCTCTTTGGATATCACTACAAGACATGCTCAACGATGATGACTTTCACCAAGATTGTTTGGCACAACTTGAGTTATTAGATGAACGTTGTCTCAATGCTCTTGACCATCTCCAAATCTACCAAAAATGTATCAAATGTGCCTATGAAAAACATGTTCATGAACGAACCTTTTAGGTCGGTGACCTTTTCCTAAAGGACAATCAACATGTAACCAAAGAGGACAAAAGTAAATGGTGTAAATTTTCTCCTAATTGGCTCAGACCCTATATCATTACCCATGCCTATGGATCAAGTGCTTATCATTTGTCTTCACTTGAAGGTAAACCTGAACCCGAGCCCCTTAATGCCTTACATCTTCGACCATTTTACTACTAATTTCTAGTTCTATACCACTTTCTATTAGTTGATCACTCATCCCTTGAGCGTTGTTCACGTTCCATATTTCCCATTTTGAGGATCCATGACTCAAAAAAATCATGTGATTCCCATCACCTTTTATCCTTATCTTCAATATGAATACCACGAATCTACTCATAGCATGATTCTCATGGATACTTTTCATCTTCTTCAAGATGGAATCCCATGTTCATTCATCACTTGAAACCACCTCTTTCATAGTTAATCTTTGTGTGCTACAATCTTGTCTTCTAAACAAGAACCTAATCTTCCTCTATAGTCTTGTCCATGACTTAAACATCCAAAAAAAAAAAGGGATGACTCCCTTAAAAGGGACATCTCTTAACTTTAAATTCTACCGTTATAAATAGACTGCTCCCTTTAAGGACAACTATATCAAGTTATTTCACAAATCCAATAAAAATACCTAGAAGCTTCCTACATCGATCAGCTTCACGAAGACCTCAAGGAGATAATATACCCATCCCATATAGACTTCCCGCATATATCAATCTATTAAAAACAAACAAATGAATAAAAAGATGAAATTTTGATCATAGACTTGCCTATTTTTGATTTTGGGTTTCATGTTCCGCAAAACATGTTGTCATACACTAAGTTACGTTAAGCCACCTATTCTCACCTCCTTGTCTTTTTAGCCTAATTTCTTATTTACTTAAGGAAATTGCCGCAACTACGACATTTTTATGATTATGTGACTTCCTTCACCCTTAGAATGCTCTATTATGCAATGCCTTTAGGGTCTTACATTCATGAGTCCCTCTTAGGTATGGTCGACTCATTAGGGTTCTTATCAATTAAGTGGCTCTTTTACCACCTCTTACGATTCACCTCCCTCATTAATTATTGATTATCCTATACAAAACCAGATCATCGACACCTATATTTAACAATCACTTAACCATGCCTATGACCTAAAATCAATCGTGCCTATAACCTACATCTAACCATGCCTCACACCTACCAAACCATTCCTCTACTTTATCATAATCATCCCTAGCTTATGGGAGAACTACACCAGCCTGAGGTCCCTTTGCACCGGGAATATGTAGGTAGTACGCCAAGGGCATGGGTCCCTTGGAGGTTAGCTCAGCCACCCTTTACCCTAAAAAATTCCCCCTTTCACTTTCCTATTCACATTCTACCCTAATTAGTTTCCATTTTTATATCAATAATTGGAAATTAAACCAAACAAGAATCAAATAATACACATTTTATTACCTCATCAAATCATTCATTTCTTATTTTCACATTTCCACTATAGCAAAAATTTGGAAATTAAAACTATAACCTGTATATACATCACCATTTGTCTGCCATGTTACCTAGAACTGGGACATTACCCCATACCTAAACCAACTTGACTCAATCGTGTCTAAATAAACCTAACTCAATCATACCTAAACCAACTTGACTC
This sequence comes from Taxus chinensis, assembly GCA_019776745.2. NCBI lineage: Eukaryota > Viridiplantae > Streptophyta > Pinopsida > Cupressales > Taxaceae > Taxus > Taxus chinensis. The sequence continues at coordinate 479,339,805 of CM034154.1, read as the reverse complement.
CATCATACCTATGACCTAACTCAACCATGCCTATGACCTGAATTAACCATGCCTAAACATATCTTGACTCCAGCATTCCTATCACATGACTCAAAAATGCCTAAACATGATCTGACTCAACCATGCCTACCACCTGACTCAACCATGCCTATAACATGACTCCGCCATGCCTACCACACCTATTCTTTATCCATTTATACATATGTTGTCTTGGAAATTTGTCTTGGGGGATGAATTGGTGGTTTCCAAAACAACACTATGGGAATCTAAGTCCCTCTACTTATAACAGTGAAGCTTGCGTATTATGCATGAAAAACAAGTGGATTTAATGGTGGTTTTTTGAACCAGAAATCCATAGGGGCACTCCACTTACCCTACGGAAAAGCCTACAATTTCTTGCAAGGACAGAAAGTGGTCTGAGAGTGGGAAAGGGGAGTGGGAATGAAGGCAAGGAGATCAATGATGGAGGTATAACATTAGAGGCCTACAAAAATTGATCATAAAGTTTATAACATGCATTTAAATGGAAGAAGAATACAAATTCGCAAACCAAAGCTACAAGACTTAATAAAAACGCATTGGCCACAAAGTATCAATCGAATCCTCTGTCAAAGGGGCATAAAATCCTTCTTTTCTTATTGTAGCTGAAGTAGAAACTTGTACAAAGAAAGGAAATGGAAGAAAAATACAGAAAGAAGAAGCTTAGAAGAATGGCGACTATTGTTTTTTTCCTCTGTTCGTGAAAATCATTTACAGTCTTCAAAAATCAAAATGCCAACCCATGAAATGACTTCAAAAAGCCATAAAATAGCTTAGACGAGGTAGTTACCACTTACGCTAATGGCCAAGAAGCAGTTACAAAAAGATCTCATCATTTCACATCATTTCGGATTCTTCTTTTGTAAAAAAATCCATAGCAGGAAATGCTAGAGAATTAATAATTAAAACGGTTACAAACATGCCAGATTAAATGTGGGCCATTAGATTTATCTTTTATACCTTTAAATATGATCCATCCACATGGTAGAAAGTGATTAGAGTGGCCACAAGTGAGATCCCTTCATTTCACGACTTTTTTAGAATTCTGAAATTTGGAACAATTTCCTCCACAGACCCGGTTTGAATTTTCAACATGCATATGTGGCACAATTTGATTGCTTACGGAGTTCAAAATTCATTATTTTCTCCACCCAACTCAAGCTCATGGATCCTCCATCTCCATTTACACTTCTTTGTCAAAAATTCAAATTGACAAAGAAACCTCCGTAGCTCCGCTGGTCTACCTTGGGCAAAAAATACAACTCAAGTTCGCCGAAACATATCTTGCACAAAACAAGGAGTTAGAACAACTTATTTACCTTTTTAGAAAGGGGAAGAATTTCCCAACTGATGAAGTAGGTTCCAAACATTCTTGAGCCCTTGGAAAGTTCCATATTTCAAAATAATCTTATTAGACCATTTTTAAATGGTAACAACTTAAAAATTTCTAAGTCTAGACTTGGAAAAAGAAGGAAGATTTTTAAGGGGACAATAGTGGCTCTAGCTTGGGGACATGGCATGGATTGAACAAGGAGAAAACATGGCATGATGATCCAAAATCTCAATTTTTAAAAAATAGAACATTGACCAGTGCCTTATCCATTGAACCTTGCAGAGTCCTATACAACCTCTGAGGAAATAAAGAAGGAAGAAGAGGACACACAAACCAAAAACACACCAAAACAAAAAAGGGAAAACAAAGCACACGACAGAAAAGGGGAAAAAACAAAACTATGCTACAAGGTGAGGGACAATTCACTTTCACTGATGATATAGCTTCAAATATTGCCCACTTCTAGGCAATCCTAATGAAGTCCCATCTAAGTATGATAGGAGAAAAAAATTATCACCACAAGTTCCAAAAATTCGAAAAGGTCCCAACCACAAAGGATCAAATTTTCCATGACTACCCTTTGGTTCTCTTCTCTTGTCCCAAAGTAGGACAAAATCTCCAACTCTGAACTCTCTTGCCTTGGTCCTTGTGTCAAAGAGATTTTTCACTTTCAGCTGATGTTCTTTGTTTTTCTCAACCACTTGAGATTTGCTTTCTTCCATCCTCTCAAGAAAAATGATCCTTTTGTCAATGGAGTCTTTGTATTGGCCAATCATCCACTGATTAAAGCAATTTGGGAGCTAGAATTTCAATTATGACAGGGATCTCTGCTTCGAACTCCATACAATAGTTGAAAAGGTGATGTGCCTATGGACTTCTTGGGAGTGATCCTATCAACCCAAAATGCATCATATAATCTCTTGTGCCAATTATTTTGGTTCTCATCAACAAGCTTTCAGACAATGGTCACAATGTTCTTGTTAGTTGACTCAGCTTGACCATTTCCTTGTGGATAGTAGTCAAAATAATTTTCTAGAGAGATTCCAAAACCATAATAGAATTCTGTCAATTCTCTTGAAGAGAAATAAGTGGCATTTTCCACAACAATCTTTTGAGGCACTCCAAAACAGACAATGATTTATTCTTTAATGAAACTACAGACTACTTCAGAGCTAGCTTGTTTGGTTGGAATGGCCTCCACCCATTTGGTGAAGTAGTCCATGGTAGTGAGCCAATAAGTATGCCCAACACTTGAATGAGGATTCAACATGCCAATGAAGTCTATACCCCCATTGTTGAAATGGTTCTTCAATAATCATAGGCCTGAGAGGTAATGCAACTAAATGTGGTTTTCTAACAAATTGTTGGCATGCTTTGCATTTAGAAACCCACCTCTAAGTATTAGCAAAAAGAGAAGGCCAATAATATCTACCTCTGAGAATATTGTGGGAAGTTACCATTGTTGAGAAGTTTCCACCACATTCTTGATCGTTATAGGATTCAAGAAACCTTCCTTATTACTCTTTATCAACACATTGAAGGAAGCAACCATCCATTCCTTTCTTATAAAGCACATGATTCCAAATCACATACTTGGTTGCTTTCAGTTTGAGAGTCCTTCTTTTCTTGTAATCTAGATGAGAGGGACATTCTCCATAAGTAAGTACAAAAGTGATGTCTGCATACCACTCATCAGTAGTGGTTACAAAGAGAACTTGCGGGAAGTTTTCTGGGCAAGTTAAACAAGTGTCATCTTCCTCTCCGTGTTGAACTTTGAGAGTTTCATCTTCAACAATTAACTTGCACAGACTGTTTCCTCTTACCAGATTGGAAGGATGAATCTCCAGGTCATACTCTTGAGTTTTTGCGATCCAATTCCCTCTTTTGACTCTGGGATCTTGTTGTGTCAAAATGGATTTGATTGCACTTCCAGGGACCATTACCACAATATGAGAATTGAGAATGTAGAAGTAGAATTTTTTACAGCTTTGACTACTGCGAATGTGTGCTTTTCCAATTGACTGTAATTGATCTCATGTTTCTTGAAAGGATGGCTCATAAAAGCAATGGGTGCTTCCAATCTTCATCATTCTTCTGGACAAGGACAACAGATAGAGTGTGTTTTGAGGCATAACAGTACATGATGAACTCTTTGTTAAAATATGGAGATACAAGAGTAGGAGCTTTGGCAATAGCTCTTTTTATCTCTTCAAATGTAGTTTTCCCTTCATGGCTCCATTTGAAACTTAATTGAGGCCTCATCATAGAAGTGATGTGCTTTGTCAGTTCAACGAACTCAGGAACAAAGTGGAGAAGAAATTTTACCTTCCTGAAGAATGAATGCACTCCTTTCTTGCTGGTGGGTAGAGATAGTGCTTGAATAGACCTTACTCTTTCGGGTTCAATGTGTGCTCCATATTTGTTCATGATGTGTCCCAGCAACTTGCCTTCTGTGACTCCAAATATGCATTTCTTGGGATTTACAGATATACCTTGTTTTCTACAAATTGTAATAACTTGTTCCAAATGATAGATGTGCTCTTCTCTTTTCTTCTAAAATACCGTGAGATCATCCAGATATATAACAATGCAATGTTTCAAATATCTGAAGGCCAAGTCCATTACTCTTTAGAATGTTTCTCCCACATTGATTAGGCTGAAAGACATTCTACTATAAGAAAAAGTGCCCCAAGGAGTTGTGAATGTTGTTTTACTGTAGTCTTCCTCTGCCACTTTGATTTGGTTGTACCCCAACAAGCCCATCAAGCAGAGAGAGCATCTCAGATCTAGTGACTACTTGAAAAAATTTATCCATGATGGGTAGAGGATAGTTGTCTTTGAGTGGGGCTTGATTCATATTTTTAAAATCAACACATATCCTTATTTCATTGTTCTTCTTTCTTACTAACACAATGTTAGCCACCCACGTTGAGTGGTGGATGGGAAAAATGATTCTGGCATTCAGAATCTTGGTCACTTCTTCCTTGATGATATCAGCAACCTTTGGATTATGGGGCCTTTGATTTTTCTTGAAAGGCTTAGCACCTTGCTTCAAAGGAATGGAATGGTGCATTTATTTTGGTTGGAACGACTTGAGTTCTTAATAGGAGTAAACCAAAACATCAGAATATTTCTTGAGCAAAGTAACAAACCTTCTCTTCTCTTTAGGAGAGAAACATTTACCAATGTTTACCATTCTTGGATCTTTTGAACTACCAATATTTTCTTTGTCAAAGTCATATGGACACCGAGAAGATAACTTCTCCTTCTCTTGAATGAATTTGTCATGTTTATCAAACAGGTCTTCCAAAGAGACTAAGCCTTGTGAATTTTGTTTCCTTTCAGTCTGATCATTCCCTCATCATCAACTTCATCAATTCCATTAGCTTCTTCCTCAGCAACAACTTCTCTATGAGGATTGACAATTCCTTCAAAGAAGATATTATTGAAATTATCTCTTTGCTCTAAGAAGCTCAAAATTTTATTGTCATCATTGAAGACTTTCCAATGATTAGCATTATCAGGTACACTCGGTCTGAAAACCATCTCAATTATTATCTTATCTTTTCTAAAGGAAGGATGAGGTGTCAATAAGGAGGCTGACACAACAAGAGAATCATCCCTTTTGTTTTGTGCCCTTGGAATGGCTTCAATAAAGAAAGTATTGAATGATTTAATACAATCCCAAACCAGATTTCTATAGTGTCGTAGCCTTGGGTTATTCACTTGATATTGCTGGTGGATTTGTTTCACTATTACCTCTGCATTGCCAAGGCATCTCAGCTTCTTGATTCCCATATCCTTTGCAACACTCATGCCTAGAAGAAGGGCTTCATATTCTAATGTGTTGTTGGTGTTATCAAACTATAGTTTGTAAGCAAAAGGATGAATTTCCTTTAAAGGTGAATACAGAACAACACCAGCTCCAGAACCTACCCTCTAATGACTGCCATCAAATTCCATCATCCAGATATAATCTTCTTCTTTCTCCATGAGAAGTGGCAGGTTTTCATCTTTTTTTGATGTGAGGAAATAATTTCCTAACTCATAATATTGAAGAAGGATGTGAGCTCTTGGGTCATCAGACTTCTTTACTATGAATTTCATCTTTTTAACAGGTAACAACCTCTTCATTTCACCTTTGATAGGGATAGTAGTGGATGACCAATCCATTTTAATTTCTCCACCTAGATCTCTACAAAAACTTCTTCTCAGAAGCATGCCAAAGGATTTTGGGATGTCTGCCACCAAGATAGTTAGGAGCACTTTCTTTTCGGGGAAGTCGGCCAGAGTTACTTGTGCATCCTTTATTCTTCCAATCAGTGGCACTTGTTTAGATTCCATGGAATAAAAAGCTCCATTTACTCTAGTCAAAGTTAGGCCAAGGGCATTTGCAACTTTGAGTGGCATTACATTATCAGAAGCTCCAGAATCAATAATACAGTTGTTTAACTCAAAACCATTTATGAGGAGAGACAAATAAAAAGGCTCAACTCTAGATGTTTTGGCAGCACTGAGAGATAACATGTTTTGAGATGGAGGTGTGGATGGCATTGGAAGGAGTCCTTTAGAAGTGAAACTTGAAGATATAGAGCTACTACCTCGGACTGCTTTAATAAATTTGTCAAATTGGGATGGGTGTGTTTATAAGTACTCTAACTCTGAGAGTTGAACTTTGGTTTTGCTTGTGTGCTCTACAAAATCAAATGGGGCAATACTGGATGAGGAGGAACCTCCTAGGATGAAAGAGGATTTAACTGGAAAGGGCTTTGAAGGAACCTTGGATATTTTAGATGAAGGATTTTCTCCTAAAGGTGAAATAGTCAGTTTAGCAGAAGGAAAAGGTATAGCCTTTGGCTGAACTATTGGTGTTTTGGTAGAGACTCCAATGGAAGGGGAAGTACTCTTAAAAAATGCAAAACTAGAAGAAGGAGAAAAATACTTACTTGGTATGACAGCATGATCCTTGACAACAACCAAGTCTAGTTTTTCTTTAGCAGAATCCATGGAGGGCGGAAATGGAGAACCTTTGTTGATAATCCTCTTCTGTACGACCTCAGAAGTGGAAACTTCTTTGGTTTTCTTCTCCTTTGCAACCACTAAGGATGGAGTGTTCTTCTTGGACTGTGTTCTGGTGAAAAAATCACATGAAAAACTTGGTGTTTCCTCCTCTTCTTCTTCATCATCATCAATGAATTTGAATAGGCCATTGTGCATATCAACCTCCTCAACTTCTAGGTAGCTCTCATAGTTTTCTTCATCATCTCCTTCAAGCTCATAAACTTCAGTGTCCTCTCTTATATCATAGGTCGCATTGACTGGTGGTGCTTCAAGAGAAAGATGGAAAGGATGTGGTGCAATCCTCTACCTCTTATGAAAATTCAGTCTTCTTAGAGCGTTCCTCATAGTAATTTGTGACAATTAATTCTTCAAGGTGACCAGATCATTTGCCAATTTTTGGAACATAGGATTTATTGTGACTGAATTTGAACTTTGACCCTTTTACTTTCCATTTGGGCCCTTCACCTTTCCAGGAAGGATTAAATCATCATCAGTCTCGATTGCAAGGTCTTGAGCTTCCCTCAATGTTCTTGGTTGATCTCTTCTGAGGAAGAAACCAACTTCTGATGGCAAGGCACTAATGAAGAACCTCTTCAAGTTGTTTTCAGGAGGAACTACATCTTCTGGGATTCTTCTTGTCAATCTATCAAATCTTGCTATGAAATCTCTCATGGACTCAGAGACTTCTTTCTTCATTTGCACCAATTAAACCAGCAATTCTTGGCCATCTTTTGTGCTCTTGAATCTACTTTCAAATGCACTCCTTATATCCTTCCAGCCAGTGATATATCTTGGGGGAAGTATGTAAAACCACTCAGTAGCTTTCTCTTGGAATGACTCCACAAAAAGTCTAACCGACACATCTTCATCTTCAACACCCAACACACCACAAGCAGTGATGAAAGTTGCTACATGTTCCGCAAGGAGTTGGGAGCCATCTCCTTTAAATTTAGGAAAGTTCTTTCTTGAGCCTCTTGGCAGATCATGGAGTATTCATGGGAGGGTAAGTGGACCAGTATTTCTTCCCCATGGTACATTGGGTCTACGTGCTTCACATTCATTATCCTCCATTCTATTTCTATTTCTAGCCTCTTCAGCAGCTAGGGCTTCTTCTCTTTCCTCTACCTCTCTTTGGAGTCTTTCAATCTCTTCAAGATGAGCCCTAATCACTTCCTCTCTTTCAAGTTGAACTCTATTTTCTTCCTCTCTTTCTAGCTCTTGTTCTTATTCCTTAAGCTCATCAAGAGTAGGATTAATAGGTCCTCCTAATATCAACTACCAAGTATACCTTCTGTTAGCCAGCTTGAAGACTTATTGTCTTCTCCGAGGTGCCAAGATTTGTCTTTGCTCCTCCAACTCAAGGGCAAGTTCTTCTTCTTGGTCCAAGATCCTTGAGGTAATATAGTAATGGTTAACACTCTGGCTATTTTGCCAAATAGCCTCCCTTAGGTCTGAAGTGATATCTTCTTGAATGTGAAAGAGCAAGGTAGGTCTCTCAACAGGAGGATGTGTGAGAATTGCCATGATTGGTATCCATGTGGATCATAAGAAACTTCAAATTTTCAATGAACTCTAATGGTATTTAATGACCCTGTGGTCATTTCTAGGGTGCAGATGCTACAAAATCTGCCCCACGGTGGGCGCCAAAAATATTGTCTTGGAAATTCATCTCGGGGGAAAAATTAGTGGTTTCCAAAACAACACTATGGGAATCTAAGTCCCTCTACTTATAACTATGCAGCTTTCATATTATTCATGAAAAACAACTGGATTCAATGGTGGTTTTTTGAACCAAAGATCCATAGGGGCACTCCAATGACCCTATGGTAAAGCCTACAATTTCTTGCAAGGACAAAAATTGGTCTGAGAGTTGGAAAGGGGAGTGAGAATGAAGGAAAGGAGATTAATGATGGAGGTATAACATCATAGGCCTACAAACATTTATCATAAAATTTATAACATGCATTTAAATGGAAGAAGAATACAAATTCGCAAACCAGAGCTACAAGACTGAATAAAAATGCATTGGTCACAAAGTACCAATTGAATCCTCTGTCAAAGGGGCATAAAATCCTTCTTTTCTTATTACAGCTGAAGTAGAAACTTGTACAAGGAAAGGAAATGGAAGAAAAATACAGAAATAAGAAGCTTAGAAGAATGATGACTATTGTTTTTGTCCTCTGTTCATGAAAATCATTTACAGTCTTCAAAAATCAAAATGATGACCCATACAATGACTTCTGAAATTCATGAAATAGATCACATGAGGCAGTTACCACTTCAGCTAATGGCCAAGAAGTAGTTACAAAAATATCTCACCATTTTGGATTCTTCTTTTGTAAAAAAAAAGCCATGGCATGAAATGCCAGAGAATTAATAATTAAAACGGTTATAAACTTGGCAGATTGAATGTGGGCTGTTATATTTATCTTTTGTGCCTTTAAATATGAGCCATCCACATGGCACAAAGTGATTGGAGTGGCCGCGGATGAGCTCCCTTTGTTTCATGACTTTTTTAGAATTCGGCAATTTGGAACAATTTCCTCTGCCGGACCGGTTTGACTTTTCAACATGCATACGTGGCACGATTTGATTGCTTGTGAGGTTCAAACTTCATTATTTTCTCCTCCCTGCTTAGGCTCGTGGATCCGCCATCACCATTTATACTTTTTTTCCAAAAATTCAAAGTGACAAAGAAACCTCCGTATCTCCGCTGGTCCACCTTGGGCAAAAAATACAACTCAAGTCCACCGAGCCATATCTTGCACAAAACAAGGAGTAATAAAAACTTCTTTACCTTTTTGGAAAGGGGAAGAAATTTCCCATCTGATGAAGTAGGTTACAAACATCCTTGAGCCCTTGTAAAGTTCCATATTTTAAAATACTCTTATTAGAACATTTGCAAAGGGTAACAACTCAAAAATTTCTAAGTCCAGACTTGGAAAAAGAAGGAAAATTTTGAGGGGACAACAACATAACAATCAAATGATTTCATCACAATTACATCATCAGAAAATCATCCATCTCATCTTAAAAATATGTGTATCCATATAATATACACTGATGCTAAATAATAATCACAATCTCTCAAAAAATCTCATATACAGCCTCACCATCTTCAGCACGCAGGCCGATATATGATCAAAAATAACAAAAAATCTTGTATACAACCTCACCATCTTTGGCATTTAGGCTGGTATATGATAAAAAATTAAAAAAACTCTCATGTACATCATCGCTATCTTCGGCACGTAGGCCGGTATATATATCAAAAATGTGTCAATAGCACAGGTACACTAATCATTAATGGTGACTAATCGTCACCCCACCTGATATCCATCCCCACCCATCAATCACCTAAATATACCTTTCTCCCTTCCTATTTTACCCATTTTTCATCCCAAATTCAAATTTTCCTTTCCCCCCAAAACATATTTTCCCCTAACCCAATTTATCTACACAAATCTACCTACCAAACTAGGAATGGGATTGAATCATACCTCGTCACACTACCATCTCTACGGTGGCATATCGGGTCGCTACATTGGTGGTCCCCCCGATCCCTCTCCTACCTCTGCCATCACCAAAAGAATTGATCAAAAAAATTTAGTGGACCCACCTATCATCTGTCGATCACCCACTACGAGGCTCACCAACTCAGCTCTCCATCTCACTCAGTCACTTTCCACCTTTTCCTCTCTACTCTGCCATTTTCTCCTATTTGGAAAATTACAAATGATTCTACAAAAAGTGGAAATTTCCTTTTTTAACCACACCTCGACCTAACCGACATTAGTTTTACCTAGACTAACATTGGTCCTATGCCCTAGCAAATAGTGGTCAGTTTACCTAGGTCGTTATCGGTTAAGAATGATCAGTGTCAGTTTCCTGTTTTGGCTCCATGGCAACTCATTACACCTTATCTACTTGCCTGAAACCTTTTTCACCTAACCCAATGTTGAACCTAACCCTCTAACTCATCCTCCTAACCTCAGTATTTATTACCCTACCTCACCATCAGTTGGGGCATATTTCTACCCCTCCCATGGCCTTACCTACACCACACCTTCTTTTTATCCACACTTGACCTCCTATGCCATGAACTATATGCCTGGACCCAGAACATTGTTAGTGACCTTTGAACCAATGTACTCGCTATATCTTGTGACACATTTACCCATATTTGTTTAGCCTATTGACCTTACCTTGCCTATTCCCATGTATTTTATCTTGACCTGACCTTTGGTGTACCAGAACATACCTAAATAGTCTTGCACCTAACCTTTGTTGTGTTTCCACACTATATCCTATACCTTGGATACCGGACACACTTCAACCTTGTTTGGATAGACCTATCGACCTTGGATGATGTAGAGTTTACAAGATTTTCACTTTGGTACTATGCCACCATTTATACATGTGCGTACATTCGAATGTCACTAGCTTTGCCCCTAGCCCATTTACCTGTTTACCTATTTTTACCTCCACCTACTCTACCCACACCTACCTACCTAACCGTTGATTAGGTGGATATTCCCATGTCCTCACCCGTTGTATCTTGCGATGATGGTGCCTATTTTTCTCAGCCTAATAGCCTTACCTTGCCTATGGATGTAACCCTTATCGAAACAAACCTTTAACTTTTGACCTTTTCGATGTATCGGAACCACACCTATGTATTCCTACATCTTACCTCATTGAGTTCCTGGACCGTATCCTCTACCCTAGATACCGGATCTCAAAAACCCTTGTTTGGATGACCTTTACGACCCTAGCTAACAAACATTTGTTATGTTGAGAAACCCTTGTATCTCATGGCATTTCACAACATGTGCATATGTTTGAATGCTCTACCTAATCACCCACCCTACCTCTTACAATCACCATACCCTTGACCATCCCCTTCTTCACACCTAACCATGTTTTCTAAAACCACCCACCTCCTCATTTTATCAAACCACCCATCGATTCCTAGTTTAAGGGGGGTTACCTTCACCCACGCTTGGGGAAACATCACCTTCACCCACATATGGGGCAACCACATCTTATTTTTATCAGCGTCGCTTACCAATACAAGCTACGTGAAAAAAGGGGAAAAATGTAAACACCAAAATTGGGTCGCACTCCCCTTGGTCCCCCGTCGAATAACCAACTCAAACATATTCACCTAACCATGGACCCTTCCACCCCACATTAATATTAATTTAATTAACTTAATTAAATTAATACTCATCCTCATAATATTCATTACTTAATTATTTTAATCAAGCTAATTTCCACCTCACCCTTCCACCTCATCTAGCCACCTCACCCTAGACCTTTTCTTAACATGTTTCCATAACTAACTGAGAATTGGTCCCACTTACCTTAATGAGCTAAGACTTAGTTTAACCCTAAAAATCAATGCCTATTATCCCTCTAACCACCTTCCTGCTCGTCAAAAGGTAACATCCATTCGGATCCGCAGAGAAAGGAACAAACCTAATCTAAAAGATGCAAAATCTACCATCTTTAGTAAACCTAGGGAATCCCACCTTAACCGACGCCGGTCACCCCTAAACTGATGCCAGTCAACCTAAACCATTGTCGGTTACCATTTATTCACCTTAACAACCTTTTTTTGGGTTGGCACATTCTAATATCAAGGAGATTAGAAGAGGGTTACATGCAAGTAGAACTAAAGTATTTTCACGCACCTAGACATCCACAACTAGCACCAGGGAAAATCCAGAGGTATTGTGCTCATGGAAGCATTCCAGGAAGCACTACTATGGCACCAAACATCATTCATCTGATCAAATTCCATCACCATTCAGACATCAAACCTGTATCACATTAAGTATACCTTCTACCAACATAGTCCATTTCAATATAATAGCCTTTGTTACTTTTGTTATCAGATTATACTTTACATGTCCATTTCCCATCTCCTACTTTCTTGTAGATTCAACCATTCCTCTACCCACACCACAAAATCACCCATTCTTTCCTACTACCTACCTTTGAGTATACTTGAGAATTTTACAAATCTCCCCATCCACTCTTCCATCTTTTTTTAGCTCCAGTTCAATCCCCATAATCATATCTTATTAAGTTCCTTTCACCCCGATCCTATCGACGCTAGTTATCCATGGCCGTCATCAGTCCCTTCTAAACCTTCGTCGGTTATACCCGATCGACACCAGTCTCTGTGTGTCATACCTTTTGCCAATAACCGAGCTAAATAACCTCCTACCAAGTGACCTAAACAACCCATAACCTAACCTTGACCAGTCCCAGTACCCTGACACCTACCTACCTTTCAGATCTAACTATATCCTAGCCTGTTATGTTAGATTTTCTTATTGTGCTTGAATGAAATACCTAAATCATATCAACTACAGTAGGAATTTTCTTATCTCTCACATTAATTTGTTTTAAACAGTGGATTGACAACCATCTAGGGAGTATCACACTTCCTAGATCTAGCATACGCTAGGAAGTCCACTATCATTTATTATTTAACTCTTCTTTTTTTTCTTGTTTTCTATTTCAGGTAGTTCCTCCCAGCCAAAATGAAGCTATCACAATCAACATTGGATTGAGAAGTCAGAATGTGCGTAACAACCATCAACCAACCAGCATAAACAATTATTCCTCCTTGGCCCTTACCCTTATCTATTTCGTACCAATAACGTAAAGAAAACGGTGAAATAGACATTGTTATACTATTAGCCATACATCCATAGCCCAAGTAGAGATACTAGAAACACCCCTAGAGAGAGTATTAAGATTGATTTCTAGTGGGATTTTGGATCTATATTTTTTTGATTATTTTAAAATTTTCTTTTTTAATACGATATCCTATTCTCTTGAACACTCTCAAGTGGTTAAGAATCACAAATTGTTTCATGGGGGATTGGAAGTGAGTGTGGAAATGACATTAGATAACATAAATAAATATACCCAAGGATCTTTATAACTAGTTTCTTAAGTTTGTTTAAGTTATTAGATCTTTAGGACACTCGAGTTTGAATTCGTTATGTAATGATAGACTAAGGTCACATAAATGTAGTGGTGACTATTGTCTTACAACTTGTGTGAACAAGTTATTCAAGTGTTCACATAGATGGATTGAAATGAGATATGAATGTACCATATCACAAGGTTGGATGTTTTACAAAGGGATTTGGATGGTGGATAAAATAAGGATGAACGTGAAGGAAAGAACATCCATATACATGTAATGAATTATTATAGTTTTTTGGAATATGTCATTTTTGGATTTTTGAAATATGTTTTGGATTTTTGTTGTTGGAGTTGATTATTTGAATTGTTTGATTTGTGGATGTTTAGATTGATTGGGATGCAAAGGTTTAGCTTACTATTTAAGGAAAGCATGTGTGTCCAAGTTGATGTGAAACCTTAAAGTGAGTTCTCATGACAGGATATCCTCAAAAACTACCATTGTGTTGGTGATGATTTGGTTTTTTTGGAAGAATTTAGATGATCGATGATTTGTTTAGGTGGTTGGGATGATTTTTTTGATAAAAGGACTGGTAGAAGAAAGGTCACAAGTAGATTATGTTTTGTATCAGGGGCGATGCCTTTGGTGATAGGTTTGTATCCTATTCTGAAATGACTAGGGTTATGTTAAAGGTAAATGGGTTTACATATGTCTTGTTTATGGATTCCTAGGCCTTTTCCTTGATGATTCATGATGGTGAACATATTGTTGGTGATATGATATGTTTTGGATTAAGGGGATGATGAAAGGTGGTCATCATGAGACTAGGATTTTAGAGAAACCTTGGTTTTTTCATATGTTAGGAGGCATATCTTGATGAAGGATGAGGTGTTAATATTATCATAATTTTAAATGTATAAAGTTTACATGGGGAATGATATTTGGATGGGGAACAATGTTTGTGGATGGGATTGGGATACATCCAAAGTGGTGGATAAATAGATTCAAAAACAATAAGCCCTTGATCAATGAGGTTTTTTACATAATCTTTGAAGCGCATGCATTTATTGGTCAAATGTCCATTGGTGTGATGGAACTCATAGGAATAGTTTTATCTATAGTGAAATGGTTTTGGCATAGTCCTATCACATGGCTTTATCGGTGGATGAAGGATCATGTTTATGGTTCAATTGATGGAATATGGTGGTCAAGGATTTATCTAAGGGGGTGAAGTGTCTCTAGTTAGTCATATGTTTAAATTTCCCCTTAAGGAGAGTGGTGTGAGGTTTATGATTGGATTTTTGTTGTACAAGGGCCGAATCAGTTGATATTTTTGGATTAGGAGCCAAATTGGGTTAGTATGGTACATGGGCTAGATTAGGTTGATGTAGCATAATGATCAGATTGGATTGGTTAGGATCAGGGGGAAAAATTACATTCGTGTGATATAGGAGCCACATTAAATTGATGAGGATAAAGAGACAAAATAGATTGGTTAGGCTTAGGGGCCAAAGTACATTATTGACTAGGTGATAATGGGTTTAGTTTTTTAATGCAGGATGTTAAAGTGGCCAATTTTTGACTCACTCGTTGGATTTCATCATGGAAGGGATGTTTATGATTGAATTTTTGTGGAGGTTGGATAGAATTTACCATGTCAACATGGGTCTTAGTATGGGGAAGTTTAGGATTATGATGCTTGTTAGTAAATTTGAGGGTTGATGTGAGTGATCCCAAGGGGTGGCTAGAAGATGGTAGATTTGGGATGGATGGATCCTTTGGGTAAATTATTTTGGATAGTTTTGTGTGATTGAGATTGGCTTCTAGATTGAGGACCTTAAGGGGGATAAATATTTATTGTGGGACTTAATATGTAACATTCCCATTTTAAGACTTTAAAAACAAGAGAAGTTCGATCAAGTGAACTTGTCTTAATAAAATTAAAAGGATCACAAATTGAAAAGGTCCAATCAAGAATTGTAAAATCCTCATTTTATACATTAGAACAAGTCAATTTTTTTTTTTGATAAATGCTTCCTGGTTCTAAATACATAATTTAGAACTCACAAATCAAATAACCATTCTTATAACAGATAACCATATGCAGCTGTAATGACTCGGAGTACCTCCGATCTATTCATTCCATGACTTGGTAATCTACCGATCTATTCATGAGTAATAAGAGTT
This sequence comes from Taxus chinensis, assembly GCA_019776745.2. Classification (NCBI taxonomy): domain Eukaryota; kingdom Viridiplantae; phylum Streptophyta; class Pinopsida; order Cupressales; family Taxaceae; genus Taxus; species Taxus chinensis. The sequence goes on along the minus strand of CM034154.1, from coordinate 479,324,239 downwards.
GGCGTTTTTATTTAACACACCACTCTTGCGGTTCTCTTCCCTATTCTGGGATTCAGAATGCTCTATCTAAGGAACCTATCTGAATAATTGTTACCATTATTCATCGGCATCTCATCCCTTAGACCAGGTGACTTAGGACAACGCAATCAGTAGCTTGTGATACTTTGGCCAAAGATTTGAAACATACTGCTTATGTCTCGTATTCCTTAACGACATACTCGTCAATCTGGAATACGTCCTTCACCCCATTCCTATGTTATGTAGAATGTCTTATACTGACTTCTGTCAGTCCCTCCTATCCCAAGTTATTCACTCGGAAATGGATTAGTATGGTGACAACGTTATATGGATGCTCCCGAGGACTAGGGATACGATGACATACTGGGTCAACCCTAGTTAAACCAGTGTGTCAAGATGCCCCGAGTCTCCTAGGCAGCCTTATAACGTGACCACATTCCTAATCGGTCCCAGAGTAACTTGTTCGAGTTTAAGGTGTAAATCTTAACGATCAATGCAAAGGGTGTCGTCATAAGTCACCTACATTGTTGTATCTTTGAGGAGATCCTAATCTTCTCGAAGGTACAACCCTGCAGTTGACTTGTGCCGTCAACCTTTAAATCCACCTCGAAAAGATCTACTTATTAAAAAGTGTTACATACGTTGAGTTAAATTATTCCATAAGACGCTCCCTTTAAGGGTAGTCTTTCCCAATCCCTGGGTTCCTCACCTTAGAATGACCCTTCTTAATAAAACCCAATACACAAGAGAAGTTATTAAGACTAGAGGTCCCATCAAGGAGTTCATAGAATATACATAATTCTAAATCAACGAAATTGGACAATTACTCCCATCCTTCACATGAGATTGCTAACCAAACCCTTTTTAGGTTTATATCAGTTCTCATAACTGAATTTATATCTTACTTATTAGTATCAAGATATAATGATTAAGAATCCAATTAAACGTTGTCCTGGCTTAATCAAGACTAGGAATTAATAATTTAATCTAGCTTGTTTAGCGTCTTGCTTAGGTTTATTTTTACCCTAGCTTCCAGAAAGACAGTGATCTAAATTTCAATTTAGCTTTAGATAGAACATACTAGAACTGCTAAACAATCATAAGTATTCATTCACATATTCTTGCAAGCTTACATTGATAATCACAAAAGTCTCCAATTTAAACAATAATAACAAGCTCTCAAGATCATTTGATCCGAAGAAGGTCAAACTATCCAGATAAGAATACAAACACATAAGTAACAAATATCTCACTTTATTCCCTTCAGGCTAATCAAATACATTTTATGCTTTCAGCTTACTTGATACAATACTCAATGGAAAAAGAACATCTTTCCTCATATAGTACATTTAGAGAATCAAGCTGAAATTCATCATAAAACCAAATTAAACAATCTGAACATCCTATCAGATCTGCGTGCTTTTACCACTTACGGCAACCATCTGCAAAAATTGTCAACATGGGTCAGTTCGATGAACTGAGCATGATAAGCACTAACTCTTAAAACAATTGCAATCCACCAATTGTTTTCATTAAACAACCTGTTTAAATGAGATCATTTCACCAAACAAGTAAACATATTTCAGACTATGCTTTTGTAATACAAACATGACTATAAACGCGTAACTCAAATTATCGTTACTGAATAGTCCTAGATACTTCTCAAATATTTCATCAAAATATTAGGGATCAAGAAGAACGAAAGTATCCAAAACAACTATCCATTTGAATCCCAAGGACAGCAAACATCAAACAGATTATTACGTTCAACATAATAAAAGGAATATCATAACAAATCATGATTCCATCAATATGTTAAAAACAGTTCCAACGGTTAGATAAAAATATCAACATATACTTTACAACAGAAGAGAAAGAAAACAAGTCATTCATATTTACTTTCAAACAAGCTCATGACTGTACCGTCTCCTCGAAAGTAAAGCATTCACCTTATATGCATACGAATAAGTCAGACGAGCCACAAGAAGAACCACAGTTTTGTTAAAATTAAATATAACATAACTCCTGTAGCTTACTAGCAGTACAGTAGCTCTCACGCCAAAACAGTGATGAATATCAACCAAACAGACTCCACATGACCTTCCACACGAAGCGACAAACAAGAAGATATTCAATGCCATCACCTGTCGAGGTGCAGTCGACAGCTCCTTAGTTCAGTCAAGCTCAAGACTAGATATCCATGCAACAGAAGACGTAATCATGCTCAAACACGACAACAATCCCTCTCAGCAACATACAACTCATTCTAATCCCTACTAAACACTGTAAGGTTTTAGATCCAAGGTCGAAATCAAAAGAACTTCCCCTTTTTATCTCAGTCAACAAGAGACTCGTTAACATTAAAGCAAATGATGTTTCCCTAAGACTATGCAGAGATATTCATACGAAATCCACGCAGCATGCACAGCCTCAATTAACTGCAATTATTCAGAAAGGAAACATAACATACCGTATTCACATCTGAACTCATTCAGAGGTTGAAAAGTATGGTAATCACGACCCACTTTTACAGAGGCCAAGATACAATATATCTATCTATACTTAAGGAACCCAACAGAGCCAAAAACAATAAGTGTTCATAATCAGGCTTATATAGAGGCAGATACACTGGTTACCTATCAAGGATTTCAACTGAATCCGAACAACAGTATACACGATAAAGCTTCTACAGAAGCCGATATACAAGATAAATATTAGTTAATGATTCCAACCGTGCCAACAATGGTAAATATTCAAAATCAGGCTTATACAGAAGCTAAATACTGATTTCGTAACAAGGAATCCAACTGAGCCTCTACAACATTATTCGCTCAAGCTTACACAGATAGGAAACGTAAAAAGTACACCAACTGAGTCTGTACCAAAAATTCATTACTTAAACGAAGGTATTCATTACAAGATAACAGAAGTCGTATTACTAGTTACCCTTCCAGGACTCCGACAGAATCATGCTACCAGTATTCACATACATGACTTATACAGTAGTCCATAATATACGAACCAATCCAAGGACTCCACAGAGTCATCTTGTAAATAAATAAATATAATGCAAACCATCAACGGGTTAAATCCCATAATTGCAACACAAGGGAGGGAAAAACAACTTCTACAGGGTCGCATTAATACTGTAAACACAACAAGTTATCCGTTCAACATAACCTAAGTATCATAGCGAAACCCAACAAGATTCAGTAACCACCACCTATAATAACCACGACAGAACTTACAAAGAAGTCCAATTAAACTGAACATTCAAACAAAAGTCCATCAGTATCCTTTCCGACAAGTATCAACAACAAGTATCAATTGTAACCTGAACCCCAAAAAGGAAACAATTCATGGGCTCCCAAAGAGCAGGTTTAGTATACTTTCTTGCATGCATTTCACAAACTTTAGCCGGAATGCAAAACACAACTAAATAGAGCAACAGTTCGAAACACAATGCACACCCGTCAAGGGTTAAATTGAAAAATCGAACCAGTAAGAAGATACAGTAACAAAATCACACAAAGCTACCATAAAAACCATCTGAACCCATAAATCATCTGAACAGAGTTGTTCTAATGAAATCATTTGAAAGAAAGCAAGATTTTTAAAGGTTAAGGCCTAACATGCCTGGTTATTTGCTTAAAAATCTGAAGAAGACCACTGAAAGAGCTCGAGCCTTCTCCTCTTTTTCCAAGTTAGATTCACCAACAAAAATTTGTTATTTCCATGACTTATAAATTTTCCTTGCCAGAGAAAAGAGTGAGTTACACTCATATTTTCCATGCAACTCCAAGAAGACTGGTGCGAAGAACCAGTGATCAGACAGAGGGAAAACCGGAGCGCATGAAAAACCAAACAAACTACTAATTTTCCATTTTGCATGCCTTCCCGTGAAACCCGAGCTCGAAGACCGAGCTCATTAATTGCATTTACTCCAAATTTCCCACTCAATCTCCATTGCCACCGACTGCCATAGTTGGCGATGGACAAATGAAATTCAAAGACCATTTCTAACTTTGGCGACTCTGCCACGTCGGCTCTTGCTAGCCGTTAAAACTTCTACCAAATTACCTGTCCTCCATGCTTATCCATCCATTTAATGCCATAGAAACTGCCGCCCATGGTTCGCACCCTTCCATAGGTCCCCTTTCTTCCTTGTTCAATAGTTAGGTTAGTAACATAGGTTAGGATTTAAGATGCGACTTAGTCTAACCTCCATAGCACAAGTTACTAACTTAGAACATTTAGATTATAGCTTAGGCCTAGGTTAGATTAACACTAATCTAACCCATAGATCATAGTTTAGTTTTAGGTTACTAACCTTAATAACTCCAGTTTAGGTCTAACATTTCAAATGCTCAGAAAAAGAACCTACAACATACATTCACGAATAGGATTCACTCCTGCGCTGCCAATAGGCTAGTGAATTAAATGTATCTGAATTATTACCTGGTCCACGATCAAGACCTTCCTGATATTACGATATCGGGAACCAATTCATTTAACACGATCAGCCTGAGTTAGACTCCGGACTAGCTTATTCAATGCATCCAGACCTTGCAACCTGCGTAAGGTCTATAATTTTAATTCATCCCGAATAAACTTAAAGCATCACTTGGATCAATACCACTGATCCAAGGCTAGGTCTTATAGATGGATAACTCCATAATTCATTCCGAGATCAGATTAAACTCAGGTGTAAAATGAAAGAATTAAAAGAGTCCAATTATATTCCGACTCAGTCAAAGATCTGCAATTTCAAAGAAGATACAGTCCATATCAAGCATGAATTCTCAATCAAAGGAACACATCCTTTTTACAAAAGAAATCACATATCAACACTTGTATGCTTAGGAGGAAGTAACAACAGTTCAGGGTGTTACATGCTTCCCTCCTAAAAGATTCATCATCCCGATGATTACATATTCAATTAACCTTCAGGTCAACCAATTTATTAGTTCACAAAACAATGCGACTATTTTCCAACTTAAATAGTTCCAGAAATCAATGTCACAACACATTTTATTCAGCCTGAATAATGTTTGCCTCCATCTGGCTTTCATATAAACTTAAAAAAAAATAAGTTCATAAAAGAAATGTTTTGTCAACAGATTTCATTCTGTTGAAAAAGAGAAGGAAAAGCAATTTTCATCTCTTCCAGATTTTCCCAAGTTGCACTTTCTTCGTTAAACTGGTCCCACTGGACCTTACATTGCTGTATTTCATGATTTCTCAAATGCAATTGGCGAGTTTCCAGCACTCGTGTGGGTTTAACCACGATTATTCCTGGGTCTTGGACCTGCAAGGAATTCCAATTTAAAACATGTGACAGATCTGAAACGTATTTCTTAAGCAAAGAAATATGGAAAACATCATGCATGCGAGATAAAGCAGGTGGTAATGCTAAACGATAAGCTACAGGATTGATTATCTCGACAATTTCGAAAGGTCCCACGAATCGAGGTGACAACTTGGCAGCCTTGCCAAAAGTTATAGAACTCTTTTTGGGTTTAACACGAAGAAAAACCTTCTCACCAAGCTCAAACCTTCGATCAACCCGCTTAAGGTCAGCATAGCTCTTCTGCCTATCCGCTGCTTCCTTTAATCATTCACAAATCAGCTTAACTTGCTGTTCCATTTCTGTGAGAATCTCTGGTCCAATTACCACTCTATCCTCAACACTATCCCAGCTAACAGGAGTTCTGCACTTTCTTCCATAAAGTGCTTCAAATGGTGCCATTTTAAGAGATGAGTGATAAGTGTTGTTGTATGCGAACTCAACTAATGGAAGATACTCTTCCCATTTATACTGTTGATCCATGCAATACATTCGCAACATGTCCTCCAACACTTGATTTACCCTCTCAGTTTGTCCATCCGTTTCCGGATGATATGCAGAACTGAAGTTTAGTTTCATTCCAAGAGCTGTGTTAAGCGTTTGCCAAAATCTTGACGTCATTCTTGGATCCCTGTCAGATATAATCAATTCTGGTACACCATGCAATCTGAAAATTTCGTGTACGAATCTTTTGGCCAGCACTGGTGAATCATCCTTTAGATTTCCAGCGATGAAATGAGCTACCTTAGTCAGTTTATCTACAACTACCAGGATAACATCATGTTTATTCCTGGACATAGGTAATCCTTGTACAAAGTCCATGGTTATTACTTGCCATTTGTACTGCGGTATGCTATGAGGATATAACAGTCCAGCAGGGTGCATATGTTCTGCCTTAACCCGCTGACACTCCAAACAATGAGTCACAAAATTAATGACATCCTTTTTCATACCTTTCCAAAAGTATTGTTGTTTCAGATCAGCAAGCATTTTTGTGATACCCGGGTGTCCAGAGAAAGGTTAATTATGAAATTCAACTAACAACTTATTTCTCAAATCATTAAGCATAGGTACATATACTCTGTTTTCATAACGCAAGATTCCTTCATAATCAAAATGAAAACCTTTATACCTTTCATCATTAGGTTCTGCAGCAAGCACTGCTTTTACTTGCTGAAAGTAAATATCAGATTCTGAGGCACTTTTTACCTCATCCTTAAACTGAGCTCTTAATGTTATAAGAGTAGAAATGTGCCTCCTACGACTTAGAGCATCAGCTACTCTATTCTCCTTCCCTTTGATATAGCTAATATCAAAATCATATTGTGATAAAAATTCTAACCACCTTCTCTGTCTAGCATTAAGATTAGGCTGAGTGAAAATATATTTCAGTCCTAAGTGATCAGTTTTCAACTCAAAAGGTTTCCCAAGTAAATAGTGTCTCCAGACTTGAAGTGCATGAACAATGGCAGCAAGCTCCAAATCATGAGGAGCATAATTCAGCTCATGTAATTTAAGTTTTCTACTTTCATATGCTATGACTTGATCATTTTGTAGCAAAACACCTCCAAGGCCTTCCCCAGAAGCATCTGTTACAACAGTAAAACTCCCATTAGGGTCTGGTACAGCTAATATAGGTGCAGAAGTCAACTGGCCTTTCAGACTTTTGAAATCCGCTTCGCACTTATCATTCCATATGAATTTCTTATCCTTCTTCTGCAATGAAGTTATTGGTGCAGCTACTTTAGAAAAATCCTTAACAAATTTTCTATAGTAACCAGCAAGACCCATGAAGCTTCTTACTTCGTGCACATTCTTTGGTGCAGGCCACTCAGTTATTGCCACTATTTTTGAAGGATCTACAGCAATTCCTTCTTTACTTATGACATGACCCAAATAGTGAACTTCTGAATCAAAGAAAGAACATTTGGATAACTTACCATACAACTTTCTTTTTCTCAAAATTCCCAAAACTATCTTCAAATGCTCATTGTGCTCCTCAACACTTTTAGAATAAATGAGAATATCGTCCAAGAATACAAGTACAAACTTGTCTAGATATTCTTGAAAAATATTGTTCATTAAGTTCATAAAGGCTGCGGGTGCATTAGTTAATCCAAAGGGTAGAACTGTGAATTCATAATGTCCGTACCTTGTTCGGAAAGTTGTTTTATGAATATCTTCTTCTCTAATCCTTAACTGATGATAACCAGATCGAAGATCTATCTTAGAATAAACCGCTGCCCCACGCATCTGATCAAATAGATCGTCGATCCTTGGAAGTGGATATCTGTTCTTGATTGTTGCTTTGTTCAACATCCGATAATCGATACACAGCCTAAGTGTCCCATCCTTCTTTTTCACAAATATTACGGGTGCTCCCCAAGGTGAAACACTTGGTCTAATCAAACCTTTAGACAAAAGTTCTTGCAACTGTGCCTTAAGCTCGACTAACTCTGTAGTAGTCATCCGATAAGGTGCTTTGGAAATAGGTTCTGTTCCTGGTTTGATTTCGATGGTGAAGTCAAATTCCCTCTTAGGTGGTAACCCTGGTAATTCCTCAGGAAAAACATCCCTGAAACTTTGTAACAGAGGAAATCGCTTCATGTAATCACCATCTTCTTCTGAAAATTCAGATATCTTTACTGCATAAAGGGTACATCCTTTATTTTTAGCCTTTTTAAGCTGCATAGCTGACAGTTTTCTAACTGAAATTTCCCGTTTCACACCTTGAATCTCTGTTGTTTCCAGCTGATCATCTAAACATTTTATGTTCTTTTCATAGCAGTCTACCTTTGCTTTATGGTCAGCTAACCAATTGACACCGATAACAATGTCATACGATCCCAAAGGTGTAACATAGAGGTCAACTTCCGTGGAGAAATTAGGTAAGTCAAGGACTGCCCCAAAAAGACACATACTCACTGTATGAACAGAGTTATTACCATATTGTACAGTCCAAGATTTATCCATTTTTCCAGCTTTTCTCTTAAGTTTAGAAGCAAGTTTATTAGAAATGAAACATTCAGTAGCTCCTGTATCAAAAAGAATAGTGACAGGTATGCCAAATAACTTACCCGGAACTTCTATAGGTGTCACTTGCTTTTCAGCTTGCTTGTCTGCTACTGCAGCATGTATCTTATGCTGCTGATTACGATCATCCTTCTTCAAAGGGCACTGATTTGCGTAGTGGTCTTTGCCACAATTGTAGCAGCCTCCTACAGGTCCCTTTTTAGGCTCAAAATTGCCTCCAGCCTTGTAATTGTCACGTTGTCCTCCATAGGGCTTCTGCCCATTGTTATAATTTTTGGAAAAATTATCCCTTACATTTCCAGCAGGCTTAGTTGTCACTGCTTTCTTACTATTATCCCCTGGAAACTTACTTTTGTTTCCAAACTTTTTCCATGGTCCCTTTTTGGGTGCAAGAGAGGTTGAAGAAGGGTTTGCAATCTTCTTCCGCACTTCCTCTTTATGAGCAGAAATAGCCTTTAATTTCTGTTCTTGCCTTATGGCCTTTTCAACAACTCCTTCCATAGTGGTTGGACTGTGAACATCGACCTCTCCCCCTATCACGGGATTCAATCCCATGATGAATTTCCGTATTCTGAACTTCTCGTCAGTTTGATACTGCGGTACATACTTGAGGAGTTTTGTAAACCGCTCCCAGTATTCAGTTACCGTTAGCTTCCCTTGAGCTAAGTTCTGGAATTCTGTCATTTTCTTATCATAGAAAAGTTGTGGCAGCCAACGTTGCCTAAAATAGCCTTTAAATTGATCCCAAGTAATATTGGTCTCATCAATATTTAGTTCAGCTTTACGGCTATCCCACCACGAAGATGCTTCGTGGGAAAGCTGATAGGCTCCCCAAATAGCTTTGGTTTCCTCTGAGAAGTTTCTTATTGCAAAGTACTTCTCCATTTCGCTGAGCCAGTTCTCAGCTCCATCTCCTAATGTGGTGCCATCATACTTAGGTGGACTTATCCTTTTTATATCATTAGTGAGTTCTGCTACCAACCTGGCCTTTTTGTTTTCTGGTTGGACCGGTGCATTCCCAGCATTAACATCAACACCCATATCGGGGTTGTCCTCAGGAGGTGGCTGATTGTCATTACCAGCTTCTTCATCCTCCTCATTTCCCATCGCCTGTTGTTCAAGTACAGCTAAACAATCTCTTGTGTCCAACAGGGCAGCAAGGATCTCATCAAGTTTCTGGGTTGTTGCCGCCCCTCCATCAGGTGGAGCATTATTCGCAACGTTCCCCCTTGTTCTAACCATTTTCTGTTACAAGAAAATTCAGGTTCTCATCAGATTATGGACACAATAGGTCCAAGAGCTGCAACCTTCAGCTCTGATACCAAGATGTAACATCCTCATTTTATACATTAGAACAAGTCAATTTTTTTTTTTTTTGATAAATGCTTCCTGGTTCTAAATACATAATTTAGAACTCACAAATCAAATAACCATTCTTATAACAGATAACCATATGCAGCTGTAATGACTCGGAGTACCTCCGATCTATTCATTCCATGACTCGGTAATCTACCGATCTATTCATGAGTAATAAGAGTTGGCGTTTTTATTTAACACACCACTCTTGCGGTTCTCTTCCCTATTCTGGGATTCAGAATGCTCTGTCTAAGGAACCTATCTGAATAATTGTTACCATTATTCATCGGCATCTCATCCCTTAGACTAGGTGACTTAGGACAACGCAATCAGCAGCTTGCGATACTTTGGCCAAAGATTTGAAACATACTGCTTATGTCTCGTATTCCTTAACGGCATACTCGTCAATCTGGAATACGTCCTTCACCCCATTCCTATGTTATGTAGAATGTCTTATACTGACTTCTGTCAGTCCCTCCTATCCCAAGTTATTCACTCGGAAACGGATTAGTAAGGTGACAACGTTATATGGATGCTCCCGAGGACTAGGGATACGATGACATACTGGGTCAACCCTAGTTAAACCAGTGTGTCAAGATACCCCGAGTCTCCTAGGCAGCCTTATAACGTGACCACATTCCTAATCGGTCCCAGAGTAACTTGTTCGAGTTTAAGGTGTAAATCTTAACGATCAATGCAAAGGGTGTCGTCATAAGTCACCTGCATTGTTGTATCTTCGAGGAGATCCTAATCTTCTCAGAGGTACAACCCTGCAGTTGACTTGTGCCGTCAACCTTTAAATCCACCTCGAAAAGATCTACTTATTAAAAAGTGTTACATACGTTGAGTTAAATTATACCATAAGACGCTCCCTTTAAGGGTAGTCTTTCCCAATCCCTGGGTTCCTCACCTTAGAATGACCCTTCTTAATAAAACCCAATACACAAGAGAAGTTATTAAGACTAGAGGTCCCATCAAGGAGTTCATAGAATATACATAATTCTAAATCAACGAAATTGGACAATTACTCCCATCCTTCACATGAGATTGCTAACCAAACCCTTTTTTGGTTTATATCAGTTCTCATAACTGAATTTATATCTTACTTATTAGTATCAAGATATAATGATTAAGAATCCAATTAAACGTTGTCCTGGCTTAATCAAGACTAGGAATTAATAATTTAATCCAGCTTGTTTAGCGTCTTGCTTAGGTTTATTTTTACCCTAGCTTCCAGAAAGACAGTGATCTAAATTTCAATTTAGCTTTAGATAGAACATACTAGAACTGCTAAACAATCATAAGTATTCATTCACATATTCTTGCAAGCTTACATTGATAATCACAAAAGTCTCCAATTTAAACAATAATAACAAGCTCTCAAGATCATTTGATCCGAAGAAGGTCAAACTATCCAGATAAGAATACAAACACATAAGTAACAAATATCTCACTTTATTCCCTTCAGGCTAATCAAATACATTTTATGCTTTCAGCTTACTTGATACAATACTCAACGGAAAAAGAACATCTTTCCTCATATAGTACATTTAGAGAATCAAGCTGAAATTCATCATAAAACCAAATTAAACAATCTGAACATCCTATCAGATCTGCGTGCTTTTACCACTTACGGCAACCATCTGCAAAAATTGTCAACATGGGTCAGTTCGATGAACTGAGCATGATAAGCACTAACTCTTAAAACAATTGCAATCCACCAACTGTTTTCATTAAACAACCTGTTTAAATGAGATCATTTCACCAAACAAGTAAACATATTTCAGACTATGCTTTTGTAATACAAACATGACTATAAACGCGTAACTCAAATTATCGTTACTGAATAGTCCTAGATACTTCTCAAATATTTCATCAAAATATTAGGGATCAAGAAGAACGAAAGTATCCAAAACAACTATCCATCTGAATCCCAAGGACAACAAACATCAGACAGATCATTACATTCAACATAATAAAAGGAATATCATAACAAATCATGATTCCATCAATATGTTAAAAACAGTTCCAACGGTTAGATAAAAATATCAACATATACTTTACAACAGAAGAGAAAGAAAACAAGTCATTCATATTTCCTTTCAAACAAGCTCATGACTGTACCGTCTCCTCGAAAGTAAAGCATTCACCTTATATGCATACGAATAAGTCAGACGAGCCACAAGAAGAACCACAGTTTTGTTAAAATTAAATATAACATAACTCCTGTAGCTTACTAGCAGTACAGTAGCTCTCACGCCAAAACAGTGATGAATATCAACCAAACAGACTCCACATGACCTTCCACACGAAGCGACAAACAAGAAGATATTCAATGCCATCACCTGTCGAGGTGCAGTCGACAGCTCCTTAGTTCAGTCAAGCTCAAGACTAGATATCCATGCAACAGAAGACGTAATCATGCTCAAACTCGACAACAATCCCTCTCAGCAACATACAACTCATTCTAATCCCTACTAAACACTGTAAGGTTTTAGATCCAAGGTCGAAATCAAAATAACTTCCCCTTTTTATCTCAGTCAACAAGAGACTCGTTAACATTAAAGCAAATGATGTTTCCCTAAGACTATGCAGAGATATTCATACGAAATCCACGCAGCATGCACAACCTCAATTAACTGCAATTATTCAGAAAGGAAACATAACATACCGTATTCACATCTGAACTCATTCAGAGGTTGAAAAGTATGGTAATCACGACCCACTTTTACAGAGGCCAAGATACAATATATCTATCTATACTTAAGGAACCCAACAGAGCCAAAAACAATAAGTGTTCATAATCAGGCTTATATAGAGGCAGATACACTGGTTACCTATCAAGGATTTCAACTGAATCCGAACAACAGTATACACGATAAAGCTTCTACAGAAGCTGATATACAAGATAAATATTAGTTAATGATTCCAACCGTGCCAACAATGGTAAATATTCAAAATCAGGCTTATACAGAAGCTAAATACTGATTTCGTAACAAGGAATCCAACTGAGCCTCTACAACATTATTCGCTCAAGCTTACACAGATAGGAAACGTAAAAAGTACACCAACTGAGTCTGTACCAAAACTTCATTACTTAAACGAAGGTATTCATTACAAGATAACATAATTCGTATTACTAGTTACCCTTCTAGGACTCCGACAGAATCATGCTACCAGTATTCACATACATGACTTATACAGTAGTCCATAATATACGAACCAATCCAAGGACTCCACAGAGTCATCTTGTAAATAAATAAATATAATGCAAACCATCAACGGGTTAAATCCCATAATTGCAACACAAGGGAGGGAAAAACAACTTCTACAGGGTCGCATTAAATACTGTAACACAGCCAGTTATCCGTTCAACATAACCTAAGTATCATAGCGAAACCCAACAAGATTCAGTAACCACCACCTATAATAACCACGACAGAACTTACAAAGAAGTCCAATTAAACTGAACATTCAAACAAAATTCCATCAGTATCCTTTCTGACAAGTATCAACAACAAGTATCAATTGTAGCTTGAACCCCAAAAAGGAAACAATTCATGGGCTCCCAAAGAGCAAGTTTAGTATACTTTCTTGCATGCATTTCACAAACTTTAGCCGGAATGCAAAACACAACTAAATAGAGCAACAGTTCGAAACACAATGCACACCCGTCAAGGGTTAAATTGAAAAATCGAACCAGTAAGAAGATACAGTAACAAAATCACACAAAGCTACCATAAAAACCATCTGAACCCATAAATCATTTGAACAGAGTTGTTCTAATGAAATCATTTGAAAGAAAGCAATATTTTTAAAGGTTAAGGCCTAACATGCCTGGTTATTTGCTTAAAAATCTGAAGAAGACCACTGAAAGAGCTCGAGCCTTCTCCTCTTTTTCCAAGTTAGATTCACCAACAAAAATTTGTTATTTCCATGACTTATAAATTTTCCTTGCCAGAGAAAAGAGCGAGTTACACTCATATTTTCCATGCAACTCCAAGAAGACTGGTGCGAAGAACCAGTGATCAGACAGAGGGAAAACCGGAGTGCATGAAAAACCAAACAAACTACTAATTTTCCATTTTGCATGCCTTCCCGTGAAACCCGAGCTCGAAGACCGAGCTCATTAATTGCATTTACTCCAAATTTCCCACTCAATCTCCATTGCCACCGACCGCCATAGTTGGCGATGGACAAATGAAATTCAAAGACCATTTCTAACTTTGGCGACTCTGCCACGTCGGCTCTTGCTAGCCGTTAAAACTTCTACCAAATTACCTGTCCTCCATGCTTATCCATCCATTTAATGCCATAGAAACTGCTGCCCATGATTCGCACCCTTCCATAGGTCCCCTTTCTTCCTTGTTCAATAGTTAGGTTAGTAACATAGGTTAGGATTTAAGATGCAACTTAGTCTAACCTCAATAGCACAAGTTACTAACTTAGAACATTTATATTATAGGTTAGGCCTAGGTTAGATTAACACTAATCTAACCCATAGATCATAGTTTAGTTTTAGGTTACTAACCTTAATAACTCCAGTTTAGGTCTAACATTTCAAATGCTCAGAAAAAGAACCTACAACATACATTCATGAACAGGATTCACTCATGTACTGCCAATAGGCTAGTGAATTAAATGTATCTGAATTATTACCTGGTCCACGATCAAGACCTTCCTGATATTACGATATCGGGAACCAATTCATTTAACATGATCAGCCTGAGTTAGACTCCGGACTAGCTTATTCAATGCATCCAGACCTTGCAACCTGCGTAAGGTCTATAATTTTAATTCATCCCGAATAAACTTAAAGCATCACTTGGATCAATACCACTAATCCAAGGCTAGGTCTTATAGATGGATAACTCCATAATTCATACCGAGATCAGATTAAACTTAGACATAAAATGAAAGAATTTAAAGAGTCCAATTATATTCCGACTCAGTCAAAGATCTGCAATTTCAAAGAAGATACAGTCCATATCAAGCATGACTTCTCAATCAAAGGAACACATCATTTTTACAAAAGAAATCACATATCAACACTTGTATGCTCAGGAGGAAGTAACAAAAGTTTAGGGTGTTACAAGAATTCATTTTATTCATACTAACAAATGCTATCCCATTTCTATTTCCAAACTCAGAAGTTCTTTACTAGATCCCAAAGAAGAATACAAAACCAAACCCATAGTTTATAGATATCAACTCATCCAGTTTCCTTAAGGACTCAAACTTTAATGAACAACAAATCCACACCAACTTGGTTCATCTTATCCATTTTATTGAGCACAAGTTTGAATAGAAATTAGTACATAGTATAGTCCCAAGGCTGAAGATAAACACAATATTGTCCATAAGAGAAATCCATTCTTTTCTCCTTTTAAAAAACCAAGAGATTTATTTAATGAATCTAACAAAGAATACAAAACCCAAATTAGTATAAGCTAAACAAGTTAAAAATTACTCATGAACTCAATATAAACTGAAATCCCAATTACAAGGGCTTCAACAGCTCAATATAAAAGGGCAAGTAGTTCGTGATCCAAAATAAGAAAAAATTAAAGAAACAATTCCGAACCAGAGGTAATAATTCCTACCAACAAAATTCAATACACTAGGGTATTCAACTCATCCTTCTTTTAAAACCCAAAAATCAATTACAAGGATCTGAAGAGATTAAGAAGACCCAATACACAATAAGTCAGTAAGGTCCCAACATTACCTCAGCTTGATCGAAATAGAATTCACAACAAAAGACTTTCACAACTCCATCTATAAATATTGTGACAAAGAAGGTGTTCATTTCAAACATTGATCACAATAAAGAGTATGCATACTGCATTCTAATCATTCTCTAAATCCGATAACGACTATTTCAAATGAGCTTTGTATCAAACCAAAGAGTGAATAACAGTACAATATCTAACTAGAGGTTACTTTATCCCTCAAAAAGTTACAATTCCAGTCCATTAACCTTCAAACAAAATAGTCTAGCCTTCAACTAGATGCGGGTTTTCTCAAAATAGAGGAGAGAAGAACATCCTCCCTATTTACACACCCTTACAAGTTCAAGGAAGGTGGTACAGTCTCAAAAAAAAAAGTACCACAACCATTCCAAATTAAGAAGCTACAAGGAGAAGATCCAAAAGAGATTACCAAATCAACTTAAACCAAAACTATTCTCTTAAGCCTTTTCGAGTAGACAGTCCCTTAAAAGAGTTCTAAGCATCTCAAAACCTCGAATATGAGTAAAAATCAAAGCTTAGAATACAAGTACATAACCAAACACAATGCCTTAAATACAAGTTCAGAACACACAAGTATTGAATATGAGTTCAGTGCTAAACACAAAGCTTTGAACACAAATTCAGAACAACACAAAGCTCCAATACAAGCTCAGAATGAAACACAAGGTTCCAATATAAGTTCATAACAAAACACAAGGCATCAAATACCAGTTCAAAAAACCACCAGCCTTGAACACAAGTTCAAAATGAAATACAAAGCTTCGAATACAAATTTCACATGCATGTCACCACTAAACTTGCACAGAGAAAGTTTCCAAAGGCTATCATTATTTAGCAATTGATTTATATCCAAAATCCACAGAGATTCATAAAACCATAAAATTAAATAACTAGACAAATTATGAAAGCATTTATCTCATGAGAGAAGAATTGTTTTAATGATTCATTTAGAAGAAAGCAAGAAATCTTAATGGATAGAGCATGTCATGCCTGATAGTGATTCTGCCAATTCGAAGGAGACTTCCAGCCGAGCTTCCAACTCTTTTTCTCCCCCACAAAAGATCAATAACCAAACATCTTTTATTCTAATTCCTCATATACTTTCCTTCAATCAAAAATAGGCCAGAGAAACCAAAAATAACCACAAAGTAAAATTCAAACTGGTGGTTCAAATATCCAAATAGCTCTATGCAGAGAAAAAATTGTGAGGTATGCAAGACCAAACAACCTCTCACAAATTTTCCTCCCTTGTTTCCAAGATGGTTTTCACACAAATACCAAGGTCCATCAATTTCGTTAATTACAAAATTATTGCCTATCTCTCCATTCCACCACCTCCTAAAATTGGTGAAACTTATATCCACTTCAGCATGCATTTCTAACTTTACTAAAGCCTCCACATATGCTTCCACTATAATTTACTTACCTTTGCCAAAACTGGTTGTACCTCCCATTGATTTAACATAATCAAATCAAATAAATTCCATTGGAACCATCACCATAATGCCATGTGACCCTTAGGTTCCCTTTCAATAGTTTAGGATAGATTTCCCAAAACTTAGGTTAGTCTAAAAATAGTTACCTTAGGTCTTATAAAACATTGCCATAGGTAATTTCCACCTTAGGTTAGATCAAATTCACAACCATATAGTATTAGATATTAGGTTAAAATAGCCTAGCATTACATTAGTAATTTCTCCCTTATTCATTTAGCATAAGAACTTAGGTTACGATTCCATCCCAACAAAAAAGAATAAGAAGCTTAGGTTAGATTGAAATCCAAATAAGTAGACATAGCTAGGAATTAGGTGCTTTTACCTAGTTTAGGTTATCATTAGGATAATCCTTTAGTTTTAGGATTTAGATTCCCTTCATAGTCATGAAGCAGACTACATTTCGTATACGCCATTAATATCTTGAAGATTTCAATCCCAAAGACCCAAGCACAAACATACAACCGAATGAAGACACGTTCTTACAAGACCAAAGAATTTGTAAAATATAAAAGTTCAGTCCACTATGTATCTCAAGCTAATGAGTTTCAATTTACCATTCAGTCCGTTAAGGAGATTTAAAACATTCCTTGGATCATTGACATTGATCCAAGGACAAGTCAGTAAAAGAGATAAGTTTGCAACTCTCAAAACTAGATTGCAACTCACCTACAAGAAGTGAAAAATGGATTCTTACAAGACATATCATTTTAGTCTAATGAATCCAAGAGCAGAAATGATTATCCATAACAAGCATGATTTTCAACAATCAAGGAAACACACCTCATTCAAGAAAATCACATGCCTACGCTTGTAATGAAAAAGAAAAATATAACTGTTTGTCAAAGGTGTTACATACTTCCCTCATAAAAAGAATCATCATCCCAATGATTGTATTATGTTTGACCATTGCATTAAGGATAATAAATTTATCCACTTACTTAACATATTTTTTGTAACAATATCAGAATTTAAAGTTCCCAAAATCAACATTCACATAGCTGTTTATTTAAAAATAAATAGTTGTCTACCCAAAACTGGCAGACTTATTTACATATAAAGATAAAATAACAAATTTTTATCAGTCATCATAGTCAATTCTGATCAAATAAATATGGAAAAGTAGTTTTCATATCTTCCAGATTTTCCTAGGTTGCACTTTTTCATTAAACTGGTCCCACTGGACCTTACATTGACTTATTTCACAATTTCTTAAATGCAACTGGTGAGTTTCTAGAACTCGTATGTGTTTAACCATGATTATTCCTAGGTCTTGGACCTGCAAGGAATTCTAATTGAACACATGTGATAAATCTGAAATGCATTTCTTAAGCAAAAAAATATGGAAAACATCATGCATTCGTGACAAAGCAGAAGGTAATGCTAAATGGTAAGCTACAAGGTTGATTACTTCAACTATCTCAAAGGATCCCACATAATGAGGCGATAACTTGGTAGCCTTGCCAAAAGTTATTGAGCTCTTTTTCGGTTTAACCTGAAGAAAGACCTTCTCACCAAGTTCAAATTTTCTATCAACCCGCTTTAAATAAGCATAACTCTTTTACCTATTTGTTGCTTCTTTCAAGAGTTCACGAATCATTTTAACTTGTTGTTTCATTTCCGTAAGGATTTTAGGTCCAATTACCTCTATATCCTCAATATTGTCCCAACTAACGAGGGTTCTACATTTTCTTCCGTATAGTACTTCGAAAGGTGCCATCTTAAGAGAGGCATGAAATGTGTTATTATAAGCAAACTCAATTAGTGGAAGGTACTCTTCCCACTTATACTATTAATCCATACAATACATTCATAACATATCCTCTAAAACTTGATTAACTCTCTCAGTCTATCCATCTGTTTCCAGATGATACGCAGAACTGAAATTTAGCTTAGTTCCTAGAGCTGGATTAAGTGTTTGCCAGAACCTTGATGTCATTCTAGGATTCTATTAGATATGATTAATTCAGGTACTCCATGTAATCTAAAAATTTTACGTACAAATCTCTTAGCCAATACAGAAGAATCATCATTTAGATTACCAGCAATATAATGTGCTAACTTTCTTAGTTTATCAATAACTACTAAAATAGCGTCATGTTTATTTCTTGAAATAGGAAACCCTTGTACAAAATACATGCTTATTAATTTCTATTTGTATTGCGGTATGCTATGAGGATACAATAAACCGGCAAGGTGCATATGTTCAACTTTAACACATTGACATTCTAAGCAATGTGTCACAAAATCAATAACATCCTTTTTCATCCCCTTCCAAAAATATTGTTGTTTTATATCAGCAAGCATCTTTGTAATACCAGGGTGTCCAAAAAAAAGTGAATTGTGAAATTCTGCTAACAATTTCTTTCTTAAATCATTTAGCAAAGGTATGAATACTCTGTTTTTCAAATCTTAAGTTTCCATTGTTGTCAAAGTGAAAACCTTTATACCTCACATCATTTGGATCTGCAGCAAGCATTGTTTTTACTTGTTAAAAGTAAGAATCAGATTCCATAACACTTTTTACTTCATCCTTAAATTGAGTTCTCAATGTTATAAGAGTAGAAATGTGCTTCCTACAACTTAGAGCTTCAGCCACTCTATTTTCCTTACCTTTGATGTAATTGATGTCAAAATCATATTGAGAAAAAAACTCTAACCATATTCTTTGTCTTACATTTAGATTTGGTTGAGTGAAAATGTACTTCATCCCAAGATGATCATTCTTTAATTCAAAAGGTTTACCAAGTAGGTAATGCCTCCAAATTTGTACTACATGAACAATGGCAGCAAGCTCTAAATCATGTGGAGCATAATTCAACTCATGCAACTTTATTTTTCTACTTTCGTAAGCTATGACATGATCATTTTGTAATAAAATACCTCCTATACCTTCCCTAGATGCATTTGTTACTACCATAAAGTCTCCATTAGGATCTAGTACCTCTAGAATAGGTGTTGAAGTTAACTGTTCCTTAAAAGTTTTAAATGCAGATTCACATTTCTCATTCCAAAAAAACTTCTTATTTTTTTTTGTAATGAAGTTATTGGTGCAGCCACTTTAGAAAAATCTTTTACAGATTTTCTATAGTAACCATCAAGTCCCATGAATCTTCTAACTTCATGTACAATCTTGGGTGCAGGCCACTTAGTTATAGCTACAAATTTAGAAGGATCTATATAAATTCCATTCTTACTTATTACATGTCCCAAATAATGCACTTTTGTGTCATAGAAAGAACATTTAGATAGCTTACCATATAAAATTCTCTTTCTCAAAATTTCCAAAATTATCTTCAAATGGTCATGGTGTTCCTCTATGCTTTTAGAATATATGAGAATGTCATTCAAGAATACGAGCACAAATTTTTCCAAGTATTCTTCAAAGATATTATTCATTAAATTCATTAAATTTGCAGGTGCATTTGTTAATCCAAAAGGTAAAACCATGAACTCATAATGTCCATACCTTATTCTGAAAGTTGTTTTATGAATGTCCTCATCCTTAATCAGTAATTGATGATATCCAGATCAAAAATCTATCTTTGAATATACCGATACTCCATGCATCTGATCAAATAGATCATCAATTCTAGGGAGTGGGTATCTATTCTTGATTGTTGCTTTGTTTAACATTTTGTAGTCAATGCACAATCTAAGTGTTCCATATTTCTTTTTCACAAAAATTACTGGTACTCCCCAAGGTGAAACACTTGGTCTAATCAAACTTTTAGAAAAAAAATCTTTCAATTGATCCTTAAGCTCTACTAATTCTATAGTAGTCATTCGATATGGTGCCTTAGAAATAGGCTTGATTTCAATTGTGAAGTCAAATTCCCTTTTAGTTGGAAGACCTAGTAACACTTTCAGAAACACGTCACTAAGTTTTCATAACAACAGATATCATTCCAAGACATCACTATTCTCTTCAGTTGTTTCTATAATCTTTACTGCATATAAGGTACAACCTTTATTTTTGGCCTTTTTAAGTTGCATAGCTAACAGTTCCCTAATAGAAATCTCATGTTTCACACCCTAAATCTCTACTATTTTCTATAGGTCATCTAAACAACTAATATGTTTTTCAAAACAATCCACTTTTGCCTTATGTTCTGCTAACCAATTAACACCTATGATTACATCATAAGACAGGTGCAACATAAAGATCAACTTCAGTGGAAAAGCTAGGTAAGTCAAGGACTGCTCCAAAAAGACACATACTAATAGTATGAACAACATTTTTTTCATAATGTACAGTCCATGTTTTATCCATGTTTCCAACTTTTCTTTTCATTTTTGATGTTAATTTACTAGAAATAAAACATTCAGTAGCTCTGGTGTCAAAAATAATAGTTATAGGTATGCCAAATAACTTACCCGGAACCTCTATGGGCGTGGCCTATTTTTCAGCCTACTTGTCAGCTACTGCAACGTGTATCTTGTGTTGTTGATTACAATCATCCTTTTTCAAAGGGCATTGATTTGCATAATGATATTTTCCATAGTTATAACAGCCTCCTATAGGTCCCTTTCTAGGCTCAGATTTATTTCCATCCTTAGAGTTATCATTCTGACCTCTATAGGACTTCTGTTTGTTATTATTATTCTTGATAAAGTTGTTCTGTGAATTATTAGCAGACTTATTTGTTGTTACTTTCTTATTATTATCAGATGAAAACTTAATTTTCATTCCAAAATTCTTCCATGGTCCTTTCTTAGGTGCAAGAGATGATGAAGAGGAGTTGGGGATTTTCTTCCTCACTTCCTCCTTATGGATAGAAATTTCCTTAAATTTATATTCCTACCTTATGGCCTTTTCAAAAACCCCTTCCATCATGGTTGGGCTATGAACATCCACCTCTCCTCTTATAACGGGATTCAATCCCATGATGAATTTTTGTTCTTGAACTTCTTGTCAGTTTGATACTGAGCTACATACTTAAGGAGTTTAGTAAACCACTCCCAATTCTCAGTTACTATTATCTTTCCTTGAGCTAAGTTCTAGAATTCAATAATTTTATGATCATAGTAAAGTTGCGGCATCCAATGTTGCTTAAATTAACCTTTAAATTGATCCCATGTGATATTAGTTTCATCAATGTTTAACTCAACCTTACGGTTGTCCCACCATGAAGATGCCTCATGGGAAAGGTGATATGCTCCCCATATCACCTGTGTTTCTTCTAAGAAATTCCTTATTGCAAATCATTTCTCCATTTCGCTAAGCCAATTCTCAGCCCCATCTCCTAATGTGGTGCCATCAAATTTGGGTGGACTTATCCTTTTGATATCATTAATGAGTTCAGCTGTCAGCCTATCCTTTTTGTTCTCAGGCTGATCAGGTATGTTCACATTGTTATTATCAACACCTAAATTGGTGTTGTCCTTAGGACGTGAATGATTATTATTACTAACATCTTCTTTCTCCTCATTTCCCATTACTTGTTGTTCAAGTACAGCCAAATGATCTCTTGTGTCTAATAGGGCAGCAAGGATCTCATCAAGTTTTTGGGAAGTTGCTGCTCCTTCTTCAGGTGGAGGATTATTTACAACATTTCCTCTTGTTCTAACCATTTTCTATTAACAAGAAAATTTAAGCTTCATCAGATTATGGACACAATAGGTCCAAGAGATGCAACCTTCAGCTCTGATACCAAGATGTAACATTCCCATTTTAAGACTTTAGAAATAAGGGAATTTTTTTTTAAACACAATGTTATCTATTTAAAGTAAAACATCATTTAGAACACACATTCCATGCCAATAAATCTCATAACAGATAACCATATCAATATGTAATCACTCGGTATGTTACCGATCTCTCATTCCATGACTCGGTTACCAACCGATCTCTCATGTTTGACTTAAAGTATAGAATACTTTATGTATACTACGTATACTTGGTTTTCCTACCCTATTCCAGGTACTGAGTGATCTGTTTAAAGAACCTATCTGAATATTTTCTACCAATATTCATCTGACACCACGTTGCTTTAAACTAGGTGAAATAGGACAACGCAACCGGCAGCTTGCGATACTTTGGCCAAATATTTTCAACATACTGTTTATGTTACTATTCCTATATGACATACTCATCATTTCAAAATACATCCTTCACCTCACTCTACTGTTATCTAGAATGGTCTTTACTGACTACTGTCAGTCCACTTGCCCAAGGTTTGACCCTATCCCAGAATTAGCAACATAATTTGTTATAGGAAGATGCTCACGATGACTTAGGGTATATGGGCATACTCGAATCACCTAAGTCGACTAAATGTGCCAAGGTACCCTGAGTCATAGAAAGATACTCCCTATTCTAAACATGCTACTAACTTGACCTAGAGAGAAAACTAAGTTCAAGTCCAGATGTGTGTAGATCTAGATGAAAAAATACAGTAGGGTATTGCCACATGTCAACTACAACACTGTATCCTTGAGAAGACCTTGGTCTTCTCGAAAGGTATAGTCCTATAGTTGGCATGTGCCAACATCCATTATAACTAATTCATCATTATGTACATACTCCCTTAGTGGTCATTAATTCATAATTAAATTGGATTAAGATTCAGATTACAACAACCATGCCTAACCCTAATTCCAACATTCATTAAGTTCTATATCCATAATTAATCTAATTTGATATTGATAACTTCATTAACTCATGTTTGCATTGATATTCATTAACATGTCCATAACAAGCATTTATCCCAAAAATAGGACAACAAACATCAAACGTTTAATTATTAATGCAACCTAGCTGTCCAAAGCAGGTGTGTCATCCACCTACATTTAGCTAGTGTTTACTTTTTATAAATGAAGAAAAAAGTTAAAGATTATAACCACCATTCCATTTATTTTTCATTTTTTTGAGAGAGGAAGAGTCTTCCTCTACATGGTTAGATGTTAGGATTAACATAACCTTTTTATCATTCTTTACTCATATAATTTAATTGTATGACCAATGCATATTTCATTATTAAACTTTAGTTGTGAAGATAGAGAACGACATCTTTTGCAATTCAACAAGTTTCATTACAATAAGGGGGATTATACTATCCCCTTTATCTAACTTATTAATTGATGACAATAAAAGTACACAAATAGATATAAATAATATCGACAAGATATAACTACTATTTCTGTCATACAAGTACAAAAGAATTCACACCAAAAATTGGAGTCCGACTCCAAACCTTTCAATTCATGAATGATAAAATATACATTTACAAGACTATGCATTTCATACATTCTGCATGTCAATCAAATTAAGATATTAAAAGAACATCACTTTTCTTTTCCAATACAACTCAAGAATGATTCGAAATTCTTTACATAAGATCCAGAATTAAATAAGCCAATGCATCATAAAAATTTTTACCTTCTTTTATCACTTACGATGTCCATCTACAAAAATTGCTAGCACAGGTCAGTTCAATGAACTAAGCATGATAAGCACTAAGCATTAAAACGAAGTGCATTCCACTAATTGTTCCATTAAAACAACTTTTATTTAATGAAACAATTAATATATCATAAGTAATATCAACCAGAAATAAGTACAATTAAATATTCTGAATTCACTTTTAAGAAATGAACATAATATGATCCGCAACATCTGCATTATAACATATAGTTTAATTGATCCTATCAATTACTTTTAAACAAATAACAGGTCTTTTCATATCCAATTGTTTCATAATTCTATCAAGAATAGAAATACAACATTTATCTTTACTATGTACCAAAAGAAGTTATTTACAACATAGCTCATATTAGGATGATTCATCCTACAACTTAAGCAAAAAGAAGAAAAATCAATTCATACTATTCCTCATACACTAATCATCTGAAAGACAAAAATAGGTTTAGAACACACATAACTGCTTCAGTTCAAGGATAACAATAAGGATTCAACATTAAAGAGACAACATCTAAACAAGAATCCCAAATCAATCCAAGAAGGAATAGAGAATCAAAATAGTCTACCTGTAAGTCTTAACTAACTTCTACATGTTAGAAGATATCATTCAAAGATCTGAAACCAGACATTCCACAAATCAAAGCTAGACTCACACATGGTTAATCTCTTCTCATGTCCATCCAAGAAGGGTTCATAATAAGATAGAGTGTAAAAAGAGAAAACCTTCTAATATCAAATCCAAATGAAGTATGACTTAGTCAAACAAAGCAGTCGGTCTAAGTATGTTAGTATTTTCTTTTCAACAGATCTGACTCAACTATTCTCTTTCCACATCATTATAACAAATGATCTAGTACAAAGTAGACTAAACAATCCATAAATAAATTTCAATCTCAGAAGAGTGGTTTCACACTATTTCCTATCAAGACAGAAGGAAAGAAAGCCAAACTTAAGAAGTCGAGCAGAGCCTAAGAGAATAACCACCTCTATAGCCAAGAAGAGAGTCGAGCTAAAGAGAAGTTCGGTCAAGTGAACTTATCTTAACAAAAGTAAAAGGATCACAAATAGAAAAGGTCCAATCAATAATTACTTTTATTCATACTATTAAATGAATTCCCATTTCTATTTCCAAAATCAGAAGTTCTTTACTAGATCCCAAAAGAGAATACAAAACCAAACCCACATTTTGTAGAAGAAAGCACACTTCTAGTTTCCCTAAGGACTCAAACTAATTACAAACACAAATGGTTTATCTATTGTAATTCACCTAGATCACAAGTTTCAATTTGCACATTTCGAATAGAAAGGAGTACACAGTACAGTCCCAAAAATAAACAATATACTGTCCATAAGAGAACATATTCCTTTCTCTTTTAAAGACCCAGAGATTCATTCAATGAATCCAACAAAGAATAGAAAACCCAAAACAATATAAGATAAACAAGATTTCGATAAAACTCATGAACTCAATAGAAATTGTATTCCCAACTTCAAGATCTTACACGTGATCTCAATATCAAAGAGAGATAATTAGTTCGTGGTCCATCATGAAGAACAAATTAAAGAAACAAATCCCGAACCAGAGGTGATAAATCCTATCAACAAGATTCAGAATGAGAGAGTATTCAACTCATTCTTTCCTTAAAAACCCAAAAGTAAATTTAAGAGGATCTGAAAGTGAGTAAGAAAATGCAATACACAATTGGAGTCAAGCAATGGTCCAACTTTACCTCTAATTATGATAAAATAAATTCACAACAAAAGACTCTCATAACTCCATCTATAAAGATTGCGACATAAGAAGGTATTCATTTCAAACATTAGATCACAATAAGGAGTATGCATACCGCATTCCAATAATCCTCTAAAACTGATAATGACTATTTCAAACAAGCTTTGTATCAAACCAAAGAGTGAATAATAGTACAATATCTAACCAGAGGTTACTTAATCCCTTAACATGTTACAATTCCAGTCTATTAACCTTTAAACAAAATTGTCTAGCCTTCAACAAGATGCGGGTTTTCTCAAAGCAGAGGAGAGAAGAACATCCTCCATATTTACATGCCCTTACAAGTTCAAGGAAGGCAGTACAGTCTCCAAAAATAGAAGTACCCCCAACCATTCCAACTCAAGAAGCTACAAGGAGAATATCTCAAAAGAGATTACCAAATCAACTCAAACCAAAATTAATCTCTCAAGCCTTTTCAAGCAGATAGTCCATAAATGAGTTCTAAGCATTTCAAATCCTTGAATAGGAGTAAAACTCAAGCTCAGAATACAAGTACAGAACCAAACACATTCCTCAAATACAAGTTCAGAACACGCAAGTGTTGAATACAAGTTCAGTGCTAAACACCAAACTTTGAACATAAGTTCAAAACAACACAAAGCTCCAATACAAACTCAGAATGAAACACAAGGTTCCAATATAATTTCAGAAAAAAACACAAGGCATTGAATACAAGTTCAGAACAACACTAGCCTTGAACACAAGTTCAGAATGAAATAAAAAGCTTCAAATACAAATTTCACATGCATGTCACCACTAAAATTGCACAGAGAAAGTTTCCAAAGTTTATCATTATTTAGCAATGGATTTATATCCAAAAACCACAGAGATTAATAAAACTATAAAAGTAAATAACTAGACAAATCATGAAAGCATTTATCTCATGAGAGAAAAATTGTTTTAATGAATCGTTTAGAAGAAAGCAAGAAATCTTAATGGATAGAGCCTATCATTCTTTATATTTCTCCTGCCAATTCAAAGGAGACTTCCAGCTGAGCTTCTAACTCTTTTTCTCCTCCATGAAAGATCAACAACCAAACATATTTTCTTCCAATGCCTCATATACTTTCCTTCAATCGAAAATAAGCCAAAGAAACCAAAAATATCCATAAATTCAAAGTCAAACTGTTGGTTCGAAGAACCAGATAGCTCCATATAGAGCAAAAATTGTGAGACGTGCAAGACCAAACAACCTCTCACAAATATGCCTCCCTTGTTTCCAAGACGGTTTACACGTAAATACTGAGTTCCATCAATGTCATTAATTACAAAATTACCACCTATCTCTCCACGCTACCACCTCCTAAAACTGGCAAAACCTATATCCACTTCAGCATGCATTTTTAACTTTAGTGAATCCTCCACGTATGCTTCCACTAAAGTTTACTCACCTTTTCCAAAACTGGTTGTACCTCCCATGAATTTAACCAAATCAAATCAAATAAATGTCATTGGAACTGTCGTCATAATGTCATGCGACCCTTAGGTTCCCTTTCAATAGTTTAGGATAGATTTCCCAAAACTTAGGTTAGTCTAAATATAATTACCTTAGGTCTTATAAAAAATTGCTATAGGTAATTTCCACCTTAGGTTAGATCAAATTCACAACCATATAATATTAGGTATTAGGTTAAAATAGCCTAGCATTACATTAGTAGTTTCTCCCTTATTCTTTTAGCACAAGAACTTAGGTTAGGATGACGTC
Source organism: Taxus chinensis (assembly GCA_019776745.2). NCBI lineage: Eukaryota > Viridiplantae > Streptophyta > Pinopsida > Cupressales > Taxaceae > Taxus > Taxus chinensis. Next base: position 479,296,319 of record CM034154.1, on the reverse strand, counting down.
CCAACAAAATAGAATAAGAAGCTTAGGTTAGATTGAAAACCAAATAAGTAGACATAGCTAGGAAGTAGGTGTTTTTACCTAGTTTATGTTATCGTTAGGACAATCCTTTAGTTTTAGGATTTAGATTCCCTTCATAGTCGTGAAGCAGAATGCATTTCATTTACGCCATTAATATCCTGAAGAGATCAATCCCAAAGACCCAAGCACAAACATACAACTGAATGAAGACACATTCATACAAGACCAAAGAATTTGTAAAATATAAAAGTTCAGTCCGCTATGTCTCTCAAGCTTATGAATGTCAATTTACCATTCAATCTATTAAGGAGATTTAAAACATTCCTTAGATCATTGAAATTGATCCAAGGACGAGTCAGTAAAAGAGATAAGTTTGCAACTCTCAAAACTAGATTACAACTCACCTACAAGAAGTGAAAAATGGATTCTTATAAGCCATATCATTTCAGTCTAATGAATCCAAGAGCATAAATGATTTATCCATAACAAGCATGATTTTCAACAATCAAGGAAACACACCTCATTCAAGAAAATCACATGCCTATGCTTGTAATGCAAAAGAGAAATATAATTGTTTGTTAAATGTGTTACATAATAAGCTGGATAATATTGATATGGTTCGTTAAAATGGTGATGGTCCATGATCATTGACGGGACCACTTTAGTTGACAAGGTTTGGGATGTCACCAGTGTTGGTGAAATAATTTTTCATGTTGAAAATTATTTTTTTTTTACTAATGGTGCAGGGATAAGCCCCTCCTTGTGTATGGGGAGGATCCCATTATTGAATGCAAACTACTTAAAATACCTAAAATTTATGGGGTGGCCAATAAGTAGGGGATCACATAGGAATACTCTGCTGCTGAACCTATCACACAGTGCTTGTATAAGGTACAAGGGATGAATTTGTAGTGAAGAGGAGTAAAGAGGAGTTAGGGAAATAAAGAGAGAGGGTTATTATTATGAGTAGGAAATATCAAAGTTCACATAAAATAACCAAATAAGGTCCACATTCAATTATAAGAAAACCACAATGCAAACAATGACACAACATAACAAATCACAGACATATAATTCAATTGATTCATTTATCAAAGGCACATACACATTTATTCGTTTTACAAGATTATCATGTAGGAAAAATTAGAAAGAGAGAGTGGAGGAACATAAGACAAGAAATAGCATAATGGTAGATTTTATTTCTTGATGTAGAAATGGTAATCTCAATAACATATATTCAATCAACAATTGAAAACCCCTTGGAATAGAGAAGCCATTACAAATTATAGAAGTACATATTGTCCTTTCACCTACCCCCACATGACATTTCACCTATCCTCATCACTTGTGACCTTTCATATTTTTAGGAAGGGAGTGTTTTTATTATTATTGGAAAAAGGAATCTGTTGAGTAGAATAAATGGCTAAGTACTAGACACGTGCAGAGGTTTGGAGCTACATGTAAGGGGTGCACAAAGGGGAGAACATGTAGGGAATGGAACAATGAACGTTGGTTCATGGATGTGTAGATAAATTCAGGGAATTAGTCGATTTTCTAGAGAAATGGCTAAAATTAAAAAATTAGAGATGGAGTGTTGCACAAGTAAAGACCCGAACCAGATAAAAGAAAGGAGACTTAGCATCCAAGAAAGATCTATAATTAAATAGAAGAACGATGACTTGGGATGCACACAAAGGGAGTTATACTTGGAAAAAGAACATGCAAATTGAGCTCGAGAAAACACATGGAGAAGATTAATAATAGGATTAAAGCAAGCCTTATCTTTAGATTAGTCTATTATTAGTTACTTTTGTAAAAGCATGCAAGCTTTATACGCATGGATATTTTTTAGGAAAGAAAGCATGTAGGATATTTTTGAGAGCATGTCTATTTTTAAGAGAGTTCATGGGTGGTGAAGGGGAAGTCCCCACCCCTATAAATATCTATTGTATGGATCGAGTAAGAGTCACAAAATGTATGCATGAGTAGAGTTAGGATGTGATGATTTAGATCTTCTGCGTGATGGTTGAGCACCTAGTCCTGCACATTGTTATACTGGTTATGTATTTAGCTTATATATTATGCATTTGCTTATGATATCTAATGGATAAATGTGGTTGGATAATGGTTGTTGAAATATCTAAATATGGTGTTGTAATGATACAATTGATCTGGGTTATTGTTTAGATGGTTCATCTTCCTTATTATATGTGTTTCCAAACTGATATGAATGTAATCATTATCTAAGTATGAATGATTTAATGGTTAACAATATGATGAACACACATGATAAATTCCTGTGAAGCATAAAAAAGGAGGGACCTAGTAGGTACTCGTGCTTTGAGTGAGCATTCATATATGTCTAAATGAAGTGCTAACATACATAGCCTATGTGTGCAAATAAAAGACTACAAACTCTTAAAATATTTAGCTAAGGGTCACTTAAGTGAATGGGATGAAATAGAAAAAAGTAAATTCTTAATTAAAAAATAGAATATGGAGAGATAGATAAGATAGAAAGAGAAGGGGTTAAATAATCTGATGAATATGGAGCTTTTCTAGTAGAGAATTTTCTGATCATGATCCCTGGCGGAGAGTTCCAAAAATAAGATCTTGTCCTTTGATCACCTATTGAACTGAAGCACTGAGATTACATATGTTTCCTCCTGCTATGAGATGTGAGAACTTGTTGATATGGAACATGATAATCACAATTTACTTCTTCTACAAGATGCATGAATACTCTAAACTACTAAATGGGTGTCTGAGAACAATGTTTTGAAGCATTCTAGTGTAAGCCAGAGATAACTGTGGACATCACTCATGATGGTTCCTTCTTGATATCATAGTGAGAATGAGGATCACTTTCTTGTTTCTTAGGCTTTCAAAATTTTCCCTTGTGATCACAAATCAAATTTATGATGATTGAATATTTTCATGCTTTTCCTTCACTTATTGAAATAATCCTTTACTTTGTAGATAGAGGATTGCTTCCCAAATGATATTCTTGAGAAGTGGCCACCAGTTGGAATGAAATGAGATGATGGAAATATATCTCCCTTTTGAGTAATGATCACACTACGAGGCTTTGAATGAGTGTTTAAGAACACTACCAGGTGTGTGGCAGAAACTAAAACAAAGATGATTCTCTATTCTTTCACACACAATGTTTTGAATGAATATCATTCCCTTCTTACCTTTCCTAGCTCCAAAATCTATATATACACCTCATGTTCACATGTTTCTCATTGGAAGGCTTATGCCATTGGGAAATATATGCTTAGATGCTCTTGAAGAATAAGTAGTGGTAATGGATCCATATTACACGAGTCAAGATGCTTTATGATATTCACAATGACTCTTACCTTCTTATGAATCCTCTTGGAATATGGAACCACATTACATTCTCTTTTCATTAACTTCCTTGTAAAATATTATTATTTAATACATATTTATGGTAACTAAGCGAGATTCAACTTCAATGTTTCATCCTTTGATGATTGACCACACTACTAGGTGTTTTATTCAGTGTTTAAGAACACTATGACATAAAATGAAATTGGGATGATTTCTTGTTCTTACATTCATGATGTCACACATGAATATCACCTATTTACCCTTCACTAATCTAGAGTACTTGATTGCATACCTTCTTGCTCAGATGCTTCCGATGAGAAAGGAGGATCCTTTACTTTTTCATATATGATGGCCTGAATACTTTGATGACTTGACTATATCACTTCAACTTGCTTCTCAAAGATATGATGATGGATTCAAGATATGATGTTTCTTAGCTTTCTCGAAAAGTTTATCATTTCACTTATGATCATGATGAAATAATTTAATTAATATTAGATTCCAATGTGGTTCCTAATTCTTGTAAAAAAAAAATCCAACCACATAACACCCCTAAATTTCACTTGTTGTGCCTCAACATGCTTTGTCTTGCTCCTTAACAAAATTGTGATCAAAATGATGCTTTAGGATCCTTATGGAGACTTTTTTTTCTTTTTTGAGATATGGGACACCTTTAAAATCATGTGAGTATGATAAAAATATATTCGATGAGTGAAAATAGAGCCAATAACAACTTTCTACATTGAAAACTCAAAATTTCTATTTTTGGCAGGTTGCACCAGTAGCTGTTATTTAGGGAAAATTTCCCCTTTTGATCATTATTTTGTCTTCTAAATATCCTAGCACATTTATATTACATCCATTAATGATGATTTAATTTTTTTAGGAATATTCTATTTTTGGCAGGTTGTTTTTCAGAAACCATTATTTTGAGAAAAATTCTCGTTTTACCTTGTTTGTTGTTTTTCATCGTTTTTGGATGTGCTGAAGGATTGAAGCTTGTTGTTTTGAGAGACTTGCTATTTTTAGTAATTAATTGTATATATCATGTTATATTTTTATAAAATGATCATATTGGTGTTGGTTTGCAATGAAAACATGGTTGTTGGATTCAGATCTGCACCAGGATCCCACACTCTAATTTTCGTTGTGTTTCTTCTGCTAGAACTATTACAAATCAAAAAACAACTTTCAGGGTTATGGTTTTATATTTTCTACTTTAAATAACCTAGGGAATCATATTATATGAAGAATATATGTTTTTAAAGGTTCTTGGGAGGAAATTCCTTTAAGAAAATTTCAATTGAATCAGATTTTTGGTTGAAGAGTTATGAGAAAATCTACATTTTTGAAGTCATGTCTAGTCTAGAACGTTTTTGGAAGCATGTCTCTGGTTTTTTCATGTTCTTGGAGGTATTAAAATAGCTACAATAGAGTAGGGGTCAAACTATTAAATTTAAACCAATTTAAAACAAGTTAAGTTTATTTTATGTCCTCATGGTAACTAGTATTTAATCCCAGTTGAATAACAACTGAGTGTGGTTAAGAACTAGGGTATAATGGCTTGCATGTGGGTACTCAATTTTTCTCCCTCTATCCCCTTGGTGAAAAATGAGAATAGGGACATAAATGGGTTCCTAAAGCAATATCTTAACAAGTTTTTACGCTTGATGTAATGAGCAGATGATAGGGTTAGCCAAATAAGCACATGGGGGTTGACAAAATGATCACATGCAAAACAACAAAGGGAGATTTTGGGGGTGGGGAAAATAATTTTTTCCCCTCTATCCACTTGCTGAAAAATTACAAGAGAGACACAAATTGGCACTTGGAGAAAGATTCTTCCAAGTGGAAAGATCTAGTGCAGAGTGAGGAAGAGGGGTTTAGCCAGTCAAGCCCCCTATAGAGCTGGAGAGGGTCACATGGGGTTATAGAGAGGGGGATTATTGGGGGGAACTATTTTTTTCCCCTTTTTACATTTGGGAAAGGGAAAAAAGGGACAAAAATTATCTCCAAGAGTGAAATCATGACATATGGCAATCAAAAATTTGGCTAAGTATGAGATTAACCCACTCTACACTAGTGAATACTTGAAAACCATGTTCCCAGATTTTGGAAAGGTATTTGGAGGAAAAATTCTATATGATTATGACTCTAAAGAAAATTATAAAACCAATGTAATAGGATTTAGAACCTAATTCTACTTGAAACTCCAAAAATGTCCCTATTTTGATTAGGACAATAAGGTGTACCTACAGAATTTGAACTGCCTTGAGAAATACTTAGGTCTTGTGGTGGTGCAAATCAACTTGCAACAATTAATATGATGTTCATTGAATTACAGTAATTTAATTATCAAACCATGGAACATAAAATTGAAACTTTTTTAGTTTTGTATACACAGTTACAATAGATCTAGGAGGTTGGAAAGAAATAACTGTCACAATAATGCTTGGAAGTAAACAAAACTTATAACTGAAATGAATGGTTCTTAAATTATATCACTAAGAAAAATATGTAAATTCACAATATAAATACATAAATTACATGGTTCCTAGGTAAACATACATGTAATGAAACAAGATAAAAATGGAGTTTAACAAACCACAAGTGGGGGTGCTAATCCCTTCTAAATTCTACAACTAAAGACTAATAAACATAACTCTGATATTAATTGAATTTTCATGAACATTACATCAAGGAATACAAAAATATCCTCTGTGAATTTCTCTAATCCTTGTTGCCAGTAATAAGCCTTTATTTTATAATTCTCATCTTACAAAAAGACATGAGAAGAAGAAGAATACAACAAGGATTTTTAACAAACTAAGTGAAATATATTCAATAGGATTAGTGAAATATCTTTAAAAAACAATGATAGATTCAACACATATTACAGAACTCAACATGTGTTCAACTATCAAATACATAACAAATGATCAAGTAATCTACCAGTTCCTTTAGCCACATGTTAACTCATTCAACCAATTCTTCACTAGTTTGCAATGAATGACTAGAGCAAAGGTTGAGTTATTTCCCAATTCTACATGTTCCAGTTGTAACTTCTTCTTCAATGGAATGTTTATACTTGAGTTACGTTCTTCATGCCTTCCAAAAGATATGTGTAATGTGGGATATTTACTGTAGACGATTTCCTTTGACTACGGTTGGGTTATTATGGTCAAGTTCTTTGGCTGCGGATGAGTTGCTACATATGGAAAAGTGCTTACAACCAAGAGTGACATCACACATCATCATTCAAAAAACTTATTGGAATAATAAGAATAAATGCACACAAAATAACAAATAATACCACACGTTCAAGGTTGTAACAAAAATGTTCAGTAGTATATTTGGAAAATACATGGACATAACTACAATGGATTGATAAAAATATAGAAGATGAGTTGTTTATAAAAGAAATTAACACAACTCATCACACCCCCAAGATTAATCTCTTGACTTTCCTCATTCAAGGGATTCATATCTCTACTTCCTAAAACTACATTCACACCTGAAATCAATGGGTGTATATGTTCCCTTATCCTCTGTTAATAAATATCCACCATTCACCATGAATCTTCCCTAGACTCTATCTTGGATAATTTGATGAAATAGTAAATTACCTATCCATGGTGGTATTAGAAATTGAAATATTGGAGGATGATAACTGATATGGAACCATTCAACCTCAAAATCATTAGCTATTTCAATGTATTTATTTACCCTGCACAAATTTGGAATAATTTTGGCATAGGAATGCATTTCCTTCCTATGTAGTTCAAGGGATAACTCATCCCATCTCATTCATCATGCCTATAAAAACTAAATTCCATGCTCCCTGATCATGTTCCTTACCTCTACATGTTCTTCTACCCTCGTTTACAATACTTTATTTTTGATTTTATCCTATTCTATATAACTACCATATTTTTCCTTGATTTCATATGTGTTATTTTCTCCAACTTTGATAAAAAATGGTTGGGCCTTCTCCAAACACCTATAGTCTTCCATATTCCTGGATCTATTTAATTCATTTTAAAAATAAGAGCATCATGTTTTCACCTAAACATCTCCAATATGCAAACTTAGGATCCAATTATCATCATATTGAAGGGAATAGTTGTGAAAATAAAGCTCACATAACAAGTTCTAGAGCTCATGTGTATTGTTCTGATACAAAGTAAAGAACCTCATAGTTGAGCTGATATCATATATCATATCAAAGTTAATGCATGTAAGTTTATGTTGTAGCATCTTCTCTTTTAAGTAGATAACATAAACACTTGATGGGGACCTGCATTTCAATATTTTATGTGTTACCTGGACTGTTTCTTCATATTTCTACTTCAGCCTCTTAATCTCTTTATCCTTTTCCTGTAGTTCTTCCTCATGCTTAGAGATGAGGGATTATTTCTCATTTTCCAATTTTACTTTGAGTTTGATAACATATATTTCCAATTGTAGAATCAAATTGTCAACATATGGTTCCATGGTTTGTGTTTCCATCTCACTGCAAGATGGTTTTGTAGGTTTCCAAATAATTTCATGAATAATAATTTGGGGCTGTAATAGTGTTACATTTCCTTCTTCCATAATATCATGTTGTGCTTTCTCACGAACTTGATCAATTACTTGGGCAACAACTACAGGAATTTGTTCTTTTTCTTCTTCTGGTTTCTTAGTGACTTTCTAAAAAACTAAAATAATTTGTTCATATTAAATTTATCATCCAACTTCCTCTTCTTCTCCCTCTTCTTATCCCTCTTCATGACCTTACATTTCATGAACTGCCTCCTCATTCATTGTTGGCTCTTTTTTCTCCTTCATGAGTTGTTCAGGGAATTCTCACTCATGAACTGTGGCATCAATATCTCCCTGCTCTATCTCCAATTTTTGAGGATCAAGGCTTCCCCCTGTAGCTTCAAAATCAATTTCTAGGACTATGATTGTACTGGGATTGATATTTTTGGAATTTTTTTCTAAGCCTATGGGAGCACCCAGGTGGTGTATGAGTAGAATGATAATATCTATGTTTGTCCTTTGAAGTGTATTTTTTAGGAGAGGAGAATTCTAAAAGGGCTTCTGCTATGAAAATTCTTTCTAGAGAGATAGGTACAAGGTTTTCTTTTGTAAGAGGTAGAACTCTAGAAATTAGAGGTTTTTGAGTTTTGGGGGTAGATGGTGCAACCTCTGTTACATGTGTAGAATATCTCTCAATGCTAATCCTTCTCTTTCTCCCATTTCCCAACAAATTATCAAGAATTTTTACCATTATAAAGTCTTCCCATAGTATTTGTTGATGATCCCTTTGCAGAGTGTGTTTAACCAATAGGGTTATAAGAAAATGTTGTGATAATTCTGCCCTACCCCTATGTTCTTCTTGACTTATTTTATTTAATATTTCATGTAAGAAGTTTGGAACATTTACTTGATGGTTGTTCTTCAGATGATTCAACAACTTGAAATGAACTGTGTTTAATCTAGTATACTTACCTTCACAAGTAAAGTACTAAACAACAAATGTGGAATATTGTGACCATAAGGGTTTAAGAGAGGTTTTAAATTTACCTTATCTATCTACAATGAGCTTGTCATTATCATTTATGAACTCTATCCTTAATTATTCTAGATTGGCCTTTTCTGGGAATATTTCTCCTTATGTTGATAGGCCAGTAACTTCAGCCAAAATTTCATCACTTAGCCTGACTGCTAAGCCTTTCACCCTTTCCTTTCCATTGATGAGTGTGTTGGTAAATTATGTCACAACTACTTCATTAAAACCTTGAAATTTGTTTATATAATCCATCCAACCATGATTCTGAAAATAATGCACAAGTTGAGGATGCCTCAAAAGTGAAAAAAAACACAATGGGCTCTCACCTTATCAAGTCACCTCCCTTGGTGGATACCCAACTTCATCTGGGTTCAATACGTAACAAATAAATTCTGCCTTGAAGGAATTTACACATATGAGTTGTATTGATGGTTTTTCATATTTTTGAAATGTTTATTACCAAGAGGAAAAGTGACATGGTTACGAGTTAATCAATCATTAATAGATGTGACAATATGGAGAATATGATGTAAAGTGATATGACAACATTGGCTTATGTGGAGGGGGTAAAGTGGACACATCATTGCTTGAAAGGTGATGATATTTAAATGTTGCATATGCATGATGACTCGATATAAATCCTAATTAAAAAAAATTAATATAATTATAATTTATTGAAGTGATAGATGAGTGCACTTATCTCATTGTTTGCTTATCTTGATAGATATGCATGTTTATTTGAACTTGAGTCTTAGATGTATGAAAGTTGTTGCAATGCTACAGACATGTGTTGAACTGATGCTGGATGATCCTTACTACAAACAAATAATTCTTGGAGAGGAAACTCTAATCATTTTTGGTCCCAATCATTGCTTTTCCATCACCCACATGTGCATGCATGTCTGATATTTTTTATGCTTTCATGAGTTATGCCAAATGCAAAAGACAAAATAGGGGATTGTTTCATGTGGTTAAAAGTGTAACTTGTAGTCATTACACTCTCTCCTTGTGATGGAGATCATGCCCTCCTGCAACCTCTTGACATAAAACCTTGCAAAATAAAAAATTCATAAAATAAATGTGTTAGCAGAATGCTACTAAACACCCAAAAGGAAGATCACAACACTTTTATTTGGCCTTGGAATATCTAGTAAGCCGAATGCACCAAGGCCACTAAAATATCTTCAAGCCTCTCAAATATCAGAAGGTGAGTCAAGAGGCTCAACCTCTGAGGTTAATTTTGATGTCCTTACTTACATTCATATTTGACCTCCTATAAATAGATCCATGAACGAACCTTTGTCAACTAGATTTTTGTACAATCTCAACCTACGACCATTCACCAATAGCTTGAACCTCACAAGATCTACAGTAGAGATATTTACATATCTGTTAGGGAATATCTTCTCAATCTCATAGGAGCCTAGTCACCTTGTTCTGATGATCTAAAAATCAATTTTAAATAGCAATTGTATAAACCATAGATTTTGCTTTGTATTGATTTTTTTCTTGACTTGAATTGAGCATTATATCCTTTTATATGTTTAATAAAAGAACTAAAAATGAAAGTATTGTGTAAAAATAGAAAAAATAAAGAGACAAATCACCAACAATTTGACACAAGAATTGATAACAGAATTCGACACTTGTGGCCTACGTCTCCAGGTCTGATTGAATGGGACTGATCTATTAAAATATTGAAAATAAATCAATACAGATATTTTTACAAGAATATGATCTTCTCATCATGTTCCTCTTCCAAAATTATAGGAGTCACTTTTTACTTCATCTCAAAATTCCATCTCTAGATCAAATTATGAGCAAAACAATAACACAGTCACTTTCCAATGTGTATACTACTAAAATAGAGCTCCTTTTATAACATTTCCCGACACATGTTACAATGGTCAAATCCTTATCCTTTTATCCCAGTACCCAAGGTTCAAATCCCACTCCTTATGTGGTGCATTTTGTATACGAATAAGATCCCACATGCTTGGCACTTTAGGAGGAGATAGGGTTTAAGTTTAGGTGGCCTAGAGATGTGCATTGGCTAAGATAGCCATTTGACTTGGTCCTCCTTAGATTTAGGTGCTAATTTTGAATTTGGTACTTGGAAATGCATGGAAGGATATATATATATTGCTATGTGAATGTTTAGCTGGAAATTTATTACATATATTGGTATGAGATATGCATTGAATTTGTCCTATATTAGTGGGAATAAATAGGAATTAGTTACAATATTTAATTGCACTAATAGATTAGTCCCACATGTATGGTGTCTAATATGCAATGTGAAGTGAAGGAGGCCAAGACACCCCTCCATAATCAAGTGTGTCGAACCTGGATGAGGGCCCCCAGCCAGTAAATAGTGGGGTCCACTTGTCCGTGTAGGAGTGTCAAAGATCAGTATTCCAAACCAAAATTTTGCTCTGTCACCTACATTGTCCATGTGTCACAATCCAATTGATCCACTTGGTGAGCATGCATTCATCCAACTTGCATGCAGTCCTATTTTTTTCCAGCTACCTAAAAATTTTAATGGGCTATAACTTTTGCAAATGAGCTCTGTTTCCTGCAAACAAGATATCGACAGAATCGTCTAATTTTTCTCCACACCATGGAACTGACTGAAACTGATTCTAAGAAGATAGTATATCGGTGTTTCTCGGTGAGGATTCTCTGGATGATTCCTCCCCATTGAGAAACTTTTGGACCCCAAATGTTAACTTAATTGGTGAATAGGTGAGGGTATTTCTCCCTCACCTTTCTGGTTTCCATCAATTTTTCCTTGTTTAGATGCATTTCTTTGAACCTGACACGAAGATACTCAATGTCACCTCTTCACAAATTTCTTACTATCCTGTCCAAAATGATGTCTTCTTGCAACTCATCAAGATACTCAGGTGAAAAATCATCAATATAAGGCATTATGTTAACATCATCATGATCAAAAATCATAGGAAGTTCATATAATCTTAAATTATGAACATTTACAACTAAGTATATTTTCATATATGGAGATAAATCTAACCGGAAAGCGTTGCTACCAATTTTTTTCAATATTTGGAATGGACCATACCGTATAGGTTTTAATTTTTTACCTTCACATGTCAACCTTTCCTTGTTGATATGAATCCAAACTAAATTACTAACTTTGAACTTGTGATCAGTTATATGTTTATCATGCCTGGCCTTGTAATCCAATTTTTCATGGACATGCTGATGAATCTGTTGTATTCTCTAAAAAAATATTTTAGCCTTGTTAGAATCACTTGAACCATTAACAACAATTTTCTGTCCATAATATAAATCTAAAGGAGAATTAGGTAGATATCCATAACAAGTCTCAAATGGAGACTTTAAAGTATAAGAATGTAAGGCATGATTATAATCATGTTGCACATAATATAGATGTTCATCCCATAATTTAGGATGTTTTCCACAATAGCCCCTAAGAAAATGTACCACTGTGTGGTTTACAACCTCTATTTGACCTTCGGTCTGTGGATGAAAAGTAGTGCTCTTTTTCAGTTTTGTGACCATTAACCCCCACAATGTCGACCAAAATTCCCTAAGAAATCTAGAATCCCGATCATATATAATTGAAGTAGGAAAACCCAAATGAACCTAAACAAAATGAAAAAACAAACGTGGAGTTCACCCACCAGTTATCTATTTAGCACATGGAACCAACACACACATTTTTCTAAATATGTCCATTACCACATATAATAATCATGTTTTTTTTTCATGTCATGGGTAGTCCTCCTAAATATTCCATGGAAACACTTTCCCAAGGCCTTAACAGAACATGAAGAGGAGTGTAAAGTCCTAATTTCCTCTTAGTTGGCTTGCTTGTGGCACAAATAACACAACCCTTAATATACCTAGTTACATGTTCTTGCATTCTAGGCCAATAAAAATATTTCTGTAAATGTGCAACTGTCTTACTAACACCAAAATTCCCAAGAACTATGTTGTAAAATAACAGATGCAACTACTACTGGTGGTCTAGATAACATTTCTACAACCTTATTTTGTATACCTTTTTTATACCTGGTCACGAGATGAAATTGCTGCAAGAATCCCATCCAACGGAAATGTATAAACTGCTTTAGATTTTTTGTGTTTGTAATGGGATAATGATCGGTATGTATGATTGCTTCCTTTCCCATTAAGTAATGCTTCCATTTTTTACACTCTGCACCAAAGCATACAACTCTTTATCATAAGTTGGATAATTTCTTACCGTACTTGTGAAGGTTTCTGAATGGTAACACACCAGTCATGTGTTCTGCATCAAAACTACCCCCATTGCATAGTCACTAGCATCTATCTCAATTTCAAATGAATGCTATAAATCTGGAAGTGCCAAGATCGGAGTGTTACTTATTTTCTCTTTTAGTGTGTCAAAGGATTTTTGTTTTTTTTTCTCCCCACTGAAAGACTTGTTTAATACTTGTCAATGCATGCAAAGGAGATGCAATATATGAGAAGTTAGAAATGAATTTCCTCTAGTATTGAATTTTACCTAGAAAACTCATAACTTCCATCACATTAGTGGATCTAGGCCATTTTACAATAACCTCTATTTTTGTAGGATCAATTCTCAATTATCCATTTCCTACAACATAACCCAAGTAAATTAAAGATGTTTTACCAAATTCACATTTTGAAACACTCAAATACAATTTCTCTTTCCTTAGAGCATCTAAGACTTTTTGGATGTGTTTAACATGTTCATCCCATGATTTATTGAAAAAAATAATATCATCTAAGTGGAAAAATTATCAATGAATGGTCTAAATATATCATTTATAACTCTCATGAATTTTTCCAGCACATTGCAAAAACCAAAAGGCATCACTAACCATTCAAACAATCCTTGTTTTATTTTAAAAGTATTTTTACAAACATCACCTTCTGCAATTCTTACTTGGTGATAACCACTTCTTAAATCTAACTTAGTGAAATAAATTGCATTCTTTAATTGACCTAGTAAATCATCTATTATAGGAAGAGGGTAATGATTCTTTACAGTAATCTTGTTTAAAGCACATAAATCAACACAAATTCTCTAAGTGTCATCCTTCTTAGGAACCAAAAAAATTGGTGAACCACATGGGGATGTACTTGGACGAATTATACCTTGAGCCAAAAGTTCAATTACCTGTCTCTTGATTTCCTCATTCTCTACTACTGACAATCTATACATTACAATATTGGGAAGAGGTGCATCCTAAAGCAATTGTATCTCATGTTGAACCCATTTTTTGGGAGGTAGACCTTGTGGATCCTGAAAAACATCATCAAAATTAGAAACAATTTTTACCAATTCATTCTTATGTTTCGGATCACAATCCTCGAAATCCATCTCACGTTCTTTATCTTTGGCTTTGACCACCATGAGTACAAAAAGTTTTCTTGAGTTTACAAGCCTTTTCATTTGAATTGCAGTAACCAAGGATAGATTGCTCTTTTCATGGTGAGCTCTAATAATAAAATCAACTCCATCCTTTATAAGAAAATATTTATTTTCTTCCCTATAGAATATTGTTTTACGATCATACAAGTAAGGACTTCCCAAAACCACCCCACAAATATCCAAAGGAACCACATCCAATTCAACCTCATCTATAAACTTGTCTGTAATGGCAAATCTGAAAGTACAAGTTTTAATTACATGTAATTTTACATCATCACAAACCCATCCCAAAGGATAAGGCTTAGTATATGGTTTAGTTTTGAGTCCTAATTTCTTTACAACCTCCTCATAAATCAGATTAGCTTGAGATCCATTGTAAAAAAGAGTATCAATTTTTGTATGTTTTTAAATTACTCTAATGTGGAAAAGCTCGTTCCTTTTCTTATCATCATGTATAGTTTGTTTACTAGAAGAAGATGAAAAAATTGTAGTACTATTGTTGGAAATTGAAAGAGTTGATTTACCTTGAAAAATCATAGCTGTGATCTTGGTTTCAGAACCTAAATCTGACCCAAGATCATGAACTGCAATGTTTGTTTTCTTTTCCTTTCCTTTCTTAACCATCCATTTAGGTTTCATTTCAGGATGTAATTTCCAACATTTAGACTCATCATGGTTCTTTTTACAATGATTGTAAAATGTTTTTTCATCTTCCTTCTTAACAATAGAGTCTTTCTTATGCTTACCCTTTCCTTTTCCTTGTTCTTTTAAACCTTTTCGTTTAGATTGCTTGTTTTTTTGTTTAAAAGAAGAGGAAGAAGACTCCTTTATCATTTTCCCTTGTGCTTCCAAATGGGTTGCTTGAACACACACTGCATCAAGATTAGTAGGACCTAAAACAATAATCATATGCCTTAGGTAAATATGCAATCCACCAATATATTTAAGCAGCGTTTCTTCTGTGTTTAGGGAAATTGAATTAGATCCCTTTTCCTAAATTCCTTTGTGTAGTCTTGAACACTTTGTCCCTTAGCTTGTCTTACTATTTTCCAATCCATCATAGCTTGTTGCTTATAACCAAGAGGATAAAATTGTTGCCTAAGACTTGAAATAAATTTAGACTAAGAAGTGATTACTTTACCTTTGGTTTCTTCCACTTCCTGAAGCTTACTCTCCCACCAAATGAGTGTTTTTCCACCCATTCGGAGAGTTTCTAAATGAATATTTACTTCATCATTCACAATTCTCTGAACCCTGCAATATACTTCTATATGCTTGATCCAGTTATCCAACTTCTCTGCATTTAGCTCTCTAGTATACATTGGCAATTCAAACTTGATATCTAACTTTAATGAAGGAAAATCATATTTTAAAGGTTCACCTTTAGGAATATCAGAACTAGATATTTCTTATTTCTTACCTCCTCTAGTTCCATTTTCTCTTTGTTTATCTTGGTACATTTCCTTCATCTATAGGAATGATTGACGAAAGTATTCTTCCTCTCGATCTACCATTATAGGACTTTGAGATCATCTTGTATCAATTTCATGATCCCCTTCTACTAGCTATCCTTCACCCTTCTTAGACTAGGACCTTGTTAACATCTAACACAAAAAAAACTTGTAATCTAAAAACTATTAATCTGAACCAAAATCAGCTCTGATACCAGTGATCTAAAAATCAATTTTAACTAGCAATTGTATAAACCATAGATTTTTCTTTGTATTGATTTTTTTACTTAAATTGAGAATTATATCCTTTTTTATTTTTAATAAAAGAACTAAAACTGAAAGTACTGTGTAAAAATATAAAAATCAAGAGACGAATCACCAACAATTTGACACAAGAATTGATAACAGAGTTTGGCACTTGTGGCCTACATCTCCAGGTCTGGTTGAATGGGATCGATCAATTAAAATCTTGAAAATAAATCAATATAGTAATTTTGACAAGAATCTGATCTTCTCATCATGTTCCTCTACTAAAAATAATAGGAGTCACTCTTTACTTCATCTCAAAATTCCATCTTTGGCTCAAGTTATGAGCAAAACAATAACACAATCACGTTCCAATGTGTATAGTACTAAAGTAAAGCTCCTTTTATAATATTTCCCAAAGCATGGTAAAATGGTCAAAGACTTAGACTTTTATCCCAGTGCCCAAGGTTCAAATCCCACTCCTTGTGTGGCACATTTTGTATAGGGATAAAATCCTATATGCATGGCACTTTAGGAGGAGATAGGGTTTAAGTTTAGGTGGCCTAGAGATGTGAATTGGCTAAGATAGCCATTTGACTTGGTCCTCCTTGGATTTAGGTGCTAATTTTGAATTTGGTACTTGAAAATGCATGGAAGGATATATATTGCTATGTGAATGTTTAGCTGGAAATTTATTACATATATTGGTATGAGATATTCATTAAATTTGTCCTAGATTTGTGGGAATAAATATGAATTAGTTACAATATTTAATTACACTAATGGATTAGTCCCACATGTATGGTGTATAACACACTATTGATACATATATGCAAGAGATAAGATATGCAATGTGAAGTGAAGGAGGTCAAGACATCCCTTCATAATCGAGTGTGTCGAACCTGGCTGAGGGCCCCCAGCCAGTAAATAGTGGGGTCCACCTGTTTGTGTATGAGTGTCTAAGACCAGTGTTTCAAACCCAACTTTTTCTCTATCACCTACATTTTCCATGTGTCACAATCCAATTGATCCACTTGGCGAGCGTGCATCCATCCAACTTGCACATAGTCCCAAATTTTTCCAGTTGCCCAAAAATTTCAGTGGGCTATAACTTTTGCAAATGAGCTCCATTTCCTACAAACAAGATATTGATAGAATCATCTAATTTTTTTTTCTCCACACCATGGAACTAACTTTAGATCTATGTTTCTTGGTGAGGATCATCTGAGCTTCCCTGTATGATCCTTTTATTTTGAATCAAGTAAGAGTGCCCAGTCTCCTTTGTGGAACTATCTTGTATTGATGTACCGGTCATGACATTTGACTCTTTTCTTATAAAAAACCTATGTGTTATGTACATCATGTCTTGTCAATTCATCTAACTCGTTGATTTGGAAAATTCTTTGTCTTTGAGCTTATGATAAATCTACGCCTAACTCAAGTAGATTCCTCAATGTTTTGTTCTCAAATTCAATTGGAAAAACAAAAATATTACTATATAGGATCTCAAATGGTGTAAATCTAGTTGTGGTCTTCCATGTTTTGTTGAAAGCCCATACCACTTTTAGAATCCTATATACCCAATCTTGCTTGTGGTGTACTATGTCATTTGTCAATATGGCCTCTATCTCTCTATTTGTAACCTTTACTTGGCCATTAGACTGGGGATGGCAAGATGTATACTTCCTATTATTTATTTCATATTCTTTAACCAGATTTGAAATTATATCAATAGTAAAATGTGTACCTTGGTTTGTAACAATCTCCCTTAGGAATCCAAACCTAATGAAGATGTGATCATATAGGAACTTGGCTACTTTATCACTTTTCTGGTTTGGATGTAACATTCCCATTTTAAGACTTTAGAAACAAGGGAAAAAAAATGTACACAATGTTCTCTTATCTAAATAAAACATTATTTAGAACATACATTCTACGCCAATCAATCTCATAACAGATAACCATATGCAGTTGTAAATGACTTAGTGGTACACCGATCTATTCATTCCATGACTCGATTACCTACCAATCAATTCATGTTTAACTTTAATTATTGAATACTTATCATATTCTATGTATACTTGGTTCTCTTACCCTAAACCGGGTACTGAGCAATCTCTTTAAAGAACCTATCTAAATATTTGTTACCAATATTCATTGATATCACGTTGCTTTAAACTAGGTGACATAGGACAACATAACCAACAGCTTGTGATACTTTGGCCAAATATTTTCAACATACTATTCATGTCACTATTCCTAGATGGCATACTTGTCATTCTGGAATACATCCTTCACCTCACTCATTTGTTATCTAGAATGGTCTTTACTGACTACCGTCAATCCACTTGTCCCAAGGTTTATCCCTATCCCAGGTTAGAAACATATTTTATTATAAGAAGACGCTCACAATGACTTAGGGTATATGGGAATACTCAGTTGACCTAAGTCAACCAGATGTGCCAAGGTACCCTAAGCCTTTGAAAGCTACTACCTATCCTAAACATGCCACTAACTTGACCTAGAGAGAAACTAGGTTCAATTCCTTATTGTGTGTAGATCTAGATGATCAATGCAGAAGGGTGTTGCCACATGTCAACTGCAATGTTGTACCCTCGAGAAGACCCAAGTCTTCTTGAAGGTATAGTCTTGTAGTTGGCATGTGCCATCATCCTACAGAAACTACCTCATCAAGATGTACATACCCCAAGGAGGTTATTAATACATTATTAATTTGGATTATTTAACAGATTACAACAACCTTGCCTTGACCCTAATCCAACACTCCATAAGTTCTTTTCTATATTTTATTCAATTAATTATTAAAGAACTTCTTAGCTTATTATTGATTTTTAATGTTTGTTTACTAGTTTAACAAGTAGTTAACCAAAAACAAGACAACAATATCATAAGTTCCATTATAATGTAACTTAACCATTCAAAGAAGGTGTAGCAACCAAATAGGTTCAACTATAGTAGACTTCATAGGAAATGAAGTCTAATGATTAACGATCATATCACCAGTCTTTACATTACATTCCTTTGAGTGAGGAAGAGTCTTCCTCTTCATGATTAAGTGTTAGGGTTGTCATACCCTTCTTATCCTTCACAATTTTTATAGTTTATTGCGTATTCATTACACATTTCATTACTATATTAAATTGTTTAGATATAAACATCATCTTATGTAACTTAACAAGCTGCATCATTATAAGGGAGAAAGAACTAATTCCCTTTGTCCATAGTATCAAAGGATATCCAGATAAGCATAAAATAATATGAAGAATATCAACAAGATAGAACTTCTATCTTCCTCATAAAAGTACGAGGTAGATTACACAACCAATGCAAGTAAATCTCCAACTTTCAATTCATCATTAAAAACTTATTCATTTACAAGACTATACATTTCAGGCATACTGTATAACAAACAACCTTCATTCCAAAAAGAATACAACTTTTATTTTTCAATACAACTCAAGAATGAATCAGAATTCTTTACAAAGAATCAAACTTATATCAGCCAATGCATCATATAATTTTTTTCCTTCTTTTATCACTTACGATGTCCATATCCAAAAATTGCTTGCATGGGTTAATTCAATGTACTGAGCATGATAAACACTAAGAATTAAAACAAAGTGCATTCCAATAATTTTTTCATTAAAAAAACTCTTGCTTTAATGAAGCAATTAATGCAATCATACAAAATAATCCTAAGTAATAACATCCAAAAAGAAGCACAAATATAAATCTGCAATCACTTTATGAGATTCCATTATATAATCAGCAACTACCTTAGTATATTATATAAGTATTGTCCCAACTGATACTTATTTACATTAATTAACAGCCTTGGCATTTAACTACCCCATAATTCTTACAGAATTTGAAATACAGAATTGATCTTTCTATCGTCAAGAGTTCCCTTTGAAGTCAAAGACTTCCTTAATATTCCTTCCAAGTTCCAGAAAATATGTAAATCCAAGTTAATTACAACAATGTAATATTTTTAAGATGAATCATCCTACATCTTAAATAACCAAAAGATTCACAATTCATAAAAAGGGCAGCCTAATTCTAGGTTAAGTAAAATAACCTAGGTTCTAGATTAAACCTCTTAACAATTCAAGAATGTATACCAAGTCATTAATGTTTCATTTACCAAATTGAGACATTCCCAAATATCCATAGGTATACATCAAGTATAAACATAACAATATCAAATACTAGATAATTACTTACAATAAGTAAAGTATTTGATTCAATCAAACCTATACAGGTTCATAAAAAGATAAAGGAGAACAAATTGAAAGTACATAATTTCCATTACCTTTTAATCCTCAGAAAGGAAAGATCAACATCTTCAATTTAAACAACTTAAATGATTTAAAAGAAGATTCAACACAACTATTCTCAAATTCCACATTCATTATGAAATAGCAGTCAGGTTCAAAGTGAACCAAATTCATACATATGTTATTTATACATATGAATTAAAGAAATAGATTCATCATTAATTTAAGAGATATTCATTAATTAAAAAGAATTCCAATCTATTCCAAGAAGGAAGAGGAACAAACAGTTATAAACTCACTTTCGACCATTATGAGTTTCCAACATTGATTCAGATATTAGTAAATGATCAAACTCCTACATTCCATTATGCAAGATATGACTCATACAAGGTTATATTTTACCCTTATTCAATCGAGAAAGGATCTTACTATCTGTTAAGTACATAGAGAGTAATAAAAAATACAACTTTCAAAAGATACATGCCACTGCCATATGCAATAGTCAAAGCAAAGCAATTTCCATCTACTTTCAATAGGTCAGACCTAACTGAAAACTACCTGGGGTCGACAAGGCAATAAGAACAATACCTCAATTACGAAACCAAGCAGGCTCAAACAGAGTTGATTAGGTCTCCTAATAAAACCAGAAAGACAAACTTAAAAAGAATTAAGTCTATCATCAAAAAGTATCTGAGATAACTCGAATAAAACAACAAACTTGAGAAGGTAATTCCCTCATGACATGCAGACAGAGAAAAGTTGATTTCCAGTTTAGAAAGTAATTTAACAATACTATCCTCATATATCTGAATGGACAGAAAAATGATTCCAAGAAACTCAATCAGACTAACAAGATAGTTTCCACGTTGACAAAATAAATTTGGTCTCCAATGAACACGATCAGTCGAGTTCTACTAAAAACAATCTAAAATTTCAACATCTGAAAAGAAAGAGCAAAAGGGAAAGAACCCCAAGCCAAGTTCAGTGTACCGAACAGTTATGTTCCCGTTCAGTAATAAAAAAAGACTCAATACAAAGCTACATTCAACAAATCTCATATCCATATCAACTTGAACACAAAGACTCAAACCGAGCTACAGTCAAACAAGCTCATATTCATATCAACTTGAACACAAAGACTCAAACCGAGCTACAGTCAAACAAGCTCGTATTATCTCTCAAGACCAAACAATACAACTATACAGATCTTAATAAAAGCAAAGTTCATGGCAGAGAAAACTCAAATAAGAAAAGGGTATTCATCCCCCTCCTTCACTGTTTAAACAAGCCAAAGTAACAAATCAATCCACACTTCTCTTTTATCCATAAAACATGAGTTCCAGTCTGAACTAAACAAAAAGATAAATATAGATTGAAATAAGATTAAAACGCTCCTTTCTCAACACAACTCATGGCATTTCTAACGATCAAATAAACAATCGAGACAACAAAAGGAGTAATGCAAGATACCCAAAGATGGGAACAATTTATCAGAGTATTTTTCCGCAACTCCTGTTCAAAATCCATTAAGTGCATTCCTTTACAAAACGTAAAATAGAGTAACCAATGCAACAAAACCATCTCAGAAATCGTAAAGAAATTAACAATACACTTCCCATTCTCAGCAAATACTTACTGTTAAAATTTCCAACAAATCTTATACACCCAAATATCTTTTCGAGTATACAGTCCAAAAATCAGAACTAAAACCAAACAGAAGGGTCTCGAAACTCAAAATGTTTCATCACATTTAAATAATTCAGAGAGAACACACACTACAAGTAAAACCTTCTCATGCAAGGAATATGATTCCACAAATCACATATTTCTTCTATCAAGCAAGTAAATGACCAGAGCAAATAGAAAACTATTTACCCACAAAGAGAAAAGTTATTTTAATGAAGCATTTAGAGAAAAGAAAGAAATCTTAATGGGTAGAGCCTATCATGCCTAATAGTGCCTCTTCCGATTCCAAGAAGACTTCCAACCAAGTTTCCAACACCTCTTCTTCTCCAAGCAAGATCAAACAACACTAATCTTTTTCCACATTGCCTCTTATACATTCCTCGAACCGAAAATAGATCAAAGAATTCAAAAATAGCCACTAAGTGCAGATCAAACTGTTGGTTTGAAAAACAAAATAGCTCCATGCGGAGGAAAAATC
The DNA here is from genome assembly GCA_019776745.2 of Taxus chinensis. Classification (NCBI taxonomy): domain Eukaryota; kingdom Viridiplantae; phylum Streptophyta; class Pinopsida; order Cupressales; family Taxaceae; genus Taxus; species Taxus chinensis. The sequence continues at coordinate 479,273,797 of CM034154.1, read as the reverse complement.
ATTAATCATGCAAAGCAAAACAACCCCCAAAAAATCTGCTAACATTCCTTCCAAGACAGCTTGCTCGCCAAACCCGAGGGATGTTAATGACATTAATTCCAAAATTTCCCGCTTATCTTTCCTTACCACCGGCATTCATAGTTGGTGATACCTAATTACATTTCAAAATGCATTTCCAAACTTAGTGATTCCTCCACGTAGGTTCCACTAAATTCCCATGCAATCACCAAATATGGTAATACTCTGCCTTATTAAATAAAAAACCACATCTCATTAATAGCTTAGGAATCGACACTAGCTCCCACTTGTCAACCAACCCCTAGGTTCCCTTTCATACCCAATAGCTTAGGATAGATGAAATTAGCTTAGGTTAGATCTTAGGTTAATTTAAAAATATAACCTTAGGATATAACCTCCTATCAATAGATTGTCACCTTAGGTTAGGTCTTAGTTTAACCAAATACAATAGGTTAAAAGTAACTTAGCATCCCTTAGGTTATTTCCCTCCACACTAACTTAGCATTTACAACTTAGGTTAGAATGTCATCCCACGTAAAGTGGCTTAGAAGGAGTTAGGAAATTTTACTCTGAGCCTCGAATCTTATTAGGATAGACCATATAGATAAAGGGCTCATTTTAATTTCTTTTTCCAAAATCCTGAAGTAGGTTTCCCTTAACATCATTAAGCGCCCTATATAGGTCAGTCAAGAAGAGTCGAGCATAACACAAAAATGAATGTTGGAACTGTCTTGAAGATGATAAAGAATTGTAACAACACAAATTCAGTCTGTTAAGTCTCTTAATCAATGAATGTCATTTTTTCATTCAGTTTAGATAAAAAGATTTAAAACATTCCTTGGATCAATGGAATTGATCCAAGGGATGAGTCCAATTGCAAAAGATAATTTTGTAACTCTTAAAACCAGATTGCAGCTTACTCATAAGAAGTGAAATAGATTTTTGTAAGAAACAACATATCAGCCCTACAATCAAAGAGAAAAATGATTTATCCATGGCAAGCATGATCTTTTAACAACCATAAAACATAAATTTGTCCTGAAAATCACATGTCAATGCTTGCAATGCAAAAGAGGAATATAACAGTTGTCGAGGGTGTTACATTGGAAATGCCTTCACCTCTATCCACTTCATTAGGTAATCTATGCAGAACATGATGTATTCCTTCTGCTGAGATGGAGGGTCTATTGGACAAATAAAATCTAAGCTCCACTTTTCAAAAGGCTATAAGACCAATTAAGGTTGCAATGAAATCTCATAAGACCTAGTGGGCTTACCCATTATTTGACAAATTTATCACATATCTTGGTGTATAGTACTACATCCTTTATGTAATGTTGGCCAATAATAACCAATAGTCAACACCTTTCATGCTATTATTTTTGAAATAAAATGCCCTCCATAGGGTTCACTATGGCAGGATCCGAGGACATCAAATATCTCCTCATCATCTATACACCTCATTATTTGATCTTGTTCCTTATTAAACAAAAATCCAACTATCCAAGAAACAGATAAAATCATTTCAACTATATTTTTTCTCCGAGTATAAGTAATGTGGAGGTTTCATAGTTAAAACCAAATAGTTGGGTATGTCTGCATACTAGGGTGTTTTAATAGAAATAAAAAATAAGTTTTCATCTACAAAGGAATCATCAACTACTTTCTCCTCACTATTGGTATCCATCCTAGAGAGGAAATCTACTATCACATTATCCTTTCCAAACTTGTCCACTATGGTGACATCAAATTCTTGCAAGAGGATAAACTAGTTGATGATTATGTTGCTTACTACTGGTTTATTTATCAGATATTTAATTGCAGCATGATCAATGTGAATAAACACTAGATATCATGTGATGTAGTGTCTAAATTTTTTGATATCACATACAACCACTAGGAACTCCTTTTCTTTTACTATGTAGTTTAATTAAGCATGTTGCTAGCTATTACTAACATAGTATATTACACAATTCAGAATTCCATCTTTTTATCCTAGGAAAAATCCAATAGCATGATCTGATACATCTATGTGGATGTGAAAGGGAAGATTCTAGTCAGGTCCTATCAACATAGGATCAATAGTTAATATCTGTTTCAAAGTTTGAAAATAACCTTCACAACATTTAGTCCATAAAAAAGCAACATCCTTTTCTAGCAATGCAAAAAGTGGTGCTGCAATTTTTCTAAAGTCTTCTATAAAAGTTATGTAATATACAACATGGCCTAAAAATATTCTAACCTCCTTTTGTTTCCTTACTATTGGCAGGTTTACTATAACACACACCTTTGCTGGATCAACTTGAATTCCTTCTCAAGAAAGGTAGTGCCCCTACACTATACCTTCTGACATCATCATGTATCATTTTTCATTACTCAAGGATGAATTGTGATCCTTGAATCTTTACAAGATCTTATGAATATTATGCATAGCTTCTTCAAAAGTTCCACCATGTATAACGAATTCATCCATATACAATTCCAAGCATTCATTTGTCAACTTAGAAAAAATACTCAATACTTCCCTCTAGAATGTAGCAAGTGTATTACACAAGCCAAATGAGAGAACTGAAAAGGAAAATCTTCTCCATGGACATGTGAAGGTAGTTTTGTCTTGGTCTTCTAGTGTAATTTGGATATGATTATAGCCACTATATCCATGTGTTTCACCATTTTCTTTACGTTATTGACACACAAAAAATAAGGGTTATGGACTGGGGAGGAATACATGTTTATGATGGTTAGTTGATGGTTGTTACGCATGTTCTGACTTCTCAATCTAATGTTGAATGTGAGATATTCCTTTTGGATGGAACTACCTGAAATAGAAAATAAGACCACCAAAGAAGAGTTAAACAATATATGGCTGTGGACTACCTAGCGTGTGCTAGTTCTAGGAAGTGTGATACTTCCTAGATGGTTGTCAACCCACTATTTAAAAAAACTTAATGCTATAAATAAGCAAAGTCCTACTATAGTTGATATGATTTAGGTATCTCATTCAAGTATAATAAGAAAATCCAATCATAATAGGCTAGGCTATAGTCGGATTTAAAGGGTGAGGTAACTGTTAAGGTACTGGGACTGATTAAGGTCAAGTTATGGGTTGTTTAGGTCACTTTGTAGAAGGTTGTCTAGTTTTGTTATTAGTAAAAGGTATAAAACACAAAGATCGATGTTATTCAGGTATAACTGATGATGGTTTAGAAGGGACCGACAACAGTCATGGGTAACCGATGTCAATACGGTTGGGATGAAAGGAACTCAATGAGATCCTATTGTGGGTGTTGAACTGAAGCTAAATGGAGATGGAAAAGACAATGGAGAGGGCTATGGAGGTTTTAGGTATACTCAAGAATGTTTAACAGAAGGGTATGTGTGATTTGTTGATGTAGGTTAAGGAATGGCTAAGTTTACAAGCATGTAAATGATGGGGGAATAAGCATGCAAAGTATGAATTGATAAAAGAAGTGACAGAGGTTATTATACTGAAATAAACAATGCTGGTAGAAGGCCACTTACTATGATGCAAGTTTGATGGCTAGATGACAATGACGGTTGATAGGAAGAATGGTGTTTGGTGCCACGGTAGTGCTTCTTGGAATGTTTCCATGAGTGGAATAACTCTGGATCTATCCTGGTGCTGGCTATGGATTTATGAAGGTATAAAAAGCCTCTGGTTCTACTTGCATGCAACTCTCTTCTTGTATTTCTTCATCTTAGAATGTGCCAACCCAAAAACAAGGTTTCTAAGGTGAATAAGTGGTAACTGATGATGGTTCCGGGTTGACTATCATTGGTTTAGGGATGAATGGCATTGGTTAAGGTGGGACTCCCTAGGTTTACTAAAAATGGCAGATCTCCCATCATTTGGATCAGGTTTGTTCCTTTATCTATGGATCGGAATGGACGTTACATTTTTATGAGCGGGAAGGTGGTTAGTGGAATAATAGGCCTTGATTTTTAGGTTTGGACCAAGTCTTACTCATTTATGGAAACATGCTATGAATAGGTCTAGGGTGAGGTGTCTAGGTGAGGTGGGAATCCATTTAACTAAAGTAATTAAATTAATAATGGGGTGAGGATGGGTATTAATTTAATTGTAAATAATTAAATTAATATTAATGTGGGGTATAAGGGTCATGGTTAGGTGAATGTTTGTAAGTTCGCTATTCGAAAGGGGACCAAGGGGAGTGTGACCCAATTTTATAGTGTATACATTTCAGCCCTTTTTGTCACGTGGCTTGTATTGGTAAGCGACGCTGACAAAAATAGGAAATGTTTGTGTCAAGAGTAAGTGAGGGTGGTGTTGCCTCAAGCGTGGGTGAATGTAACCCCCCTCAAACTAGGAACTGATGAGGTGAGAGATGAAAGCGGTGAGTGGTTTGATAAAATGAGGAGGTGGGAATGAAGATCATTGGGCACATTGGGTAAAGATAAAAGGTCAAATCAGGTAAACAGGTAAATGGGCCAAGGTCAAAGGTAGTACTAGTTGAACGTACACACACGTTGGAAACTGTGGAAATGTACCATGTTGAGAAGCTTTTAAACTCTATGGTATCTAAGGTCGATAGGTCTATGTAAATACGGTTGAAGTGATTTTGGTGTCCAAGGTATAGGATATAGTGTGAAAACACAATAGAGGTCCGATGCAGGAACATTTAGGTATGTTTCGATACACCAAAGGTCAAGTCAGGATAAAGAACAAAAAAATAAGCAATGTAAGGTCGGTAGGCCGAACAACACGGGTAACCACGTTGTAAAGTACAAAAAGCACAGAGGGTCAAAGGTCACAAAAAGTGGTTCAGGTCAAGGTATATAGGTAATGACATGGGTAAGGTCAAGGTATAGGTAAAATAACAACTCCTAAGACGTAGCAAAGGCAATGTAGGGGTAGGTTAGGTTTGTAGGTATGGTTCAAGGGGTGCTCGGGATGATAAAAAGGGATGTGGGCATGAATGGTGAGAGGAAAAAGGTAGTTTAGCAAAACTAATCAGTTTGCAGGCTGGACCAATGTCGGTTAAATGGTGACCGATGTCGATTGGCTAGGGCACAAATAGGACTGACGTTAGTTAGGTCAAGTTGGGTTTATAAAACAAAAATTCCATATTTTTTGGAATCATTCTTATATTATACGATTGGAGAAAATGATAGAGTCATTTGAATTTGGTGCTTTTCGAGAGGGATAGTACAAGGGATTGTACCCGACTGAAGTGGAGAGATCCAATTGGTTAGAGGAGCTAGGTAGACGGGTCCACAAGATCGGGGGATGGTTTGATTAGTGGAGAGATTCGAGGTAGATTTTGGCATGGCATATGCAGAAGAGGGTTTGGGTGGACCATCAACGTAGCTGCCAGACGTGGCCCCACGGAGATGGCATCGTGACGAGGTAAGATATAATCCCATTCCTCATTTTTTAGGTAGATTTGTTTATAGAAATTGTGTTAGGGTAAAATGGGTGTTTTGGGAGGAAAGATTAAATGTGAATTTGGGAAGAAAATGGGTGAAATAGGAATGAAGGAAGATGCAGTTAGGTGAATGAGGGTGGGGAAGGGGGTGAGAAGAAATCTGAGTAGGAATGGGTGGGTAGGTAGGGAGAAATGGGGAATTTGGGACAATTAGGGTAGGGCTTTCGTGGATTATCACCGCGATAGTGACCATTGTAGGTAGAGGGTTGGTCGATGTTAGTGGGAGCTAGTCGGCATCGATTAGGGATGGGATGACCGATGTCGGTATTGGGAGATCGTGGTTGGTCAATATTAACTGAGGTTGGTCATCATTTGGAGGAAATTGGGCCAAAAATGAAGGAAATTGAGATTGGGGGGGAGAGGTAGTCGATTAGGGTCGGGGGGTAGATAGGCCATGAGATAGGAGGGGTTTTGGTCAAGGGTGGAGTTGAGTATGGTCGGGTTCTAATGATCTTATGGTTTGTTGTATACAGGCGAGGGACCAGTTACAGATGCGTGATAGGGTTCCACCTCTATTACTAGATGTTCAGGGGGATGTGACCAATGAGGAGTGGAGGCATGTGACTGAGGTGGGTCTGATTGGGATTCAACATTATAGGTGTATAGCTTGTGATTCGAGTTTGATGGTCACTCTCATCGATAGATGGGATTCCGTAACCAACACATTCCATTTTCCAATAGGTGAGATGATCATCACCCTGGAGAACATTTACAGGATTCTGCGGCTTTCAATAGTAGGGACACAGGTGTATTCTATTTCTTCAAAGGCACTAGAGGATCTGATGTTGATAGTATTTGGAAAAGGGATGGCAAAGATGAGGTTTCATAGCGCCAACCTAAGCTATGGGGAGATGTAAGTGGACCATCCTGAGGATATGAGGCTAGTGGTTTTGATTATGGAGGTAGTGTGTTGTTTTGCACTGCCAGATGTAGAGGGTGGGAGATTCCCACAAGCACTGATGGGATTCCTTCATGATATGATGGAGGAGAGGACTTTCTTTTCCTAGGCACCAACCTACTTGGTACAGCTATACAGGAAGCTATGGGCCCACGGGAGGCTACATAGGTTTAGCTTATGCTGCACTTTTGTTCTGCACTGTTGTGCATACGAGCACATTATGTGTGTTTATCTGATTGGTTTTCACTGGCTTGATGCATTTGACCCAGGTATGGTCTTAGTTCGTTACAAACGGTGGGTGACAGTTGGTGGGGTGCACCGGGGGGCTAGGGCTACGCATGATGTAGCCCACTATAGGCTAATACTAGAGGGTTTATCTGGGGTAGACATCATTTGGAGGATGTATGTGGGATTCCCATCATACATGTAGATGGTCGTAGAGTTAGATGAACTACAGTTGCTTCGATTGATAGAGGGGTGCCATGCAGGAGAGCATGAGATGATACCCATTGATAGGGTCAGATGACAGTTTGGGTTTTCGCAAGATGTACCTCCACCATTCTCATAGTATAAGAGGGATGACGTGGAGATGCATATGCCTCTACCATAGCTGACAGTGCCTACAAGATAGGAGGAACAGGTGGTAGACCGGAAGATTGATGATGTTGGAGTGACAGAAAGGTACAGACAGTGGTGGGAAGAATGGTTATGAGTAGTACCACCAAGGTTGGGGAAACCAGACTTAGCCACCATCACAGTTCAAAGAGACACCCTACAGGGGTAGGTGGTGGCTCTGGTCACACATTTGGGGATAGTGCAGGGATAGTTGATAGGGTTAGAGGCACAAGTTGTCACATTATAGGAATAGGTGACAGTGTTGCAGGGCCAGTTGGCCACTGCACAGGCATAATTTGTGGCCCTACAGGCCCAGGTACATGCACAAGGACCTCCACATGCTCAGGGATAGGGGCACATTTTATAGACAGGGGTGGGATAGGTCCCTCAGTACAGGCACATGCATAGGGACATGGTCCCTCATTATAGGTACCTGCGGGACAGGGTCCCAAGAGACATGGCCAAGACCGATGATGCCTCCACAGACCGTACCGATGGCTTGGTTCAGGGACACCTTAGGTGAGGCACAATACTATTAGGACCACTTGATGGTTGCAGGGATAGATGTCCCATGCTATGCAGAGTACATAGCACAACAGGCCTCGAGTGAGAGGACCAAGTCTCGTACGCACAGTGTGGAGAGTACAGGGGGCCGGTGAGCTATAGGACAGGGTCAGGGTGAGGCTACCAGTGCACAGAGGCCAGCTCTAGGTGAGGGGCCATCAGAGGGAACACTGAGGTGAGGTGGAGAGATGTTGACAGGGCACCCCACTGGAGGGGAGATGGAGAATACTGATGAGACAAGGATGGATGTCAAGTGGGGTGATGATTAGTCACAATTTATGATCAGTGTATCCATGTTTTTGACACATTTTGGATATATATACCATCCTACGTGTGGAAGATAGCGATGATGTAAATGAGAGTTTTGTTTTGATATTTCAGATCATATACTAGCCTGCATGCCGAAGAAAGTGAGTATGTACTATGATATTTTTTGAGATGTTTTTATTTAGTTGTATCCATGTGTACATATGTGTGTATACATATACTTTATGAATTTATAGATGATGATATTTGTGGTATGGCCGGTGTACTTGTCTTTGTGAAATTCTCATTATTATATGTGTGTAGGTGGAAACCAAGTGGATTAGGCTGATGGAGTAAGGTCAGTGTAGGCATGAGGGAGTTAGGTTGGTTTAGGCATGATTAAGTCAAGTCAGTTTAAGCAATGATGGAGTCAAGTCGAGTTTAGGCATGATGGAGTCAGGTTGAGTTTAGGCATGGTGGAGTCAGGTTGGTTTAAGCATGATGGAGTCAGGTTTGTTTAGGCAGTGGATTGAAGTCAGTTCATTTTAAGTATGATGGAGTTAGGTTGGTTTAAACAGTGATGGATTCAGGTTGGTTTAGGCATGGTAGAGTCAGGATGGTTTACGCATGATGGAGCTAGGTTGGTTTAGGCAGGATGGAGTTAGGTTTTTGGTAACATGGGGGACAAATGGTGATGTTTATGTAGGTTAGGGTTTAAATTTCCAAATATGTGCTATATGTGGAAATGTGAAAATGATAAATTGAATGATATGATGATGCGGTAAAAATGTGTATTAATTGATGCGTGTTTGGTTTAATTTCCCAGTTATTGATAGAAAAAATGGAAACTAACTAGGGTAGAATGTGAATAGGAAAGTGGAAATGGGGTAATTGGTTAGAGGTAAAGAGTGGACAATCTAACCTCCGTAAGGGCCCCATGCCCTTCAAAGGGCTTCCTACATAGCCCCGGTGAAAAGGAACCTCAAGCTGATATAGTTCTCCCATAAGTTAGGGAAGATTATGATGAATTAGAGGAATGGGGTTAGTAGGTGTTAGGCATGGTTGAATGTAGTTCATAGGCATGATTGAGTGTATGTCACATGAATGATTAAGTTTAGGTCATAGGCATGGTTGAGTGTAGGTTATATGTATGATTGGATGTAGGTCATAGACATGGTTGAGTTTAGGTCATAGGCATGGTTGTGTGCATGTCACAAACATGTTTGATTTTAGGTCATAGGCATGTTTGAGTTGTTTTAAAGTAGTATCGAAAATTTGGTCCTGTATAGGATAATGAATAAGTAATGAGGAAGGAAAATGGTAAGAGGTGGCAACAGAGCCATGCTTAAATTGAAAAGATCCTTAATTAGTCGACCATACCCCAGATAGGCTTATGAATGTAACACCCTAAAGGCCTTACATAATGGACTATTCTAAGAGTGAAGAAATTTGCATAATCACAAAATGTCATAGTTGCGGAAAGTCCCTTTGAGTAAAGAGTAAATTAGGTTAAAAATAAAATGAGGTGAGAATGGGTGGTTTAGCATAACTTAGTGTACGACAACATGTTTTTCTTAGTAAGAGACCCTAAGCTCAAAAATAGGCAAGTCCATGACGAAAAATATCATCATTTATCTTTCATTTTTTTTGTATTTTTAATATACTGATCAATGTGGGAAGTCTATATGGGATGAGTATATTATCTCCTTGAGGTCTTCGCAAAGTCTGATTGATGTGAGAAGCTTTTGGATATTTTCATTGTATTTTTGAAATGACATGATATATTTGTCCTTCAAGGGAGAATTCTATTTATAGAAGTGGATATAGAGTGAAGAGATGTCCCTCTTTGAGGGATTCATATTTTGTCTGTAAGTTTGCTTCTTCAAGGAGTTGTATCCATTTTTGTTTTTTTAGACGTTTTAAGTCATGTACAAGACTATAAAGGAAGATTATGTTTTTGTGTGGAGGACAAAACCGTAGTACACATAGAGTTGAACTATGAAAGAGGTGGTTTTGAGTGATGAATGACCATGGGATTCCACCTTAGAGATGATGACAAAAAATTATCCATGAGAATCATGCTCCGATTAGAGCCGTGGTACTCATATTAAAGACAAGGCTAACAAGGTGATGGGTAATCACATGATTCTTGTTTAGTCGTGGATCCTCAAAACATGGGTAATATGGAAGGTTGAACAATGCTCTCAAAAGATGAGAGATCAAAATGACATAGAAAGTGATATAGAACTTGATCATCAACAATAAAATAGTTGAAGATTCAAGGCAATGACGGGGCTCAGTGTTCAGGTTTACCTTTGAGTGAAGACCAATGATAAGAACCTAATCCATAGGCATGGGTAGCAATATAGAGTCTGAGAGCCAATCACGAGAAAATTTTCCCCACTTTTACTTTTCTCTTCTTTGGTTACATGTTGATTTTAATTTCAGGACGAGGTCACCAACCGACCTGCAAGGTTCGTTCTTGAACACGCCGTTTGTCATAGGAACATGTATGATACATTTTTGGTATAATTTGGAGATGTTTAAGGAGCATTGAGATGAAGTTCATATAATAACTAAAGTTGCACCAAACGATCTTTGTGAAAGTCATCGTCATTGAGCATGTCTTGTAGTGAGATGTAGAAGAGGTGAAATATGGACTTCAAGAGGTGAGACAACCTTGGTACCGTATGACAAGAGAAAAAGGTGTGGTAACAGTTGAAGTGTGAATACGTAGTGCGATAAGCCCACAAAGTGAAAAAGGAATGTGTGTATGTCCAATCCTTCCCAGCATCATTAACTACTTTCAAAAGAATTTTGTTCAAGGTTTTATTGGTCGATTCATCTTGGCCATTGGTTTGAGAACAACACAAAAACAATGAGAAACTGAGTTGTTTGCACAAAAGTTTTACAAATTTTGCAATAGAAGATTTGTTTTGAATTGCTTTTCACAAAAACAATAGAAAAGGTGTTTTAGAAACACATAAAGTGAACAATAGAAAATGTGATGGTTCGATGAAAAACACAAATTTTCAATAGAACATTGTTGTCGAAATGAGGGGAATGGCCTCAACCCATTTAGTAGTAACATTCGTTTGAGGTTATGATCACAAAAACAATGTTGTGAAGAATTGTTTCTGATCAAAACGACAAGATCTAAACCCCATTGAGAGAAAGGCCAAAGTTCTCGTGCAAAACTACAAAAACAATAGAACATTGGTTTCGATGAAAACAAGCAAAAATAATATATATATGGTATATATCAAACAACATTTGACATAATCACAAAAAAAAAAGGTTTTAAATTTTTCAAAAAATAGCCAAGGCAAAGTAAAACACCCTACAAAACCTAGTAACTTTCTTCTTACGGCTGAAACTTCGTGTCTTACACATGGTAAACTTCCTCCATATCCTGTGTTGGTTGAACTTCACATCTTCCCCAATTAATATGTACTCACGGATCACCGGATTCACAACCATGTGCTTACAACAGACTAGACTGCTTGCTTCGTCTGTACATAATGGGAGACACTTTTAAGTTACCTGGCACATGTTTTTCATTGCGAGTAAAATCATGCTTTTAGAATGGACCCCGTGTCCATTTTCATTTCCCCTTGCATGTATCCTTGCTTGGGGCATACCATTTTTAACCCTTGTCATCAAGTGCAATGAACTTCCGATGGAGTAGACTTCACGCACTGATAACATAACAGGGGTGATTGTATCCTTTACTGTCTGTGACAAATGTTGGGTTGGAGTAAGTAGCGTTCGTAGCTTGTTTTCCCTGTTAATCCATGCAGGCCATGTTATCCTTCTCATTTATTGCATTACATTATGTGGGGTGGTTGCATGGAGTTAGTACTGGTCAGCAGATGGTCAAAATTGTATCGTACGTGATGACTTTTCATGTCATTCTACCTTTTTCGTATGCTTATATTTTCCATAACGGAGCTGCTGATGTACCATTGACTATGGCAATATTATGACATCAAATTGTTCCAGAATCATAATAAGCGGATATTTATGGACTTAAGATCTTCAAGGCATCAGCAGCTCTCCATATTTCTTGTACGAGTGACTTCCTATTCACCCCTAATTATCCCTCTCCTCGAGGCATCCTGCCTCGTCCCCATTCTTCTGGAATAGGTTCTCCATATTTTTGATCGAATGATCGGCTTTCTTCGTCACCCCCCATCGACACAATCGAGGGGCATCTCTGGAGCCATCCTACTAGATTTTCTTCTATCCCTTCAAAATCTCTTCTGTCTAAGGAGACGGTAGTTGAAGTGGCATCACTTACTGCCACCCCCAAAGTTAGAGGGTTAAGTCCTGGTGTAGACACCTATAATTACGCCCAAGCAATTTAAATACTTAAATTGTGCTAATTATCTCCTTTCTCGCAAATCAACGACATATCGTCAAAAGCACTCATTTTCCCTCATATCATCATTAATTAATTACACTAAGCTAATTAATTAAGTTTCCTATCTAACAAATACCCTAATTAACGACCTTCCGTTAATAAATCACCCCTTCTACCTAGACTAATTAATTATTATTAATTAATTAGTCTTTCCCTTCCATTTAACCAATAAATCAATATTTAATTGATTTAATCCCCTTATAATAGCCTAAATCGCACTAATATTCCTCTAATTGGCTTTTATAAGCTTACACCTACCTATTAATTAATCACCTTTGATTAATTAAAATACCCCCAACTCCCATGACTTGCTAAACATGTATTAAACTCTTCTAAAGTAAGGTTACCTTTAATAAAGCAACCTTATCCATTCCTAATCATGTTTTACCTTTATCCCACATTCATGAGAATGTGTTGAATCCTTTATCCTTTGGCTATATAAAGAGCCCTCCACCTACATTTTTACTTACACCTAAACTCCTTAGAGAGCAAATGCAAAGCATATAGCAAAGAGACTAAGAGCTTGCACCTTTCCCTTTTGAGAGTTCATCATCTTGAAGAGTTAAGCCTCTTTCTTAAAGTGCTTGGGTCATATGGGAGGTGTCAAAAAGGTCTTGTAGCCCAACTTTGATTAGCCCCCATTCCTAGGTTCTTGGAACATTAAGGACAACTATTTTGATAGCCATGGAGTTTACTTAGGTCCATTCATTTATTTGTTGTTAGAGAATAGAGGAGTTTAGATATTTAGCATTGTTAGTTTCAAAGTTTGTATTTATGAATGCTAGCATCTAACCCTTGTTTAATTCTTATCATGATGGTGTTTATGCTTTGTTTTAGCTAAATTGTAGAACTATTTTAGGTGGTAGTTCTTGCTTCATTTAATTTAGCATTAAGCAAAGTATACATGCAAACATTTGGCACACCCGGTGGGACTTACTCCATTGTCCTTTGCACTTAACTTCAAGTTTTTGTAGTTAAGTTTTATTTTTGGTTACTAACCCTCTTTTACACATGTTGATCTAACTTGTTTTTCTTAACTTGTTTTGTTGAGTTTGCATGTGTTGGGTCTTCCTTGTAGGTATGAAGGAGGTGAAGTGCTGTCAAAATTGGAATTGATGGGAAAATTTCAAGATTTATCCATGTTTTCATTTTTAGAGCTTACTTTTTTAACATTCTACATGCTAGTTTTGTCAATTTCTTGAAAATTTTAAATTCTTGAGCATGTAGGTTAGTGTTTGATAGTGCTGAGTCTTCTATTTACATATTAATGTGGTGGGTTGCTGCCCAAATTTAATCTTGGTGAGAAAATTTCAAGATTTCATCATGTTTTCATTTTTAGAGCTTACTTTTTCAATATTTTACATGCTAGTTTTGTCAATTTCTTGAAAATTTTCAATTCTTGAGCATGTAGGTTAGTGTTGTGATAGTGCTGAGTCTTCTATTTACATATTAATGTGGTGGGTTGCTGTCAAAATTTAATCTTGGTGAGAAAAAATTCAAGATTTCATCATGTTTTCATTTTTAGAGCTTACTTTTTCATCATTCTACATGCTAGTTTTGTCAATTTCTTGAAAATCTTAAATTCTTGAGCATGTATGTTAATGTTTGATAGCGTTGAGTCTTTTATTAATATATTAATGTGATGGGTTGTTGTCAAAATTGAATCTTGGTTGGAAAAATTTTCCCATTTTGCAGATTAAGGGACGTTTTTTTTTGACATTTTTTGAGTGCATGTCAAGTGCATACCCATGAGCATAAGAGCATATGTGTAACCCATCTTCCGAAGGCCATAACTTTTGCTCCCGAACTCGAAATGACTCCATTTTTTTTGCGTTGGAAAGGTATTGAAGTTAACTATGCAATGAAAACATAAATTTAAGATTTATACTTACAAAAGTTGTAGTTTTTTCTGTTATTTTAAAACTGGTCATTTTCTAACATGTCTAATGTTTTGATGAATGTTGTATTTCCATGCTTACTCGATTTAGACCAAAGCGTGTGTATGCTCTTCTCTTGCACCTTTTGGTGATCTTGAGAATCAAAAACAACTTTGATCTCTATCTTGTTAACATTGGGATTAAACTTGGAAACTTGATTATTCATTTTGCTTAAGGGAATGAACCTTTTACAAAGCATTTTTCAATGGTCCTTTGATTTGAAGTTTTCCATTTCTATATAGTTGGGATAAAATAGTTTAAAGTGTATGCTCTTCTCTTGCACCTTAGGGTGATCTTGAGAATCAAAATCAACTTTAGTCTTCATTTTATAACATTTGGTAAATTAGAAACTTCATCTTTCACTTTTCGTTTAAGGGAATAAACCTTTTACAAAGTATTTTTCAATGGTCCTTTGATTTGAAGTTTTCCAAGTTGGGATAAATTTTGTGTATGCTCTTCTCTTACACCTTATGGTGATCTTGATCAAAAGTAACTTTAGATTTTATAACATTTGGTAAATTGGAAACTTCATCTTTCACTTTTGGTTTAAGGGAATAAACCTTTTACAAAGTATTTTTCAATGGTCCTTTGATTTGAAGTTTTCCATTTCTATATAGTCAGGATAAATTTTGTGTATGCTCTTCTCTTGCACCTTAGGGTGATCTTGAGAATCAAAAGCAACTTTAGTCTTCATTTTATAACATTTGGTAAATTGGAAACTTCATCTTTCACTTTTGGTTTAAGGGAATGAACATTTATCAAGAATTTTGTATGGTTCATTGATTGAAAAGATTTTCTTTACTTTTTAATTGGATTATTTGTTGTGTATGCTCTTCTCTTGCATCCTTGGATGATCTTGAGAATCAAAAGTAACTTTTAATCCTCTTTTAAATAATGTGATTTTCTTGGAGAACTACTAACGCTTGAGTGCAGGACCTAAAAATGCTTGTCAAAGAAAGGAGGAACCAAAACAAAATCAAAAACTACTAATACAGTTGTTATACAGGTTGCCAAAAGGTGTTCAAGCAAACCACACCTAATTAAACAAGATAAAAAGAACAACATATTCAAAACACTCGTATTGCAGGTTTCAGAAAAGGGTACATCCCTCTCCGCTCAACTGGAACATAACCCCTTTGGCATAACGCCTTAAGCTACAACAATGGGGGTGGTTCCAGGAACCCCAAAGTAGTCCACGCAAGAGGGAACCTTGTGGACGAAACGGAAGTGCTCCGCACTACCTACTTGACTAGTGATTCCTTTGTGAGATAGCATTACAAGTTGTCTGTTGTGGTGACCCCAGTGATAGTACACGTAGACGCACTAGTTGCCTATTGTTCTTGAAGGGGGTAAAGTAAAGCCGAGATACTCCCAAACTAGTCAGTGTGACTTTTTGGGTAAATCGCGCTCGCTCGTGGGAACTTTGTAACACCTAGGGTGAGAGAACCACCTAGGAGAATATACTTTGGCCAGGAGCCCACTTTGACCATTTTAAAACAGTGTTGAGTTGTGAACCTTATTTTTGAGAAACGTGTGACGTATTACTTTCGCCTAGTTTTTACTTGCCTTAGGGCGAGGCGAAACTCTGCTGAAGTGAGGCTAGCATTTTTCGTCATTTTTTCTTGATTTACTTCCTTCACATTCGTTTTGACACTTTGTTGAGCAAAAGAAGGGTGACTACCTTTGTGTTACCAATCAACTGTTTCTCTCACTTTTATGTCCGTTTACGCCCATCCATGTTTGCGGCTGGGTTAGTTAAACGTCTAAAGTGTGCGGAGGTGTTTTTACGTCATTGGTAGCCATTGTGATCTTGATACCCATGTCAAGGTCGTCATTGTAGTTAGGCGTGGTTCATCACTTCGGACTTCCCTTAGAAGAGTTAGCTTGTTTGTATCGTATCACTACAATTTCGATATTTACGTCTTGTTTCTTGTAAACTCGACATAAATACCTATTTTGTATAGTTATGTTTCACACATTTTTAACTATTCCTAGCTATACTTTGAGCTTTTTAGTTCGGTTCTATTATTACCTTGATTTCAAAAAGTGCTAGGTGTTACTATTTGTGTGTGTTATATCAATAACACCTCGATATCAATACTTCACTTTCTTGCAAAGTGGGTTAACATATCTTGGTGATATTGTTGTGTCATTCACAAATTGTAATTGGCACTTTTTGAGATATAGGTCTTAATCAAGTTTGAGCTCGCTCATCGTATATCTTGATTGGGAGACCGCATTAACTTCTTGTTTTTACTTACGTTTTGTTCATTTCCTTGAACTTGGCATAAGTGAAAACATTCTTGTTGATCATCTTTGGCATCACATTTTCATATGGTGTATTTCCTTGTTGATTTGGCTTTGGGTTTTACACTCACATGATTATTCCTTGTGATTATTCATTCAGAAAACTTATTTTCTAGGACAATCTCTTTTTATCCCATTGATATTACGTCGTCACGATGTCTATTTTCCTTAGACCTTCTTCAAAAAAATCACGCACGCATCTCCATACTTAACACAATGTCTAGTTGGTTGTCCTTATGCTACCCAAATTGACATGTCACTCTTCCTTCCCTTTGAAGGAGTTCCATCACACTATCTAGATCTAGACATTTGTGCTTAAAACAACTGCGCAAAAATGACTAACTATCGTGCGGTTCCCCATACTTACAAAAATACATGAACCTAGGTTTAGCAATTCAAATTCATAGGATTCCCATCACAACTAAACCTCGTTTGGTTCTTCGTGCTAGAGAGCCCATATGGGTAACTCGTTCCCCACCTTCATCTCATAGTCGGTGGTATGATTTAGACACGTATGATCCAAATTATTATTCGAGTTCCCCCCACTCTTCTTCTAATTCTAATCCAAACATTTCCTCTTCTTCTGAGGATTCCAATCCAAATATTTCCTCTGACTCTTTTGAGGATTCAGATCCAAACTACTATTCAGATTCATATAATTCAACATCTAAGTCATCTAATGCGACTCCTAAGTCATGGTCCTCCCTTTCTTTGTAGGATCCTACACATATTCTTCATCCCCCACACCATCTTCTTCTATCAATAATCATCAAACATCTTCTAAGCCTTCCACACCAAGTGAACCTATTTCTTCCAATAAACCCCTAGGGATCGATCAACAACTCATACCGATTGATCTCTTTCAGAATGAAGAAACAATCAGGGCCTTTATAGGGGCATATGAAGATATTCCTTTAGTAGATTACAAAAAGGTATTCTCTTTAGACTTTGATGCATCTGCATATTGTGAGGAAAAGGTTGATTCCTTTAATCAAGAAATGGAGGAAGAGCCTCAGATCATGCAACTTGATCCTCCTCTTATTCTTCCATCTTCACATTCTTCATTATGTGATGAAACTCCTTGGTCTTGCATAGATCCATGGCCTATCTTCTCATCACCCAATAACTCTTCGTCTATCATAATTCCTCAATCACAATCTCTTATGGGGTCTGCGCCAAGTAGCCCTTCATCTTCATCTAGGTTTGGGTCACCTTCTAGTAGCCCTCCCTCTTCTATTTGTGGGACATTTTCGAGTATCCCACTATCTTCTATTCTTGGGGCATTTCCAACTAGCCCCTTGTCTTCTAGGTATGGATCACCCCTGGGTAGTCCATCATCTTCTATTCTTGGGCCACATCCTAGCAGCCCATTGTCTTACATCTATGGGTCACGTCCTAGTATCCCTTCTTCTTCTATTCTTGGGCCACATCCTAGTAGCCCTTCATCTTCTATCTATGCGTCACGTCCTAGTAGCCCTTCTTCTTCTATTCTTGGGCCACATCCTAGTAGCCTTTCACCTTCTATCCGTGGCTCACCTCCTGGTATCCCATCCTCTTCAATTCTTGGACCGTATCCTTTTCAGCTATCACATATTTCTTCTATCAATGGTTGTGGCAAGCCCACTACCATTCCTATCATTCTTATCATCAATCGTAAATTTTCACGTTCTTCTCCTTCTCGAAGTCAAAAAATTCAAGTGTCAGCCTATAAGAAACCCAAACAGGTTCATTATCAAGCTCAGGTCATAACTTCCAAGAGCTCAAAATCCCCCAACAACTGGAACAATATCAAAGTTGTAAATCAAGCGCGATTCAAGAACGCACATCAACATAACCATCAAGTATGGCGTAAAGTGCATAAACCTCTGGATAGGGAACTCAAGCTTCCACATACAAAATCCATGTTTCAGGATAAATCACAGTCCTTTGTTGAGTGTGAACTCACCACAATTATCGAGATTTGGGAAAACATGACTCTTGATAAACAAACATGCTTAGTCTCCCTTATCAAGGAAGTCGTAAACATCGTTGTTGGATCCTATCACACAGAGTGACTTTGTTAGTAACAATGGTTCAATATATATATATATATATATATGAAAAATCTATTTAAAAAAAATCAAAGGTACAAAGATCAAACATTGTAATCAGGTGTTGCGTACACATGGATATTTCTTTCTTCCCTTCCTTGCTATTCTTCTACAAGTATTCCTACCATTTTCATCCCTTCGGTGATATTTTGGTTATCTTATTTGCATGCATTTTGTGACATTTATCTCTATGGTATCTGTTTGCCCCTGGTCTTTTATCACCTTGGTAAATTAAAGAACGGCTGACCTCATGGAGATCCTATCACATTCAAACATCTAATAAACTTGTTGCGAAGAAATTTTGGACATATTTGTTGACACTAGCCAATGTCATCATCACAATCACTTCCACCTCCTTCCATCAAGCCATAAGTGGTTCTTAACCCCTTATCAAACAAGAGAGATGAAATAAGTTTTCAGAAAGTAAAATAATCAAACAAAACTCAAAAGCTAAAAGCTATAAATCAAAATAAAATTAATATATAACTCTCTCTTGGGGTATTTCCAATAATCTCTATCGGGGTTATGGATGCCTGACTGGCAATAGAGCAATGTTGTGATTAGAATCAAATACATCTTCGTCGGGGCTATGGATTCTTGGCTGGCAGCAGAGCAATGTACGGCTATCATTTCACCTTCCATTCACAAAATCACTTATCAAAATAAATCATTCCTACACATTGACTAGGGTCTCTTCACTTGTTGTCTATTAAATCTTCACTTCAAGAGGTGATAAAATCAACGTGCACACACTGGATCTCTATGAATAAATAGGATTAGTATGTTACCAAGTGTCTTTTTTGGACCTTGTTCAGAATCTCACTCTAGTCCATATCTTGTCTCACGATTTATGCCTTTGGCTAATCACTTCTTCATTGCGAGGATTCTAAGCTACATTCATATCATTCACATCATTCTTCTACTTTGTTTAGAACATCCATGTGTATAAGATTACTTATTTTCTAGGTTTGTGGAAACCTTTGTCCCCTTCTAAAAAAAACAATCTTCTCCTTCCTTTTTATCATGTGCTTGTAGGCTAACTTACGCTGGAGGCATCCTTGCTTCTTCCTAGCACTTCATTAGTTTACGTTCACCATCATGTTGAACCTATCCATAATGGCCTTGGATCCCACTTCTACCTGTGAAGAGTTTACCTTTGAATACTCCCACCTAATCGTTGGGGAATTTTTTTGCATCTTCACCTTTTTAGTACGCATGTGGCCTTATGCCCTTGTACATCTCATCTATCGCTAGGGGCATCCACACTTTCTCATTTTCCTGTACATAGTTTCATAAAAAATTTAAAATCAACCAAAACATTCAAATATGTTAAAAAAATCCTCAAAAAAACATTCAAATATGTTTAAGAAAACTTCTAAAAATTGAAAATCATCCTACAAAACGTCACTCTTTGGTTCTCACTTGTTCATGTGTGCGACTTGTGGATCATCTTGATCTACCTCCATCAACAAAAGCTAGGTTGCTTACTTCATCCATACTCTGGGGCACAACAAGTTGTCTGGTACTGTTTCGTAGTGCACATTGCTTTTCCATCGGACCCAAGTGTCCTCCATTATTCCCCTCGTATGTATCCTTGCTTGGGGCACCGTCATCAACCCTTGTCGTTAATTTGCACAAGTCGTAACTGAAGCTTGATAACAAAAACATTATATTATGTTTCTCTATTAGTTTAGCTTGTTTACTTTCTTGTGTTGCATTACATTTTGTATGTTGCATGGAGTTAGGCATCTTTCACTTTCTCGTATTGCATTACATTTTGTATGTTGCATGGAGTTAGGCATCTTTCACTTTCTTGTATTACATTGCATTTTGTATGTTGTGTGGAGTTGGTTCTTTCAGCAATGGACAATTATTCGTAGTATAGCTTTTCATGTCATTCTACCTTTGTCGTATGCTTATATTTTTCATAAGGACCGATGATGTAGTTCCTATGGAAATATGATGACATCAAATTTGTTCCAAACAAATAAGCAACTAGAGGTTAAGCTCTTCTCTCCCCTCATCCAAATTTCTTCTACACCACTTCCCTTTCACCCCTAATTCTCCCTCTCCTTGGGGCATCGTGCCTCGTCCCCATTCTTCTGCCCACTTCTCATCTTTTTCGATCGTCGATCGACTTCCTTCATCACCCCATTGACACTCGAGGGGGCATCTCTCCCTCCTACTAATTTTTCTTCTATCTCTTCAAAATCTATTCTGTCTACTATCTTTGAAGTGGCATCACTTACACCACCCCAAAGAGGGGCAAATGTAGACACCTATAATTACGCCCAATTAATTTAAATACTTAAATTGTGCTAATTATCCCCTTTCTCGCAAATCAACGATGTATCGTCAAAAGCACTCATTTTCCCTCATATCATCATTAATTAATTACACTAAGCTAATTAATTAAGTTTCCTATCCAACAAATACCATAATTAACGACCTTCCGTTAATAAATCACCCCTTCTACCTAGACTAATTAATTATTATTAATTAATTAGCTTTCCCTTCCATTTAACCAATAAATCAATATTTAATTGATTTAATCCCCTTTTAATAGCCTAAATCATACTAATATTCCTCTAATTATCTTCTATAATCTTACATCTACCTATTAGTTAATCACCTTTGATTAATTAAAACACCCCCCAACTCCCATGACTTGCTAAACATGTATTAAACTCTTCCAAAGTAAGGTTACCTTTAATAAATCAACCTTATCCATTCCTAATCATGTTTTACCTTTATCTCACATTCATGAGAATGTGTTGAATCCTTTATCCTTTGAGCTATATAAAGAGCCCTCCACCTACATTTTTACTTACACCTAAACTCCTTAGAGAGCAAATGCAAAGCATATAGCAAAGAGACTAAAAGTTTGCACCTTGTCCTTTTGAGAGTTCATCATCTTGAAGAGTTAAGCCTCTTTCTTAAAGTGCTTGGGTCATATGGGAGGTGTCAAAAGGGTCTTGTAGCCCAACTTTGATTAGCCCCCATTCCTAGGTTCTTGGAACATTAAGGAAAACTATTTTGATAGCCATGGAGTTTACTTAGGTCCATTCATTTATTTGTTGTTAGAGAATAGAGGAGTTTAGATATTTAGCATTATTAGTTTCAAAGTTTGTATTTATGAATGCTAGCATCTAACCCTTGTTTAATTAGCTAAATTGTAGAACTATTTTAGGTGGTAGTTCTTGCTTCATTTGATTTAGCATTAAGCAAAGTATTAATGCACACACCTAGAAAGGGGGGCATCAGCTAATTGGTCAGCGATAGCTTGGCCTTTGATGTATTTTTGATGAATGAATTCAAGGTCAATGTTAGAAAGAAGCATAAGCCAACTTGTGACATGTTGATGTTGATAGGGTTTGCATACATATAGTGTAATGGGTCAGTATTAGTAATGACAAAGGTTTTTTGGTTGAGTAGGTAATGGAGGAGTTTGGTGGCAATGAAAACTAAGGCTAGGCAGAGTTTTTTAGCATGGGTATATCTAGTTTCGTAGTATAGAAGGGTATGGTTGATGTAATAAACCACTTGCTCTCTATGCTTCTCGTCACAATGAGCGAGCATGGCACCTAAAGAATCGTTAGTGGCAGAAATATATAGCTAAAAGTAGTGGTCATCCTTAGGAGGAATGAGCACTTATGGTTGAAGGAGGTATTTTTTAAGGCTTTGAAGGCTTTATGGCATTCATCATCCCATTTGAATGACACGTCTTTCTTAAGAAGATGATGAAATGGTTAACGGTCGGAAAGCTACGAGATAAAATGATGAATAAATTGCACCTTACCTTGTAGGCTTTGAAGTTGATGGAGATTAGTGGGCAGAGGCATTTCCAGAATAGCCTTGACTTTAGCAAGATTGACTTCTATGCCACGTAAAGAAACAATGAAACCTAGGAGTTTTCTAGAAAGTACCACAAAGACACACTTCTTTGGTTGAAGACGCACACAATACTTGATGATATGGTCAAAGATGACCTTAAGGACAGGTAGGTGATCAGTTCAATGTTTTGATTTGGCCAAAATATTATCTACGTAATCTTCCAATATGTGATGCATGAAGTCATGGAAGATGTAAGTCATGGCTTGCCTATATGTAGCACCAACGTTTTTAAGGCCAAAATGCATGACTCGATAGTAGAAAGTCCCCCAAGGGGTAATGAAGGTAGTCTTGTGTTGATCTTCTGGAGCTAGTAATATTTGATTGTAGCCCAAGAAACTATCCATGAGTGATAGCAATTCATAGGAAGTGGTGAGATCAACTAGTTGGTCAATGCCTAGTAGGGGAAAATTGTCTTTCGGACAAGCTAGGTTGAGGTCACAAAAGTCTATGAAAATGTGGAGTCTTCCTTTTGCCTTTGTGATAGGAATGATGTTATAAATCCATTGGGGATAGTCAATGGGTAGCATGAAGGAAATTGAGAGAAGGCACTGAAGCTCTTCTTTGACCAGAAGAGCAATGCAAGGATGCATTTTCTGCAACTTTTGTTTGATGGGTTTGGCATCAAGAATGGTTACGATATTGTGGACCACAATTTTTGGGTCAATATTGGGCATATCAGCATAGGACCAGGAAAACCCATTGTTATGGTCCCAAAGGAAAGAGGCGAAGGCTTCAGATTCAGGAGCATCTAAGGATTGGCTGATCTTTAGAATGTGTGGGTCATCTTGAATGTTAATGTTGATTTCGATGGTCAATTTGTTTAACATGGTTTATGTCTTAGAAGGTAATGACTGGTGAATATAAGAATCTTCTGCACCCAAGTAAGTGAGGATGGACTCATCGTCCTAACATTCAATGACATTAATAGATGGTGTATCATCCTCAATCATGTCACGATATAGGAATGGTAGAGAAGAGGGAGCCTCACCATTGCATTGATAGGTCAAGGGTCCCAGAGAAATGGTGTTTACAAAAAAAAAGTCAGGAGGAATAAATTCAGGATCTATGGACTCCATGGGGGAAGATGGTGATGTGGGTGAATGAGGTGGGGATGGTTTTCCATCCTGAATGAGATCAATGCAAGCCTTCTTGGAAGGTGGTGCGTCAAAACCAATGCCACTGTAGTCATTGTGTTTACGAGAGGTACAGGAAATAATAGTATAGCGGCCCTGATCATAAAATTTGAAGCCAAATCCTTTCCACACGCATCAGTGGAGGAAAGTGTGAGTGAAGCAACGGTTAGTGAGGGAGTGTAGGTCAGATGAAAATGGTTGGGTATAGGATGGAGGTTCGGGTTTATATGTGGTGATATGTAGTCCCCCATACGTTAGATTAGTACGAAGGTTGGGAGGACCATAAGGAAAATCCTTACCTATGTGGATGTCATAATTGGGGTGTTGACATAGGTTCCCATATTATTTTGGGGTGAGGAAGGTGTCGATATTGTATAGGTAATATTCCCCCAAAGTGAGGCATTGAAAAACACCTTTTAAGGGATTAGTAGTCGATATGTGGGTAGTGGGGATAAATGACTCGCTAAATGATGGGGAAACAAGTGAGTCAACGGTAGAGGCTGCAGCGACAATAAGGATAGCAAGGTTAGATGTGAGAGAGGTGGTGGAAGTCTTGGTAGATGGGCTTGTAGGTGAAGATGAAGTAGGGATAGTGGCATATTCCTTGACTAGTACAAGTACATCATTGGGTCGGTACAGCATGTTACAGGTCTTGAAAGGTAATAGGTCAGCTGGAATGGTGTAGGTATGTCTCTTGTGCTCAAATTTGAGGTAGCGGTGTAAAGTCGAAGGGACACAACCCATGGTATAGATCCAAGTTTAGCCAAGCAACAAGTTATACTAGAACTCTCCTTCTAGGATGTAAAAAAGTTCTGAGATAGTGTAGGGGAACCACGTAGACATGGAGAATGACGATACCTAGGGTAGAGGCCATGGCGTCATATAAGGAGCACAACATAACTGGATTACCATACATGCAGTTGGCAGGTATGTGTATTTGTTCATATGCATGGGAGAAGATAATGTTAATACTAGCACAACCATCGATTAGAATGCATCCTATGTGTATATTATCGATAAAGACAGAGATGGAAAGAGAAAGTCTGGGGTTTTTGGACTGGAAGGAAGCAATCTCTTCATCTGAAAAACTAAGGGCGGCTAATGGGTGAGTAGGTGGAGACGTAGAGGAAGGTGATGACCTAGTGAGAGAGGCTACGTGGTGAGGGGTAATGATAAAGGCCATGGGCTTGGGTTCATTTGGTAAAATCTCAATATATTGAAGGACCTCCATGAGGGCTTGATGATGTGACTTGGAGGTTTGGATGAGGTCCTATAAAGAAATTTTGAGGGGGGATTGGTGTAGTTGTTTTAGCATCATGCGATGTGTGACCCCATCAGAAATAGGATACGTGGGACCTTGAATGGTGACATTGGGCATGGGTACAGATGGTATGTTGGGATACAGGGTTGGTTGAGTGGGCTAGCCATCTTTTCTTTTCCTTTGCTTATTTCTGGGTGTGGGTAGCAATGTTGATCATGTTGATCTCGAATCTCAGGGTTGGGTCAAAGAGTTACGGGGGTGGAGATATTGGTCGCTGAGTAGGTAATGGAAGAAGATCTGGGGAAATTGGTGAAGGTGAAATGGGGTCCTCATCAAGAAGATCATCGTCGTAAAAATTCTCTTTGGGAGGACATAATTAGACAAGAGTAGTTTTAAAAGCCTTACACTTCTCTATATCGTGTCTTGACACACGATGGTAGGCATAAATTTTGGTTTTTTCAAACCCTTTTGGTTTGAGTTTGAGTGGGTCATAAGGTCTAAGAGGTGGTAATGTGATGACAAAGTTTTTGAGGATATTGGTTAAGATTTTGGCATAGGACCCTGTTAATGGATTGCAATGGGAGGTGAGTGTGGGTTTGGGTCTAGGTGTGGCTAATTGTGGAGGAAGAGGCTTTACAGGATGGGGTAATGGGTTGGTCCACTAGTTTGGTGTGTGGAGTGGTCTTAGGTCTTGGTTTCATTCTGTTTTGATAAGGGCATGGTAGAAGAGCCGAGTGATGGAAGGTTTGGTTGGTTTAACTACCTTATTAGAGGGTAGTGGATTTTTAGCTTTAAGTTGCACCTTCTTGGGAAAAGGTGACACAGGTGTATGAGATGTAGAGGGAAAATCAGATGGTGGAACATTATGGGTTACCCATGGGGGAAACCAAGTTACAGTGGAGGTGGTTGGTAGATTTTAGGTAGAAGGTGTTAGTGGAAGAGAAGAGGTTGTCATGGGTAGTGAAGAAGTTATGGAAGGTAGTGGTGGTATGGGTGGTAAGAAGGTTACGGGTGATGGTGAAGATTGTGTGGAGTGCTTGGGTATATTAGAAATTTGTGATGAAAAGGTGGGCTCTTGCGTTCTTGGTTTTCCAATGGAAGAAGGTTGCTTGACCAGGGTCAAGGGGTGAGGTCCTAGGATGGACGGGAGAGGAAAAGGTGATACTGGTGTGGTAGGAGAGGTTGGTCTATGAGGCCTAGGAGATTGGGTCTTCTTTTTAGGGGTTGGTATAAGTTTAGTGTTGGTTTAGGAAAATGTGGCTAAATCTAATTTGATGGGTGGCTGAGTAAGGTTTGATGTCGACATGACCCCTAAGGTAGTGATAGGTTTAGGTAAGGGAGATTATATAGGCATGGGTAGGTGTTTGGGTGTAGATTAATGTTGGGTTATGGGTAGAGGTGTGTGTTGGGTTGTGGGTGATGACATGGAAGGTGTTCCAAAAGACATGTTTGTGTTTGGTTTGGTTGCTTAAAACGCTTTTGAATAGAATGTGAAGGTTTTAGTGAGTGACAATTACATTTGGGTTGAAGCAGGAAGTAGTATACGTCCCCAAACTAAGGCTCTATCAACATAGTCTAGACGATCGGCCAAGCATCAAAATGGTACTGCTATAGGCGGGGCTGATGTGGATTGAGTAGAAATCCCTCATAAAATGTGTTTGAGAAATAGGGAAATGGCTAACTTCAGACTCTGTGGGTAAGAGAGCTGAAAGAAGATCACCAGGATCTTGGAGGTCTAATGGAGAACGGTCATCTAAGGGAAATGGTGTTTTTACACGGTTTTCTATAGGTAGAGAATATGATGGGCCAGACAAGGTGGACTCTCTGTGTGATGGTGTAGGTTGCAGACATGTATCTCTTATGAGTAGGAGAGGTATTACTAGCGACTTCTCGGTAATGTGAGGGGCCAAAGGTGGAGTGTTAATTATAGGCTCCTCCATAGATGAAGGAAAAAATGAAGGGGGTTCCTCTGCGGGTGGAGGAGTAGATGAAATTGGTTCCTATGTAGGTAGGGTATCTCGGGCTAATATTTCGTCTATGGAAGGAATATGGGGAAATTGGGAAGCAATTGGTATGTCATCAAAAATAGTGTGGACCTCACAAACATTGCCTATCATTGGTTGAAGTGTCACCAGTTTGGTTGGAAGATGGGGCATGATTAGGGAATGGATTTTTGAAGATATCTAGGTTTTGGTTAGTAGGTGCATTTGGGTTATCCAAGACTAGATCTCCATTATCTAACATTTCTTGGATGATATTCTTGAAAGTGATGCAGTTACCGTCACTATGACCTTTTACATGATGATAGTTGCAAAAGTCATGTTCTTTATACCATGCGGGCATTGGGTGATCAGGGTCAAAACCAGTGTGTGATTTTATAGGTGGAAGGGTAATGACACTAGCCTTAATAAGCTTTTCCAAAACAGAAGAATAAGGTTCTCCTATTGAAGTGTACTTTCTTTGTTCTCATCTGAACTGGAAATCTTGGACATGAGAGAGATTAGAAGAATGTTTGGCTTGGTTTGATGGGTGAGAGGGTACGACCTTGAGAACTATGGCGTTGGTAGATCCTTTGGGTTTTGAATAGTTGTTTTGGGGTTTTGAAGATGAAGATGCATCATTTGATTTGAACGAGATGTTCTTGTTACGTAGTTGAATCTTCTTCTCTTTGATAACACGAATCTCCAATTTCCATGTGTCATGGTGAATGCCTTGTCAAAGGTGTGGAAGGTCTGCACCTGCAGGGTTGGTGAGATGTGTCTAGCACAAGTCCTGAGTAAACAACTCTATGAGTTCAGTTTGAGGTAATTGAAATGTGAGCTAGTTAATTAGGTTGCACCAATGAGTGACAAAGTCAGCAATAGACTCGTCGTCATACTGTCGTGTGGAGTAAATATCAGTCATGGTGACTTTCTTGACAACATTGATTGAGAAGTGGTCTAAGAAGGCTTGGGCTACTTGATTAAATGAGTAGATGGAATGTCTGGGTAGCCCATTGTACCAGTCTAATGCAGGTCCTGTGAGGGACATTAGGAAGGTTCTTAGGAGTAAAGCATCATCATGGGCGATCAGGTAACACCCATGTTTGAAAGACCGCAAATGTTGCTTTGGGTCTTCTTTACTATTGAAGTGGTTGAATTTTGGCATTTCCCAATGTACAAGGTATGGGAAAATATGAATGGATGAATGAATGGGCTCATTACAGATTTCATCGTAGTGAGAGAATTGTGTGAGCTAGAAACCGATGCTTCTAGTGTCTACATCCTTTCCATCATTAATTTGTTGAGGTCATTGGTAGGTTGTGATGGAAGGGCACCTCATGTTGGCATAAGAGGGATGGTACTGAACATGTGATGTGGGTGGCATTCCAGTGTATGGTGATGCCAATAGGAAGGTTGAGAATAGGGGACTGAAATAGAGGGCATATATCTAGAATGAATGACAGACGAGATATGGGGTTGTTGATAACATGTATATATAGGTGGGGCAGTAGCAGTGACTCAAGTAGTAATTGGGGGTAGAGAATACGGGATGGAGAGGAAAAGATTCTGGAATGGGGTAGGGGTCACTGTCACCACGAGCAGTTGTGTTGCAATTGGTATCTATGAGACAATGGGTGCGGATGGGGTTATGGTCTGGGTGGTCAATGAAGGAACAACAGATACTATAGGTGCAACCAATACTATAGATACAACGGTCATAGTGGGTATGGGGCCTAGCTGCAAAAACATTGTGGGTAAAGTAGGTGAAGATAACATTGAACTAGTAGGGGTTGATGTAGAAGCAGGGATAAGAGTAGGAGAGATGGATACAGGCATACCATATATCAACTAACCTAAAGAGTCCCGGGTGGAAGAGTGGGAAAGGTAGAATTGTAAGGTTATGATATTTTGATCGAGGAGTCATGTGAACTCCTCATCACCTGTAGCAATGGTGGTAGGTAGGGTTGGATCCATGGGTGATAGGACAGAGGGTGGTGAAGGACTAGGCGGGAGTGGTTGACGACTAGCGTGGAATATAAGAGTGTTAGCTTGGTTGCGAGTCAACACCATGTGAATGAATGTATATCAGGTGATGTTGTAGCCTGCAGATGACACAGAACATTATAGGAATGAGAAAAAAAGGTGTTTGTAGGTGGATTTGGGTAATGTATCAGCTGAGAATCAGCATAGGGTAACCGACGCCGATTATGGATGACCGATGACGGTTTAGGTGTAACCGAGGCCAGTTAATGTGGGAAAAGAATAGTTTGACCAAAAGGGGTACAAACTGATGAATGTCAGATAGGTAAGCTATATGATGACCATTTATGAGGATAAAAAGAGTACAGAAACTCAAAAAAACTCAAAAAAATTAAGAATATGAGAAAAGGTGTCCCTTGGGCAAGTTAACCAAAAGGACAGGGAACCGACACTGGTTAGGTAGAACCGATGATGATGAAGTGTAAACCGATGCCGACAGATAAACCAATGCCAGTTACTATGAAAATTTGAAGAATGTAGAAAAATAGATTGCTATGAACTGAGATCAGATGAATGATCAACCCAGAAGCCTGGAGATGATATAATGAGGTCCTGACACACTCAGAAGAAGTCAGAATACTCCAACTATGATTGTGGAGTGTGCAAGGAAAAAGAATGGAAAATGGAGAAATGTATCCTCACACCTCAAAACTAACGTCAATCAAACTCTAAAAACATGTATCCAACAAGTGATTTTAATGTGTTGAGCTTACATTATTTAGAAGAATGACTCATGAATTTAGAGTAGAGTTTTTAGTGAGGAAGGCTTCCTATGAAGAAGGATATCTAAAAGGAGAGGTTTCAGGTTATGCTATGGCAAGGGCAGGCCATCCTCTGAGGTAATGAATGGATAGAAGTAACCAGTTGGGTGCCCACTGTCAATCCACTAATCATGTGATCGTTGACATCTTCTTCCGAGTGAGATGTTGTTTAAGAAGATGTGTATTTTTTTCAATTTTGTGCAGTTTGGTAGAAGAAGAAGAAAGAGAGTGCTTTTCTATGATTCTTTGTGTCAACCATCATTTGGGCATGACTTCCAGCATATAGGTTTCCCTATTTTAATGTGAGCTAAATGCAGCATACAAGAATGAAATGTAACTTATTTTAGACCCAAATTGATAAATAATGTTTGATGAAGTAAATGATGAACATGTAAGAACGTGCTCCTTCACTACTTATACGAATGCAAGAAAGGAAGAAAATGATTCGTTTTAAGCACCAAAAAATAGATGTTGATTTAGACAATTAGAAGAAGAGAGTATTACCAGGGAAATATATTTAGTGTGAATACATTTAGAAAATAAACAAACACACAATATTTACCTAGGAATGGAGAAAAATGCAAGGAACCCCATATGGGTCCCACCAGGTGTGCCAAAATGTTTCATCACTTTCTTTACATTTTTTGAATATGATGAAATAGATAAGGGTAAGGGCCAAGGAGGAATACCTATTTGTGTTGGTTTGGAGGTTGATGTGCACATTCTAACTTCTCAATCAAATGTTGACTGTGAGAGCTTCCTTTTGGATAGGAGGAACTACCTGAAATAGAAAACAAGACCACCAAAGAAGAGTTAAACAATATATGACAGTGGACTGCCTAGCGTGTGCTAGTTCTAGGAAGTGTGATACTTCTGAGATGAATTTAAACCCACTATTTAAAACAACTTAAAGTGAGAAATAAGAAAATTCCTACTGTAGTTGATATGCTTTAGG
Organism: Taxus chinensis; assembly: GCA_019776745.2. Taxonomy (NCBI): domain Eukaryota; kingdom Viridiplantae; phylum Streptophyta; class Pinopsida; order Cupressales; family Taxaceae; genus Taxus; species Taxus chinensis. Next base: position 479,243,205 of record CM034154.1, on the reverse strand, counting down.
TATCTCATTCAAGTACATTAAGCAAATCCAATCATAACAGGTTGGCTATAGTCAGATTTGAAGGGTGAGGTAATTGTCAAGGTACTGAGATTGATCAAGGTCAAGTTTTGGGTTGTTTAGGTCACTTGGTAGAAGGTTTTTTGGTTACTGTTATTGGACAAAAGGTATAAAACACAGAGACTGGATGTCGGTCGAGGTATAACCGATGACAGTTTAGAAAGGACCGATGACATGAACATGGGTAACCGGCATCGATAGGTAGAGGTCGGGCTCAGGATGAAAGGAACTCAATGAGATCTGATTATGGGGGTTGAACTGAAGCTAAACCACGAGGGAAAAGACAATGGAGAGGGCTATGGAGGTTCTTAGGTATACTCAAGAATGTTTAACAGGTTAGGGTATGGGTGATTTGGTGATGTAGGTGGAGGAATGGTTGGGTTTACATGAAGGTAAATGATGTGGGGAATAAGGAAATGTAAAGTATGAAAATGATAACAGAAGGGTAATAAAAACCTCTATTATACTAAAGATAAGACTAAAATAATATGGTGATAGAATGCCACTTACTGGTGTTACATGTCCAATGGCTGTGATGGTGGTGATGGTTAATTGGTGGGATGGTGCTTGGTGTCGTGATATCGATGCTTCCTGGAATGCTTCATCGTGAGTGCAATGCCTCTAGATTTTTCTTAGTGTTGGATATAGATGTATGTAGGTATGCAAAAAGGCGTCTAGTTCTACTTGCATGCAGTCCTCTTCTCGTCCCCCTTGATATCAGAATATGTCAACCCCAAAAAAATGGTTACTAAGTTTAATAAATGGTAACCGATGATGGTTCTAGGTTGACCGGTGTCAGATTTTAGGGATGACCAGCATCGGTTAAGGTGGGATTGCCTATGTTTATTAAAAAATGGTATATCTCACGTCTTTTAGATGAAGTTCATTCCTGTATCCCCGAATCCGAATGGACGTTATGTTTTTATGAGCGAGGAAGGTGATTAGAGGAAGAATAGGCCTTAATTTTTAGGGTTGAACCAAGTCTTATTTATTCATGGAAACATGATATGAATAGGTATGTGGTGAGGTGTGTCTAGGTGAGGTGTTTGGGTGAGGTGTCTATTCATTTAATTAAAAGTAATTAAATTAATAATAGGGTGAGGATGGATATTAATTTAATTGTAAATAATTAAATTAATATTAATGTGGGGTATAATGGTCATGGTTAGGTGAATGTGTGTAAGTTGGTTATTCAAAAGGGGATGAAGGGGAGTGTGACCCAATTTTGGTGTCAGCATTTTGCACCTTTTTGTCACGTGACTTGTATTTATAAGTGACGCTGACAAAAATAGGAAGTAAAGAGAATTAATTTTTACCATCCAAGGTCAAGAACTTGATCAATGAACAGAAATGGGAAGTGATCTTTCTTTATGGCTGCATTCAGCTCCCTATAATCTACATAGATCCTTTATTTCCCATTCTTTTTTGGCACAATTACAAGATGTGATACCCACTGACTATCTGATATAGGGTATATGAATCCAACATACAACAACTTATGTAGATCAACCTTCACAATCTCTCTTACTACTAGGTTCATTCACCTCTGAGGTTGTCTAATAGGTTTACAGTCTTCTTTGATGTAAATTTTGTGAGTGTAAAGCCTAGGATGAATCCCATGTATAGCACCATAATCCCAGGAAAATGATGTTTGATGTTTTTGAAGAAGAGAAATCAACAGTTTCTTCTATTGTCTATCTGACATCTTTCTTACGTTGAGTGGCCTCCATGGTTTTATTTCTAATTTCTTAGAGAGGTCCATCATTGAACACACATTGTTGCTAACAAAATTTAGTATGTAGTCATGGGGAAGAATTTGGTGAAGATTACAATTCTTACTTGGAATAGCCATGGTGCTTTGTTTTGGTAGAACTTGGTTCAAGGTGCAGCTTAATCACCTTAATATATCATCAACTTCTTTATTTCTTACATAGATATTCTGCAATACATTAGAAAGAACAACATCTTCTTCCTGATCTTCCATTATACAATACTTCCCCAACATCATGAGCTATTATATAGAGCTCTGATCAACTTCTGGTTTTTCAACCCAAATTGTTTTATCTTCATCACTCAATTGTTGGGAAGGAGGATAACACATAAGATTTTTGGTACCAATTCTATTTGAGATAATCAAATTTCAAGACCTACAACTTATAAATGCATCAACAGTGGAAAACCATGGTCTTCTGAGTATAATAAGATAACCTCCTAAAATTACTTTTGGTTAAAGGATAATGAAATCAGTAGGATATTCCTAAGAGTCTACCACCACAACAACATTCTCAAGGACTCCTTTAGGCCTTACTGTTGATCTATTTTCCAGTTGCAAGATTGTGTTTGTTGGTCTTAATCCTTCCAACTTTAAGTCATCCATGATTTTCTTAGTCATGATGTTTAATTTTACCCCTAATTCCATCAAAGTATTCTTTATTATAGTTCCATTGATAGTAACGTTCACTAAAGGATTGCCTGGATCTATGTACATGGGTATCACCAAATTACCAAGCACGATATCTGTTAACTATCCAATGACTTGTACAGTAGATGGATCTTTCCTTCTTCTTCCTAGAATTTTGATGCATAGATCCTTAACCAACTTGTTATATGTGGGAACATTCTTAATGGATTGAATGAGTGGAATATTCACACAAATATCCTTTAGTTGATTGACAAAATCAGATTAAAAATCTGATTTAGGGTCATATTTCTTCTCTTGCAATATCTCTGGAAATGAGGGTCCATTGAATTGATTTTTACCCTTGTTAGAACTCTGTTCATGTTGTTATGGATCAACTTACAGTGTTTGGTGGATTTGCTATGGATTAGTCTACAACAACTGTGGTTCATCTGTAATCTCTGTGATGGTGGGTTTACTTGGTGGGAGAAGTCATCTTCTTCAGAGGATATGAATATCATTGACATCAACTAAATAAGAAGAGTATTTGGTTGATTCAGTAGTGTAGGCTTGTTGAACAACTTTATTATTGGGGTTAGGTGATGGTTGAGTTGGAAGTTGAGTAGGATTTAGTTGAGAGATAGATTGGGGGTTTGGCGTCAAAGCTTGTTATTGTGGGTAAGTAGGTTCCTGGTTGGTTTGTTGGTAATTAGGAGGTTGTTTACCCCATGGATACACTCCTCTACAAGTTTGATTCCATGAAGAAGGGGGTTACTACCACTGTTGGCCTAAAAAATGAGGTTGTCATGGCTATTGATATTGGCTAGGGTAAGGATCCCATCCTTGCTTAGTATTATCCCAAGGTGGGGGTTGCATGTATGAACTTATAACCCAATTTTGAAAATATGGCATGGGATATCTTGACATACGTCCTTGTCTTGGCAGACAAGAATTCCTTTGGGTGACAAAAAACTTACCCATCATCCATTTTAATCGATTTAAATTCTAGTGCAGCCTCCTTTTCTTCTGTAATGTTGGTCAATCCTCTACATCTGAAATCAACTTTCTTTCTTCTACGAGAGTGGCAGAAATATGTAAGTGCTTGATGGAGCCTAGAATCTACTGTGAAAAACCCAAGCGTGTTGACACATCACTCATCCTGATCCGAGCGCTCACCCAAAGCATGCAAAGGTACCAGGCCCCTCTTTAGAATTGTTTTTGCAGGATGTTAGTGTGATGATGGAAAAACATATTCAAATCCATAATTAAACATAATCATTCCACAATGCATAATCTAGATCTAGATCTTATATAATCATGAATTAAACAATAACTATAATAAGTTTAACCATAAATGAACTAGTTTCAGTTATGTCTAACACCGTTGTCCAACCAATATCATCCATTTCATTAAATACAATAAAATACATAGAATCTTCTTACATTATAAGGTATCATCCACAAGTCATGCGCGTATCAAATGCAGCAGCATAAATCTACAACAATTTACACACTAGTCTTTCTCTATAACTACACAGTTTAATACATATTTATAGAGGCAGGGACTTTCCCTTACACTGCCTAAGAAATTCTCAAAATAGGTCTCATGTTGTTAATATCCATACGCCTTTATAATGACATGCACAACATGCAAGTATTCCATTAATAGATTTCCAATAGTTAACTAGAAGAAGCAATCCTATTATTAACTATAACCATGCATGGTGTTTATCATCCGCTCGTTCCCAAAATACCACTATGTCATAGTCACTCAAGTCTTCATCCCTGATGTGTGCTCTGCTCACGCTATCTCCAAATATATCCCTTATCCATAAAAAATATCTAAGTCTTGAGCCAACTATTCTTGGCACGCGTTTCCTTTCCTATTATTCTGTGCCTTAAAATGCACCTCATTCCCACACATGCGTAGTTCTTTATGTATCTACTACTTAGAGAAACATATCTACCTCTTCTCAAAAATCCCCACTCCAGGACAAGGTCTACAATAGACATAAAAATAACCTCAACAAACATAATAACATAAACCTCAATTTTTCTTTGAGATGTCACTTCACTTACCACAATATAGAGGCATGGAAGATGTAGCTGAATATGTGCATAAGTGTGAGTTATTATGGAGAGCTAAGGGAATAACAACTTCTAATAGGAAGGTAAGTAAAATTACGACTACACTTCTTTAACTGACATGCTAACACTTTGGTACATTCAAGTATGATTTTTGCCTCCAGACTGTGGTTGATTATGATGTATCTAGCACACTACCTTGTCTTAGTCTGGAATTTCATGTGGCAGAGTTTGAGAAACAAAGTATCAGTGTATTGAAGGATATCAAGTAAGGATTCTCAGAGAGTCTTCGGGACCACCCAGATGCATACATTTAAGACTTAATTATCACGGAGCTATCAAATGATACCCATATGAGTCAATATGTGAAGTGGTTTGTTGGAGGATAATTGAATCCTTTTCGAAGAGCATTGTCACATAAGACATCCTACTCATCTGCGTGAGATCATGGAAGCTGCTGCACTGGGCTTCACGCTCTATGTTTACTAGTGTTCAATACAAGGGTCCTACCTTATCTAAAATATCAAATAATTGAAATTACCTCTTAGTTGGAGATCATTATAGCTAATTCAGCCCATGAGACACGTAGTGGTCCTATGGTGAATAGATTGCGAGGTTAAAGGACATATGCAAGGATAAATACCCAGGAAATTTCTCTGCGCGTGTAGTTGATATATTGTGAGATTTTCCATCAGAATTCACAATGTTAGAATTTCTTCCACTTTTGCAGCATACGACACATTGCAGAATGTCTCCATGTACTCTAAGGTTTATGATGCACATACCCACGATACTACTGAATTCCTACCTTATTAATCATATTCATGAGACTGTGTCGAGTAAGAGGGTCAAACCCTAGACTCACTAATCGAGTGCAAGCAAAGCGCTGATGCAAGATGCTTCTGTTGTAGCTGAAAAACACAAAGATGACTAATGGAGGATGCTGAGGAAGACTTCATATGCAAAAGATCATGGTACTCTCACGACAGATTCTAGTGCGTGGGACATGCTATACTCACCTCAATCAAGTAGATCACTTGGCTCAACGTTGCACTTATCATAAGAATCGAAGTACTTGTGATCAAATTGGTAAGAAAGTGAACCCGCATCAAGGTTGAGGATTATCTAGATTTATCATGCCAAAATGTGTAAGAACAACAAGAAGGAAAAAGACATGGGGATGATTAAGGTGGAGCACGTCAAGCCTGAGAAGTGGGTACAATCCTCTCATGGATAACCCGAATCTTCAACCCATGTTAGTTACTATGCATATAGTAGCAACCTGCGCTAATGACGCCTATCTAAGCTATAACCCCTTATCAAACGTGAATAAGTGGTACATGTACCTTCTATGGATGCAACTCAACATAAGGAAGTGTATCAAGAAACGCTGGGCGTTGAACAGAGAATTACAAGGTCGCCAATGCAACACCTAAGAGAACAAAAACATGAGTAGGGAACACACAAGGGGTGTTGAGATTTCATCATGTTATATGTGTGATGATTTGAATTTATTATCCATCTATGGTATTCTTTAAGAAGACATCATTCATTTGTTAGGAGAGTGGTTGCATGAGAAGGTACCATCGCACAGGGATTAACACAAGATCGACAGATTATTTATGCTCATGTGTACCACCACAAGACCATGAATATCACAAAGAGACAACCATTGGATATAGTGATCAATGGTTGGTGTGGTAAGTAACATCTGCATATTTAAAATACAAGTGCAGAAGTGAATGTAATGAAGCGTTGGAGTGCTTGGAACTAGATGTGCTTATTACACAATTGTAGCAAACTTTAATTGACAAATCATAGTGATGGAAGAAGGAAATAAGGGCCATGCTCATTGGGGTGCTATAAAAGGAAATCCTCCATCAGTATTCAATGGCAATACTACCTATAGGTGATTTTGAGGTACTAGAACTTGTAGAGGTAGACTTACTTTATAGTAGGGCTTTAGGCCGCCCATGGTCCTGTGCGAAGTAACCAGCTGAACTGTGTTGCTTCAAAAAAAGTTCCTCTAACTGACAAGCACCTGTGAGAACAAGGATGAGCGAGTGATAACACCACTAGATGAGACCAAACCAATGTACCTTATATTGAGCTTGTTAGTGCATGGCATGAAAACTACGAATCATAAATCTATGTACACGTATAGTACCATGACTCAAGATTTTGTATCCCTGATGTCATCTATCATGCCATCCTACATCTGGGAAGATAGCTTAAATTATCAGCTGGTACTAATAGTGTTGCAACATGTTATGAATTGTGCGCATGACACATATGAGACTGGTAGGTTGCGAGGTCAAAGGAAGAGTTTCTTAGGAATGCTTAGGTCGTTCATGATTTGGCTATACCTCCATCGCGTGTAATACATAATGATGCTAAAATGAAGTATACCGAAGAGGAAAAACCTGACTTCTTTTTTAACGCCAATGAAGGACTAGTGGCAAAAGGGTGTGGCCTTATCCAAACTCTTGTGGGTTGTTCTATACTTTGCAAAGTGTTAGTACCCAAATTTTTTATCCTTTTTAGCCTAAGCAGCATCAGAGATATGAAATGAATATTGAAGTTAGATAGATCATGACATTTATGTAATTTTGTAGCCGGGGATGTAATAAAACTGGCACTCAAATATGTGGAGAGATGGATAACACTCAAATAGGACTTGATCTTGTTCTAACTGTTTTAGGTTGTTACTCTCAACCAAGGTAGGAGGACCTATTTTGTAACCTCTCAAATGGTTAAGGAGATGAAGAGTATCCCTCAAATTGTGTAAATAGTATGAAAAGGGCGTTGGGAAAATATGATCAACACTCTATTATCTGAACTTTCAACAGAGCTGTCACTACTAGATTATGGAATATATTTTCAATGACAAGGCTGAGGCTACTAGAGACATGGTATGATCCTGATTTAGCTTTGTGAATTTTTGTAAATGGATTTTCTTCTTTTGTTGACACACAATGCAATGCAGGGGTAGTATGGGGTAGGATTAGTTATTTTGAATGAATTTTTTGGTGGGAGATTTTAGACAAGACTAACCAGAATTTGCCAAATTCTTTGAGGACCTTTGCAATAAATTTGTAAGACCTAAACAATAGAATGCTTCAAAGGGGTTAAGGTACTCCAACTAGGATATGTGCACCAAATGGAGGCCCAGATCTGCACTCTTCCACACAATATTTGACAACCTGCCACAAAATCTTGAAGCAGATGAACCAACAAAGTATCCAGAAATTTCTATTTTATCATGACCTAAGGTGCACCCAAAGGTTTACAAACAATCTCAGAATTCAAGGAAGGTAAAGTGATTTTAAATTTGTTTATCTCTTTATCAGATGAAATCTCTTCTGAATGTGAGATTGCAAATGCCACTAAACTATCAACAAGAAATGAGACCATGTATGATCAAGAGAGATTTCAAACACAAGATTGCAACAGGAGCAAGAAACACAAATTGAAAACATTCTGAAAACATAAGTGCATGCAAATTTTGCCAAGAGACAACACAAAATAATCCAGAAATGACCAAATTTATCAGCATGGGAATGTTATAAGAACAATCTCAAGAGCTTGTTGATGGCTTTACAACTGAAACCAACTCAACATGATACAAATCTGATGCAAAAAGGAATTATAAATGGTTCTCAGGCGGTTTCTCAGAGAATGGGCTTCTTCCCAGATTTTTCCATGAAATTTTAAGTTTCTCATGACCTTTTGCATGTCTTCCAACCCTTTGCAACATGCATTATATAACATTCCATTACATTTGATCCTTCTTTCCCAAGAAAAGAATATGCCTATGGCATCAAGTTTGTTACAAAATTCCAACATGATTCGCAAATAGTGACATTTAACAAATTTGCAACAAGAGTTGCCAGGTGTTTCAAAAAATTGTGAATTATTACAAATCCTTCATCATTATCCATTGTGGAGGCATGTTTTTCATTCTCCAAGCATACATACCCCTTTCATCTTCACATTATTTCATCCTTATCCCCTTCAAAATTTGATTATGTAACTTTGCTCTATAATTTGATATTTCATGTTTTACACTGGCCTAGAGCAAAAGTTTTTTCAAAAACACCTCAAATCTACAAATTGATCCCTAAAAGCACTTGATCGATTGGTCCTTGCAGGCACAAACAACGACATGAATTCACCAAAAATTTTGATGAAAAATGATGCAAAAAATCACATTTCCACACTTCCTAGAGCAAAAATGGTGGCCAAAATGAAAAATGCATAGTTACCATTGATTTGCTCTTTTTCCTTCAATCTGAGCCCTCCACGTGTCAAAATATGATTGGGAATGGATTTGGGATCATTTTTTGACTTTTTAACATCTTTAGAAAAATGTAAAATTTGACTATTTTTTCTCCACCCCTCCGACCCTTGAATTTTGGTGCTGACACATGACATATGGTGGGCCCCATTGGAATCGTGATTCAATTCTATGACATTTCCACCCTTTTTGGAATTTGCAAAAAATTTCTCTTTTTTCCCATGGGCCCGCACCTCTACCTTGTCCTTACACGTGTCATCGCTCCTCTATCGCTGAGGATTCAGTGCAGGCTCATTTCATATTTTAATTCCTTTTTTCGCCAAGGGAAAAGTTTTGTCATTTTTCCTTCCGCAGGCCCGCACCTCCACCTTTCTTCCCTGCCATGTGTCGACCTTTAATTTGTCATGGAGCCATGCCTTCAAATTTTCACTTCTAATTCTTTTTTACAAAAAGAGGAAAAAATTTCCTTTTGCCTCCGTGACCAGCCCGCACTCCCTCTCTGCCTCTGCCACACGTCTCTCCTGCTTGATTCATTGGTGGACCCATGGCCCTTTTGCACTTTAACCCTTTTTCGCCATTAAAAAGTGAAAAAATTCCCAAGGTTCTCCAATAGTCCTGCACTCCCCTCTGACTCCTGCCCTGTCAAATGGGAAAAAATTCCCTTTTTGGCCTCCAAGCCCTCATTTTCCAAACTGCTCTACCATTATCTGCTGCTTGCCACGTGTCCACCCCATGGTTTTGCAGACCCGTAGGCCCTTTCCACACCCTTTTTCCTTTTCACAAAAAGGGAATCAAAATTTACCTAAGTCCCCTACCAGCCTTCCATCCCGCCTTGGAATAAGAACATAACACATGTCCTCCTCGCAGGACTTGCGGAGTTGTGGGAAAAATGTGTGAAATTTTCCTTCTGAAGCCAAAAAATGTTTAGTTTTTCATAAGAAATCCCCACCAATCCTCATCCAACACAGAACGTGGCCATGTAGGAGACATCAGTTTGAGCCTAGATTTTGATGGGTCAAATGACACCCGTATAACCATCAAAAAACACAGAATTTTCTAGTGACGCGCCTAAATTCAATTTTTTCTTCACGTGATAAAGGATTTTTTGGGTCAAAAAACATAGGGAAACATGGTTTTAAGCAATTTTATGACCATGGGGAAGAATTTTTTGAGGGCAAAAAAGTATAAAATTGAGTCAACCACAAGCTCCAAAGGCTGGGAAAAATGGAAAACATGACAGAGCCCATGTAGATTTGGAAATTTAGGGCACAAAACAGAGCATGCATGTATTTTTTCTTTCAGAAATGGGGCAAAATAATAAGTTTGTGAGACACTTCAAGGCATTCAATCTGGATGGACAAAAGTTACAATTCACCATCTCAATTGTAAAGAAAAATGTTTTAGAGCACATAGAACAAAGGGGAAAATGGTAAAATAATAGAGGATCAAAATGGGCACCAACATCGGCTCCTGCTCGGGGATGGGCACTCCCAGTGAGTGCCACAAGAACAATAAGTAGACCAAGTGCCAAAATAATCCATTGGGAAGAGGAGTCATTAGACAAAGCCACCAAAAACTAGCTGAGAAATTGACAAAAATGGCTGCCACACACCAAGGCAAACCACGAACTGACAAAACACCAAAAACAGAGTGAAAACCAAACACTATACATTGTACAAGTAGGTGCATACCTCATATTTGGGGATTAATCCAAGAAATGCTTTAGATGCCTACCATTAACAGGTAGTTCAAGTAATTCCCCATCTAAGTCCTTGAGAAAAAATGTATTCTCACCAATTCTGATATCAATGGAGTAAGGGCCCATCCACAATGCATCAAATTTTCCATGTTTTCCCTTATCTTCATTTCTGTTGTCCCACAACAAAACTAGATCTCCAATATTGAAGGCCCTAGGAGTGACCTTCTTGTCAAACAACCTTTTCAACTTCTCTCTAAATCTGACATGCCTTTGGTGGGATGCTCTTCTCTCTTCATCTAGCTCTACAATATGATTAATCCTTGCTTCATATGGACTGACCTCCTGATCTTCAAGTTGTTGAACAAACTGAAATGAAGATAATTTCAAATGTAAGGGTAGTAGAGCTTGAGTTCCATACACCAACTCAAATGGGATCTTACCAGTAGCTCTCTTGGTAGTGATTCTATCAGCCCAAACTACAAATTTTAGTTGTTCACCCCATTTTCTCTTGTTCAACTCCAAGGTTCTCCTAATGATCTTCAATAAGTTCTTATTGCTGGACTCAACTTGTCCATTCCTTGGGGGTTATAGTTTGAAGAATAAGTCAGATTGGTTCCATACTCCTTGCACATTGCCATCAAAGGTTTAGCTCTGAAAGGATATGTTCGGTCCACAATGTGATTGGAAATAAGGGATAAACCTTGTAGTAAAGACAACAACTACATGTCATATCCACCAAGTACGTAATTGTGGAAGAAGTGTCCTATCATAGAGCCTTTGATAGTATGTTATTAAGATGTGTTGATGAAGAAGATTCAAAGAAAATCCTATTTGAATCCCACAATGGAGTCTATGGTGGTCACTTCAGAGGGCATACGTGATTGTTCGTAAGATTCATCACATAGGCTATTTCTGGCCCACTTTAGAACATGGCACTGTAGAGTATGTATGCAATTATCAAAAATGCCAAAATTTTTCACACGAGATATATATTCATGTTTAGGTTTTATAGGCCCATAGTGACACCCTGACCCTTCTCTAACTTGGGGTCTGGATTTGATAGGGAAGTTATCTCCCTCATTATCGATAATGGCCATAACTTCATTATCAAAACCATTGAGTATTTCACAAAGGGGGTGGAGGCCATGCATCTCACTACTGTACCTGAATATATAATTACCAAGTTTATTCTAAACTAGACTCATCTATAGGTATGGAGTCCAACAAGTAATTATTTCAGATAATGGCATGCCTTTCAAAAATGAAGAGGTGTGAGAATTATGTGTGCAATTCAAAATATCCCATCACACAACCTCTTTGTACTATCCTTGGGCTAATGGATAGGCTGAGGCTAAAAAACCCCTAAAGTCCATTCTCCTTAAGATGGTTAAGGAAAACAAAAGAGATTGGCATCTAAAGTTATTGTCAGCCTTATGGGCCTATAGGACATCGGTAAGAACACCCATGGGGGAAACCCTTATTCTTTAGTCTTTAGATCTAAATTTGTCTTACCGTTAGAGGTAGAGTTACCTAGTCTTCATATATCTCTACAAAACATTTTGGATGAAGATGGATACTGAGAAACGTGATTGGTTGAACTAGAAACCCTTGATGAAGCTCAACTTAGAGTTGAACAACATCACCACATTTATGACGATAAGATGTGTTATAAGTATAACAAGAAAGTGTATGAACATGAAATACACATAGGAGACCTAGTATTGAGACTTGATATCCATATTGACAACAAGACCGGTGAAGGAAGGAATTTTATACCCAAATGGTTAGGCTCGTTCTAGGTAATAGAAGACTTTAAGAATGGTGCATACCACCTGTGTAGTCAAGAAGGTGAAGAATTCAGTGAATCAATTAATTCACTTCACCTCAAATGCTTCTATACATAATACATTTGTGTCTCCTCTTGTACATTACTACATCCATATTGTATATCATCTGCATTATCATATTGTGAAATTGTAAATCAAGAAACTTACTTTTTAATCAAATTTTAAGAAACTTTCAAATATTGGCAGAAGCATTTAATCATACCTCTTCAAGTATCCATCATATCATCACCAAATATTTCTAATCTCTTCATCATTTCAATAATTAAGATATAATTTTGACATTGATCCTACCAAGACTTACACACTTAGTTTTATTCACTAGTTTCTTCTAGCTCAGGTGTCTTTTCCCATAATCTATTCTATCTAAGCTTCTTGATGTCACATATTTCCCTAAAAATATTGTCTGATAACATAATAAATTTAAACATTTCACCAGGAGCTCTTGTCCACCTATCTCAACCTTTGGTAGTGATCCCTCACATCCTACTGGTTGTATGGGGTTGAGGCTAGGGGAAATTTTTCCTTTCAAAAGTACAATTCAAAGTAAAAAAAAAAGATAAATCAACAATAAATACAAAAATTCTTTCTTTTTCAAATAATACTACACTTCTTTGTCCTACTAATCTTTGGTGATGATCCCACATGCTTCTTATTGGTGGCGTGATGTTGGGAAATGAGGGAGGTGACCTTACTTGACCTATGTCTTGTCCTCAGTGATGAGCCCATGCTCTTTACTAGTAGCATGGGGCAAGACAAAGGGGGTCCTGTTAAATAAATCAATAAGTTGTAAATAAGTCAATGAATAAAAAGTTCTTTGAAATCTTAAAAATCCCAAGAAAGTGAGTTAGATGTGTATGTTACAAGAGATTTAATCCCTAAAACCAGATTTTGTCAATCAAAAGGCCATCTACTGGATCTAAGTCTAGATAAAATTACAAGAAAATCACATTCTGAACTGGTTAGTTGACCTTGCTTAGGGTTGAGTTGTAGGTTCCTAATTGGATCTTTGTCAAAATATTTTCTTCTTATCACCATCTCCATTCATCAAAATCATACAACTCACATTCTTCCTAGATCTCATGGTGATGAGCCCTCACATCTTACTGGTTGCATGGAGTTAGGAATGGAGAAATTTCATCTTTCTATTATATCACATTCATCACATTTTTCCAATAAAATAAAAGTGCTAAATATTGCTTGAAAACCAAAGTATCTAATTAAAATTTTCTCTCATGTGCATCATAAAAAAATTCATTTTGTTTATCACATTTGCATCATCATCATCCATAACATGCATCCATAAAAGACATATGAAAAAGTCATAGAATTTGCTAAATATCTAAGAGTAAATAGATGAGAACAAATCATGAACATGAGTCAACTCTTACATAGAATAGTCGAACCAAAAAGAAATGTATATATGTATATATCGATAAAATCATGTTTCGTGTATAATTCCATCACACTCTAACAAGTATGGTAAAAATGCTCATCTATGAGCCAAAAACCCAAAAAATTGATATACAACCAAAAATAGTCTCAAAGCAATAAAGGCATGTAGCCTATCCCTCTCTATGGGATCCCTGTGAAGGTACACGATGAGGACTCCTGTTGCGGATCCTATGGTGAGAGTGAGAGCCTCTGTGTGCTGATCGGTGGGAGTGTCCATGAGACTGCCCATGGATGGGGCAAGTGATCTACTAGTGGTATGAGCCCCACTACAAGAAGGCTCTCATTGTTGTCTCCTCTCAGCTAGCTCATGCATAGTAAGCTTGGCCCTCATCTGAGGCATGGCCTCTGTTGCATGCCATTTTGGTGCAAACACATCAGTTTGGCGTCCCACCATTGTTGGGTGTCTAGTATCCACAAGTAGCTACTCTCGTGTCATCTTCGTAGGGAGTGAAAACGTATCTAGAAGAATCCAATGAATAAGGTCTCACCAGCCATTTGTAGTATCTGCAAAGCAAAAGTAAATAGAGGTGAATTATAAAACTTCTAAAAAGCAAAAACAAGTGAGAAAAAGAGATAGTGTGTAGTTTAATAACACTCTAGTCAAAAAGGTAAGTAGGGGAAAGAGTATGTTGTTTACTTATATTTCCATGCATCTAGGATGGATCGACATGTGCTAGTGGTCGGTGCAGGAGATACTACAAGCACCTCCTCTGCTCTAACCTCCTCCACTCTAACCTCCACCATTACACTATCCCTTGTACCCATTTTCTGTCCATATACTGACTCCTCATCCCCTCCTCCAATGATCAAAGTCTTCACTAAGTGCAGTGTCTCTTCCTCTACCTCTGCCTCGGATCTAACAGCTGTGGAGGCCTCTCTGGTGGCCTCTCATTTTATGTCTCTCTCCTCCTCTATCTCCTCCTTTGACTCTATCTCTACCTCCACCTCTATCTCAGCCTCCTCCTTATCCTCTTCATTGTGTGTTGGGTCGGTGTCTATCTAAAGAATCTATCACGGCCTAATCATTGCCTCAACCACTAGATTGGGAGCGACTACTGGTGTACTAATCGAAACTCCTGGGGTGATAGCATTCCACTCTAGCTTGCCCCTTCAACTAGCTCTCACCTCTTGGATGCCCCTTTATACCATGGGCACTGCTGGAAGGGAATCTACATAAGGGATACCAAACTGTTGAGGCACCTTAAGGACAAGATGGGTCTTTACTCTCCCAGTCGTGTTCACTAACTGCATCGTAGAGTTGTATGTAGTCAAGATGATGGTCTCCTCACCCCAAATGCCAACTATGTCCTTATACGAATGTGTTATCATATCATCTGTAGTAAAAGTAGAGACTAATTGATTTGGCCCTCTGATCGGAGCCATATCAACCCACCTTGTCACTCTAACCACCCCGAGATCTGATATCCCAATGCCCCTCTAATATGGAATCATGTGCTAATAGACCTAGCTCATGACCAAAGTAGGATGACTAAGGGATTTCCCCTTCAGTCGAATAACTTTGTACAAATCATGGTATGTAGAACCTAGAATGTCAGCACCCCATGTAAAAATATGGCCATGCTGCTCGATATCTTGTATAATAGGTTCCCATAAGTAAAGTATTTTTTCTCCACCCTTATCTCCCACCAAGCGTGAAGCCAAGATACTAATAATGGCCTTGTGTAAGGTGGGGATAGGAGTAGAGGAAACTAATAGCAATCTCATCCCATGTTTCACACCAGTGTTAGGTGCCTATGCATCTCCCATATATGTGGCCCAAATGTGATTTTGTACCACTAAACCCATGCTAGCCAAAACCAACTTCCTGCTAATGATAGAAACCCCCAAGATCCGGTGAACATCCTCCAAAGTGATCATCCACTTCCCCTAACTCTGGGTATCTAGAAAGTGTTCCGGACTGCATTCCAATATGATAATAAGTCACACAGTAAGTGGCTAACGGGTGAAACCAACCGTGTCTGAGATATCCTCCATATCCCAGCCCTCTATAACAAATCCCTCTCAGCCTGAGTCATTTCATCAAAAATCATAGCTAACCAGTCACACTCACAGGCCATTTTCTACTTGATATAATCCCCCTACATTCAAAACAATGAAAAAAGAGCAAGTTAGAACCATTTAGATGCATAATAAACTCACCAAAAAACATCATTAAAATGGTTAAAAACCAATTTTTTTATACTTAGTCAAATTTAGTAAACTACCCCGGCAGTTACGCAGCTGACGATCTATGTAGAGTGGTGATTGTGTAGCCAACATGGAAATCATGTGTTTGTTACATGTTCAATAATAATTGTGTAGTTGTCGTGGCAGTTGTGCAACCGCCGCGGTGATTGTTCCTGTGAATCTTGGGTTGTACCCTAAGGTCCTAAAAAGTCAAAAATACACAAAGATGGACCATTTTGAATAAAAAAACTGTAAATCCTATGAGGCACCCCTCTTGCAGTTATTTTAACTATAAAATTATCAAAAATAACCCTCCCACGTCAAGTTTTACACAATTCCTACATTTTAGGGTGAAAACAAGTAAATATAGATAACTAACTTGCTCCTAGTGCGCTGGTTGTGCTATCATCCTCTCGAGGTCATATTTGTTTCAAATATACTCTCACAAGAAATTGTCACAGGTAATCCAGAGCTCAAATTTTACTAAGTGGGTAAGTGCAAATGATTTTCTATAAATAGAAATTGTAATATATATAGCATGTTTTAACATTATTTTGAGTGTGTCTTACAAGTCGGGAGCGTTGGCACAAGTATATCTCTATCCCTGCGGATATGGTAAGTAGTCTTTTCATTTTAATTTTAATATTTTATTATTATACGTTATATTTGCACTTGATTCCTATTTTCTTCTTGCATGTAGCAGGAAGCTTGGATTGGCATAGTATCAACACACGGACATGTAAGGTATAATTTCTAACTTTCCCATTTGGGAGTGTCTTGGACTTCACGTTTTACACCTCTTTATGGCTAAAACACTTCTTTGAGGAGGCAATACACATTCACCCAAATTTGCATGGTAATACATTGTCGAAACATTTCAAATCCCCAATGATATCCAAGTCCAATTTCTTGCTTGCACCATGTTCTTATAGCTTATTGTACCTTGCTCATCTATTTTGTAGCATTTTGCCTGGGAAGTCTCATGAAAGAAATTTCTTCTGAGAAGCTTTCCAATCTTCATGTGATTCTGAGGTAGAACCAGAGGAAATCATATCCATAATTAAAAATTAGAAAATACCTCTATTTTTATTGGATTAGATTTGATTCATTATGCAACATGAAAATAGCCACATCCAGTTATTTCATTGTTTAGTTTTTTTGTAAGAATAGAAGTAGTTCCTATTAATTAGAAGTAATTGTATTGTTTGTGTAAATTTCTTTATTTAATTCCAAAAAACCAAGAAAATATTCAAAAACATAGATTAGATTAATTATTTTCATTTATTTGTCTTATTTCCTTTCTGTTAAAGGTCCTTGAAAAACATAAAAATAAGAAGGTTAGATTAACTTCATTTCTTTAGATTAATTCCACTTGTTTTAATTAAATAGTTGTATTCTTTCAGTTAGATTAATTCCATTTGATTTAGTTCAATAGTTTATTTTATGTTAAAATAATTAGTTGCACGTAGATTTAATTAGATCCAAGGAGATTAATAAATTTGGTTTAATTTAAATCTATTTACATTTTTTTGTTGATTTAGGCATAAGGATTTAATTAGACAAGAATTAACATAAGCTCCCCACATTACCTTAAAGGCTTAGGTTACCTGAACTTGACCTTAGTTTCCTTTTCTTTCTTTGTGTGCTTTGTTTGTTTCCTTAGATTCTTTATTTGCATGTTCACATGACCATCTAAGGACCTAGATAACCTAGACAAAGAGTGTGTGATCCAAAAATACCACAATCAAATACCATTACATAATTGACTGACATTGATCAAGGCCTTAGACACCTCATCTTCCAAACCACTCCCATCCCACCTAACATCATCTAGCAAATGATTGCTTTAAACAATGAAGTGGACAACGTTAACAATTTTTTGCACAATCAGTCTAGTTGAGACTAGATTTCGTAATTCATAGATTTTTCCTTCCCACACGTCTCTTCTCACACCTCCATGACCTTTTCTAGATATTTTTAGGCAATAGACATAGGACAGTTCCCACATATTCCATAGCCAAATCATGGTATATTTGGTGATTCTAACATTGATTGAAACCTTCATGCAGCCATCATCCTTGACTGCTCCATTTCACTAAAACAAGTTAGACATGAGTTCATTTCCTTAATCAAGAAAATTCCCTTAGTGCCCATAGAAGACATTCATTTTCCTTTATTTACCTTTCATCCATTTTCGCCTATTTTCACACATTCTTCATATTCACCCTATTTATCCATTTCAAAGCCATCTTTCCATCTCATATCGGATGTCCCGGTATGACCTCAGGAGGTCGATTGTACCTTGAGTCACATGTTGATTCTTGGACGTACAGAAACCATACACCATTTTATTCTACACAAACCACAAAGCTAAAAAATATATGTCACCATACCAAAATGTGGCCCCATTGCTAGTGACTGACAAGAGGTGATATTCTCCCTCCTTCCTCCATTACCTCCGACCTCCAATGAAATGTTAATAATTCATTGGATTTGGATTTTGAGGATCAATGGTTTCCATGACGTTGGATTCCACTGAAAATGTGTCTTTGATAAAACTATCAACTAACTACTAAATCAAATACATATTTACTGAACAATGAAATTCATTGAGCATACGGTTCTGTAATAACTTTATAGTAAGACCGTATATATCATCAATGGTTGAGGAAGATCCTCCTGATATGCACGACATGGGGATGTAAAGAAGTTTTTCTCCCAAGGTGGCATCGAGCTCATAAAGTGAGTTGATAGTTGGATACCCATTTACACAAGCTACTTGATCTAATCAACGTAGATATATAAAGAGCCAAAACAAAATATAAAACATTGTAAAATATGTATTGGAGAGACTACAACACACATGTGTTGATGGGAGTATCACAAAGCTGATGAGAACTTCATATCTAAACAGTAGGCTTCATTTCATACACATCCTTTGACACAACTTAAGAAATGTGAACCAATAAGCCACCGTGCATTACATGGACTTGTACAATTCTAACTAGTATGGTGTGATCTGGTAGCTCATTTACATGTCATGGGTTTTAATGGGTGAAAACCACAGACTTTGTTGACTCCCCAAATCAGTTTGGAGATGGCGTGGAAGAGAGACGGCCATATAGGTGGAATATAAGGACACCTCTCAGTTCTAGAAAATGCATAAATCATAAATTACGCCAAGGAGATACAACTGTGATAATTTCCTCTGACCACCTTGCAACATTCAAGGACATGACAGTAGGATAGACATAAATCAGAACTTGTAAACATTATTACGGGGCACTAAGGAATGATAATCACCCCTAAGATATATTAAAATTCCATTTGGATTACAATCGTTATGATGCCAAATGAGAGAGCAGTAATATTATTACATAAATAATATTTTTAGAATTGATAATTTGCAACTCTCTAATATTCATACATCTGGAAAATACATATATATATGGAGATGATATCCTATTGTTAAGGATTCCTTAACAATCTCCCAAAACCACTCACACCTATTCTTATACAAGTTATTCAACCAACTCAACCACAAACCAATCCCATATTATCTCTCCAACCTCCTACGTAATGTGTATTAACAACTTACAATATTAACTTAATACATCAACAAATACATTTTCTCATTAATTAATTTTAGCACTATTATTATTTTCCTAACACCCTTCCTTCTTAAAAACCTTTGGATCTGAGCATCATCATCAAGGACCTACCAATTTTGAACGTTGTCAGGCATTGAAGATCTGACTAACACTTCCACTTCAAAATTATAATATGGGATACTTCCTCCCTATCAAACTGAGAGGCTAGAACTGCTAACCTATCAGCTACTACATTCTGACTCCTCTCATGATGCTCAATATTTAAAGAATCAAATAATTCGATGAGGTCCCACACAACATGTTTATACTATTTTAATCTTTTTTTTTTGTTGCATACATCTTCCTAACCTATTTCAGAGTCACCTTTGACAATAATTTCCTTAATTCCATGCCATCAAGCAATCCTTAAACCAAGTAGGAGTGCCTCATACTCAACCACATTGTTTTTGCACTGAGAATTCAACTTGAAAGAGAAATTTAATGAACCATTGTTTGGTGAATTCAACAGTACTCTAGCCCCATTTCCAAAACTAGAGGATGCACCATCAAAATTCATAATCCATGGAATATTGATGTCTTCAAGTTGTGCATTCATATATACGAAATGATATTTAAAATCATCATAACCCACAAAGTTACCCAGATTTATATCAACAAATAATACTTCATAAGAAGCATCCAAAGGGTCTTCTATAAGGTACACCATCTTGTCCTTTCCATGTAATTTGACTAGTGTTCATTCCAATGGTATGGAAGCAAAATACATGTCCATTAGAACACTACCCCTACACTGGCTTCCCATTTTCTTGATAACAACATGCCCCATTTGGCAAAGCAATCAACTATAACAACATTCATAGTCAAGCACTTACCAAGGTAAGCAATAAGTTGCACCAACAGGACTTTCACATAACCAACAACAAGCACCTCTCTAGAATCCATGGCAAAACAATTTCCAAAAGTAACTCTATTATCTTGATATCTAACTCATTCATGAATGCTAATGACTTGATGTTGTAGGAATCCTCTGAATCAAACATGTAATTATGGAGAAGCAGTCGATTGAAAATGAGAGTGGTAAAGAAAGGGTCCACATCTAATTGTATTTCAATAAGGGAGGTTCCCAAATATACCTCAGGAGGTGCTTCAACATCTTCGTGACCTCCCTTAATTTCATTTTCAGCAATAACAAGGGGAATCACCTTGTCCCTTGCGGGTTTATCATTGGCAACTACATCTTACTTCAACCCCAAATATTCAAATGCTCTCTTTCTATGTTAAGGTATTCTAAGAAACTCCATAAAAGGGAATGCGATCTTTATTTGGCTTAGGATTTGAGCTATATCACACACAATATATTTGGGTAAGGATATGTTGGGGGTGAGTGTGACTTTCTTCTCAAATGGAATGTAATCTCTCATAATAGGGGTGGTGGGAAAAGTAGTTGGTCCTAGACTTATGGCAGGGCCCTTATTTGGCAAACCTCTTTTAAGAGTATCCTTGGGGACATTGGTTAAAATAGGCATCTTTGTATTAGCAGCTGGGGTAGGTCCTTTGATTAGTCTACTTCTCAAATTTTACTCCTCTTAAGTAACAACGACATTTATTAACAATTCCCTATCCTCTTTTGAAGGAATTTCACCATCATACTTTTTAATCATTAATGCTCTTAAGTACTCAAAATCATAATTTGGGAGCTCAAAAATTGAGCCATATCAATATCAACATTAATTTCATAAGGGAGGGAGAATACCTTATTAGTGTAAGCCCAAAAATATTCCATAGTTTTTTAGTAAAGGAGGTCAATATAGAATTCCCCTTTCTCAGAATCCCTTGGACACTCTAACATGCATGCATCGCCAAAATTAGTGTCATCATCATCTTCAGTTGGTTTTTCACAAGGATCATGATGAAGTAAACATTTATCACACCACTCAATAGTGTGTTCTTCCTCCACCACAACAACTCTTGCAATTAAGGGATCTAGGACTGACTTGTTGTCCCTAAAAACATGTTGCTTGTCACCTTGACCCATGGGCCTCTTTCCTCTGTCCTTAGTTCTGTGACCTCCTTTGGGAAGATTTCCAAATCTATTATATACAAGGCTCTGATGTTGAGTATGATGATTTGGTGATAGACCATTTTCCACCTTGGCAAGCTTGTAAGAAATTTCCTTGACTGCCCCAGCCAAGGTCTTAACTACTTCTTCCAAATCAACAGACTTACTTTCTTGGGGCCTTTTTGGATTAACCAATTTAACACCTTCCCTCTTTAGAGGATTTCCAACTGCTTTGATGTTATTCTCTATCTGACTAGCCATATTAAAATAATGTCTCAGAGTTACAAGGTTCTTGTCCCTCAAATAATAATTTGTTTTCTTATCAAATGCATCAAAGTATTTAATTAATCAGGATTCATCAGTGGGCCTTATGTTATTTGGTAGCCTAGTCATATTTTTATTGAATCTAGTATTGAAATCATGCACACACTCATTGGGGTTCTTCTTGATATTCTCAAATTCAAACAGATGACTTGGGATTAGATATATCACCATGTTGTATTTTTAAAGTGTTTTTCATTTCCTCTCATGAATCAATTGATCTTTAGGGTAGAGAGTGGCACCATTCCCTGGCATCCTCTTATAGTGTGTGTATAAATAATTTGACATAAACACCATAAAACTCTACCTCATAATCATCCATAGTATTCTGGAAGAACTTAAGATGTCAGTCTCCACTAACAACATTATTTCCCTAAAATCTAGGCAACCTATTTCTAACCTCATTTGGTACCTTATTAGGATACCCCACCGTATCATTTAAATTTACTGGTTGTTAGCATATGGATTTGCATGCATGCAAATGACATGCAACAGAATGGGAACGAAGTCCCTCCTTAATGAAGGTGAGGTTACCTTTATTGAAAACCAAAACCGTATTTACATCTATACATTCAAAATTGTATGTGGAGGGTGTTTTGGAACATCAATGGAAAGAAAAGTGAATGAGGGATATGGAATGGAATGAAGGAAAGGAATGAATGGAAAGAACATACAAGAGTTAGGTAAAAGTAGAGCCTAATATTGCATGAAGAAGAACGATGAATAACTAACACAAATAAAATGGAGTTTGAGTTAGCTAAAAAAGATTGAATAAAAGGAAACACACATGAGCAAGTAGATAATCAAAGCTTGTTCATTGTGAACTAGAACAACGTATTAATATAGTTGACAATAAGATCCAAGACAATATTTACATGTAAGATTCAAACGTTAACATCTAATGAACATAAGAACACCAAATGTTACAAGAGACAATGAATGGGACACAAAGTTCATATTTCATTAGCTCCAAAACATCTTCTCAAAAGAACACAAAGTTTCTTTCCTTGAAGTAAAGATTGCATACAAAATTATTTTCTTCTCCTCTCTCAAAGTCACCCTTACACATGAGCCCTTGAGTTCCTTTTATAAAAGTAGTTAGGGTTTACATGAACATTAAATAGGGCATCTTAAATGACTTTGAATTTTTCAACCAACTTTAAAAAGTAACTTAAAAATAGAAATCACTTAAGTTATCAAAAATTTGCCAAAAGTGAGTTCAACAATAACATCACTTTATAACAAATTTTAAAGTCATTTTAGAAAAATCACATAAATAAAAGCAACAGGTACATGTGCACCCAACTTAAATGACTTGTACACACATAGACATCTTAGTCAGAAACTCACCACCTAGATCAAGACACCTAGGATCAGTGTCTTATCCATTGGTCCAAGAGTTTGACTATCCTAGTCATATGTGAATGAACTCATTGATCGTGCTCCGCAATCCTCTAGATGACAAAAGAGCTAAGCTTGAAACTTGAGCAGTTCATTCACCTATTCATTTGAGCAACATCCTGGTGTGAAAAAAAAATTCTTTATTCACATTCACATTCACAATTACACACAATTCTCCACATGCAATGAATAACTTTCCATGGTGAATTATTCATTTGCCGCGAGACCGTAATTGTTATGCCACCTTGGTTTGTCATAATCCAGCTCTTGAAATTTCATCATTGAGAAGATCTTCCAAGAGTCAATATTGTAATTCACTTCCTGGAGTTATGTCTTTTATCCTTGTCATCATCCTGAAGTGTAGCCTTTCTGATCTGCTCACGATCATCCAATTCAAGAACGCTCCAACTTTAAGACCAGTCGATGAAGTATCGTGCCCACTGCTAACTAAGAGCTAACAGGGACATGCTTGAATGATGTGTCCTTGCTTGATGATTCGCATAATTGCACTTGTCATTGGTCTTGGTTTTTCGATGAATAGATCTACCATAACGATCAAGTGAAGACAATTGATGCAGACAAGCTTCTCTCATTATCGATCTCTACTAATAACCATGGATTTTGACTCTAAAGAGACCTTTGCCAATAGCTACAACCTATACCGCATAATGAGGAAGTCATAGGTCACCCATTGGTACTATCAAGAAGCATCGGCACCACAGAAACGAGACAAAGAGCTCACAAGTCGAGGTCATTTCTGCTTCGGAGTTGTTAGAGTTGAATCGCCACATTGTGCAGGTGTCATAGTACTTCATGCAAGTGATGAACAATTTGAGACTCTATAGGGACACTGGTAAGGCTGCCACGCATGAGAGACAGCTTCGAAACAAGCACTGAGAAAATTTTGACTCGCCTTTGGTTGATATGCGATCGCGGAACCAACTTAACCCAACATGTCCCAAGTTGGTATCGGTGATGTTCTCACACTCTAAATGGAGCACTGAGGTGGGTAGAATGCCTTGTAACTCATACCGCAACACCACTTTTTTTTTAGATGACATGATTGTGAAGAATTTCTAGATATTACTTCCAAACTTCAAAACTAAACAAATCGCCTCTGAAAATGCCCTAGGAAAAATAGCAAATCTCGTTCTGAGAAGCTCTCACTGGATGAGAAAGTTTATTAAGGTACCATAAGTCCATGTGTCAGAGTTTTTTTTCCCAAATCAAATTATTCGGTCAAATATTAAAGGTAAAAGTTGACTCTTTTGAAACTGCTAGGAAAATGCAGGTGTAAAACTGTGAAAATCCCGTTTGGTTTTAGCCTGGGAAAAATACCAATCGTCACCCTGGGAATCTATAAATTAGCAAGGGAGTATATGAATGTGGGGATAATTCAAATAACCAATTATTTTCTCTTAACAATCATCCAAGTTTAAAATATTGACTCTCAAAGTCAGTCTCCTTGACAGACTGAAAACTACGCGCACAGTGAAATCAAACAAATTGTGTTTTTTTGGCTCCATGAAAAATATCAAACGAGGTGTTGTGCATTTGAAACTTGGAAAAGGAGTACATGAATATGGGAATAATTCAAAGAAAACAAACCATTCTTCTCGAAAATCATTCAGGCCCAAAATACGAAGGCTCAAAGTAGGCCTTCTGACAAGTTGAAACAATGTGTGCGGCGAAACTCAAATGAATTACGTTTTATTTGGGTCTGTGTAAAATATCAAACAAGGTGTTGTGCATTTTTAAATGAGTATATAAGCACCTTGACATGAGTAAAATAGTGGGAAATGATTGGTTTTTCACAAAAATCATCCTCCTTCGGGATACCAAGCTCCAAAGTTGACTACTTTGACAGATACAAACATCGTTCTGCATCCATTGTTTTCTTGCACTGAGATAGCCTTCACCAAATTTTCTGGTTGGAATTGATTTTTATTTGGTCTACGTGACTAATTTACATGGGTTATTTGAATAATCCATTTTATCTCCTTTGGCTTGTGCCAAAAGAATGTGTTGACAACTGTTTGTATGGCATGTCAATGTGTTCAATTGTGTAGGATATCCCACAGACTTCCGTTTACCATGTAATCATAAAACAATAGGTTTTAATGTGGAGAAAGTGAACATCCATATGAACTCACAAGATTCTAATGCTTGATGCTTCCAACTATTTCTAGCTTTGATTGGTTTTTCCTTGCAAACGTGGACTGATATTTTGGTATTATGTTGCACTTATCTATTAAAGTGGACTGGTTTTTTGTCTTTTATTCTCTTGTGGTGTGGCTTTTCCTCTTGACTTGTGCGTGAATATATTGACAGTTATGCATGAATCTCCTATTTCTTCATTGGAGTGGGCTCTACTTTTCCATCACGTAGTGAATCACCTGGACTGTCATGTGCATGCATTAGATTCTTTGCCTTTGAATTGTTTACTCTCATTTTTTGACATCATGAACTCTTCCTCCTTTGGGCTACGTGGATGATCTTATTTTTTCTAAATGGACTGCCTATTCTTTTGCAATGTGTGGTTTCCTTAAACAATGCATTTCTAATTGCTTATATCACCTCCCAGAAGAAGTATAAACTTTAAGATCCTGTAAAAATCCTCCTTCTCTCTGGTTGTGTGTGGGCTACTACCTTTCTCCACGTCTCTTATTCATAAATAATAAACGATATTTTTTTATATCTTCATTTTTCTTCTTGATCTTGCATGCACATGAAGTATTTAATTGAAATGAATGGATTATTGGGGTGATGCGGGAAGAAGTAGTAGTTATGCGAGAGTGAAGCTAGGAAAAGTGGAGAAGAAGTGAGGTGGGGGAATGACAAAGCAAGAGAATGCCAATTAAAAAAAGAGTGGGAGTTAGTTACCGAGGATGGTGGAGAAATTAATGTGGGAAGAAGTGGAGGAAAATCCATGGGGAAATAAATTGGGGAAAAGCCAATGCAAAAATCCCCGTGGAAGTGTGCATGCGTAAAAGTGGAGAAGCAGTGGAAGAATGACGAAGGAAAATTGGATGATAATTCCCACTTTCCCAATTCACTTGCATGCAAATTTAATAATTAAACTTTAATTATTAAATTAATAATTGTTATAAATAATTAATTGATTTTAATTATAAATATAATAAACATTGTGAGAAATAATTAAAAATAGATTAATGTCTTCAATAACTTGAACAAATGGTGATCGGGGAACGACCGACTTGACATGGACATAGAACGACTGAACAAACGAGAACAATTTGATGCAATATTATACAATAAGACTTTGCGGGAACTATGGCGAAGGGAATTTTTAAAATTTCGAAAATTTACGCAAATTTTTAATGCTTAAAAATTCCATGACAACATTGGTCAATATGTATTGACTGTGAAAGGATCTTTAGGACGAGGGCAATCCATATTATTATGGTGGATTTTCAAATGGAGGATTAAACCGGTGGGGAATAGGGGTATATATGCCAAAGGGGTATAATACGCACAATGAAAGCCCTTTGGGGACTCATATTAAAAAAAAATTGTATTCTCACGTGTAAGCAAGTGTGTGAGTTGAGGACTAACCAAATCGATACTAGGGGTTAAATCCTATCAGAATGAAGAATATAAATGAAGTGGAGGGTTGTTTTATTCAAAATTATCATATTTGCTAGAGTAATCTTCCACCAAAGGGGGATCAAATTCCAAAGATTGAATACCCTTATCTTCTAATATTTGGCCGCTCACAACTTTCCATACTTGTTTCTTTCTTAGATGTATACTTTCCAACTCTCGGAGTATTTTTCTTGTAGGGTCAAATCTTACAAAGGATCTTCATCCTTCCAGTTTTGCAAAATAGAGAGTTAACTCGCAAGGTATATAGGATGAAATGACATTGGTCTAACCCATATTTTTATTTCAAAAGCAGAGTCGCCACTAAAGCCTTGGACTCTAGTAATGTAGATAAACTCTAAAATGGATATTTGAAAGACCACTTCACAAACTACTACGTAGAAAGACGTTATCAAATCCTTTTTGAAAAAACATTAATAATTTTGACACCAAACTTCAAAATCCTTTATACCACTTAATAATTCCTCGGCAACAACACTAGAAAGTGTATTGGTTCTTAGTTGTACACCATTGGGACCTAGCAGCAACTTCAAAGGGTAGGATGACTTAGAGAATGATAGACTTTTTAGGGTGTGTCATTTGTATCTGAAGATATATCTGATACTCTCTTTTTGTACTAGGTTTTAGGGATGACTGGGAGGCACGTACAAAGGGGATGGCCTAATCCTGCTACTTTGGATTTGGCTAAACGAGGGTGAGAGAACTTGTGAGGTAACCTAAATGAAGGAAAGATGTCTTTGCATTTGATTTCCCCCAATTTTTTTAGTGGTTCAATCTAAGCTGAGTATGGCCATGAATGTAATATCCACTTGCAAGAGTTATCACAAAGATATAACACATACTTCGTAAATCAGACACATGTTACTAAAAATAGTGGAACATGAAGTTGATAAATCATTTTTAATGTTAAATTTGAGTGAACATGGATTTTTAATATGTTTTTGATGGTGTAGGGCAGTAAGATATGTTTTTTCTGTAAATAAGGGGGAGTAGATGATGGTCAATTTTATTAAGTAAAGAATTAGTAACTACCATGATATCATATTATTCTGGAATGTAAAGAATGTGAGATTAAACAATAACAAATTTTAAAGAAAATTTTGCATTCATTGATGCTCAACCAATACAAAAGTTTCCAAACAATCTTCAGAACACTTAACACAAATGATTGTGCAAGAGTTATAATGAAATATTTGCTGCTTCCATTTTCATATGCCAAATATACACTCTAATACCAACAAAAATCATTCAACAAGAAGATTCCAATGAGGGTTTTATAATTATATCAAATATTGCAAAATGATATTGATTAAGTGACCAAAATTTGCAACAACCAAATATTGATCTAGTGTACTAGATATAAAGGCAATAAACACAAAGATTGCAATTAAAGTTACAGCTCATTAATCAACATTCAACATACAAGAAACCAAACCACAAACTAAATCATAAAAAAATGTGTTCCATTTGAGATCCTAACTTCTTGACAAAGGGACATGGGTTCCATTCCTTCAATGTCTGCTAATGGTTGACAATGCAGCCACCTTGGCACAAGGACTTTAAAACTCAAAGTTCACACATTTTCCAGAGAAGGAATGGAATTCAGAGCTACAAAAATTTTCTCTTAATTCACCAAGGAAAACAATCCCCTCCTCTAATATGAGGACAAACCCTCATATTTATACAAAAAATCCATGAAGTAATATTTAATTTCCCCCAAAAATTGATGAGAGAAGATCCCCATCCACAATAAAAGAGCTTGGGCTTTACCAAAAAAGAAGAAAATATTTTCTAACCATAAAGATTCCTTTTTTAACCATTAACTTAGAATGGTTATGTTTTTTAGTTGTAGATGTAGACATGTGTAGGATTTTTTTTCTTATGTTAACAAATTCCTTTTGTCTTTCCCATTCTATCACATTTACTCATCTATGCGGTTTTTTAAAAAACAACTTATCTTTAACGTAACCAATCCAAATGATTTGATGCTTACCCTTTTGGAGAATATTTACTATGAAATAGATGAATGTGGTAATTCATTTGAATATGATGCTCCCTTTGTGTGAGATTTCAGTCAAGCTAAGGGGGCGCATTTTGGTAAAAAAAATTCAACCTCCCTTTTCCTTAGTTAGTGCCAATCATTCGGATTGATTTTGTAATTAATCATGACATGATTTTCTGCACAGGCTCCTCCAGGATTCAACATCTTATAAAATCACATTCTCTCCTTTTGAATTTACAACTTTCTCCTGGTGTTATAGGCAAATATTTCTGTGAAAGAATTAATAACATCTCCTTTGAGCAATGGCGGAAGTGGAGTTGGGAGATAACCTATCAGAGCTCTCCTCAGAAGATGTGCATGTGATTTTCAACCTTTCAGGACCAAGTGAGGCTTTTGTCCAGATGTTATTTAAAATTAAAGATCAAGTTGAACCTTTTGGACCCTTGACCCCTAACATAGTGTAGTTGGCCTTGATGAGGAATCTCATCAGGATGATCCCATTCTTTTCTAAGTTTCAAATTCTATTCCATCATTTCTTCCACCCACACGCCCATGTTCAACCATATAAATTGAAGAAATTATGGCTTCACTGTAGACCATCTATCAATGATAAGTCCATATTTATATCGCCTACATTCTTCAATCCAAAAATAATAGAGCATGAAATACCATAGGTTGAAGCCACACTACCAACAAACAAGTCCCAAAAATATGTGGATTCAGTATCCCGCCAATTAGCTGAAGTGGAGAAGAGACTCACCATGCTTAAGAAATCCATCATAAATTCTTCCTCTGAGGGAACTCTTGTGGCACCTCAACCTCCTCTGAAATTTTTTTGAGTAGCCCCAGTTGATCTAATTGATGCACACAAGCCAATCTCATCATCCAAGGTTGTTTCCCGTAGTGGAACTAAAAATTATCACACTTGAGGAGCTACCCTTCTAGAGTGGGTACTTTTCTTTGAGAAGAAAATGGAAATTGATCAAAATTTTGGAGGCCCCAAAAGAAAACATCAATGAGCTCATGGCCAAGGGGATGTCTCATGGACTAACATGTGATGTGTAGTATGTTTATGGTTCCTAGAACCATAAAGAATTTGAATAAAGGAATAAAAAACTTTTGGTTTGTCTCCGTGTGTTTGCAGAGGAGTTTGTAATTATCAACTGATGCAATACTAGCCGCAAAAATCCTTTTGTATATGTATATCAAAAAATAGTTATATAAATTCCAAGGACATAGGCCCGTATAGAATCCCCATTTTACATTTTGCATATACAAGTGTTATATGTTCTTTACAAAGATCTTATGTGGAATCTAGCTCAATTGGTTCACCTTCATCCTGTTTTCTCAATTTTTCTAAGTAATTGTCAAACCCTTTAAAACATATCAATAATGAATTCTTCATCTAGACCAGTATGGAAAACACAAGTCCTTGATCTCTTAAAACCTTTTCAAATTCATTTATAATACCCTTATTTTCTTTACCCTTTTTGTTATTTTTGGTCATCATTCCTTCCAAGTGAGAAAACCTTTTAATGGAAGAATAATTGAAACTTGAAAAAGCAAGCTCTAGCCCTCCCCTAACCTGCCACTGAAGGATTTGTATCAAATTGTTTACATTTGTATATCCATATGTTAGCTTTCCTAGAATGGGGATCATTCTTCTAAGTCTGAAATCCATATAATCAATACATTCCACAGTCTTATCTTTTATTGCAATGAGCTTGTTAAGGCATCTCTTCAAAGCTTTTGTTCTTAACGTGATGCCCCTTTCATAAGTATGTCGTTGATGAGACCTTTCCATCAAGACCAATTTTGCTTTATTTGGTTAACCGCAACAAGTGTTATGGGAAAAATCCCCATTGTTTACCATGTGGCTTTTCCCTGCATTTCTCCTTTCTCCACAGGATTTTTAAAATGTTTTGGAAGTTTTTAATCATTTTGTAGAATTTATTTTCCAGCGGGTTCTACAATGTCCCTGTCTTTAGAATTAGTCACATTTCTTCATTTCCTTCGTACGAGGTCAATTCCTCCTAAATCATAATTTGTTCACTTTCTTTGTTTTGAGGGTTAAGATAACCCGCAGAACACTATGTTTCTGAATTTTACGTTGAGTCGAATGAGATCCCTATGGAATTTGAACTCTCTACCAATTGACCAATTCCACCTAAGCCATAGTCTTCTCACTTTATTTGTTTCACAACTTAAGAGAACCCACAAAACACTATGTTTCTGAATTCCTCAGTGAGCTGAATGAGATCCCCACGACTTTAGCAAATCATGAAGGTGGATAAATCCATCTTGACAATTTATTCAAGATTACAAGGGGTGTAATTTTTAATAGCATAAACCATCATACCATTATCATTCCACAAACCAAATAAACCTTTTTCTTTAAAGTGTTAGCATGTGAATGACATAAAAAACCTACACTTAACGCGGGTCTTTTTTACTATAAAATCAAGGCCAAAGGAAAAAAATTTAAGGTTAAACAAATCCATGCACAGTAACGTACTAACAGGATTAAGGATAATTGAATTGACCTGGGAGACCTAATTTAATTTTAGACTGGAGCTCAAAATGAGCGGCAACATACTATATGGTCCAAACTAGATTTGTATGGTCCTAACTTAGATCTATATAGCCCGAGACCCTTGGAAGTCTCAATCAAAATTTTCTTGTGTATTTTACTTGCCTAGAAAAGACCTTTTTTGTATTTCACTCTTACTCATATAACTTCAGGATGACCTATAATCACCCAAAAAAAGTGGATACCCTAAAAACCTACAAAACCCTTCATAAGAGCATTAACAAACCAAAAGGAGAAAACATGTGTGTGTGGTGAGATTGGAAACCCTTGGTGGTCCACCCCAGTTGTTAAAATAATCCAAGTGTTACACTACATGCCCTTAATGCAATATCAAACCTCATGTAGTTCTCATAGGTGCTCGTGCAAGTTTGAGTGCAAACTAGTCAACCTTCTAGGGATGCCCTCATGTCTTTCGACACTAATATAGTGGGTTAATGTACGAATGAAAATTGACATGCAACCTTCAACCACGCTTGACTCCCCAAGGTCATGCCGAGGTAGCCAATGTGGAAGTGTGGATAGCTAATGGATAGAGAAATGTGGAATGTGGATGAAAGTGTGCGTCAATGGGATGGAAAAATTGTCAAGGGAAAACATTGTCCTCGACGCACAATAACGGGATATTCTCATCAAATGCAAGGAAATCCCTTCTAACCTAAACTGGTTTGATAGATAGATCTGAAAGAATAGCTATATGGAGACTACCATCAATATCAAGCTCCACAAAGATCTTTTCTACCAGTTGCAGGATTCGTGGAAGACCAATGGGGGCCTCATAGATATGTCCAGACAGGGTCATGGAACGAGTGAAGAGGAGGCACGGTTCCACTGGATATATGGATAATTGGCAGGTTCAGTCCAAAACATGAGGGCTCGATGAGCTTATTTGTTTAAGACCTTTAGTTGTCTTATGATGTTGGGTGGAAGTGGAGATGATCTGAAGACCAATGTTTGTAATCTGGTGTCTATATCTAACTGGCCCTCGGTCTCATTTGGTTGGGGGACCATTAGATCACAACCGTAAATTCTTGGTGCTTGTGGTCGTTATATGGTCATGTACATTTAAATTATGTTTCCAAGGGCAGTCCAGAACTCATAGGCCTTATCATCCATAATGTATAATACGTTTAATTTTTGAATCTTCTCGGCATATCATGTTGGTGTTCTAAGGACAAGAAGACAGAGTCTCGTATCTATATCCGTAATTAACTTAGGACCATTTGGTTGTGGTACCCATGGATCACTCCCATATGTATGTTCTTGTTGAGGACCATTAATGGTCATGTATTGCCAAGATCTAATTATTTAAGCAAATAACAACTAATCTAATTGAATTGAAACTATTCTATGTTTTTGGTATTTTTCAAGATATAAATACAATAAAACAATACAAAGCTGTTATTCTAGTAAAATAAATATTTTTGTTCTTTTCTAGAATTTTAAAGAGGAAATGAGGAAATAAAAGCTTCTACTCTAATTAATGAATCCTACAAAAACAAACAACTAGATGTAGTTGTTTATTTGTGTAAAAGAAATATATGTTATTTTAAATGATGAAAGCTTCAATAAACTATGGATGAAGGCTGAAGAGATCTTATTCACTAGATTTACGTCGATATTTTTCTCATCCCTATGGGGAAGACTTGAGAGGAGCTCCTAGTAGACGTGGGACAGCCATTGTAGGCAGGTCGACACACTGACATTTTTACACCTCTTTTGAAGGCTATGGAAGATCGAGATGTTATTTAATCCTCTTGGAACATACACACCTAATTCCCTTTCCTTGGGATTTTAATATTTTCAAAGCACTTTTTATTGAATGGAATTACTTTTAACTTACTAATTTATTTGTAGAGACCCCCTGCACCTTGCCCCATGCTACAAGTAGGAATCATGGGCTCATCACCAAATACAAGGCATAGGCGAGTAACGACACTTCCCTCCTTTCCCAACCTCATGCCACTTGTAAGAGGTGTGGGCTCAACACCAAAGGTTGGTAGGGCAAGGAAGTGTGTAAATGAAAATTTTGATTGATTTTGACTTGAAATATATACTTTTTTAATTTAATTTTGTTTTAAGTTTCTAA
Organism: Taxus chinensis; assembly: GCA_019776745.2. Lineage (NCBI taxonomy): Eukaryota > Viridiplantae > Streptophyta > Pinopsida > Cupressales > Taxaceae > Taxus > Taxus chinensis. The sequence continues at coordinate 479,209,489 of CM034154.1, read as the reverse complement.
GTTGTGCTTTTGGGAAGGAAAGCTTGCCCCTAGCCTCAAGCCCACGCAACCAGTAAGATGTGAGGGCTCAACACCAAAGGCTAAGATTGGAGAATAAGTGTTTCAAGTTAAAATGTTTAGAATTTAGGGCTCAACACCAAAGGCTACCAAAGAGGTTCTTCTGGGGAAAGATATGACATCATGAAGCTTCTAGAATAGACTATGGGCAAAGACAACTATGCTAGAAGGAAGTTATAGACAGGACCAAGTATGTAGGCCTTGGTATGATTAGTGTCCAAATTTTGTCTTGTCTTTTTGAACTGATGAAGTGATAAGAAATATTGATGAAAATATTATGAATACTTGAAGATATGTGATTTGTATGATTGCCAATGTTTCAGAAGTTTTTGAAAGTTGCTTGAAAATAAGTTCCCTGATTACAAATTTTACAGAATGAGCTAGCAGATGAAATGCAATGCAGATGCAATAGTATACATATGGAAATGTTTATGGATCATGCGTAGTATCTTTTTAGGTGAAGAGAGTTGACCAATTCACCAAATTCCTAACCTTCTAGTGTACACATTCGATATGACCCATTCTTATAGTCCTATATGTCTCGATATGGGCCCAACCACTTGGGCCTGAACTTCCTTCCTTCACCAAATTTCTTGTCTATCCAATTGTCGAGTCTTAATACCAAGTCCCCCTCACATATTTCACATTTGTAGACCTTCTTGTTATACTGTCAGCACATCCGGTCAACGTAAGATCTATGTCTCTTCTTAGCATTAATCCAAGCTTCATCAAGGCTTTCCAACTCAAAGAGTCGTGCCTCATGATAACCTTCTTCTCCCAAAATTCCTTGTAGTGAAATCTGGAGACTATGTATTTCAACTTCAAGTGGTAAAACCGCTTCCGAACCGAACACCAAAGAATATGGGGTTTCCCCCGTTGGCATTCTTACTGATGTCTTGTAGGCCCATTAGGTCGGAAATAACTTTTAAGTGCCAGCTGCGCTTGTTCTCCTTTACAGTTTTTAGGAGAATGGACTTTAATGTCTTATTAGTTTCCTCAGCCTGTTTGTTGGCTTGAGGGTAATAGATAGAAGCGGTGTGGTGATTTATCTTGAACCTTTCACATAACTCACGCACTTCCTCATTCTTGAAAGATGTACCATTATCAAATATAATGACTTGTGGGACCTCATACCTACAGAGGATCTGATTCAAAATGAATTTTACAATCACAGATCTCATAACGATGGTAAGAGGCATGGCCTCAACCCACTTTGTAAAATACTCTATGGCCGTAATTATAAATTTGTGGCTATTAGTAGATGAGGGAGAGAATTTCCCTATCAAATTTAAGCCCCACGTGGAGAAGGGAAAAGGAATTAACGATTGGTTTTAAAGCTTAGGCAGGAATGTGAATCTTGTGAGATAATTCCTAGCACTTATGGCATTTGTGTATGTACTCTATTGCATCATGTTCTAATGTAGGCCAAAAATAGCCCATTCGATGTATCTTTTTGGTAGTGGCATGACCTCCTAAGTGACCCCCACAAACCCCGTTGTGGGCTCCATCAAGGATATTTTTGGATTCTTCCTCATTGAGACATCTTAGAAATATTCCGTCGAAGGCTTTGTAGTAGAGCACTTATTCTATGATTGCGTATTTGGAAGCTATGACACATAGTCATCTTCTTTCTTGTGAGGTTGCCCCTTCAGGATACACATGGTCCACAATAAAGTTAATGATATCATAATACCATGGGCACGTAGAAATGGGAGGCTTGGTTTCGACATAGTATATGCATTCATCGGGGAAATCCAAGTCAACTAGATCACCTCCATCTAATGGGTTGTCAGCTAACCAGTCTGTGATGATTTGTCAATTAATGGACTTATGATTAATGAATGTCAATTCAAACTCACCCATCAAATTCATGAAGCGTCCATATTTCTTAGATAAAGAAACTTGTGTAAGGAACATACGTACATGATATGTCTTAAGAATGACCCTCGTTTCTTGGTTAAGCATGTAATGCCTTAACCGCTTTGTTGCAAAAACTATAGTAAGACATTCTTTCTCTATATACGTATAGCGTGTCTCATAGTCAAGAAACATATGACTGATGAAGTAGACTAAACACCCTTGTTTGTCATCATCTTCTTGAGCTAGCATGTAGGCTAATGAGTTGTCTATAGCCCGTGATTATAAAATGAGACGGCGATCTGATTTGGGAGGCATAAGTGTGGGAGGCGATAATAGGAATTGTTTGACTTATTCAAATGCCTCATGACACTCATCCATCCAGATGTTGCAGCGATCCTTATTTAATAAATTTTTTATTGGATGAATAGCGAAGGTAAAATCAAGGATAAACCTTCAGATTGCACTGAACTATCTGAGAAAAGATCTAATGCCATATTTTTCTAATGGTGGGATCATTTCTAAAACTAATCATATTTTTGTTGGATCTACATCGATCCCCTGTGAAGAGATGAAGTACCCCAGTAACTTCCCTCCTGTCACACAAAACACACATTTTTTGGATTCAGTGTGATGCCATATTTGATTAGATGAGAGAGGATGATGTGAAGCACCTTAGGGTGATCGCAGTGCTTCCTAGCCTTAGCTAGAAGTTCATCAACATAAGATTCCACAATATTATGAATGATATCATGGAATATTAAGTCATTGCTTGTTGGTAAGTGGCACCAACGTTCTTGAGAACAAATGGCATGACTACGTAGCAATAGGTTCCCTAAGGAGTGATAAAGGTTATCTTTGTCTGATCTTCCTTGGAGATCCTAATTTGATTGTACCTAGAAAATCCATCCATTAGGGAAAACAACTCATAACCAGTTGTTGTGTCAACGATAACATCGATGAATGGTAGTGGGAAATCATCCTTGGGAGATGTTTTGTTAATATCATGAAATTCAATGTAGATTTGAATTTTTTTGGACACCCACATTGAGTAGTCGACAGACTTAATGAACCCCACCTATAGGAGTTTTGTGACTTCCTCTTTGAACATTAATGCCACCTTAGGTTTCATAGGTCTAGATTTTTTCTTGATGGGCTTAGCATCAGGCTTGGTCACTAGGTTATGGACTATAACATGAGAAGCAATCCTTGTCATCTCTTTGTAGTTAAATTCAAAGGATTTCAAATGTTCCTTGAGAATTTGTGTGTGTATCTCCACTTCTTCAGGAGTAAGTGAAGAACCTAACTTCAAGATTTTTGGGTCCTCCTCCATCCCGATATTGATATCGATTGTCCCTTCGATCAAAGAAGAATTACCCTCTTATAAATCAGGTGGGGTCGGAGGCAGTTCTAATTCCCCTTCCTCTTCTATCTCAAAAATCTCAAGATCTTACGAGGAAGAAGGATCCATAGTGTGATTGTATGCCGGAAAAGTGACAAGCGAGCGTGGGAATCTACAGGTAACTCTTCTGCGTACCCGACCTCCCGAGGTCATGCCGAGACAGCCGGTGGGGATGGAATATGCGTGGTATACAGACATACTAGTTAGGCAATCTGATGTCTTCGACACGCACTAGTGGAATTTGTGAATCTAAGGCAAAGAAGGCCCTTCTAACCTGGACTGGTGTGATAGATCGATCAGCAAGGATGACTGCTCGAAGGCTCTAATCAATATCGAGCTCTGGGATGATTCTATCTATGGGTTGTGGAATACGTGGGAAATGACCTGGGATAGTTTTGTGTATGTCTCCAGATAAGGTCATATGGTGGATGGTGGAAACAATTTGACTCTATGGACGATTCTCTGGCCTAGTCCAGAATTCTCTAGCTTCGTTAGCCGCTATATCTAGTAAGGACAATTGTTCGATGATAATAGGTGGAAGTGGAGTAGACTGGAATACTAGTGTACGTAGGCCAGTGTTTATGTCTGATTGACTAATGGACGCGTTAGGCTGTGGGACTTGTGGGTCACAACCGTAGACTCTTGGTTGTTGCGGTCTTGTTATGGTCATATACGAAATCAAGTCTTGATTCCTAGTATCCAGTAATCATATGCTTTCTCAGCTTCTATGTTTAGGACCAACAACTGCGTGATTTTCTCATAATACCTCACAGGCGTTCTTGCAACCTCGATTCTTAGGCCGGTATCTATGTCTGTGATGGTGTCTCCTGTGTCTGGTTGTGGAACTAAAGGGTCACACCCGAATGTTTGACCTCTTTCAAACCCTTCTACAATCATGTAGATGTTTTTCTAGGGTAGTATGTAGTTTGGCTGATTTGACCAAAATGTATGTGCTTGGTCGTCTTCTATGTTTAATCCTTCTAACTGAGATCTGATCTGCTGGAAGTCTACTGTTGTTTGGAAGACTTGGATTCTAATATTCTGGTCAATATCAGTTATTGCTGTTATGAGATTGGGCTGAGGCACGATTGGCTCGAAAACATATTCTCTGGGCTCCCTAGGTCCCGTAATTGTCATACAAACGCAATAATATAAACAAACTGTGATAAAGTGAACTCTAAGTATACGAAATATATTTAAGCGTATATGACTTCTTTTTGTTTTTTTTTGATGATTTATAAGAATTTAAGAAAGCAGCTATTTAAAATATTTAGAATTGACAACTAAACTAATAATTTAAAACAAACAAAATAGCCGAGTGTAGCTATTTGTCTGTGCAGTTTGTATATCTATTCTAAATAATGAAATAACTAATCTATTTGCAGGATTCTCGATCCTACCTCAGAAGTGAGGAGTGAATCATAGTTTCTCAGAAACTATCAATCCCCATAGCTTCCCTGGCAATATCGAAAATAGAATTTACTGAAATAAAGCAGTTAACTACTCTATTTGATATGATTCTAACTAGAACTTTGAAAGCTTAGAACCTGGATTCCACAGAACAGTGGCGAATCTGATGGTGTGTGTCATCCTATCCCCTCAGTATGATCTCCTCGTTCTTTCATGTTCACGTGGATCCAGAAAAGCGTGTAATGCCAGCATCGATAGAAATAGATATTGGGGCAAGGACGACTCAGAATGCATACTGAAAATGCAAGTAGGAGAGGGATAGTGCAAGAGTACATAGCTTGGCTTATGCAATTCCTAGTGGGATTTTACGAATCATGCAACATAATGCGTCCAGAACCTGAAACTATCCTATTTGAAGAGCAAAACCTACAACTTTAATGGCTTCCTAAGCTATTCTACTTCTAATGGATCAGATAGAACAGCAACACTGTTTGCACAAGTTGGATATGTGGCTTACCAACAGCTGGACAATGCTAACTAAGCATGCAAAGAACTAAACTAAGAACTCTAAGCAATAATGAAAATTAAATCTATAGCAAAGAGAAATTCAGAGGCAAACTTCAGGGCCATTTGCTTGAGCACAAGTAACTCATTTATAGGAATTCAATCACCCAAAAATCAAAATCAAACTGAACTCCTAAACAATAAACAAAGGAAAAACACTATTCCAGGGGACCCAAAACATAAATGCAAGCTTAAGTCGGCAAGGAAAGCTAGTGAAATGCTGATATTTCATGCAAGTCGCGTCAAAAGAACGTTCTAGAAAACGTGTAAAGGACCGCCGCCCTGCTCAAGGCTGCAGTTACAGGACCACCGCCCAGTCAAGGCGGCGGTTTCGTTACTAAAGAGAAAAGGGGCAAGAAAAGAGGGAAAAGGGGGAAAACAAAGCACGCGGGGGCTAAGCGGGGTATGCGGGATGTTAACGCATACTCCGAGGGCTTTTCTAGATCCCGAACACCTTGCGAAGAGACCTGTATCATCATTGGGGAACTTATTACGCTGTTCCGCAATACAGTACCTTACAATTTTGGGTACGTACATATTGCCCCCTCAAAGAAGCGTTTTAGCCATGAAGAGGTGTAAAATGGTGGGTCCAAGTATGGCAGTCCCGAAATGGGAAGTTAGAAGTTATACCTTACACGTCCGTGTGTTGAAATTACACCATCCAAAATTCCCGCTATCTGCAAAACGGAAGGAGAACTCAAGTGTAGATAGATACAATAGTTTGGAAAATAAACGCTAAAATAATAGGGAATGAGAATGTACCATTCGCGCGGGGATAGGGACTTACCTCCATCAGTGCTCCAAACCTGCGAAAAAGTCTTTTAAAACGAATCAGGGTGCTATATATATGAAAGTGGGCCCATTTTCCTATTCATTTGTGCGAGTTGATTTGATTGTTTTTGAGCTCTGGGACCCACGGCGACGGTTTCTTGCATGAGTATAGTCAAAACGTCCGCAGCGAGATCGTGATCATGCCTCCACGCATGGAACACCGCCCTACTAGATCACAGGTTGGTTTTCTTCAATTTTGTGTTTTTCCCCCTTTAAATTTGAAATGTTAAGTTTGTTGTAATGGGGGGGTTATTTTTGAAAATATTAGGTTCAAAAGGTCCACCTAGGGGGGGCGCCTACTGGGTAGGCTCCATTTTTAGGTCAAATGGTCATTTTTTGCTTGTTTTAGGCTTTTTAAGATTAAAAACCCGTGTGGGTTTTCGAAACACGACCGCTGCCCTGGACAAGGCGGCGGTTACGCGACCGCCGCCCTGCTCAAGGCGGCGGTTACACAACTGCCACCTTTAAGGCAGCGGTTACAAAACTACCTCCCTGCTCAGGGCGGCGGTTCTGCACAGAATGCAAAAGAACTTATATTTGAGATTGTGTTTGTATTTTTTTTGCACTTCTACACATTTTTATGACCTTCTTGGTATTGTTCAGATATTAACTTGCTCTGTTTTGTGTGTTTTTGGGTGTATGCAGGCGAGAGAGGAGTATATTAGATGGAGCAGAGAGAGAGAGTGTGATTGGCTCTCAGGAGTACTGGATGCCCTCTCGTAGGACAAGGAGGACACACTTCAGAGGGTTGGCATACTGCGTATATCGCGTGTGCCTCATGTTGCACCATCTAGTCACATCCTTTGTGACTTATTCTCTTATTGGGATGCAGATCGGAACACCTTCCAACTGCAAGGGGTCCGTGGTGAGTGGACCATCACACTCGAGGATGTCTATCGTATTTTGGGGGTCCCGATCATCGGGAGGAGACTTACATTAGAGACAGCAGGCTCACAGGCACAGATTGCACAGTGGGCAGCATATATGGGAGATGCAGTTATCTCCACGAGGTCGAAGAAGGGAGTGAGAGTTCGATCCATTCCTTTTTTGCCTATCCCCGTACTTCGACAGGCCGTCATGGGGATCCTTGCCTCGAGACTGATCGGGGACAAGGGAGGGGATACATTGTTATACTGCTGGGCCGCCATCATTGCACAGATAGAGGGGCATGGCCAGATATACGCCTGGGGTGCAGATATTCTGGGGACCACCTACCATGATTTATACAGGGTGGTTCGTTTACAGGGACAGTCATTGAGCCACCCAACTTTAGTCATGAGTTGGGTGTATGAGTGTTTTATCCCTTATGGCAGAGACGTGGAGGTGGCAGATCCTGGGGCTATAAGGGCAGCCATATGGACAGATATGTCGGTGCTTAGAGCACCGCACCAGCCAGTTGCCTCCCTTACTACTGCAGACATGGAGGCGACACCGTACCGGCTTATGGCCGGCATATGGGTAGAGGAGACTCTTACCCTGATCTCTTGCTCCACCACAGGGCAGCTCATTGATCGAGTGGGACGAGTGGAGGTGCATCCTTTTGGCAGAGTTCCTCAGCAGTTTGGCCTACCGTATATGGGCATGCTTCCCCCAGTGGCGCCAGTTTACAGATCAGTTCGCGAGGCCAGAGGGGGGCCTAGAGGTCGTGGTTGGACAGTGATCACTCCTGGCATTCCCATTGCAGCCAGGAGGATAGTTCGTGCTAGAGGGAGAGCTGGTAAACCTCAGGCACCTTTACTTCAGATTGCTGCGGGTCCTGCTCATAGTAGCGATGACCCCATAGATATTGACTCCGACTTTGAGGAGCTTACAGAGGGAGGGTTGGAGGAGCAGACTGATGACAGTGATCCTGAGTGGCATGACACTCAGGACATTATGCAGGCAGAGAGGGCTGAGGAGAGCGTGGAGAAGGACACTCTAGTTTCAGAGGAGCCACTCTCTCAGGGCCATGGTGGAGAGGATGAGTCAGTTGCAGGGCAACATGTTGCCCCTGCCACAGGAGCAGCCCCTCAGTCGGCAGCGGCATCCGCGGCAGGTGCCAGTCCCAGCGACCTATCTTGGAGGCCCGATGATCCGAGTAAGTTATCCTTTCTTCCTTCTTTAACGCTTGTTTAATTTAGGATTTGTTTTGATTGCTATCTCTCCTTGTGTTTTTATCTTGTATCTTTTAGCCTCTTGCTTGGTTTCTGATTTGTTTTTCTTCTTTGTTTGCAGAGACTGTTGACGAGTGGCGGGATCTGATCCGTAGGGTATGTACCGATTACCTGATGATCTCCATGGATAGGACTCGCACGGAGCTGTCCGTAGACGCCGGGGAGCCCTCAGCAGCTGGCAGACATACTGATGTCTTCGCTCCTATTTGGTACGTGGCCAGGATGGTGTCGACCCTGCACACATAGTTAGCGGGCTATAGGATGGCTGAGCGCCTTATGAGGAGCCATTCTCATGGTGAGACCACGGCTGCCCCTCGGGACCCTGAGCCCTCCGTACATTCAGAGCGCCGGCGTAGCCGAAGTCCTAGGCGAGGGCGTGCACCTTTGGAGGGGTCGCATAGGGGTTGAGAGGCCATTTGGTCCTTGTGTATTTTGTACTATTGTGTATCACGGGCTCTTTGAGTGTTTTGACCATGCCTAGTGCATGATGGCATTGTATATAAACATTGATTATTTATATATATGCATTCGTTTTGGATCAAAAGCTTGTCACTCATGTTTTCCTTTCTATTTCCAGCTTCTTTATGTATACTACGATGTATGTTTGTATGCTCTTTAGAATGTATGCAATGGTGAACAAATGATGTAGATGCCTGCTTTCTTTTTGTATTTCATGATTTTGATACATGATAATGTAGAGATATTGTGATTTTGAATCTTAGCTTCTGTGAGCAATATGGATACCTCATGTTTGTTTTGGCAAAGTGATGAAAATAACCAGAATGATGAACAGATTAACTTGCCCCACTCCTAACTGCACGCAACTAGTAAGATGCGAGGGCTCATCACCAAGAGCCAAGAAGGGCGCAAGTTATGAAATGTGGTGAAATGATAGTGATGAAAGACAGACAAAGCTTTGGCAGAACCAAATTGGAAGCTACAAGCCAACTCCACTCGAGTGACTTCATAGTTTTGGATGCAACTTGCTTTGCGGTTTATCCAGACTTAGACCCGTAGATGGCCACATAGTAGACAAAATCTGGGTTTTTAGGATTTTAACACTTTTGGGATTTTGAACATCTGTTTCATTTGTTTTTGACTCAAATTTTTGAAAATTTGCATTGTTTGCGTATGACCAATTGTACTTATTTGTCAAGAAGACCCCCTACACTTTGCCCCATGCTACTAGTAAGAAGCGTGGGTTTATCACCATGGGCAAGGTATAGGCGAGTAAGGGCATTTCCATCCTTTCCCAACCCTACGTCACTAGTAAGAGACGCAAGCTCATCACCGAAGGTTGGTGGGGCAAGGAAATGTGTAAAATTAAAATTTTCTGTTTAATTACCTGTTGACTTGTTTTCTTGAGTAAAATGTCAGTATGTGCTTATTCCCAAAGAGATATGCATATGGGATAGATGTGACACCATGAAGCTTCTAGAACAGACCATAGGCAAGACACCTATCCTAAGAAGAAATCAAAGTGAGAATAAACTTGCAGATCTTGGTATGGTTACTGTTAAGACTTTGTCATGTCTATCTTTATTTGATAAAAGATTCCGAGATGATTCGATGATATATGAAGATGGAGAGGTATGATTGAAGAGCTTTATGCCAACAACATCATGAGTTTGTAGTGAATTGCTTTTGAGAATAGATTCCTTGATCACAATTTATGTAAGAAACAAGTGGACAAAATGATCTTAATCTGTATGAAGATGCAATGTAGATAATTATACAAGTAGTGCTAGTTGCTCATGCGTAGAACCGCTTGAGGTGCAGGGAATTGACTGTTTCGCCAAACTCCTCACCTTCTAGCGTACATAAGAGGTAAGCACCATTTCCGTAGTCCTTCATGACTCGGTATGGGCCCAACCATTTGGGCCGAAATTTCCTTCCTTCGCCGGTCTTCTTGTCGATCCGGTTGTCTAGTCTTAAAACTAGATCACCTTCGTATATATCGCGTTCATAGACTTTCTTGTTGTACTACCGGCACATTCGGTCAGCATAAGCTCTATGTCGCTACTCAGCATCTAACCTAGTTTCATCCAGGCTTTCTAGTTGAGAAAGACGTGCTTCTCTGTAAGCGTCTTCATCCAGAATCCCTTGTAATGAAATGCGGAGACTGGGTATTTCGACCTCAAGTGGGAGAACTGCTTCTGCCCCGAATACTAGCGAGAAAGGAGTTGCTCCCGTTGGTGTTCTTATTGAGGTTTGGTGGGCCCACAAGGCCGGATATAACTTCAAGTGCCAATCTCATTTGTTTTCTTTTACCGTTTTAAGAAGAATGGCTTTCAGTGTCTTGTTTGTTGCTTCAGCCTACCCGTTGGCTTGGGGATAATACAAGGAAGCCGTATGATGGCTTATTTTAAATTTATTGCATAGCTCACGAACCTCTTCATTCTTAAAAGAGGTTCCATTATCGGAGATAATGATTTGCGGGATACCGTACCTGTAAATGATTTGATTCAAAATGAACTTGGTGATTACAGAACCAGGTACAGTGGTAAGAGGCATAGCCTCTACCCATTTGGTGAAATATTTAGTGGCCGTGATTATAAAATTATGGCCGTCTGTGGATGAGGGAGAGAATTTCCCTATTAAGTCTAGGCCCCATGTAGAAAAGGGCCATGGAGTAGCGATTGGTTGCAGGACTTGTGCCGGCATGTGGATCTCATGGGAGAATTCTTGGCACTTATGACACCTGCGTACAAAATCTATTGCGTCATGTTCTAGAGTGGGCCAGAAATAGCCCATTCGGTGTATTTTTCGAGCAGTGGCATGGCCACCGAAGTTGTCTCCACATATTCCGCTATGAGATTCATGGAGAATCTTCTTGGATTCCTCCATGTCGACACATATTAGGAGCATTCCATCGAATGCTTTTTGATAGAGCACCTACTCTATAATGACGTATTTAGCTACGATAATGCGTAGCCGTCTTCTTTGTTGTGGTGTAGCTCCTTCTGGATATGTATGGTCCATGATATAGTTAATGATGTCAGCGTACCAAGGACACTTAGAGATAGCGGGTCGGGTTTCGATGTAGTATACACACTCATTATGAAAGTCTAAATCTACTAGATCACCTCCATCTAATGGGTTGTCAGCTAACCAATCCGCAATGATTTGTCCTTTAACCGACATCTGATTTACAAATGTTAATTCAAATTCTCCCATTAAGGTTATAAAACGTCCAGCCTTTTTGGACAAGGACCCTTGTGTGAGGAAGGTTTGTAAGTGGTATGTTTTTACCACAACCCTTGTTTCTTGATTTAGCATATGGTGTCTTAGGCATTTGGTTGCAAAGACTATGGCGAGACATTCTCGTTCTGCTTGTGTATAGCATGTTTCATAGTCGAGCAGCGTTCGGCTGATGAAATAAATCACGCGTTCTCTTTTGTCATCGTCTTCTTGGGCCAACATGCAAGCTAACGAGACATTGGTAGCTCGTGAGTATAAAATCAACGGGCGGTCTAGCTTAGGTGGCATTAGTGTAGGTGGTGACAGCAAGAAATGCTTAACTGCGTTAAAAGCTTCATTGCAGTCTTCGGTCCAATCAGTGCTATAGTCTTTCTTGAGTAAATTGTTGATTGGATGAACGGCGAAGCTTAAGTTCGGGATGAATCTTCGGATTGCACCCAGTTTTCTGAGAAATGATCTGATTCCAGATTCATCCGAAGGTGGAACCATTTCGAGGACAGCCCAGATTTTGGTTGGGTCGACATCTATCCCTCGTGACGATATGATATAACCTAGGAGCTTCCCTCCCGTTACACCAAAGACGCATTTCTCTGGGTTTAGTGTGACTCCATATTCTATTAGGCATGAAAGAATGATGCAGAGTACTTCGGGATGGTCACAACGCTTCTTGGCCTTAGCCAACAAGTCATCTACGTAGGATTCCACGATTTTATGAATTAGATCGTGAAATATATATGTCATGGCCTGCTGGTACGTAGCACCGGCGTTCTTGAGACCGAATGGCATAACAGCGTAGCAATAGGTTCCCCAAGGAGTTATAAACGTGGTTTTAGCTTGATCTTGCTCAGATATTCTGATTTGATTGTATCCCAAGAATCCATCCATGAGAGACAAAAGTTCAAAACCAGCTGTTGCATCAACAATAACATCGATGGATGGTAACGGGAAGTTGTCCTTAGGACATGCTTTGTTGATATCTCGAAAATCTATGCAGATGTGTATCTTCCCATTCTTCTTAAGAATGGGGACGATATTAGATACCCATTGGGAGTAGTCGACTAGTTTGATGAATCCTACCTGAAGAAGTTTTATTACCTCCTCTTTTACCATGAGAGCTACTTTGGGCTTCATGGGTCTTGATTTTTGTTTAATTGGCTTTGCATCTGATTTAGTGACGAGGTTGTGCACCGCAATGTGGGGTGTGACTCCTGTCATCTCCTTATAATTAAATGCAAATGCCTTCTGATGTTCTTTGAGGATCTGAGTATGTATTTCCACTTCTTCTGGGGTTAACAAAGAACCTAGTTTCAATATTCTCGGTCCATCTTTTGTCCCGATGTTGACATCGATTGTTTCCTCGATCAAAGAGGCATTACCCTCTTTGAACTCAGGTGGTGCTGGAGGTAAATCCAAATCCTCCCCATTTTCTACTGCGTATATGCTAGGTTCTATTTGTGAGGGGAGATCCATCATGGGATTCTCGAAGTAGGAAGACGAATGTGGAATTAAGGACAAATCTAGCATATGATAGGAGAGATGTAATGCCGCATAGGCGTTTAAGTATTCCAAAGTGGCCATATTATTATCACCATGGTCTGGGGTGGTAGACTCACTTCCACTTGAAAGGGGATTTTTCATTATTTTTATCAATGGTTCATCACGAATGGACACCGTGAAATGGGTATCTTCTAACTCATTACTTGGAGTAAAACGTGATGCTGAAGTTGCTATTGAATCGGCAAGAAGATTTTTCTCTCGCGGGATTGCTTCAATGGATATGAAGTTAAATGCCTTGCTTAAATTTAATATGGCTTCTTTGTAAAGCTGCAAGTGTTCGGCTTTGGTTTCGTATACTTCAGAAACTTGGTTTGCCACTAATTGCGAGTCTCCTAAGACTCTGATGTTGTTAACACCAATTCTTTTGGCTAAGGTGAGGCCAAGGAGGAGGGCTTCGTACTCAGCGCCATTGTTTGTGCATTCAAAGTTTAACTTAAAGGCAAATGGGAGGACTTTCTCTTCGGGCGAAGTAAGAATTATACCTGCCCCCGCTCCATAACGGCATTTAGCTCCATCGAAATGGAGAGTCCAATACTTAGCCGGGAGTATAGATGTTGGGGCATCTGCTGCATTTGCGCACTCTACTTCTACCATGCAGAGGTCCTCTGCTGGAAGGGAACCAACACCTAGGGAATATCCTATACCTACTGAATCAAATGGTAAGAACATTGGTGAATCTTGTTCTATTAACTCAACGATTTTTGCAGTAGTCCCTAACGATACCGTTTCTTTAGCTTTATCGTTGGGGGTTGGAATTGTTTTAGCTATGCTGATAGTTTCAAGATCCGTTGTAGGTACCAATCTCCTCTGGTTTTTGGTCAGTGGGTTTATTAAGTTGGTTTGTTGGAAGTTCAAATTCTGAGTGCACCCCTGGTCTTTTCTTTAAATCAGCTAGGTACAAGTCAAAAGGTTTTGGATAGCCTTTGGCTACAAATACCTTTCCTAGATGCAAGAATCTTACTTCTTGAAATAAAGTAGAAGGGATTGCCTTCATTCAGTGTATCCATGGTCGGCCGAGTATCATATTATAATTAGTTTCCTGATCTATAATATAAAACTCAGTCAGGATTGTTTTGGGCCCTAAGGTGACCGGCAGTATTATAGTTCCTATCGAAGTGGCTTTAAGGCTATCATAGCCTCTCAATGTATTTCGAGTGGTGGAACAGTTTGTTTCCCCATATCCTAGTTTTTGGAGGAAAGAGAAAGGGACTATGTTAACTGCGGCCCCATCGTCAACCATTGCCCCGTTTTACATAGTTATTATAAACCCATACTTGTAAGTGTAAGGTTGGATCACCTCGGTGTGTGATCTCAGCATCTGTGGGCATTTTACTTATTTCGAATATGAATTCGACATCCTTGTCCGGCTGCCCCGGAGGGTGGATATCAAAATCTACGTGATTTACTTGTGTTTCAGGAGGTGGAGTGATGTTAATTAGATGACCTAGACCTAATGCTTCTAAAAGAGCAGCTCTGTGAGGAGGAGAGTTCTTTAGTAAATCTAAAAATGAGATGTGCGAGAAGGTCTTTGTTAGATCATTAATTAAATCATAAGCACCCACAGGTTTTTCTACTATTTGTTGACTCTTATCTGTTTCTGGCAGATGACTTGGGCTCAGTTGAGAGAAATATTCTCGCGTTCTTGTTATAGCTTCGATAGGTAGTTCAGCGTCTAATTCTACCAAACTGACTATCTTGGGTCTCGGTTGACTTCCTAACTGTGGTGCAACTGATGGATTTAATGAAGTCGAGGCTTCGTGATCATTGTTTCCTGTCATTGCACTTTTGTTTGTTCCAGTTGGATTCAGCCTATTGCTATCATGATTTGGGAGTGGATCGTTAAAGATCTTGAGAGGAGCATTCTGAGGGGAAACTACCCCTGCTAGTGTGTTTGGTGGTGATGATACGGGATCTGCCAAAAATAAATCTGTGAAGAACTGTCTTTGTTCTTTTGGTAAACGTTGCATGAATTTATTGTAGTCACGACACGTTCTAGTATCATGACCCTGAATTTTGCGGAAACCACAATAAGAATTGGGATTGTAATTCTTGTTTTGTTGGTTTGGTGTATATTATGGCCTAAAATTTTGATCAAACTGTTGCCTATTAGGATTAAAATTTTGCATTTGTTGTTTCTGGCTTTGGTTTTGATAACCAAATGAGTTTTGACTTGGCCCTTGCATGGGATTTCACCGTTGTTGTTGTTGTTGTGAATGGTTAAAATCCACTGTATTGATTGTCGGGGTAAAGTTGTTGTTTCGTTGGTTGTTTGTTTGTGATGGAGTATTGATAACATTTACCTTCTTGGGCTAGTCAGTTACTCCATCCGTTGTTACACCCCGATTTTTGTTTAGGATTTTGGGTCCTTGGTTGACATTTGTGGTAGCAGGATAATTTGTAGTGTTCTGGCTAGGGGTGATTAACCGCCCGTTTGCTCCATATGTCTTACAACCACTATCTATCGCTGCTTGGTCTATTCGAAGAGCGCTCTCAAGTACTTCATCTTAAGTTCTTAATGGGAACTTCTGGACTTCTTCTTTCACCTCTCTGCTGAGAGAATGAAGGAATAAATCACATAGTTCCATTTGATCCATGTTTGGAGCACTTGCTGAAGAATAAAGAACTGTACGCCACCTCTGGATGAAATGGGCGACAGATTCGTTGTGTTCTTGTTTGATGTGCAAGAACTCCCTGATTCCTGTTCTCAACAGTTTGTTCATGTCGAAGGCCTTAATGAACTCTGATACGAGCTGTTTAAATGAATGGATGGAGGCTTCAGGTATTCTATAATACCAATCGAGAGTGATGCCTTCCAAATTTTTGGGGAATATTTTAGCAACAACCCCATCCCATGGGAGTAGCTCTCGAATGGCTGTAGCGTAGGCTTTGATATGTGCGTTTGGATCTCCCTTGCCTTTGAACTTGGGTAAATCGGGAAGGGGTCTTGGAAGCATGACGCTTCGTATGGCGAAATCTAAGGGCTCTTTTAAATATTCTAAGTAAGTCCCTATCGCATATGTTTCAACCATTGATGGTGGTTGCTGAGGGAGTGGTGGTGGGATGGGTTGTTGATACGGTGCAACGTATGCATTGGTAGGGGCATAGGGAAGTCCCTGTGTTTGAGCAAACATGCCGGGAGAGGAGAACATATCTCCTTGTGGTGATTTGGAGTACATGTTTAAGTATGATGGGGTATTGTCTAGTAATGGGTTACTTGATACTAGACTAGGGAGGAATAGTGTTAGAGATGACAGGCCTTGTTGACGTTTGTTGTGGATAGTGAGGCAGCATGCCCAACGTACCTACTCCTGTGAGGAGATCTACCTGGCCAGGGTGGTATGGCGGGTTGGAACTCCCTGTTTGAATGAACGGAGAATTTTGACTTGCTTGAGCAAGTTCTAACCCTCTCACTTTTTCTACTAACGTTAAAATGACTTCATTTGGTGAAGTCACGGTGCTTTGCCTGAGCGGCGTTTGTTGTATACCCTGGTGTTGTATAGGCATGTGATATCCTGTCATGAACTGATCACTATCTTGCCAAGTTTCTCCGAGAGTATTTCCTATATGCAGTGGCATAGAGGTATTTTCTTGAAAAGAGACCTCGGTTTGTATTTGTAAACCTCCTATAGGTGGGTACATACCCTGAGAATGTTGTTCACTCCTAGGATAACGTATTGACCGTTCATCATCTAAGACCAGATATGGGTCTGATTGTCTACTAATTTGTGGTCTAAGTAGCATCTGAGGAGATGAACCAGATTCCCCGGTAAACGTCATATTGTTCGAGCCCGAAGGCTCTGTTTGTTGCGTTTGAGGAGGTTGATCTAACTCCCCCGTTTGAAAAGACGAATTATATCTGAGTCTTGGGGTTTGTGTTGACAACTGATTAGTTGAATAATTGTCGCCCCATACTGAAGAGCGAGGGTGACGATTTCCTATTCTGTTGGGCGTAGTATGCCTCGAGACCCAAGAGGGGTCTGCCATATTCATCGAATCCTGACATATTCAGGGGGTATATGAATACCCATAGAATAATAGGAAGGAGCGAAGGTGATTGAGATGAGATGAAACTTCTCAAAGAGAAGGTGAAACAGTTGTTAGTTTCACGTCGGGTTCACCAATTTTGTACGCCGGAAAAGTGACAAGCGAGCGTGGGAATCTACAGGTAACTCTTCTGCGTACCCGACCTCCCGAGGTCATGCCGAGACAGCCGGTGGGGATGGAATATGCGTGGTATATAGACAGAATAGTTAGGCAATCTGATGTCTTCGACACGTACTAGTGGAATTTGTGAATCTAAGGCAAAGAAGGCCCTTCTAACCTGGACTGGTGTGATAGATCGATCAGCAAGGATGACTGCTCGAAGGCTCCAATCAATATCGAGCTCTGGCGTGATTCGATCTATGGGTTGTGGAATACGTGGGAAATGACCTGGGATAGTTTCGTGTATGTCTCCAGATAAGGTCATATGGTGGATGGTGGAAACAATTTGACTCTATGGATGATTCTCTGGCCTAGTCCAGAATTCTCTAGCTTCGTTAGCCGCTATATCTAGTAAGGACAATTGTTCGATGATAATAGGTGGAAGTGGAGTAGACTGGAATACTAGTGTGCGTAGGCCAGTGTTTATGTCTGATTTACTTATGGATTCATCAGGCTGTGGGATTTTTGGATCACAACCGTAGACTCTTGGTTGTTGCGGTCCTGCTATGGTCATGTACGAAATCAAGTCCTGATCCCTAGTATCCAATAATCATATGCTTTCTCAGCTTCTATGTTTAGAATCAACAGTTACTGCGATCTTCTCATAATACCTCACAGGCGTTCTTGCAACCTGGATTCTTAGGCCGGTATCTATGTCTGTGAGGGTGTCTCCTGTGTCTAGTTGTGGAACTAAAGGGTCACACCCGAATGTTTGTTCTCTTTCAAACCCTTCTACAGTCATGTAGATGTTTTTCCTAGGGTAGTCTGTAGTTTGGATGATTTGACCAAAACGTATGTGCTTGGTCGTCTTCTATGTTTAATCCTTCTAACTGAGATCTGATCTGCTGGAAGTCTGCTGTTGTTTGGAAGACTTGGATTCTAAGATTCTGGTCAATATCAGTTATTGCTGTTATGAGATTGGGCTGAGGCACGATTGGCTCAAAAACGTATTCTCTGGGATCCCTAGGTCCTGTAATTGTCATACAAACGCAATAATATAAACAAACTGTGATAAAGTGAACTCTAAGTATACGAAATATATTTAAGCATATATGACTTCTTTTTTTGTATTTTTTTTTGATGATTTATAAGGATTTAAGAAAGCAGCTATTTAAAATATTTAGAATTGACAACTAAACTAATAATTTAAAACGAACAAAATAGCCGAGTGTAGCTATTTATCTGTGCAGTTTGTATATCTATTCTAAACAATGAAATAACTAATCTATTTGCAGGATTCTTGATCCTACCTCAGAAGTGAGGAGTGAATCATAGTTTCTCAGAAACTATCAATCCCCATAGCTTCCCTGGCAATATCGAGAATAGAATTTACCGAAATAAAGCGGTTAACTACTCTAGTTGATATGATTCTAACTAGAACTTTGAAAGCTTAGAACCTAGATTCCGCAGAACAGTGGTGAATCCGATGGTGTGTGTGATCTTGTCCCCTCAGTATGATCTCCTCGTTCTTTCATGTTCACGTGGATCTAGAAAAGCGTGTAATGCCAACATTGACAGGAGTAGATATTGGGACAAGGAAAACTCAGAATGCAGACCGAAAATGTGAGTAGGAGAGGGACAACGCAAGAGTACAGAGCTTGGCTTATGCAATTCCTAGCGGGATTTTACTGCAATTCATGCAACATGAAGTGACTAGAACCTGAAACTATCCTATTTGAAGAGTAAAAACCTACAACTTTAATGGCTTCCTAAGCTATTCTACTTCCAATGGATTGGATAAAACAACAACACTGTTTGCACAAGCTGGATATGTGGCTTACCAACAGCTCGACAATGCTAAATGAGCATGCAAATGAACTAAAACAAGTATTCTAAGAAAAATAATAGCTAAATCTAATGCAAAGAGAAATTCAAAGACAAACTTCAGACCAGATTGGGTGAAATAACAGCACTGCCTGCACAAGATGGGTATGTGGCTTACCAGCAGCTGAACAATACTAACTAAACAGAAAATTTTACTTCTAAACAAGATAAAAAGCTGGACTACTGAAAATGAGGAGATGAGAGAAAAAGATCAGTCCTTTTTTTTGAGCACAAGCCATGCATTTATAGGAATTCAATCACCCAAAGATCAAAACCAAACTGAACTCCTAAACAATAAACAAAGGAAAAACACTATTCCAGGGGACCAAAAACATAAATGCATGCTCAAGTCGGCAAGGAAAGCTGGTGAAACGTGATATTTCATGCGAGTTGTGTCAAAAGAACGTTTTGAAAAACATGTAAAGGACCGCCGCCGTGCTCAGGGCGGCGGGTACAGGACCTCCGCCCTGTTCAGGGCGGCGGTTATAGGACCGCCGCCTAGTCAGGGTGGCGGTTTCATTACTAAAGAGGAAAGGGGCAAGAAAAGAGGGGAAAAAGGGAAAACAAAGCACGCAGGGGCTAAGCGGGATATGTGGGATGTTAACGCATATTCGGAGAGATTTTTTGGATCCCGAACACCTTGCAAAGAGACCTGTATCATCATTGGGGAACTTATTACGCTGTTCCGCAGTACAGTACCTTACAATTTTGGGTACGTACAGTGATCTCCAAAATAGGAGGAAGAGAGAGGAATGAGAGCAAAGCCTCTTTTATGGTGTTAGGGGTGCAAATTCATGTAAGCATTAAGATACCCTAAGATAGCTTCATCATTCTCTACATAGTCTAGGGTAGTAGACTTGTTCTCAACCTCAACGTATACCAAGATTGGATTTGTTGGCATTTTGTGAACTAAAGGTTCAACGAGAACCAAAACTGTGAATTTGGTATCTTCTAATTCCTTTCTCGGAAGGAAGCGGGAAGTAGAAGTAGCCATGGAATCAACAAGAAGGTTTTGTTCACGTGGAATGGCTTCGATTGAAATGACGTCAAAACCTTTGTTTAAATTGAGTACAACAGCCTTATAGAGTTATAACTATTCCTCCTTAGTCTCATATACTTCTGATACTTGATTAGTGACTAGTTACGAATAACCCAACACTCTAATGTTACAAGCACCAATCCTTTTGGCTAATATGAGACCAAGAAGGAGAGCCTCATATTTTGCATTGTTGTTTGTACATTCAAAATCTAGTTTGAAGGAAAAAGGCATGACCTTCCCCTCATGAGAAGTGAGAATCGCACCTGCCCCAGTTCCAAAGCGACATTTAGCTCCATCAAAATTAATGGTCCAATAGTTGTTTGGGAATATTAATGTTGAATCACTCTTTGTATCTTCTTCCCTTGCTTCTAAGACTTCCACCATGCAAACTTCATCGGTTGGAAGAGAGCCGAGTCCCAAAGCATGTCTTATGCCCATGGAATCAAATGGAAGGAGAATGGGTAAATCATTATCCAAAAACTTAAAAAATTTCGTTGTGGTTTCTATTTACAGTGTCTCAACAACAAAAGTTTCATCTTTGACCACAGGAATGCCTTTAATTAAACCAATAGTTTCTAATTCCATTATGGGAACTAGCTTTGTCTCTGGTGTTGAACTCGTGGGTTTGTTCAATTGGTTTGTGGGGAGATCAAACTCAGAATGCACCCCAAGTCTCTTTTTTAGGTTATCTAGGTGTATGTTAAAGGGCTTTGGGTCACCTTGTGCAATGAAGACTTTCCCCAAATGTAGGAATATGACTTCTTGAAACAAATTGGAAAGGATTTCCTTCATGTAATGTATCCATGGACGACCAAGAATAATATTATAGTTGGTTTCCCGATCTATAGTATAAAACTCTATGACAATTGTCTTAGGGCCCAGGGTAACTGGTAGCACTATGGTTCCAATTGATGTTTCCTTGAGGCTATCATACCCTCTCAATGTGTTTCTTATCGAAGAGCAATTGGTTTCTCTGTAGCCTAACTTCTTGAGAAAATAAAAGGGGACAATGTTGACTATTGCCCCGTCATCAATCATTGCACACTTTACATAGTTGTTATAAATCAAAACCTATAGATACAAATTCAGATCACCTCCACGTGTGAATTTAGCATCGGTGGGCATCTTACTGATGTCAAATACAAATCCAACATCTCTTTCTGGCTACCTATAAGGATAGACATCAAAGTATATGTGATTTATTTGTACTTCCAGAGGAGAATTGACATTGATCAAATGTCCAAGACCTAACGCTTCCAATAAAGCAGCTCTATGAGTAGGAGAGTTCTTCAACAAATCCAAGAAGGTGATGTGAGAAAAGTTCTTTCTCAAATCATTTATCAAGTCATAATCCCCCAACGGCTTTGAAAGTGTTTGATGAATATCATCTAATATAGATGGGTAAATAGGAATGGGTTGCGAAGCGTAGTCTCGAGTTCTAGTAGTGGTGTTTATCTAGGGTTCAGACTCTAATTCTATGAGACCCACTATCTTAGTCTATTGGAGACCATCTAACGGAGGTGCTACCAATGGGTTTGACTAAGTTGAAGCTTCATGATCATTGTTTCCCACTTAGATACCCTTACTTGAACTGTTGGGGTCCAACTTATTGTTATCACCAAATCAAAGCACCCTTTGATTGCTTAGCATGTGAGTATGTTAAGGTAAGTAGTGTGACTGGGTAACATGGGTACTATCTCTAAGTTGTGGGATTTGCTACTCGAGATAGACCTCCAAAGAAGGTTGGTTACTCTTCCTAATATAGTGCAAGCTAACTCTAATGAAAGGAAACTATTCACTACCCCTAATCTACCACTTCCAAGGGACTAGGGAGAGAGATGTAAGAAATTAAAACTAAGCTAATAAGGGTGGTGATAACACCAAAAGAAGGTGATAATTTCCCAAATCCAAATGACACAAATATAAATTTGAAGAGCTAGGATTATGAAAACACACATGATTCCAAAGAAAACCAATTTAAGAATAGAAAACACACAAGAGGGTGGGGTTTTCACACAAACATTGAATATTTGAAGGAAAGATAGAAACCACACTTGCATTAATCAATATTTTACATCTTACATACAAATCTAAGGAAAATTAATCTCCTTTCGTAAGTTACAAAGGTTGTATATATGAATTTTTTGAATTTCATAGGGAAGAGCTCAAAAATATGCTAAGGAAAATAGGAGAATAACCCCTATAAAGTGTTAAAACACTTGAATTTATACAATTTCGTGGAAAGGAGAAAGAGAAGAGAGAGGACACAAATTCTTGTAGATTTTTCTTGTAGTACATGAATGAACATCATGAAATGAGATTCACAACCTAAACACAAATATCTGGTTGGGGTAGTTGGCTCTCTGGTTTGGATTCTGGTGCAGCTTTGAAACTATCCATGACTATACCTCTTGCTAAGACTTTTGTAGCTTCCATTCATATAGTAAACCATCACCATATACTATGGCTTATACCACAACTTTTAATTTTTCCTCCCTTTATGGACTCGCATGAATTTATTCTTCACCTAAATTGATGTTACCTGCAAGGGAACTGATTTCCTTAGTATTGCAAAGGTTGAAAAGATGTTGCACAATAATAATTTAAACTAAATTTCACCCAAATCCTTGAATACTCATTTCTTTGTTATGAGAGTTAGGAAAACCCATAGAACATTACATTGCTGCATTCTGTGGAAGATTAAAATAGTATCCCATGGATTTTCAGAGCATAAAATGGTTAAGTCCTTTTGATGAGTTGTTCAAAATTACATGGGGCATAATTTTAGACAAAACACACATAATAAACCAATCTAGAAATCTTAGAGATAATATAATATGCAAAGGGGTAGAAAAAAAATTCATGGAAATCAAGCTATAAATATTTCTTTTTATTAAAAACTTATTTGACCTAAAATTTGACCCAAAGCATCATGATAACCTTATCCAATTGTCTCAAGTCTCATTTTAACCTACACATTTTGGAAAATATCGAGATACTAAGATTTATAATAGCCAACTACATATATAAATAGGATGTAAATTGGTAGCTAAACAACTTCTACTATCAATAATGTAAATACTTAGAATGTAAAATTTTCAAGGACAATATGCCTAGCTGAGACACTCTCCTACACATTTATTCCCAAAACACCTTTCCCATGCTAATACTAACATTTTATTCCTCATAATTCATGCTACTCACTCATACTGCTTGGAATAGATGTAGTACTAGGCCTAAAATGGCCTAATTCACCAAATCATTCATCAAGACTAACCTTCAATGCAAATTGAAGACTCACTGGGTCCTCTAACACATCTCATGCAACATGTAAGACCTCATTACATCCTTCAACACCTCCATTGAGTGCTATAATAGTTTTCACAATCCTAAACTATGTAAATGCACACCAAGACCACATGGGACAACAAGATTGGACACTACTAATACACCTTCTAGCTCAAACATGACTGAAATCTCATGGAGACACCTAGAAATACCATTTTTGACTATTCCACTTAGTTCATGTGACCTCTTTATTCCCATGATGCATTGGAATAACGAATCATATCGATACTTACATGAATTGTAACACCCCAGTTGAGAAAATAATTCTTGACAGCCATCTTATTGAGATCACGTCGCTTGATCTAGAGATTCATGGATTTCAATGGAAAACTAATGATACTTATTGTTACCTAGGTTATAGGATTCTATTGAAGGGAAAATCATGAAAATCCTACATTTTAGGTATGACTTCTACTCTTTGTGAAACTTATATCGGGCATCTCCAAGTTGGCTCAGCGATAAGTCCATTCTTTATTCCGAATTTATTTATCCATTGATAAAAGATCCACCAATATGACACTTCATTCAGTTTCAATGTAAGATGAAAATGCTCCTTCTGAAGTAGTAAATGAATTATACGTATGAAACAAGATGATTTAAGAGATGGACCATTACTATACCAAGCTTTAATTTGTGAATAAATTTTTCATAAAGGTTAGAGGTGATGTTGATCTTCCAATATTTTTGGAGGAGTATCCATGCTTGATTGAATCATGGAAAAGCATGTATGACATTTCTTGGAGCCATTTTGATAGTTTGTACTTGTCATTAGATATGGATATAAACTATTTGAAATGAGATGATGGTTATAGGTATCTTGACTTACAAAAAAGTGAGTCTGAGATTAACCATATCAACATGTTATCAAAATGACTTCTTGGCATGAACATGTATCCATTCGTATCATATGATTCTTTAATGAATATCTTATGGCCCTTTCCCATTGGGAGATTTTATAGCTTCTTACATTAGGGGAGATAATAGGAATATTTTATATGTCTTTTAGAGTTGACTTTACTCAACCTTAGAGGATGCATGCATCATACTAGGAGTGAATTTCCAAGTTTCTCAAGATGGTAAAGATTGGGGAAATAAATATTGTAGGATTTCACTGCCATGACATTGTTTTTGTTTCTCCTTTGGAAAATCATTGGAACATCACACTCTTAGTGAGACTTATGGTCTAACAATGATCTGATATGTGTGAAGCATGTTTTTTAGAGATAATTGAGAAACATTGAGTACCAATAAGTTTATGACGAGGCTCAATATTTTCTAAGAATCAAACCATAGATACATTGGCTTCGTGGTTGGTTAAATCACCTATTTCCTTTGAAAAATTTGTATCATAATCACAATCTTGTCATTTATCAAAGTATAGCTTCACATTTATATTCAAACAAGAAATGGTCCACTATTCATTGTTTTGATAATGATGAGCTTGATATTTTTGAAAAATCATTCCTCTAGCATCCAGGAAAATCAAAGGCATGCTTAAATTTGATGTGGTTCACAACCACAAATAAAATGTCATAAGAAAATAGGGAAATGAGATACCCAATTGGACTCTGCTAGAGATCTACACATATGTAAACTTTCATAAGATATTAAACAATGAGTAAAACTTCCTTGAACTAATTGAATGGGTTTGTAGAATGAAGGTCAATTGGTGGTACCCAACATGAGTAAACATTAAGGGACTAAATCTCCTTAGTGAACAATCGAAAGAAGCTTATCCCCCTTTATGTACCATAGGTGAACATTTTAACTTTTTTAATCACTTATTTCCCTTTCCTTCATGTATTTTCCTAGTTCCTTTGTGTGTTCATATTGTTTTTCTAGGTTGGTTTGGTGGAGCTTTGCAATGGTTTCTTGTGATGTGACTCTATGGTGTAATTGTTATAATCTACTAGAAAGACATCAAGTTCTTGTATATTCTCCACAAGATTCCTGAAGTTATTAGTTACCCCTTACAATTTGTCCCCATGATAGACCAAGATTTTCAAGATGCTAAATTTCTATCATGTAAAATTTAAATTTTTTATCATGAAAACTATGCCCACCATTTGAATACCTCTCTCATGATCATTGTGAACTCTTCCTCTAAATAGCCCATCAAATCACATAAATCCTCCAAGTATGTGTCTCCAAAATGTAATTATCAACTGAGAGGAATTTTAAAACATAGTTTTCAAGTGTGTTTTATTTGCATGGAAATTTATCCAAATTGTGCTTCATGATACATTTTCTATGCTCAAATCTTGAGTAGTGCTCTCCAAGAGCAGGTAAATTGGCTAAATTAAGCCATATTGTAGCATAAGGACATCTATTGGAAGCTGAATCCTGAAAGGATAAACCCATTTAGATTATGTAGGATAGAACACTGTGAAGTGATTGAAGGTATTTTATGGGAAATTTGTGAAGGAAAATTTTTGGGCCCCTATAATATTGGCTAAGTACAAGAAGGTGCATGGGTGTGCGGAACCTATGTGAAGAAGGGTGCGTAAGGTTGAAGGCACGCAAGGTAGGGTTCTAGTATGATTTTGTAGAACACATAGTGCATGCGCATAAGACAAGACATGTTTTTGGGAATTAGCCATATTCAAATTCCAGGAAGCACATGAGTAAAGTGTGACCTATCTAGCATGTAGAGTGGATAAGGTGTCAGCCTGATAGTTGTAGGATCAAGAATGGAATATTCCATGCATGTGATGGAAGGTTCCAAAAGGACATCATTGAAAAGAGTGGAGGTCTCAGATCAAAGGAGAAATGCTCCATTGGAGGACCACTTGGACACTTGGCAACTGATTTGTTACCTCAGAAGGCATGGTGGTGGAGAAAAGCTATATATAGAGATGCGCAGGTAGAAGAGAGACAGAGGCACATAGAGATCACTAGATAGGTGAATCGAAGCTACAGAATATAAGGATCCTTATGGGGTTGGGATTAGAGATAACATAGGAGTGATGGCACTTTTAGAAGGGATGGGTCTGTATTTTTCCTTATAATATGAAGGGCATAGTTTAGGGTTCTGATGCATGACTTTAGTCTACATTGTTATATTGGTTTGTTATGGCCTTATGAATGTAATTGGTTATCAAACATGTTAATATGAATATAAGGTTCTGTTCTAAAGTATATATGTTGTTATGGGTATAAAAACCCTGTGCATTTCCTTTGTGTTATGAATCAGTTCTATATTATGTTTGATACTCTCTTTTATGGATGCATTGATATGATAACTCATCCTAATTTCTTAGAATGAATGTATGGTTCCTTTCCATTCTTTTGCATCTAAATATTCTCATAGATGATGTATTCTCATAAGACTCACATAAATAAGGGGCTTGAAACCCATGCGCATGCCTCAGGTGAGCACCCAGTGCTGCTGGGTGATAGGCCGACACGCATGGGATTTGAGTGTTGTTCTAAGGGCATAAAAATGACTACATCTTGGTTTTGTTGTCGAGACCTCTTTTCAAAGTTGTTGTCAGAAATGGCATACATCTTTGTCCCTATGATGCATGTGATGACAAACATCTGACCTTGGAAAGTGTTGAAACATGGTTCAAGAGCACGAAGGATGAGTTTTCTCAAAGATTCAGCACTGGACTTGAGTTTGATGCACGTAGATGGGTAGAAGAGAACTTATACCATGAGTTGTATGAGACATTCTTTTGTTGTTTCCAGTAGAACTATATGAATGGTTTTCAGCATATGCATCCAGATCAAGATGGTACTATAGATCATGCATATGGACCCAAGGATGATTACCAGAGGCTTGCAGGATGTAGATATGACTTGGATGTGTACTGTTGATCACTGGTTTAAAGGAGTGTTGACTAGTTATACTCTAGAATATGCCATTTCTACGTATTCTTTCCCAAAGGTTGTTAAATTTGAGTTTTTGAGGGAGCCCAGAGGATCATTTTTATGTGTTATTCCTTTGGCTATGAAGATCTTGGTCACTACCCTAATTTTAGAGGCATTTCCCATAGACTCTAAGCTTCTCTGAGTGGGAGAGGAAGCTAGGGTGGAGGAAGATGGTAGACATTATGGATGAAAAGGAAAGGGAGGAGAGACAACTCAAGTATAGAAAAGCTCATGAAAGGGAGATGACTAGACAACATGAGGTTACAAGTGTGATGGATCTATGGAGGTAGACATTGTGGGAAGGAGTTGAGGTTCATGTAGAGGACGTGGAACCTAAGCACTCTGTGTTACCCCATCTTGGAAAGTGCGGGAGAGAATCCCCTTCAGCTTCTGATGAGAGTTCATCACATGGAGAAAGGAGAGCCATTAGTGTGCATCTGAACCCACCTAGTGACCAACCCTTGGCGCTTGGTTTTCCAGATCAAGGGAGAAGTATTGTTAACCTAGTTGGTATCGGTGGGAGTAACCGATCTGTGCCCAAGAGATATAATTTCTCATTTGGGACATCCATGGCTACGCAAACCATTCTGGTATTTGGAGGAATTTTTGGACAAGGTGCAAGTACACAAGGTTTGGGTATTGCACATGGGAGTGGCACAGGATACACAACTGGAAGTGGGATAATATCACAAACCATCGGCATGTTTCTTAGTGGGATGTTGGGAACACTAGGCACGACCACTTCAGGCCATTTTTCAACTACAGGAGGTGGATCTAGTGGTATAGAGGCTAGAGGACATGATGGACCTAGCAAATCTAGAGGATCTGGTGGGCTAGGAGGAATAGGACCTGGTGGATCTAGTGGATCTGGTGGAGGAGAAAAGACTGGAAGGAACCAAGGCTCTGGATTGGGAGGACAAGGGCCTCAGCCACCACCAAACATATTCTTTGAGATGTCTTTGCACTTACCAAACTACGTGGGTATTGAAAATGTTGCAGAGCGTGTGCACAAGTGTGAATTACTATGGCGCGTGAAAGGGATCACTACCCTGGAGTGAAAGGCAATTCAATGTGTAATGACATTGCAAGGGCTCGTGTATAGTTGGTATCACAAGTATGACCCCCATCAAATGGTGGTAGATTACACTGCATTGAAGAACACCTTCCTAGTAGAATTCCATATCCCTGAATTTGAGTAAAAGAGAATCAATATTCTGAAGGAGATCCAATAAGGAATGATAGAGAGTGTGTAGGAATATGACGCACATTTCAAGAATCTCTTGTTAAAACTATCCTATGACATCCACCCTTCTCAATATGCTCAATGGTTTTTTGGAGGATTGATAATAGTGTTTAGAAGGGATTTGTCACACAAGACTTTCACAGACCCGCGCAAGGCATTAGAAATTATTGTGCACGTTGAGGCTGTTGGGAGTGTTGATACTGGTGTTAGCCCCTTTCTGGAGGCTCAAATCACTGCAATGGCCAAGCAGTTGGAGAAGTTATCTACAAACTCAATGCATGAGTTTCATAGTGGGCTTTGGTGTATAGAATGTCAAGTGGAAGGGTATGTAAAGGATAGTTTCCCTCAGAATTTGGTACGTGCTATAGAGGTAGACTGTGAGATTTTCAATGGGGATCATGATGCAAGTAGGTGCCCTCTACTATAGCACACAATCCGTAAGAATGCTTCTTGCTACTACACAATGTGTACCTCTACAACCCATGATACTAAGGATTGTAGATTGATTGATTAAATCCATGATGTTATTGATCTTGGTGTGCGTTAGACTAGTCTTGTAAACAGTTCCAAGGATGATGATCGTCGCTATGAAGGGCATGTAGATGGAGGAGCACGTGGAAGAGGTTTTTATGGAGGATTTCGTTATTGCAGTAACCATGGCGAAGGACGAAGTGAATTCCTATGAGGAACATGTTATAATTTTGGATCTACAAAGCATTACAAACGTGAGTTTCCTGATCTGTTACAATGCTTGTGGTGCAGGAAGAAACATAAGTATAAAGAGTGTCCAAAACTTTATGAGCATATGAACCAACAACACTAGAAATACAAAGGCGTTGGGATGGTTAGCATCAATAAATCTGATTCACAATGGATGCCAAGAGTGGCGCATCAATCAAGACTAGAACCTGTTTTGGTGACAACGTGAGCATAGGTCACACATGCCAAGGAGATGCCAAGATAAAGGACACTAGTTTCAAGAGAGGAAGTGGTACATGGAATGTATCTTGACCCTAATCATCAGAAGGAGGTGTATTAGGAGACTATGGATGTGATTCGAAGTTTGCAAGGGGAGATCCAATGTCTAAAGGAGCAATTAAAGTAGTTGGAGCAAAGGAAGAATGTTGAGGCTCCAAAGGAGGACCTAGATGAGGTCAAGGAAGTATGTAGGATGTTAAGGTAAGAGAATATTATTCCCTTGCTAGGAGAATGGCTGAGGGAGAAGGTACCACACGTCGGAGAAGAGCGCGAAAGGCAGGTTTTGCATGCAGACCTTCCTCCTCACAACCTTGACTATGATAAGGAAATTACATTGAATGCAGTTATTGATGGATGGCTTCTGAGTAATATCCTCATCGACATGGGAGCGGAGGTCAAAGTTCTTACCTTGGATGTCTAGAATCAAATGGGAAGACATGTATTAAAACCATCTTTGAATTTGTTGTATATGGCAAACAAGACAAAGGAAATGCCCATTGGAGTCCTGAAGGATGCAGTTATCACCATTCAAGGGGCCAAGTTCACTGGAGATTTTGAAGTCTTGGCGCTCGCTGAGGTAGATAACTTTCCAGCATTACTTGGGCTCCCATGGTGCTATAAGAACAATTTCGACTTGTGGTTTAACAAGGGGTATATCAACTTTGAGAACAAAGAAGAAAGGGTGATTATCCCTTTAACATATGGGAAGTCAGCACCCTATACTGAGCCCTTAGGAGAAGAAGTCCTCAATAGAATCTGTGCGCTCCATTAGAGATCCAGAGATAATTCATCCCACGGAGGGAGTTATTGAGTTTGAAGATGCTCAATCCTTGAGTGATACCACTAGCATGACATGTGACAATTAGGCACATGGGACTTATGAGTTGATTGGATGACAGTTGAGAGGATCTATAACAAGGGTAACGAAGGTGTGCTCAGTCAAGCACCTGGGAGGGAAGAAGTTACCAAGTTACTCTGGAGGAGCATACCATGAAATTTTCTTGCAAGAAATGGAGGTTCAGTGGAAGAATGAGGATGAGAGAAGGGGAATGCACAGTTATAACTTGCTCATAACTATAGCACGCTAGTGAGCTACACATCGGGAGATCCTCCTAGAATGGTATGAGGTAACAATCACATTTTCTATAAGGTTCTCGAAGAGTAACATGCCCACTGTCATACAAGATTACCATGGTAAAGAGACTACCTCATTTTATATCCAAGCATGTGAGAAGGCCTCGATAAGAAGCACATAAGCATTACCACCTTTTTTATGGGTGCATAAGTTGTATTCCGCCTTACAAGATTGTGCATGTGCATGGTATATTCATTTGGAGATGCATCTTCAGACAAGTAATTTGCAGGAGTTGGCGGCTGATCTCATTCAAGCTCTTGAGTATAGGAGTAAAAAGCGATCAGTGGATAAGGTGTTATAAGTAATCAAGCACCTTACAATGGGAGATAGTGTTATGGCATATGATAGGCTATTGGAATTGTTGGGTGAGCCTTATTTGGAAATGTGCCTCAGTGGATAAGAATCAGAGGAAGTACAGCTTGAGTGCACGTGCATGGAAAAAGAAAAAGGAAAATTGGTCTATGTAGTAAGCAGTGAAGAGATGGAAAGTTTAGATGTTAACCATTCTGAAGGTACGCGTAAAGTAATAGATAGCACTGATGAGTGGACACGTACCTACCATGAGCCATTGAAAATAACTAAGGTTAACATTAGGATAGAAATAGAACGTAAGGAGGCTATCATTGGGGACTATTGGTCGGAAAAAGAAGTTTCGAAGGTCATTGATCTGTTCTACGAATTCTGGGATTTCTTCCCTCGCAAGTACCATGAACTCAAAGGTGTCCACCATTCCTTAGGGGAGATGAAGATCAAGTTGAAGGAATGTGCACACCCAATTCGAAAGAGTCCTTATCGGATGAATCCAAATTTGTGCGTACGGGTCAAGGAAGAAATAGACAAGATGATAGCATCTAGTATCATTGAGGTAGTGGAAGAATCAGAATGGATAAGCCCAATGGTCATCAGTATCAAGAAGGATGGGAGGATAAGGATCTGTGTGGACTACAGGGACATGAATGTAGTATGTGTCATTGATCCTTTCTGAACCCACTTTACTGAAGAAATTTTTGAGGGAGTAGCCGGGCACGAAGTCTACTCTTTTACATATGGGTTCTCAGGGTATCACCAAGTCAGGATTGCAAAGGAATACCATAGGAAAACAAATTTTTCCACTAAATGGGGAATTTTTGTCTACATTGTTATGCCTTTTGGATTGAAGAATGTGTCTGTTGTGTTCTCGCGCATCGTGGTATAAGCATTTCAGGACTTCATCCATAAATTTCTTCAAGTTTACCTGGATGACTGGACTGTGTATGGATTGGTAAAAGACCATTGTGAAAATTTGAGGTTGATGTTTGAAAGATGTTGATAATTACGGATATCCCTTTACATTAAGAAATGTGTCTAACTACTCGATTTGGAACCCTGTTAGGACATATTATATGTAACAAAGGCTTACTAGTGGATCCTACTAAAGTTTCAGTTATTGTAGGATTAGGGGATCCTACTAGTCAAAGTGTAGTGCACAAATTCCTTGGGCATACAGAGTACTATAGGAAATTCATCAAGGGGTATGCCAAGATCATTGCGCCCTTAGAGGAATTGCTAAAACATAAGAGTGACTTTCATTGGGGAGAGGCGCAGCAGAAGGCATTTGACACTTTGAAGGATAGTCTTGTCATGGTGCCCATACTACATTTTCCGTCTTGGGATAAGCCTTTCCATGTGCATGTTGATGCCTTAGGGACAGCTATGGGAGCAATATTAACACAACCTGGTGAGGAGATTATTGATCAACTCCTTATGTTTTCCAAGTAAAAATTTGACACCAGCAGAACATAATTACACAACTACCAAGTGTGAGGCACTGT
Organism: Taxus chinensis; assembly: GCA_019776745.2. Classification (NCBI taxonomy): domain Eukaryota; kingdom Viridiplantae; phylum Streptophyta; class Pinopsida; order Cupressales; family Taxaceae; genus Taxus; species Taxus chinensis. The sequence continues at coordinate 479,177,003 of CM034154.1, read as the reverse complement.
CAATGATCTACGCGTTGTATAAGTTCAAGTAGTATCTATTGGAAACACTATTTATATTCTACATGGACCACATGACATTGAAATACTTAGTCAACAAGCTTGTTATGTAAGGGCAGAGTTTAAGTTCGCAGTGATTGTAAAACCACGAAAAAGCAAATCAGGACCTAACCACTTATCAAGGATTAACTCAAGGTCAGACACACAAAGCATTGAGGATACCATGTTGGACGCGTAGATATTTAGGTTATAGCGTGCACCCTCAGACTTGTAAGATATCACATTATTCTTGAAAACAAGTGTGGCACCGAAAGGGATGAAGGCTCTTGAGAGAAAGCAGTTAGCAATACACGTTACACCCTACATGTTGATTAGTGGAGACTTGTATAAGTTAGGTCACGATGAGGTTTTACGCCGATGCATATTGGAACATGAGCACGTGGCATTTATGGAGGAAGCACATGGTGGGATTGCAGGAGGACACTATGTAGGAAATGCTACCGGGTGGAAGATTTTACTAGCAGGGCTTTGGTGGGAAACCATCTACTAGGATTGTATTGAGTTTTGCAAGGCCTGTGACCATTTCCAGTGCCTTGGAAAACCTGGGAAGAGGGATGAAATTCCCTTATGACCAATAGCCAATGTTGAACCATTTTAAAAATGGGCAATCGACTTTGTAGGGCCAATTTTGCTAGCCGCGTGAAGGACTAGTTCACAGTATATCATTACTTGCACTGATTACTTAACACATTGGGCTGAGGCAATGCCTATGAAGGATTACACCATAGCGAAAGCTGCTAGATTTTTATGGAAGAACATAAACAATAGGTATGGTTGTCCTTTAAGCTTAACAAGTGATAGTGGTACACATTTTCTCAATGAAATAGTCAGGATTATGTTAGCAGAATTTATGGTGGCCCATCACAAAACTACCCCTTATCACCCTTAAGCAAATGGAACTGCGGAGGCATTTAACAAAATACTAAGTCACACTTTGACTAAGATCTATGATGTTGGAAGACAAGATTGGGATGACAAAGTATTAGTCATTCTATGGGCATACACGAGAACCTACAAGAGATTAAACAAAGTCACATTGTTTTAATTGGTGTTTGGCATGGAGGCTACTTTGCCAGTTGAATTCATGTTACCATCGTTGCGTATAGTGCATGCAGGAGGGTTGGATGATGAGAAAGTGCTGGAAGAGAGTATTTATAAGTTGATGTAGTTAGATGAGAGGTGATCACTTGTTAGATGGAGTCAGAAGACAAAAAAACCAAAAAAAAAAAGACATGGCATGATCGTCATATCAAGAACAAATAGTTTAAGGTTGTGCAAATGGTTTTGTTATATGATTCCAAGTTTCTGTGCCATCCTGGGAATTTGAAATTCCATTGGTTGGTACCTTACATCATCGTGTACATCCTTGATTTAGGCACTTTCCAGTTACAAGCACTAGATGGAACGAGGTTACCAGGTCATTTCAATGGGAGTAGGCTGAAGCCCTACTATAAATAAGTCTTCTTGGTGTTTGTAAATAAGTCAGTATTCCCAGTTAGCCAAGAATTTCCCTTTATTGCTTTTTCTTTTCTTGTGTTTCCTGTACGTACCCAAAATTGTAAGGTACTGTACTGCGGAACGATGTAATAAGTGCCCCAATGATGATACAGGTCTCTTCGTAAGGTGTTCAAGATCCAGAGAAGCTTTACAGATATGCGTTAACATCCCGCATGCCCCGCTTAGCCCCCACGTGCTTTGTTTTCCCTGTTTTTCAATCTTTTCTTGGCTTTTTCGTCTTCAGTGACGAAACCGCCGCCCTAAACAGGGCGGCGGTCCTGTAACCACCGCCCTGAGCAGGGCGGCGGTCCTGTGCGCATTTTCCAGAACGCTCTTTTGATGCAACCCGCGTGAAATATCACGACTCACCAGCTTTTCTTGCCGACTTGAGCATGCATTAATGTTTTTGGTCCCCTGGAATAGTGTTTTTCTTTTGTTTAATGTTTAGGAGTTCAGTTTGGATTTGATTTTTGGATGTTTGGATTCCTATAAATGCATGGTTTGTGCACATGCATTTTGCTCTGAATTTGGCTCTGAATTTTGCTCAAAAGTTTGCTTTTGAATTTCTTGTTACTGCAGTTTTAGTTTTCCTTTGCTTAGGATTCTTAGTTTTCTCATTGAGTGCTTTGGTTAGTATTGTGTTGCAGCTGGTAAGCCACATATCCAACTTGTGCAAGTGCAAACATTATTCGGGCCACCGTTTTCACTCCAACTTTCATGTTTTCAGTGCTGTGTCCCTTTAGTTTGCTTAGGATTGGTAGTATAGTTTGTTGCAGGTTTGTTTTAGCTTTGTGTCGCTGTTGGTAAGCCACAGATCCAACTTGTGCAAACAGTATTATTGTTTTGGAGTAGAATAGTCTAGGCAGCCATTAAAGTTGCAGGTTTTGCTCTTCATACAGACTAGTTTCAGGTTCTGGACGCTTTTGTTGCATGATTCGCAGTAGACCCCGCTAGGAATTGCATAAGCCAAGCTCTGTACTCTTGCGCTATCCCTCTCCTATCCGCATTCTATTCTATCTGCATTCTGAAGGCTGTCCATTGATCCAAATATCTATTCCTGTTGATGCAAGCATTCCACGCTTTTCTGGATTTACGTGAGCACAAAGAACGAAGAGATCATACTGAGGGGACAAGAACACACACACCGTCGGATTCGCCACTGTTCTGCGAAATCCAGGTTCCATCTTTCAAAGTTTTAGTTAGAACTTATCAAACAAAGTAGTTAATCACTTTATTTCAGTTATTTCTATTCTCGATATTGCCAGGGAGGTTGTGGGGATTGATAGTTTCTGAGAAACTATGATTCATTCCTCACTTCTGAGGTAGGATCAAGAATCTTGCAGATAGATTAGTTATTTCGTTGTTTAGAATAGATATACAAAATTGCACAGACAAATAGCTACAATCGGCTATTTTGTTTGTTTTACGTTGTTAGTTTAGTTGTCAATTCTAAATATTTTAAATAGCTACTTTCTTATAAATTGCCAGAAAATACAAAAAGAAATTATATATGCTAGAAGTGCACTTAGATTTTACTTTATTATAGTTTGTTTCATTACTGCTTTTGCATGACAATTACGGGACCTAGGGAGCCCAAGGAATACATTTTCGAGCCAATTGTGCCCCAGCCCAATACCGTAGTGGCAATAACTGATATTGACCAAAACCTTAGGATACAAGTCTTCCAAACAACAACAGACTTCCAACAGATTAGGACACAGTTGAGAGGGTTAAACATCGAAGACGACCAAGCATATCTGTTTTGGTCAAATCAGCCAAACTACAGATTACCCTAGAAAATACCCACATGACTGTAGAAGGGCTCGAAAGAGAACAAACATTTGGGTGTGATCCTTTAGTTCCACAGCCAAACGCTGGAGACACCCTAGTAGATATAGATACCAGCTTAAGAATCCAAGTTGCGATAACGCCTGTAAGGTATTCTGAGAAGATCGCACAACTGTTGGTTCTAAACATAGAAGCTGAAAAAGCTTACGACTACTGGATACTAGGGATCAGAACTTGATCTCTCGTATGACCATAACGGGACCGCAACAACCAAGAGTCTATGGTTGTGATCCACATATCCCACAGCCTAACGAGTCCATAAGAGAATTAGACATAGACACTGGCCTACGTAAATTAGTATTTCAGTCTACTCCGATTCCACCTCTCATCATTCAACAGTTATCCCTACTAGACACAATAACCAACGAAACTAGAGAATTTTGGACTAGGCCAGAGAATCGTCCATAGAGTTGAGTATATACACCATATGACCCTATTAGGATAAATACACGAAACCATCCCGGGTCATTTTCCATGCATCCCACAACCCATAGATCGAATCACGCCAGAGCTCGATATTGATTGGAGCCTTCGAGCAGTCATCCTCGCTGATCGATCTATCACACCAGTCCAAGTTAGAAGGGCCTTCTTTGCCTTAGATTCGCAAATACCATTAGTGCGTGTCGAAGACATTAGACTACCTAACTAGTTTGCCTGCACATTCTACCCACACCGGTTGTCTCGGCACGACCTCGGGAGGTCGGGTACGCAGAAGAGTTACTTGTTGATTCTCAAGCTCACCTGTCACTTTTCCGACGTACAAAATTGGTGAACCCGACGTGAAACAAACAATTCTTTCACCTTCTCTTTGAGAAGTTTCATCTTCTCCAAATCACCTTCGCTCCTTCCCATTATTCTGCGGGTATTCATATACCCCCCGAATATGTCGAGATTCGATGCATACGGTAGACCCCTCTTGGGTCTTGAGGCATACTATGCCCAACAGAATAGGCAGTCATCACCCTCACTCTCAATGTGGGGCGACAACTATTCAACTAATCAATTGTCAACACAAACACCAAGGACTAGATATAACTCGTCCTTCCAAACAGAGGGGTTGGAGCAACTTGCTCAAACACAAACAGAGCCTTCAGGCTCGAACAATATGACATTAACTGGAGAGTCTGCTTCATCTCCTCAGGTATTACTCAGACCACCTATTAGTAGACAGTCAGATCCATACTCAGTTCTAGATGACGAGTACTCAATACGTTATCCTAGGAGTGAACAATGCTCTCAAGGCATGTATCCACCTGTAGGAACTTTGCAGATACAACCCGAGTTCTCTCCTCAAGAAAATTCCCCTATGCCATCACGTATGGAAAATACTCTCAGAGATGCTTGGCAGGATAGTGATCAGTTCATAGCAAGATATCACACACCTCCACAAAGCCATGTTATACAACAAATGCCACCAAGGCACGATATCGTGGCTTCAACAAACGAAGTCATTTCAACTCTAATAGAAAAGGTTAGAGGATTAGAACTTGCCCAAGCAAGTCAAAATTCGAGATTCATACAAACAGGGAGTTCCAATCCTCCGCACCATCCTAGCCAAGTAGATCTCCTCACAGGAGTAGGCACGTTAGGTATGACTCCTCAATATTCACAACAAGTGCCAACTAGAACCACTATCGCTAGCACTGTTCCTCCTGGTCCAGTACAGAGCAATCCATTCCTGGATAGTACCCCTTCGTACTTAAACATGTACTCCAAATCACCACAAGGGGATATGTACTCATCCCCCGGCGTGTTTACTCAAATGCAAGGATTGCCTTATGCCCCTACCAATGCGTACGTTACGCCATATCAACAACCCATTCCGCCACCACCTCCTCAACAGGCACCATCAATGGTTGAGACGTATGCGATAGGGACTTATTCAGAATATTTAAAGGAGCCTTTAGATTTCGCCATAAGAAGCGTTATGCTTCCAAGGCCTCTTCCCGATTTGCCCAAATACAAAGGAGAAGGAGATCCGAATGTGCATATCAAAGCTTACGCTACAGCCATTCGTGAACTACTCCCATGGGATGGGGTTGTTGCTAAAATATTCCCCAAAACGCTGGAAGCCATCGCTCTCGATTGGTATTATAGAATACCTGAAGCTTCCATACATTCATTCAAACAACTCGTGTCGGAGTTCATCAAAGCCTTCGACATGAACAAACTATTAAGGACAGGAATCAGGGAGTTCTTACACATCAAGCAAGAACATAACAAGTCTGTCGCCCATTTCATCCAAAGGTGGCGCACAGTCCTTTATTCCTCGGCAAGCACTCCAAACATGGATCAGATGGAGCTATGCGATTTATTCCTTCATTCTCTTAGCAGGGAAGTGAAGGAAGAAGTCCAGAAGTTCCCACTAAGGACTTATGACGAGGTACTTGAGAGCGCTCTGCGAATTGATCAAGCAGCAATAGATAGTGGCCGTAAGACGTATGGAGCAAACGGGAGGTTAATCACCTCTACTCAAAATACTACAACCACCACAAGCGTCAATCAAGGACCCAAAATCCTTAATAAAAATCGTGGGGTAACAACAGATGGGGTAACTGACCAGCCCAAGAGGGTAAATGTCGTTAATACTCCGTCACAAACAAACAACCAAAGAAACAACAATTTTACCCCGATGATCAATACGGTGGATTTTAATAATCCACAACAACAACAACGGCGAAATCCCATGCAAGGATCAAGCCAAAACTCCTTTGGTTATCAAAACCAAAGTCAAAACCAGAAACAAAACTTTGGTCCTAATAGGCAACAGTTTGATCGGAATTTTAGGCCACAATACACACCAAACCAACAAAACGGGAATTACAACCCCAATTCTTATTGTGGTTTCCATAAAATTCAAGGGCATGACACTAGAACGTGTCGTGATTACAAAAAATTCATGCAACGCTTGCCAAATGAGCAAAAACAATTCTTTATGGATATGTTCTTAACGGATCCTACGTCACCAACGGCAAATACCTTCACAGGGGCAGTTTTCCCTCAGAATGCCCCTCTCAAGATCTTTAATGATCCACTCCCAAATCATGATAGCGATAGGTTGAAACCAACTGGAACAAACAAAGGTGCAATAACAGGAAACAACGATCACGAGGCTTCGACTTCACTAAATCCGTTAGTCACGCCACAACTAGGAAGTCAACCACGACCTAAGGTAGTTGGATTAGTAGAGTTAGACTCCGAATTACCCGTTGAAGCAATTACGAGAACACGAGAGTATTTCTCTCAACCAAGTCCAAGCCACCTGCCAGAAACAAATAACATCCAGCAAACCATAGCAAAACCTATGGGTGCTTACGATCTAATTAATGATCTAACAAAAACCTTCTCGCATATTTCATTCCTTGATTTACTAAAGAATTCCCCTGCTCACAGGGCTGCTCTTTTAGAGGCATTAGGTTTGGGTCATTTAGTTAGTATCACTCCACCACCGGAAGCGCAAGTAAATCATATAGACTTTGATGTTTATCCACCGAGACAAGCGGATAGGGATGTTGAATTCATATTCGAAATAAGTAAAATGCCTACAGATGCTGAGATCGCACACCGAGGTGATCCAGCCCTACACTTGCAAGTACAAGTTTATAATAACTATGTAAAATGGGCAATGGTTGATGACGGGGCTGCAGTTAACATAGTCCCTTTCTCTTTTCTCCAAAAATTGGGATATGGAGAAACAAACTGTTCTACTACACGAAATACCTTGAGAGGCTACGATAGCCTTAAAGCCACATCGATAGGAACTATAATACTACCGGTCACCTTAGGACCTAAAACAATCCTGACTGAGTTTTATATTATAGATCGGGAAACTAACTATAATATGATCCTCGGCCGGCCCTCGATACATCGAATGAAGGCAATCCCTTCCACGCTATTTCAAGAAGTAAGATTCTTGCATCTGGGAAAGGTATTTGTAGCCAAAGGTGATCCAAAGCCGTTTGACGTACACCGAGCTGATTTAAAGAAAAGACCAGGTATACACTCAGAATTCGAACTTCCAACAAACCAACTTAACAAACCCTCTGACCCAAAGCCAGAGGAAAAGTTGATACCTACGACGGATCTTGAAACTACCAACATAGCCAAAACAATTCCAACCCCTAAAGGTAAAACTAAAGAAATAGTATCATTAGGGACTACTGCAAATATCGTTGAGCTGATAGAACAAGATTCACCAATGTTCTTACCATTCGATTCAGTAGGTATCGGATTTTCCCTAGGTGTTGGTTCCTTGCGAGCAGAAGATCTCTGTATGGTAGAAGTAGAGTGTGTAAACACAGCAGATACACCCACATCCATACTCTCGGCTAAGTATTGGACTCTCCATTTTGATGGAGCTAAATGCCGTTATGGAGCGGGGGCAGGTATAATTCTTACCTCGCCCGAAGAGAAGGTCCTCCCATTCTCTTTTAAATTAAACTTTGAATGTACAAACAACGGCGCTAAGTACGAAGCCCTTCTCCTTGGCCTTACCTTAGCCAAAAGAATTGGTATTGATAATATCAGAGTTTTAGGAGACTCGCAGTTAGTGGCAAACCAAGTTTCAGAGGTATATGAAACTAAAGCCAAACACTTGCAACTTTACAAAAATGCTGTACTAGATTTAAGCAAGACATTCAACTTCATATCCATTGAAGCAATCTCGCGAAAAAAAAATCTTCTTGCCGATTCAATAGCAACCTCAGCATCACGTTTTACTCCAAACAATGAGCTAGAAGATACTCATTTCACGGTATCCATTCGTAACAAACCATTAATAAAAACAATGATGGATCCTCTTTCAAACGGAAGTGAATCTACCGTCCTAGACCATGTTGGAAATGATGTGGCTACTTTGGATTACTTAAATGCCTTTGCAGCACTACATCTCTCCTATCACACGCTAGATTTATCTCTAATCCCGCATTCATCTTCCTACTTCGGAAATCCTGTAATGAATTTTCCCTCACAAAAAGAACCTAATATATACGTGGTGGAAAATGGGGATGATATAGATCTACCTCCGGCACCACCTGAGTTCGAAGAGGGTAATGCCTCTTTAATTGAAGAAACAATCGATGTCAATATCGGAACGGAAGATGAACCAAGAATTTTAAATCTAGGTTCTTCGTTAACCCCAGAGGAAGTAGAGATACATACTCAAGTTCTCAAAGAACATCAGAAGGCATTTGCATTTAATTACAAAGAGATGACAGGAGTCGCACCCCACATTGCGGTGCACAACCTCGTCACTAGATCAGATGCAAAGCCAATTAAACAGAAATCAAGACCCATGAATCCCAAAGTAGCTCTCATGGTAAAAGAGGAAGTGATAAAACTCCTCCAAGTAGGATTCATCAAGCCAGTTGACTACTCCCAATGGGTATCCAACATCGTTCCCGTCCTCAAGAAAAATGGAAAGATACGCATCTGCATAGATTTCCGGGACATTAACAAAGCATGTCCTAAGGACGGACTTCCCATTACCATCCATGGATGAAGACGCTTACAGAGAAGCACGTCTTTCTCAATTAGAAAGCCTGGATGAAGCTAGGTTAGACGCTGAACAACGACATAGAGTCTATGCCGACTGGATGTGCCGGCAGTACAACAAGAAGGTCTATGAACGTGACATATACGAAGGCGATCTGGTGCTAAGGTTGGATAGCCGGATTAATAAGAAGACCGGCGAAGGAAGGAAATTCCGGCCCAAATGGTTGGGCCCCATACCGAGTCATGAAAGGACTACGGAAATGGTGCATACCTCTTATGCATGCTAGAAGGGTGAGGAGTTTGGCGAAACAGTCAATTCTCTCCACCTCAAGCGTTTCTACGCGTAAGCAGCTAAGCGCTACCTATATAACTATCTACATTACATATTTCATACAAATTAGGATCATTTTGTCCACTTGTTCTTACACAAATTGTGATCAGGGAATCTATTCTCAAAGCAATTTATTTCAAACTCGTGATGTTTCTGGCATAAAAGTTCTCTAATCATACTTCTCCATCTTCGATATCATCAATCAACTCAGAATCTTTTATCAAACAAATTCAGACATGACGAAGTCCTAACGGTAACCATACCAAGATTCTGCAAGTTCGTTCTTGCTTTGATTTCTTCTTAGGATAGGTGTCTTGCCTATGGTCTGTTCTAGAAGCTTCATGGTGTCGCATCTTATCCCATATACACATCTCTTTGGAAAAAAAAAAAAAGCATATACTGACATTTTACTCAAATAGACAAGTCAAGAAGTGATTAAATAGAAAATTTAATTTTTACACATTTCCTTGCCCCACCAACCTTCGGTGATAAGCTTGCGTCTCTTACTAGTGACGTAGGGTTGGGAAATGATGGAAATGCCCTTACTCGCCTATGCCTTGCCCACGGTGATAAACCCATGTTTCTTACAGGTAGCATGGGGCAAAGTGTAGGGGGTCCTCTAAACAAAGTAAATGTTAAAAGGTCATAAACAATCAATTCAAACTTTGAGTCAATAACGAATGAATCAGATGTTCAAAAATTCCAAGAGAGTTAAAAATCCTAAAAACCCAGATTTTGTCTACTATGTGGCCATTCTACGGGTCTAAGTCTGGATAAACCGCAAAGCAAGTTGCATCCAAAACTATGAAAGTCATTCAGGTAGAATAAAGCTTGTAGTTTTCATTTGGTTCCACCAAAGCTTCATCTGTCCTTTCACCACTATCACTTCACCAATATTCCATAACTTGCGTCCTTCTTAGCTCTTGGTGATGAGCCCTCGCATCCTACTAGTTGCATGGAGCTAGGAGTGCGGCAAGTTAATCTGTTCATCATACTGATTATTTTCATCACTTTGCCAAAACAAATCATGAGGTATCCAAATTGCTCACAGAAACTAAGATTTAAGATCACAATTATATCTACAAAATCATGTATCAGCATCATGAAAACACAAAAAGAAAGCAAACATTTGCATCATCTGTTTTCCATTGCATACATTCTAGAAAGCATATAATACATACATCATAGTATACACGAAGCAGTTGGAAATAAAGAAAGTAGAATACAAATGACAAGTTTTGATCCAAAACCGACGCATATATATAAATAATCAAAGTTTATATACAATGCCATCATGCACTAAGCATGGTCAAAACACTCAAAGAGCCCGTAATACACAAAAGAATCTAAATACAAATATAGAAAGCCAAGTGGCCTCTCAACCCCTGCGCGAATCCCGCTGAAGGTGCGCGTCCCTCGCCTAGGACTCCGGCTTACATTGGCGCTTTTGAATGGACGGAGGGGTCGGGGTCCCTAGGGGGCAGTCATAGTCTCGCCATGAGAGCGGCTTCTCATAAGATGCTCGACTGTCCTATAGCCTGCCAACTCTGTATGGAGAGTTGACACCATCTTGGCCACATGCCAAATGGGAGCGAAGATGTCAGTGTGCCTGCCGGCTGCTGAGGGCTCTCCGGCATCCACAGATAACTCCGCACGGGTCTTATCCATAGGGATCATCAGAGAATCGACGCAAACCCTACGGATTATATCCCGCCACTCATCAATAGTCTCTGCAAAGCAAAGAAAGAAAAATGAATTAGGAACTAGGCAAGAGGTTAAAGTGTACACAATACAAATATAAGGAGAGTTAACATTCAAAGACAAATCCTAAAACAAACAAGCATTGAAAGGAGGAGAGGATAATTTACTCGGATCACCAGGCCTCCAAGATGGGGTCGCCAGGGCCAGCACCTGCTACTGATTCCGCTGCTGACTGAGGGGCTGCTCCTGTAGTTGGGGCAACATGACGCCCCCGTAATGGACTCATCATCTCACACCATGGCCCTCGGGAGAGTGGCTCCTCGGAAGCCACGGTCTCTCTCTCTGCACTCTGCTCCTCCCTCTCTACCTGCAGAATGTCCTGAGTATCATGCCACTCAGGATCGCTCTTGTCCGTCTGCTCCTCTGACCCCTCCCTCTGTGTGCTCCTCAGAATCAGAGTCAATGTCTATGGGGTCGTCACTGCTATGAGCAGGACCTGTAGCAATCTGAAGTAATGGTGCCTAAGGCGCACTAGCTCTTCCCTCTGGCCTGAGCTATCCCCCTGGCTGTAATAGGAATGCCAGGGGTAACCACTATCCAACCACGACCTCTAGGCCCCCCTCTAGCCTCTCGGACTGATCTATAAACAGGTGCTACTGGAGGAAAGCATAGCCGCGTAATGGGAGGCCAAAAATGCTGAGGAACCCTACTGAAGGGGTGTACCTCTACCCGTCCCACACGATCAATAAGCTGCCCTGTGATGGAGCAGGAGACCAATGTCGTGGTCTCCTCTCCCCATCATATACCGGCCATAAGCTGGTACGGTGTAGCCTCCATGTCTGCCATGGTAAGGGTGGCTACTGGCTGGTGAGGTGCTCTGAGCACTAACATATCTGACCATCGGGCTGCCCTCTCTACCCGCCCCGGGATCTGCCACCTCCACAACCTCTGCCATACGGAATGAAGCGCTCATACACCCAACTCATGACTAGAGTGGGGTGGCTCAAGGACTGTCCCTGCAATCAGACCACCCCTGTATAAGTCATGGTAGGTGGTCCCCAAAATGTCCGCAGCCCCAGGCATATTTCCGGCCAAGTCCCTCTATCTGTGCAATGATGGGGCCTCCAACAGTATAATAAGGTGTCCCCTTCCCCTTGTCCCTGATGAGTCTTCGAGGCAAGGATCCCCATAATAGCCTATCGAAAGATAGGGATGGGCAAAGAAGGAATGGATCTGACTCGCACTCCCCTTCTTCGGCCCCGTAGAAATGGCTGCATCCCCCATATAAACCAGCCCACTGAGCTATCTGTGCCCTGTGAGCCTGCTGTCTCTAGTGTGAGTCTCCTCCCCGATGATCAGAGACCCCCCAGGATGCGGTAAACATCCTCCAAAGTGATGGTCCACTCACCACGGACCCCTGGCAGTCGGAAGGTGTTCCGATCTACATCCCAATATGAAAATAGGTCACAAAGAATGTGACTGGATGGAGCAACGTGGGGCACACACGATATACGCAATATGCCGGCCCTCTGCAATGTGTCCTCCTCATCTGCTGAGAGGGCATCCAATACCCCGGGCAGCCAGTCACACTCTCTCTCCCGGCTCCATCTAATATACTCCTCCTTCGCCTACATACACCCAAAAACACACAAGGAAGAGTAAGTTAGTATCTAAACAATATCAAGAGAAGCATAAAAACACGTACAAATGCTAAAAATACAAGTACAAGCTTTCAAAATAGGTTCTTTTGCAATCTGTTCAGAACCGCCGCCCTGAGCAGGGGGGCGGTTTTGTAACCACCGCCTTAAAGACGGCGGTCTCGTGACCGCCGCCCTGTACAGGGCGGCAGTCGCGGTCCGAAAACCCGCGCGGGTTTTTGGGCTTAAAAAGCCCAAAAAAATGCAAAAAAATGACTATTTTAATCAAAAATGGGGCCTACCCAGTAGGCGCCCCCCCTAGATGGACCCTTTAAACCAAACATTTTCAAAATTACCCCCCCCCATTGCAAAGAATTCAACATTTCAAATCAGAAGGGGGAAAAACACAAAATTGAAGAAAACCAACCTGTGATCTCGCGGGGTGGCGTTCCGCACGTGGAGGCATGATCTCTATCTCACTGCGGACGTTTTGACTCTACTCGCATGAGAAACCGTCACCGTGGGTCCCAGAGCTCGAAATCAACCAAATCGACTCGCGCAAATGAATAGGAAAATGGGCCCACTTTCATATATATAACGCCCCGATTCGTTTTAAATATCTTTTTCACAGGTTCGGAGCGCCGATGGAGGTAAGTTTCTATCCTCGCACAAATGGTACGTCCTCTTTCTCTATTATTTTAACGTTTATTTTCCAAATTATTGTATCTATCTGCATTTGAGTTCTCTTTTCATTTCGCAGGTAGCGGGAATTTTGGACGGCGTCATTTCAACACACGGGCGTGTAAGGTATAACTTCTAACTTCCCATTTCGGGACGGCCATACTCAGACCCACCATTTTACGCCTCTTCATGGCTAAAACACTTTCCCGAGGGGGCGATATGTACGTACCCAAAATTGTAAGGTACTGTACTGCGAAACGATGTAATAAGTGCCCCAATGATGATACAAGTCTCTTCGCAAGGTGTTCGGGATCCAGAGAAGCTTTACAGATATGCGTTAACATCCCGCATGCCCCGCTTAGCCCCCGCGTGCTTTGTTTTCCCTGTTTTTCCCTCTTTTCTTGGCTTTTTGGTCTTCAGTGACGAAACCGCCGCCCTAAACAGGGTGGCGGTCCTGTAACCGCCGCCATGAACAGGGCGGCGGTCCTGTGCGCGTTTTCCAGAACGCTCTTTTGACGCGACCCGCGTGAAATATCACGACTCACCAGCTTTTCTTGCTGACTTGAGCATGCATTAATGTTTTTGGTCCCCTGGAATAGTGTTTTTCTTTTGTTTAATGTTTAGGAGTTCAGTTTGGATTTGATTTTTGGATGTTTGGATTCCTATAAATGCATGGTTTGTGCACATGCATTTTGCTCTGAATTTGGCTCTGAATTTGGCTCTGAATTTTGCTCCAAAGTTTGCTTTTGAATTTCTTGTTACAGCAGTTTTAGTTTTCCTTTGCTTAGGATTCTTAGTTTTCTCATTGAGTGCTTTGGTTAGTATTGTGTTGCAGCTGGTAAGCCACATATCCAACTTGTGCAAGTGCAAACATTATTCGGGCCACCGTTTTCACTCCAACTTTCATGTTTTCAGTGCTGTGTCCCTTTAGTTTGCTTAGGATTGGTAGTATAGTTTGTTGCAGGTTTGTTTTAGCTTTGTGTCGTTGTTGGTAAGCCACAGATCCAACTTGTGCAAACAGTATTATTGTTTTGGAGTAGAATAGTCTAGGCAGCCATTAAAGTTGCAGGTTTTGCTCTTCATACAGACTAGTTTCAGGTTCTGGACGCTTTTGTTGCATGATTCGCAGTAGACCCCGCTAGGAATTGCATAGGCCAAGCTCTGTACTCTTGCGTTATCCCTCTCCTATCCGCATTCTATTCTGTCTGCATTCTGAAGGCTGTCCATGGATCCAAATATCTATTCCTTTTGATGCAAGCATTCCACGCTTTTCTGGATTTACGTGAGCACAAAGAACGAAGAGATCATACTGAGGGGACAAGAACACACACACCGTCGGATTCGCCACTGTTCTGCGAAATCCAGGTTCCATCTTTCAAAGTTTTAGTTAGTTTTTATCAAACAAAGTAGTTAATCACTTTATTTCAGTTATTTCTATTCTCGATATTGCCAGGGAGGTTGTGGGGATTGATAGTTTCTGAGAAACTATGATTCATTCCTCACTTCTGAGGTAGGATCGAGAATCTTGCAGATAGATTAGTTATTTCGTTGTTTAGAATAGATATACAAAATTGCACAGACAAATAGCTACAATCGGCTATTTTGTTTGTTTTACGTTGTTAGTTTAGTTGTCAATTCTAAATATTTTAAATAGCTACTTTCTTATAAATTGCCAGAAAATACAAAAAGAAATTATATATGCTAGAAGTGCACTTAGATTTTACTTTATTATAGTTTGTTTCATTACTGCTTTTGCATGACAATTACGGGACCTAGGGAGCCCACGGAATACATTTTCGAGCCAATTGTGCCCCAGCCCAATACCGTAGTGGCAATAACTGATATTGACCAAAACCTTAGGATACAAGTCTTCTAAACAACAACAGACTTCCAACAGATCAAGACACAGTTGAGAGGGTTAAACATCGAAGACGACCAAGCATATCTGTTTTGGTCAAATCAGCCAAACTACAGATTACCCTAGAAAATACCCACATGACTGTAGAAGGGCTCGAAAGAGAACAAACATTTGGGTGTGATCCTTTAGTTCCACAGCCAAACGCTGGAGACACCCTAGTAGATATAGATACCAGCTTAAGAATCCAAGTTGCGATAACGCCTGTAAGGTATTCTGAGAAGATCGCACAACTGTTGGTTCTAAACATAGAAGCTGAAAAAGCTTACGACTACTGGATACTAGGGATCAGAACTTGATCTCTCGTATGACCATAACGGGACCGCAACAACCAAGAGTCTATGGTTGTGATCCACATATCCCACAGCCTAACGAGTCCATAAGAGAATTAGACATAGACACTGGCCTATGTAAATTAGTATTTCAGTCTACTCCGATTCCACCTCTCATCATTCAACAGTTATCCCTACTAGACACAATAACCAACGAAACTAGAGAATTTTGGACTAGGCCAGATAATCGTCCATAGAGTTGACTATATCCACCATATGACCCTATCAGGAGAAATACACGAAACCATCCCGGGTCATTTTCCACGCATCCCACAACCCATAGATCGAATCACGCCAGAGCTCGATATTGATTGGAGCCTTCGAGCAGTCATCCTCGCTGATCAATCTATCACACCAGTCCAAGTTAGAAGGGCCTTCTTTGCCTTAGATTCGCAAATACCATTAGTGCGTGTCGAAGACATTAGACTGCCTAACTAGTTTGCCTGCACATTCTACCCACACCGGCTGTCTCGGCACGACCTCAGGAGGTCGGTTACGCAGAAGAGTTACTTGTTGATTCTCAAGCTCACCTGTCACTTTTCCGACGTACATTTCCCTTTCTCATTTTTTGTTCCTTTCTTTTTATTTTTTTGTGCCTTGTGCACCGGTAACCACATTACCGGTAACCACATTATTTTTCTAAGGTTGTGTATGCATAGAGGACTGCACATCTGTTTTGGTGTGGGGTGGGGTAATGCAAAGTAAAGTATAGGCCAGTAATACAAATTGAGTGTCCCAGTAGAAGGAAGCACATAAGGTTGAGAAAGCACATGAGGAAATGGTGGATAATGAATTATGGTGTCAAGAAGGATGTAACAAATACCATGTACAAAGGATGAAGAGCGTGGAAACAACATGAGGTAGGCGAGGAAAAAAATCAGGTAAAGGACAGAAGAAGTGCCTTCGTTGTTGTAGACGCGCACATAAGATTCTTCAGCCATATTGGATTTTTACATCCCATAAGGTTGTAGAAGGATTTTTGTGTAGGATTGGGCATATGAGTTAGGGTGTTTAAAGTCAACTTAATGGAAAAATATGCATTAAATGTTAAAGTACATTGGTAGGTGGTATAGAATTTATTATTGGAAGGAAAGCAAAAACTATAAATATAAGGTCAGAGAAATTTATTATTTCTACCTTGCTATCATGAAGTTTAAGTGTTCTTGCGAAGTACGGCATCCAAAGAAAGTTGTGTGCAAAGGATAGAAGAATCCTAGAAATATAAGTGTGTGACTAGAGTGGATCTGACAAACTAGGAGGAAGGAGTACATGGGCATGAGAAAAGGTTGTTTGAATTGTTCCATCGTCTTATGGAAGATTTTCCTAGTTAGGGTTTGGTAGATAGGGAATAGAAGATAGAAGGATTTATTCTAGGAGTTGAGATTTGGAGTTGATATTTGGAGTTGAGTTTGGAGTTAACAAGAGTAGTAGAGCAGAGTAAGAAGTTCTTATGTTATCCTGAAAGAAAGATCATGATACCTAAAAAGGTAACAATTTCACCAAAGAAATAGAATGGGTGATGGGAAAAGGGAAAACAAACCACTTATCATCACAAACTCTAATGAGGAATGGTATGTAGAAATGCAATACCCAGATGGAGTATTGCTAAGAAAAGAGTGGGTGTTCACACTTAAGAAAAATGTCCATGAGAGATTATAACCATTGCATGAGCACAACTGAGAAGGAAAATGGTGTGAGAGTCTGGTCCATCTAACTAAAAAAAGGACACCATATGGGATTCCTATATATAACGACAATGTGAAGATTCAAATTGGAGAAAGCAAGGTTATTGTAATTTGTATGAGTTCCTTTACTTTGGTAAGCCCAAGAAACTATATCAGTGGTTGATGTCATGCATACATGAGGGTCACTTCTATTTTATAGGGAATAAGATGAGAATAATACCGCAGTTGATATCTAAGTTCACTAGCCTGAATTGTGAAGGGGAATCCATAGATGATGATCTAAGTTGACAAGGAGGCTATCAAAGGAAAGTAGTAGCAAGTATGACTATAAGAAGGGTTCGCGATAGGATCTTATGACGATACAAAAAGGGTTCGTGGTAATTTGACATCACAGAAATCCAGACCCTATGTTATGAGGATGGCCGCATGTGCTTGGTGACCAAGCTTAATGATCAAGAATGATGGACACAAGTGAACAAGGCATGGCTAAATGTATGCTAGAAGATATATGAGAGAACCATCTATAACTTGTCTTCTTTCATTGCGGATGAGATCATAAGCAACATGCAGGAAGGAGAGAATATATTATTTAGAAACATTTTCTCCTCACCATCATCTTCTCAGAAATTGGAGTACTTGATGGGCCATAAAAATTCATTTGGGAGTATCCAGAAGAGGATCCCTCACCCATAAAAAGGTTTGAAAAGTACACTTGTGAAACCATGACGACCACTCACAAGGCACGCTTGGAGAAGTGGTATAAATGAATGCATGATGCATTTGGGGTAGAGTGGAGGATCCAAGAGTAGTTTCCCATGCTCATGGATGGAGAAGTAGAGTTTGCAGTATACCAACATTTCTGCATTGGTAGATTTACATTAATAGATGGGACTAAGGGTCCATGGTGCAAGCTACCCTTCTCCTTCACTGTGCAATACTTCCAAGTTGGAGTCAACCAGTTCAAAGAAGCCAAAAGACTAAGGTTTGACCTTAGTGAGGTGGACCAAGACCACCATGAGCTGTGTCGAAATCTCGTGTACCCTAAAAATTTCACATACATGGAGAAGTATGTCTCCCATGAAGTGAAAATGATGAAGCCCATGATGTTTCTGATCACTAGAAAGACCACAACAAGTGTGTATCTACGCATAAGGCATAAGTTTGAGAAAGGAACCTATATAGAGAGTGATTTCTCCATTCTAGAAGACCCCATAGGGAGAAAGAAGGCTACACCAAAGAAGAGAGAAAGAGAAGAGGGGTAGGAGAAGAAAGCACCAAGTGTGTAGACAACACAATCTATGGGCACGCCGGAAGCAAGTGCTAAGCCTAACACTTACGCATGTAGGAAGAAGTCCCCTGTCAAGGAAAAGACCCAAGAAGAATAAGTGCCAGAGTAGGAGAGCCCCTCACACATGAGGAGTCACCAAGGAAGACTTCACCTAGTGAATAAAAAGAAAAGGAAGAATCTATTGTACTAGAATCCCCAGTAAGGAAGAAGTAGAAGGTGACAGAAGAGGCAGAATCAAAGGGGATAGAAAGTTTAGATTCCTACATTGGAGACAAGGATGAGGACAAGCCTAAAGGAGGTGAATAACATCCAATGTCTGATATACATGAATCAGAGGAGGAGGAAGGTGAAGAGAAGTATAATAAGAAAGATGAGGAGAATAATGACGAGGAAGAAGCAAAGGATCAAGGAAAGGGGGTGAGAAAAGAAGTAAGCACCAAAAACCAAGGAACCCCAAGCCTCACCAAGGAGTATGTGGAGAAATCCATAGAGAGTGAAGTGGTAGGAATCATGAAGGAGTTGGTGGAATATGAGTTAGAGTGGAGTGCAGATGAAATTTTTATAGAGATGGAAGAAGAAATCATTGGGAAGGAGTATGGAAACATGGGCAAGAATCCCAATCTAGCAATAAGCTTCCCAAAATTTATGCGAAAACAAGTGGGAAAGGCATAGTGGTGGCACAAGAATATGGAATGGGATACATTAATGATCCTAGCAAGGTGTTATGCGTGTGCTTCCAAAGCACCATAAAAATAGAGAAAATCCTGGCTATGTCATCATTTTATGAATAAGGTGCATATCCCCAAACCAGGAAGATGTTATCTTGGGCATTCGAGTCTCACGTAGATGAACCTGAGTTCGAAGTAAGCTAAAGAGTGCTAATGAAGGTTCCAAAAACAAAAGGAATAAATCCCTTGGTGAATGCTCAGCAGCTATCAGATGAACATGTCTGTAACACTCAACAAGGTTTCAGTCGAAGTTGAGGCCAGACTGTTTGGGAGAAATGATAGAGTGAGATTCTTGGAGGAGGAATTGGAGAAGAAAAATAAGGAGCTCATGGAAAAGAGCAAGGACCTAAAGCAAGAGGATTTTATCAGTGCTCAGTTGAGGTGTGAGCTGAAAGAAGAAAAAGAAAACGTGTGTGAAGTCTCTAAGAAGGTGGAGATGATTACAGATGTCATTTTCCTAAAGCACCCTGAATTAGCGCCACCCGAGTAGAAGTATGAATCAGCCTTGCAATGTATGGAGGATTTGACTCACATTCTCACGATGGAGAGATGACCACTCACTTTAGAGTCTGCAGAAGAGGTGCATGCGTGCCAAGAGAAAGAGGAAAAAATGAAGGTTGTCGAGATTGTGGCTCGATACACTAAACTTCTTGTAGAGGTGAAGGCCGCCACGCAAGTCATTGAAGCTTCTTATGACAACTGTACTGATAGGGATAGAGTGGCAAGCATCTTGGTTTCCACCCATGAAATGGAACTCAAGGAGTTCTAAGAGAAAAATAAGGGGAATATAGTGGAAAGAGATAAGATCCTGGCCAAGGTGGAGAAGAAGTCATAAGTAATCGAGACCCTGCAAGACTCGATCAAAAGTCGGCTGAAGGAAATATACCCCCAAATAACCCATGAGATGGATGTGCTTGATGATTTGAGTAAGAAACTAGAGAGCATTGTTGATATGATGAATACCAAAGGGGAGGAGCTGAGTTTTGAGGAGGTGAGCACCCTGGTGGGTGACCTTTTTCAATAAGCTCAAAACAAGATCAAATCTTGGGAGAAGTTAGAGGTAGAAATAGGGATGGATTTCCCTCTCCTCCTCCAATAATAAAAAAGTTCCCCATTCTTTCATTCTTTCTCCCAATTATTCATTCCTTTATTCTTTCTTTCCAACCATTTTAAGATCCTTCCCTTATTTATTTTATTGAAGAGTGTTTCTGAGGAAAGAGAATAGGCGTAGTGTGGGGGTGATGTTGGGCCCCCAGAATATTAGCTAAGTACAAGAAGGTCACATGGGCGTGTGGGACCTATTTGAAGAAGGGTGTGTGGGTTGAAGGTGCATAGGGAAGGGTTCTAGAAGGGTTTTGTAGAACACATGGTGCACGCGTAAGGTGAGATAGGTTTTGGGACTTAGCCATATTTGGCATTCCCGGAAGCACATGAGAAAAGTGTGACCCATCTAGCATGCAGAGTAGATAAGGTGCCACCCTGATAGTTCGTATGATCAAAAAGGGAATATTCCATGCATGCGATGGAAGGATCCAAAAAGACATCATTAGAAGGAGTGGAGATCTCGGATCAAAGGAGGCATGTTCTATTGAAGGACCACTTGGACACTTGGCAATCAATCTGTTAGCTTAGAAGGCATGGTAGTGAAGGTAGAAAAGCTATATATAGAGGTGTGACGGATAGTAGAAGAAGAGAAGAGATAATAGTAGAAGCGGAGCAGTAGAAGAGTAGAAGATGTGGTGGAAGAGAGGTGAAGTTCTGCAGAAATGTCATGGAGGATTATGTGGGTTGGGATTAAAGAAAATATAGGAGTGATGGCATATTTATAGGGATGGGTCTGTGTTTATCTCTTGTAATGTTGAAGGACGATAGTGTTAGTTTGATGCATGACCTTGCTCTGCATTATTATATGGGTCTATTATGACCTCAGGGAATGTAATGTGGTTACTGAACTCATTAATATGAATGGAAGGTTATTGTTCTAAATATATATATGTATCCCATGAGTTCATAATTAAGCCTAATGCATTTCCTTTGTGTTATGAATCATTTCTATATGTTGTTTATTATTTCTCTTTTATGGATGCATTGATATGATAACTCATCCTAGGTTCTCAGAATGAATGCATGGTTCCTTTTCTATTCTTTTTCACTTGAATATCTATCATAGATGATGGATTCTCACAAGACTCACATAAAGGAGAGGCTCGGTGCCTGCATGTGCCTCGGGTGAGCACTCAGTGGGTGATAGGCCGATGCACATGGGATCAGACTGTTGTTCTAAGGGTATAAAAGTTGAATACATCTATTAAATATTGTTTTCCTTTTCTTCCTTTGAATGTTCCACTTCAACCCACTACCTAGAAAATTGTTGAAGGTTGCAAAGAGTATTTTCAAGTCTTGGAGGGATACACAGTGGCTAATTTAGTGGATTTCTCATGCATTGGGTTGGACACTCCATGTTACAATGTGTGTTCGCCCCTTATTATTCCACTACCTTGTATTATGGGTAAAGGCCCCCGCCCCAGTGGACTTAACTTCTAGTGCGTCTAGGCCACTTGGGCCATTGAACTCCGCATCACCCCGCAGCGAGGGCTGTGTGCGCCCCTTCACCTATGTTGGTTCCTCGCTGCCCTGTTCACTAGGCCATTTTGGGATGTTGACCTCTGTCATTCCTATAATGCATTAGATGCCGGCGAATCGTCTTCCTGGTGCCCAAACATCCCACGGGCCACTTGGGCTACTTACCCCCCCATCTATCTCCGCATTGGTCTCATCCTCTCCAGATTGGTTGGTGATTTTCGGGATTTCAATTCCATGCATCCCAAGTTGCTTGTGCCGGAACAGTGAGGACCTGATCCTCCGCGTTTGCTGTAAAACTCCTACTCTGAACTCCATTGGCCTCATCAAGTGCTTGACGAGCCAACTCCATTCTTTTCTTTTGTATTTATCCATGCGTTGTAACTCTCCGAGATAACACTTCTTCGTGTTATGCGAGATCAACATATTCTTTCCCAATGCTATCCCGCCATGATTGTTGTAAAATGACTTGATTAGAGCTTGACCATTACTAAAGCTTGCCCCACACTTTGTGAACTCTGCCCAAAAAGGTCTCAACCAAGGTGGCCTGTTGTTTTCTTTAAACTCGGTTATCAACTTTTACGTGGCTTCTCTCCAAGTCTGGATGGAACTATGTTCTATTGACTCTCTTTCCTTCCAAAGAAACCAACTAGATGGCCCTCAGAATGAGCTCACCCTTATTAGCTTGGTTACCCTGAAATGTGATCTGTACCATTTCAATGTTGTAGTGAAAAACAATGCTAGCCTAATTTCGTTTGAATGGCCCAGTCCAGTGAGTTTTCATAGCTCGACATTGTGTGGAGAAATGACTCAACTCCCTTATATGACCTGTAACTCATTTAATTCAACCTAGGAGGAGCTCACTTTCTCAGGTTCAATCCATTTCTCCATAGATTAGCTCAGTCAACTATGTAGAATTTGAGTCTCCATCTACGTTTCAAATCATTCGTTATTTTTTGCAATGCCTGAGCCTATTGGAACATCTACCTTCAAGAATCTACGGACTATCACGAGCTAGCTATATACTTCCTAAAGCATTTGTCAGGATCCTTTGGAATAACTTGATCTTCTATCCAATAGTTTGTTTACTACAAGACGACTCAATCATGTAAAAAACAACTCGACTCTCCATTCATTGGCTTCGTGGCTTGGTTAAACAACCTATCTCATTTGCAAAACCCGAACTAGCTCACCTTAATTTTTTGAGGGATGGGTTCCTTTACTCGAAAAACTCGGTCCACTTATTCACTACTTTTTCATGATGGCTTTGAGTCAGCTTGATGAGCTTATACTCAGCCTGGTAGGTGTTTTACACAGCTCGATCTCCTCATAACTAGTGTAGCTTTGTTTGGCTCGCCCCCTTATAGGAACAACTTGTTGGGATATTAAATAACTCATTTGGAGCTTTGATGTCAAAGTAATGAAAACTTAGCTCGGTTCTTGGAGGAGTAGCCCTCAGTTTCAATTCTTTGACCAGCTTGGTGCATCAATTATGGGCTTGAGGAGCCCAATTAGACCTCAAAAAACTCACTGAGCTAGAGGAACTAGTTCCGTGAGCCCCTTAGGGCCAAGGTTTCCCTCCAAGCTTCTTCACTTCTGTATAGACACTTTAAACAGCCCTTTTTGGAATTTTTTAGTTCCCAGGTCCACATGAAGATGTTCAGGATGTTCATGGAGCAATGCACCTGGTTTTTGCTTATTTGTTGATTTTGAAATCTAACCATTATTGCTTCCCTTCTTAACAAATTTGGACCATGTGAGGACCAAGAGCACCTATGAACCCCGGATGGCTATGTGAGCTTGTCAGTTGTTCAATTTCATCTAAGGGTGAAATTGTATAACACTTACCGACTATTGGATGCATTGGAAGAGGATCGTTAAAGATCCTTAGCAGTGTGTTCTAAGGGGATACGTTGCCCTATACATGCTATTTTGACACGGTCGGTATGCAGTATGATATGCTAAATACATCTGAACAAAGAGTTGTCTTTGGTCTTCTGACAAGCATTGTAAGAACTGTTACAATCTCGCATGTTCTTGGCCATCATTGCCCTTAGACCCTATGGAAACTATAATATAGGTCAGGATCACAGATTCACAAGGTCTTTGATTTGTTTTTTTGTGGTTTGAAGTTCCAATTTTTATTGTTCAACTATTGGTTATTGTAATTGAAGTTTGGAGATGTTGCCCTTGATTTTGATATTGTTTGGGGTACCCTTTTTATGGTACTGGTTAGGCCTTGAGCCCTGAACTTTTGTTGTTGTTGTTGGGGTGGAGGGATGATTTGAAGTCCACTACGTTTATATCATGAGTAAATTGTTACTCTTTGATTGTTACCATTTGTGTTGTTTTAACGTTATTTGTACTTGAAGTGTTGACAACAATTGGTTTCTTTTTGTTGGTTCCAAAAATCTGTTCGCCTGGACAGATCTATGGAAAGACCGAAGGCCAAACAGTGTGTAGGGCTTAGCCTCTTTGAGTCAGCCAAAAGCCGAAATGGTTTATTGCTATGTCTACCAGCGAGGAATCTATGCAAGTCTCACAGCATTCTACCTTACGGGCAGGTTTGGAGATCTCATCCCAGTAGAGTTGTTTTAGGCTGTGAAAAGAAAGGAATGAAAAGAGGGAAAAAGAGAAAGAATGGATCCGAAGGAAGAAAAGAAATGGATATCCAAAGTAGAAGGTCAGAAGATTTATGTTTTCGGTGGTGGGGGGGTAGTAAACGCAGCTGTAGGTAAGCGCGTGCTTTGTGAAACATTGTTTAGGAAGAAAATTCCTCCGCGGAATATCCCGTATGAGGAACTGGGAGAGGCCTGGGCCAAGCTGCCTTCTTCAATGCAAGCAAGATCGTTCGCCATCTTTTGGAATGCTGGGTCAGACGAAGTGTGGGATGAAGGCCAAAGATTTAGGCTTGGCTGATTTCCTTTTTTAATTCACCGGATATTATTCAGATTATCCTCTATGCGAATGGCAGCCGGCTTGGGCGAGAACCAAGATGGCAACTCGTTCGTTGAAGGAGCAAGAAACTAAACTTATCGAGCCTCATAGCGCTTTACGAAAAAACACTGTTGATTTTCCGTGCGTTGGGAGCATGGCAACAGGGACACGGCTTGATTAGTGCATTGAACCGAGCGACAAAATCGCGCATGTCTCATTCGCCTCCTTCTTCAGGTGAGCTGATTCGTGATAATAATGCAAATGCATCTCTTGAATAGGCTTGTACCTATCTTCAGAAAGCACTCCGCAAGGTGGCCCAACTGGTGATAGATTCCGGGCCGGCAATGCTGAAAACCATCAGTGCAGAGTCCTTGTAGGCGTTTCCAGAAAAAGGCAAACAGACACATCTCGTGGGTTCAACGTCCAAAAACTGCATTGACATGATGAATGCCCAGATATGCGGGAATCCGTGCTTTGATTTCCGCTCCCGTCGAATTTGGGGAAAATTTCTTGGTTCGATTTTCGTGAGGAGAGCGTGAACTGGATGTGTGTAAAGCCAAAAGGAACCCATCGCGTTTCCCCATGGTACCGCCATCTGAAAAGCTGGAAAGAGAACACGAGCTTGGAATGTAGTTCCGCCTGAGTAGCAATGGCACTACAAAGGGATGTGGATGCTCCCTGCCCCAAAAGACTTTTTCTTCGTGAAGGTTGAGACACTCCTGGATGACCGCTAGCCGAGGCTTAGTGCCTGAAAAACGCGCGGTGTTATGCTGAAAATTGTTGCCTTTGAAGCAGATCGAAAGTGGGATCAAGCTTCTCCACGCCCAGGCTCTCCTGCCCTGACACGTAAAAGGTTCAGCTCCCAGTGTCCTTTCCAGATCTGTAATGTCTATGGCCGCAGATTTAAAACTTTCTTTTTGGTTGTACTTTGCTGATTTCTGGTTTTTCTGTCAAAAAACAGCAGCAGCACTTTTCTAGATATTTAAAACTATCCTCTTCAGAAAACCGTATTGAGTTAATGACAAATTACAACGAGGATAAGACGGCAGGAAGATTTAGTAAGCTGATTTTCTGATCTGATTTTAACTTTTTTTAGAGGTTATCAAACTTTTTGCAAACAGTCAAAAACTCAGAATCTACGGCAAATATATCTAATTTTTTCAAAAACTCAAGTGAACCTAAAGATCTATTAACTGGGACAGATCTATGGACTCTCAGAAGAAAAAATTTTCAGTTGAGCACTTTTGCCAAATTTTTGGAATTTTTAACAAAAGTTCAGATTTTGCGACAGGCAGCAATCTTTTGATTTTTTTCTGATTTTTATATCTTACTACCCTCATAGATCTGACAGATCTATTCGATCCCCAGCGGTGGTCGCCAAAAAAAAAATGTTGGTCCAAAAATCCGTCGCCTGGACAGATTAGGATAGACGAGCCAACAGTGTTGATATTGTTTTTTGTGCGTAGCCCATCTTTGAGTCAGCAAAGCCCGAAACGGGTATTTGCTATTCTACCAGAGGGAAGGATCTATGACAAAGTCTCACAGATTCTAACCTTCGGGGGTTTTGGGATCTCATCCCAGTAGAGTGTGAGTAAGTAGAGTGTTTCAGGCTTGTGAAAAGAAAGGAATGAAAGAGGGAAAAGAGACAGACCGGATGAAGGAAGAAAAAGAGGAAAAAAGAAATGGATTCCAAGCAGAGAGGTCAGAAAGATTTAGTTTTTGGGGTTGAGTAGTAAACAGAGCCAATCCTACCTGAATAAATAAAACAACAGCCAATACTGATGAGCAAATGACAGACAGAAAATAATATGAATCCAACAGATTAAACACACACAGATCTAACGTAAGAGAGTATCTAATGCATAACACAGCTATTTGAGCAAAAAGTCTTAATATTTGTATTACTGCGTTTTCTTATGTAAAGAAGCTCAACGTCTGTCTCTCATCACTTCTATTTTCATCTAAAAAAATGTTCAACTGAATACAACAAGTATTCCAGTATTTATAGAGTAGCGGAGAAGGAAAGCCCAAAAAAAGGAGCCAACAATATTTACAACGATATTTACAAAATATCTTAAAAAGTCATGTTGACTTTTGAAACTTGATGGAGACATCATCCCATGATGCAAACATGATGATTGTCATCATTTGTGCCAAACACACTTTAGCATTCACGAGAAAGTCGGAGAATAGAGAGAAAGAAGAAGAATAAGAGAAGAAGCAGCTACTCTGTCATCGTCATCCTGCGGCGAAAGGGGGTTTTGCCTGCTTTGATGCTGCTCAGGGAGATATATGTGGAGGAATTGAGGCGAGGTATTCCAAAAACGTGTTAATCATTGCCCAAAATTTGATCCTTTGATGATCCTTGTGACGTTCACTGATGCTTCGCAAGTCTCCCGCTCACTTATGAGCTTTTCTGGGAGGGAGTTTAGAATAATACTTCTCCGCCGATGAGAACCCCGATGAATCCCTACAGGCCAGCAGGTTGTTGATAGATAGATTTAGTGTCAAACGCGACTTCTTGGCCCCGTTCCTTGAGAAGCGATCTCCTTGAAGATCTGGATAGGGAAGTTTCGTCAGCTGATCTCAGGTAAAGGAAGGAGTGAGGCACCCTGGAGACATGTTAAGAACCAATTCGATCAATTTGATGCATCGCATCCAGGCCTCTTCCTTCACCTCTGTAGATCTTTTCCAGAACAAATTCCAGCTTGAATCATCCGATAGTCCAAAGTGGACCTGGTTGTGAGGGCCCTTGGATGGCCGGAAACTCCAAACTTGACCAGATCCTCGACTGAACAGTCGAACATTTTGTTGAAAGGTCTCATGTTGGGAAGTCCTAGCATGATCTAGCTCTTCTGATTGGGACCCCGCTAATACTTGAGTTCTTTTTCGCCTTCTGATGTTTAGATATGAATTGACATATTCGCGATCACTAACTCTTTCACGGTCCTTGAGGATCTGGCTCCTCCAAGCAGAAACGGCCATACCCTGCTTGCCGTTCTTGAATATGCATTGATTTTCTCCTGGCTAAGAAAGCTCAGAAGTCTTCGGCGGCAGTCGTGGGAGGTGCACTACCCATCTTCTGTAAAGCGTGAGCAGATATTGGTTCTGCTCCTTCATATCCTTTTCTCTTCTTTTTTTCCTTCCTGAAGCGTTTGACAAAGGGCGTCGACCGCAGAAATAGCTTCCCCCTGGAGACTTTCAGAAACGTCCCCTATTGTGACTTGAGTCACAGTAAAAATCTATCTGTCGGAGACCGATCTTTTTTCCCTGAGGGGATCGGATGCTATTTCCATAACTCTCTCACCCGCAGCACTTTGAGAGAAGCTGTTACAGGCTTTTGCTTCTTTGCCCCCTTTTGCCGGAATCACTGAAAATTCCATCGAATCGATGGAACTTTCCTCTTAGTTGCTCAGCTGCTGAGAGATCCAGGCTGGTCCATAGAAGAAGGACTAGAGACAGAGGAGGAGGGAGAAACAGTAAAAGGGGAAAAACGTGGAGACACGCGGCGGTGGCATTGAAAGCATCGCCGAAGAAGCGTCCATGGGAGAGGGAACCACAGCTGCAGACGACAAGGAAGGGAAGGAGCCCTGAATGAGGGAAGAAATGGGAAGAAGATAAATCGCGATGGAGGAGAAGATAAGACGAAGAGGCAGGGGAAAGAGTAGAAGAAGGGGCGGAGGACACGTCCAAAGGGGTGGGTTGTTTGAGTCACTCGAGAGGGGGAAGAAAGAGAAGAAGAAGGGACAGAAGGGACCTCTGTGGTTGTAGCAATGCTGACATCCTGAGTGGATGGGCGTATGGGACTATCCTCCGCTGCTTCTTTTCCTGGCGATCCAGATGTTATTACCTGTTCTGGCGCTGTGGAAAGAGGACTTCGCAGGGGCTTCTTCCTGAATAGGTGGCTAGGTTTCACCTTCTGCACCTGTGTCTTTTAGCTGCTTCTTGGACCTTGGAGGTGCATTTCCCATGGGGAGGTTTGTGAAATCTACCCCGAGGTCAATCCAACCCGTCATGGCGGCACCAGTGCTCTGTTCTCGCATAGTCTCCTTGACCTCTCCTCAATGTTTGAGGAAGCCTTGTTCCTGTCAATGGCCGGGAAAGGGCAATCATCCCCTTCCGTATCCTTATACACCTTGTCTACTTCATCTTCTGTAGTTTGGAAGCCTTGGGGAAATGGCCACTCCGTATTGGATAATTTCTGCCACTGCTAAGCAGAGAATGATCTTTCTTCTGAGTTCCACCTCCTGGATGACGTCAATGTAAATATCCTCAACTTGAGGGACATGGATTGGATCAAGCTTAGCCCTTGGCAGGCAGCTCCTTGGGTCAAAGGTAGGCCTGGCTGGGAAGTCATGTTTCAAATTGAGCAACTCCAGCTCTGGCGAACATTTCCTTCCGCCTTGTGATGGGGAGGACATGTGTACCCGGCCCACTGTGAGGGGGAAAGGAGTTCCGCCCTTCTTTCTTTTGAGGCATTTCTCATGGTATGTGACCACTGCCTTGATAACTCTAGTAGAATCAGCTTAGGTCCAGCATACCTCGGTAGCTTTGGTTGGCTCGGCCCAATAAGTTAACCGCCCTCAATAGGTAAACGTGGAAACTGGGTGAACAGGGGCCCCCCATTTCTCCACAGTTGACACAATGTTCTTGGTTGTGCGACCATGAGTTTAAGTTTGGCCTCAACAGGAAAATGATGTGATAGAAGAAAGCATCATTAATTTTGGCGAATTGAGGGATGCTGTTCTCCAGCCTCAATAGTTCTGGATAATATTCATAGATTTTGACCTCAGGCCAAATTCCACTTCGGTTTAAGCCCTGGATAATCCCTCTCCGACGCTGCAATGTAGACTATGTAGGAGTTCATATGGAACACTCCCGTTGTGGCGAATTGTTGTAGCTGCTTCGGAGATGGTTGCTGCTTATTATTTCTCCCAGCAAAAAGCGCTGCTCAGACACATTCTTATTCATTGTTTCCAAGTACCTCAGGCATCCATTTATGGAAGTAGTGGGGCGTCAGAAAGCCCGAAGACCCTGCTCAAGAAAGTAATAGTATCGCTGAGCTCTTCTGAGAAGTGCACTGCGGTGGATGATTTGGGGCGCACCGGGTTACCACCTTCTTGTTTTTCAAGTAGACTTCGTTCATTAGTTGCATGCATTGGTCTTCATTGTCTTCCCAGGCCTTGATGCACTCTTCTTGGCTGACGGCCACAAGTGCCGGTGGTGAGGGATGCCGAGCATTATCTCAAAATGACGGGCAGTGAGGTTTATGATTACCTCGCCCTTGTTGTTTTCGACACAATCTTATGTCTTTGTTGTATAGACTGTGCAATCACCATCATGAATTCATTGTTGACGGCACTGACAGGGATTCCTCCCGGCGAAATGCAGGGCACTGCCTATTAATTTGTCCATCCACGGACTTCTTGTAACCTTCTGAGTCCTAACCCAGAATTCTTCCATGTCAATGTGACCCACTCTGAGTCCCTGACATCCATACTGCATTCAGCCTGTGATTCGGGCATCCTGACCCTTTGATATTTGTACTTCATCTCCTCCTCTATAAGCTTAGCCTTTCCTCTTGGTTTTGGTGGGTCTCTTGCTGGATGTAGACATATGTTCTTTTGAACTCAGTTGCTGTTCTGCATGAAGAGAGAAGCGAGACCCAATCCAAAAAGGTTGAATTAGCCATTTGATCTTCCATTGGAATGTTATCAGAAGAAAGAGTTAGAGATTTTAAGGCTCAGGGCGCAAGGCGCATGAAAAATGCAACTTGCAGGCTAAATAGATAGGGCGTACAGAAAAGGAGTGTTGCAGAGGTTAAATTGGCGCCAAAGGCGCATGACGCATGGATACTGCATATTGCATTTGGGATTAGGGTGCATGAGAGTGCGTCGTTTACTTGGGACAAGGATGCCCCAATGGGAATTTGGCGTGGCGCACACAAAAACTCACACAACATGGTTTTTATTGTCAACAATCGGGGATGCGCCTGCGCCTTTATACTTCATACTTAGCGCGGCAAATACTTTTGTTGGCATTGAAGCTGGGTGCGCCATGGGCGCATGGAAAAAGGATGCAACATGGATGGATGGGGTCGCCATTGGGGCGCAGTTTCAGCACTTTATCCGCTGAAAGGCACGCCTTGAGGGCTCATGGAACTCATGATGCACAGGCCGAAAGGGTGCGCCATTTTGGCGCTATTTTGCTCTTGTAACAAGCGGGTAGGTGCGCCATGGGGGCGTCAGACTTTTTCTTAGTGTTGCAGGGGTTACAGACGCGCAAGGAGAAAATAGACAACTAACTCTTAAAGGGGTTTTACATGATTCTTTATTTCTTCTCCCTCTCCTCTCTCTCTTTTTTTTTTAAATGCTCAGTGGGCACGACGAAACGTTAAACCAAGAGGATTTAACCAGGGTTTCAAGAAATAACCTTCTCCAGCAGATCTGGAAAGAGGAAGGATAGCATGGGGGCAGACAGCAACCGAGGAGGCGAGGCCGATACATTTATATATAAAACACACCACCAACAAGAAAAGAACCAACCAGGAACACACCAGGAAATGAAACACAAAACGCACAAGATGAGAAATAAACCTCTTACCTGGATATATATCAAAGTTGCAACAGGTCCACCCGGACGTGAAAAACGCGGAGCAGAGGCTGACAAGTTCAGAATGATCACGGCTCAACAAAGTAAAATGACATTTGGGCGCGCAACCCATATATATATATAAAAACTGGACATAAATGCGCCAACCACTTTTTTCAAAGCGCATGAGATGTGTTGTTGACCGGAAGGGATGTCAACGCCTTTGGCACCTCAAAAGCATCTTGCCAACATGATGTAAAGCGTGCCCTTAGGCGCACCAAATTATTGTCGACACGGTATTATGTGGCGCCCTTGGCGGCACCAAGAGTGGCGGTCAACACAAGTTGTAAATCAACCAAGCGCATTCGCCTTGGCGCACGCAGGGAAGGTTAAACATTCTTTGGCGCTGAAAAGTATTTGTTGCCATTGAAACCATGCACCAAAGGCTTTTAAGGGTGCCATCAAAAGCTAGTGTTATTACAAGGATATTTCATGCGCCCAGCCAAAAAGGCTTAGAAAGACTAAGTTCGAAAACTAGAATTTTTCCCGAAGGGATTTTCCAAACGTTTCGAAACGCGAGGGATCCCTAACGAGGGAAAGAAACAAATTTTCCGGATGGTTATCGGTAAAATTTGTCCCTTTTCAATTTTTATGTGATTAACCGCTGGCTCTTTCCCCCCCCCCCCCCGGGGGAAAAAAACTACAACACAAAACAAAAAATCCCTGAAACGAACTCGGGGGTAGATAATCCCAGATCACTTGTGCTTAAAAAATAAGGGGGACCGTATGGAGAACAAAAGAAACACACACAAACCGAAAAGCAACCACACGAGAAGCAAACACACCAGCAACTTCAAACAATTGACAAGAAGAGAGCAAGTCTACTTCTAAGCTCTTCATATGTGCCCGCTATGGGAAGCGGGAGCTCAGTTCCATCTAGATAACGAGAGATAGAAACTATTCTCTCCGTTGAGTTCGCTTGATTTTGAAGGCCCTCTTTCCATAGGGAATCAAACTTTCCGTGCATTGCTCTTTGGTCGCTCATTCGCTTGTTCCCACAAAGGACGAGATCTCCCACTTGAAATCTCTCTTCTTCGTGGCCTTCTTATCGAAAAGCCTCTTAACTTGATTCTGATGTTCAGTGATCCTAACTATCGACCACCTTCACTCTCTTTCATTCAAGTTCCTGCCAGATACATGATTCCTCTTTTTCAGAGAAACTTTGGAAAGTTTCATCTTCATGGCTCGTCAAGAGCAGAAGAGGAAGTTCCGCAGGAAATGGAAGCTCGCATCAGTGCCAATAAACAATTGAAAAGGGGACATGCCGAGAGATCTCTTGGGAGTAATGCGGTCCGCCCACAAAGCGTCCGACAAAGACTGTGCCCACACATCCGCTGATTTTCATATACTAATCCGGTTTATGATGGTCACAAGAGTTCTGGTTACGGATTCGCCGGACCTTTCCCTGAGGGGTAAAAATCGAGGCAAGCCAAAGTTATGCCATAATCAGAACAAAAACTAATAAACTTCTCGAGAGGAGAAGTTAGAAGCATTATCAGCAACGATTTTGTTTGGAACGACCGAACTGACAATATATTTTCTTTAATGAAAACTGCAAACCCCTCAGAAGTGGCATGCTTGACAGGTATGGCTTCACCCACTTGGTGAAGTAATTCGTGATGACTTGTAAGGACATAGCTATGCCCGCACTCATTGAGGGATTGAGTGCACAATAAAATCGAAATTCCCCTTTCGCTGAATGGTTCATTGATAAATGGACCGGCCTTAGGGTGCAAGGGCCAGCCAACTTGGGCTTGCGACGAATGTGACGGGTCACACTTTGCCCACCAAGGCGCTCTGCCATATTCTTGGAAAGAGCGTCGGCCAATAGTACCTGGCTTCGAATGATCTTGTGTGCTGTCCGACGCACACAAGAAAAAAATGGCTTCCACAGGCTGAATTGTGAAAAACTTTCCAGCCGTTTTACGTGCTGGGGCTTGTCGAACTAGCAAGGAAGACGCCCGTCTATCCCGGCTTATATAAACCGTCATCCCAGATGACATAGTTGCTTGCTCTGAGATTTTATAGTGCGCTTCTCCTTTGCAGTTAGGTGCATGGGCATTCGCCGTAGTAAGGAGAAGCTGATTTTGTCGGAGTACCATCATCACTAGTTGAAACAAATAGAACTAGAGGCAGAGACAGGTCCTTTAGAGGGCTTTGCCGCTTCATCGTCCAGTCCTCTTGTCCGTTAGGGCTTTCTGAATCTTTGTTTCAGCAATAGCTGACACAGGCCATTGCCCCTACCAGCTTGGTGGTTTATATCCAGGTCATACTCCTGGGACCTTTGCGATCCAATTCCCTCTCAAACTTCCTAAACTCCTGCTGAGTTAGAATTGACTTACGCCGGCGTGTGTCAGGGACCAGCACAACCGTATGCGATGTTTAGACTATAATACCTGAATGCTTTCACAGCTTTGACAACGGCCAAAGGCGTGCATTTTCCAATGAGTCATATCAACTCGTGATTTCTTAGCATGTGAGTATGTTAAGGCAGTCAGTGTGACTGGGTAACATGGGTACTATCTCCAAATTGTGGGTTTTGCTACTCGAGATAGATCTCCACAGAAGGTTGGTTCATCTTCCTAATCTAGTGCAAGCTAACTCTAATGAAAGGAAACTATTTACTACTCCTAATCTACCACTTCTAAGGGACCAAGGAGAGAGAAAGATCATGAAGGTAAAATAAATCTACACTATAGAGGTGATGAACCAAAAGAAGGGTGTGAGAACAACTCTCCAATGTGTGGAAATGGAGGCAAAATTCCAATTAGAAAGGGTGTATGTAACATCCCCATTTTAAGACACTAGAACAAGGGATTTTTTTTGTTTTATTTATAACGTTCTCTGTTTTGAATTATGTAATTCAAAACACACGACCAAGTTTTAATAATTGTTCTCTGTCCAATTAATGTAATTCGGATCACACAATTACTTTTAAAACCAATGTTCTCTGTTTGCATATTTACAATATGGAACACACATTCATTGCCATTCAATCATATAACAGATACCATATGCTACTGTAAATGACTCGAAGAACTACCGATCTCCCATTTTATGGCTCGGAGTTTCAGCGATCTCTCATTTCATGACTCGGCGACTTACCGATCCTTCATGTTAATCTGCATTGTACCGATCCTTCATGTTAATCCATGCATTGTATACTAAGTATACATGGTTCTCTTTACCGTTTCCGGTTATCGAAGTGTTCCATTTAAGAGGCCTATCTGAATATCTGTTACTGATATTCATCTGATATCCTGCTTCTTAAACTAGGTGATTAGGACAACACAACCAGCAACTTGCGATACTTTGGCCAAAGATTTTCACATGCTTTGCATGATCATATTCCCAGACGTTATACGCCTCAATGGAATACGTCCTTCACCTCACTTCGTCTGTTATCTAGAATGGTCTTTTCTGACCTCTGTCAGTCCTTCTGTCCAAGGTTAAGCTCTAACCCCAACTAGCAATATGAAAGAGTATAGGAAGACACTCGCGGTGACTAAAGGTACGCAGACATACTGTGTCGACCCTAGATGACTGCGTGTGTCTAGTTACCTTTAGCCCTCCAGAGTCACTCCGTATACGCAGTCACATTCCTATCATCGTCTAAGTAACTTAGTCCCAGCTTATGTAAACTTGATGATTCGATTCGGGAGGGCGTTGTAACATGTCAGCTACAACATTGTGTCGTCATGAAGGCCCCGCCTTCATGAAGACACCAGATTGGACGTGTGTCAAGGTCCTACGGAATCCTCTCATCAAGGAATACACATCTAGCTTGAGTGTGATTAGATTATAATCTTAAATATTTAAGATCAATTTTCAGCAACCGTGCTGATCCTTTAACCTCATTGCTCGTTACAGTTGCATAGCTAAGAGAGAGACTTAATTTGTCTATAGCTTAATATACGTTTACTCCTCCATACCGAAGGATTGCATATTTCCATCTTGGTTCTTTACTTCAAGCTTCAGACTAACAGTCCACTACAGCTTAACGTAGTAAGTTCAACCTATTAAACTTAACCAAGTTTTATCCGCAACTGTATTTAAATTCAGAATTCCATCTTATTAGACGCCATTTAAATGAGGCCTAATTCCAAATGAATATATTCATTTAATTCTACCATAACCTTACTTCAATTAAGGTTTGTTACGAATAGATATGTTTCCTCATACCGAATATCCTCTGAATTAAACATTTCGAGGATATTAACGATTTCAACGAATATCGAGAGTACGTGGTTCAACTGCCTCTTTTATTGATATTCCTCAGCTTATAAACTAATTCCGAATATCGTTCAATTAAGAGTTCACATTCACTTAAACCCTTTTCAATGTCAATCTAAAATTCATATTAACCCAAGTATGAATTAATTGCACATTCCAACTTAAAAGTTGCATTCAAGTAAAGAACAGATATTATGTCCCTAAAAATCTGTCAACTATCATTTGAATAATTCCAAATCAATGAATAAAATTATATTCTCAATCTTATTCAAACAGTTTCAAAGTGATACAGCCATTAAAATATCACACCTTTCCTTGTATTCAATCCTTAAGATTTAAAATCTATACAATTTACCAGTCCGTACAACTGAACTTTATTTATATCAACAACATTACAACACATAAGGGAAGAAGAATGCAACTTCTTCTTTTCCCATTTCCTCATAGAGGAATAATAAACTATCAAATACGATCCATCCTTAGCTACTCAGAAGAAGCATCAGAAAACAACATGTCTTCGTTTTTACTCAAGGAACCATCTGCAAAATTTACTTGCACGGGTCAGTTCATCGAACTGAGCATATTAAGCACTTATCATTAAAATGAGGTGCTCTTAATTAATTGTCTCAATAAAAGAACTCTGCTTTTATGAAACATTAATAAATTGAGATGGACATCATCTACGAATTAAGTACTGATAAGGATGAGCAGCTTAACAACCCAATCATCTAATTACCATCACAATCAGACAAAAAGATTTACTTTCTCCCAAATAATTACTACAAAAAGTACTTTCCTCTAAATAGTTCCAGAATAAAACATCTGTAAGAACTTAATACACATATGTATATAATGTTGTTCCAATGCAATTGCTATCAATTCCATTCCCTTGTAATAGTTGAAATTTCGAGAGATAAATTTTAACTAAGAATTCAAACAGAATTACTTCCCTTTCGTACTACTCATTTAAATTCAAACAATCAAATGCAGAAGAGAAAAGTAGTCATTCACCATGAAAACACTGGTGTCGTTTCTCAAAATTCATCAAACAACATAATACTTCTTTCAAATCAGAAAAGAAGGAAAACAACAATTAAATGCAGATGCTTACGCCTAAGGCAGTAAGAAATTCCTTCAATATCAAATATAGAATTTCAACTGAATAAGAGAAGAAATAATCATTACTTCAAATTATCCATCCAATGTTCTCTTTCTTTTCATCATAACTGTACTGAATAATTTAAACCAGAAGTGATATCAATCAATGATAACAGCCAAAAGAGAAAGTAATTGAAGTCAATATTCGAATAAAAGGAGTATCATATTACCTCTTCTCCTTGCTTAGCTGAATATCAACTTATTCAGTGCCAACCTGTTCCCCATAGGGTGATTTTCTCTAACAATTATAATTTAGAAATTACAACTTACTAACTACCATTCCAGAAAGTTTGCCAGAATTCATTGGCATCTGGTCCGTAAGTTTCAGTATCAACGACACCTCTAATTAAAATCATTTCCTTTTTAATTTTTCACCCAACGGACATTCTCGTCCAGATATAAACAAGTAAGAGTGTACAGCAACAACAAATCATACTTTCATCGTAATAATAAAAGAATTCGCTTTCCAAACACCAAAGTAAGAAATCCACTCATATTCCGTTTCAATGAAAACAATGAAGAATTTTCAATCCGTAAATTATATATATATATATCATTGAGTTCAACTAGACACAAAATATAAATTGTATGCTCTACCCAGTCCATTCTATAGACTGACTTCCCTGTTCCCATTCAGTTCAGAACTTCTTTCCAAACAGTCATATACGAATACCAAGAACAAGCAGGTAGAACATCATATCAAACTAGAACAAACAATGTAACGATGCTACTATGATCTTACTGTCCCTGGAAGGATTCATACGACCATACGCTGTAATATGACAAGAGAAACAGTCATACAAAAGTCTTATCAAACATTTTTACGGCTTTCCATATCCATTAGCGCACACAAATTATAGACAACAATTTGCACATTGCTGTTACCTTCAACAAGATCAACCCATAATGCACAATGAAACCCTATTACCCATTACTTTCAGAATTCAAAATAGCAGAAAGAGAAAACTCGTTTCATTAATTATTTCAGTAAGGAAACACTCATTTTCTTCAAAACGCAACAAGAATACCCAAATCGTGTTTGTTTTATAATGACAGCTCAAACCAGAGGTCACACCGAATCATTTTATCATTTCATTTTTTTACAAGAACGCACAGAACTCAGAAAACAATACTCACACGGCTAGTACATTCATCAACTCAAACCCATAATGGGTAATAGGAACGAATACCCAACACTGTCAAACAAAACTCATACAACAAGGATAGATTTATTTCATTTACTCACTTTGCAAAGAAATACCCAATTCGTATTCATTCCCAACAGGCATCTCAACACGAAAATCACATTAATTGAATCAACAATTCCATTTTACAAAAACACCCAACATAAGAGCAGAGTTCTTTTAATGAAGACGCTTAAACAAGAGCAAAACGGTTTAAGGAGAAGGGCTCAACATGCCTGTAATTTTTCTCGTGGCTTTAAGAAAACCGCGCCCACAGGAGCTATTCTTCTCCACGGCGACAACAGCAACAATCTTCCAACAATCTCCTAACTTCCATAGACTCCAAAAATAGCCGTGGCTACTCCAAACAACAGCAACTATAACCAGAATAATAGCAGGTTCGAAAGAACCATGAAAGAAATGCAGAGCAGTCTCAAAACCCGAAAGAACACAATGACCACCAAAATTTCCTCTATCCCCTTTCCAAGGCGAGCTGGTCGCTAAGACCAAGACCATTAATGCATTGAATGCATTACCTTTTTTTTTGATTTCCACGCCATCACCGACTCGGGTTGGCGAGTTTCATTTTTTTTTAAAGTTTTGCATGCTTTTTCCATCTTAGCTATATAGCTAGTTGGATGTCTCCAACTTTTCCATGTTCCCCGCCAAACTTTCCGTTTAAACTGCAAGGACATCATTTACTATCCTTATTAAATTTCTAACCTTTCCTTCTTATCCGCTTCATCAACATGGGTCCATAGGTCCCCTCCTTAGGTTAGTAATAGTTTAGGTTGCATTGTCCATAGTTAGGTATTCACCAAGGTTGCAAATCATTAGGATTTGCAACATTTTAAATTCCTTTTAATTTATCAAACCCACCTAGGATAGTTGTTAGGTCATAGGTTAGGGCTTAACCCCTTAGTGTTTTAGTTAATAGGTTCCTTAGTAAGTTTTACAACTTACGTTCACCTTCAGCATATGCAGGACATTCATTCCATGCCCGACATATCTAAACTTTGTTCGCTTGCACCAACACTCTTATAGTCTTACGCTGTCTGGCGTTACTATTTGTATATAGTTTGAAAATCGAACCTTTTCCATTGGCATCAAGGTACCGAATATTTATACCTGTAACCAGGTTCTGTAAAATTTATAACGACCTTCAGTCTGGTTCAGACTTCATTCCTTATAGAAAATAAATCGACAAAGCGATCTCAAAGAAGGCCACAACATACCTTGGATCAATGGAATTGATTCAAGGTGTGCTGTCAATCAACAATAAGAGTTCATCAATCATATAAGCAAGTCTGCTGTCTCACTCTTGCAAAACACAAGTTATAATAACCTCCGTCCCAAGTAAACAAATTACAGTAAACAAGAGTCCAGATTAGTAACACATTCTTTTTAAGATTAAAAGATATATCTTAACATAATTATCCTCATTTCCATAGTTACAACATCATGAAAAGAGGTTATCATAATAGCTTATAAAAATCAAGGGGAAGATACATCCACAACTTGCATTTATTGCTTCATTGATATGCACATATCATTTTATTACAAAATAATGGCCAAGATCATCATGCATTAAGTCCTCTATAAAAGGCCTACAACACATTAGTTCACAAAACAAAATGGGTAGAGTTTTGCTACCAGAATTATCCCCCCATGCAAATGAGAGAACTTCCCAATTTATAGAAAATGGGAAGAAAGAGATTTTTCTTGCAATCTCATATTTTCCCTTCGCATCAATTACAAAGTACCCAAAATGGGTGGAAAACATGATAGCAAATCTTCAAAATTCATCTCTGATTGATATGTAACTTGTAGTGCGAGAAAACAATTGTCCATGTTTATTTAATGCTTCCCCAACCACTTTGAAAGCTCAACCTGGAACTGAGTCCGTTCTCTATGAAATTATCCTTCTAAACTCTATAAATTTCTAGATTTATTGATTAATGTGTGAAGGTATCAGAACCATGGTTTCAACAAAGACCAATTTTGTGTAATTCCGTTGAGAAATGCTCAAGTTATGAGCTTCTGAGCATAGGCAGCTCTTTTGTGTTGCCAGGCTAAGCTTTCACTCCACGGGACTGGGCAATCAATTTCTTGTTAGAAAGCATCATTTTAAATATTTCCCTCCTTCACCTAATGCTTTGTATCATTTAAATGATATGGAAAACTTTAAAATGTGGGGGGGCACCTTCATTTTTATTGCTTTTTATATAAGGGGGGGAATGTATTGTTTATATTTAATGTATAAGAGCTAGCTCAGTGGGAGACTCGCTGAGCTAGCTTACTCATACACCGCCAAGTCTTGGTATTGGGCGTCGAGTCACCTATTGCATCAAGATTTGTGTTATCAACCCTAGTCGACCCCTTATATCTCCTGCTCCATGCTACATGCCCAACTCCTGGCTTCCCACTCGACGTATTAACTTATCCATACTGACTGCCTCACTTGCCTCCTAGTGCCAACTCGGCAGGCACTATCCAATTCAACACCATTGCATCATTTAGTGGGATCTTCATGCATTGGGTTGGACACTCCATGTTACAATGTGTGTCGGCCCCTTTATATTCCACTACCTTGTATTATGGGTAAAGGCCCCCCGCAGTGGACTTAACTTCTAGTGGTCTAGGCCACTTGGGCCATTGAACTCCGCATCACCCGCAGCGAGGGCTGTGTGCGCCCCT
The DNA here is from genome assembly GCA_019776745.2 of Taxus chinensis. Classification (NCBI taxonomy): domain Eukaryota; kingdom Viridiplantae; phylum Streptophyta; class Pinopsida; order Cupressales; family Taxaceae; genus Taxus; species Taxus chinensis. Next base: position 479,136,370 of record CM034154.1, on the reverse strand, counting down.
TCACCTATGTTGGTTCCTCGCTGCCCTGTTCACTAGGCCATTTGGGATGTTGACCTCTGTCATTCCTATAATGCATTAGATGCGGCGAATTCGTCTTCCTGGTGCCCAAACATCCCACGGGCCACTTGGGCTACTTACCCCCACCATCTCCGCATTGGTCTCATCCTCTCCAGATTGGTGATTTCGGGATTTCAATTCCCATGCATCCCAAGTTCTTGTGGGACATGAGGACCTGATCCTCCGCGTTTGCTGTAAAACTCCTACTCTGAACTCCATTGGGCTCATCAAGTTGGCTTGACGAGCCAACTCCATTCTTTCTTTTGTATTTATCCATGCGTTGATAACTCGTCCGACCGAATAACACTTCTTCGTGTTTCATGTCGAGATCAACAATATTCTTTCCCAATGCTATCCCGCCATGATTGTTGTTAAAATGACTTGATTAGAGCTTGACCATTACTAAAGCTTGCCCCAACACTTTGTGAACTCGGCCCACAAAAGGTCTCAACCAAGGTGGCCTGTTGTTTTCTTTAAACTCGGTTTCAACTTTTACGGTGGCTTCTTCTCCAAGTTTGATGGAACTATGGTTCTATGACTCTCCTTTCCTTCCAAAGAAACCAACTAGATGGCCCTCAGAATGAGCTCACCCTTATAGCTTGGTTTACCCTGAAATGTGATCTTTACCATTTCAATGTTGTAGTGAAACAATGCTAGCCTAATTCTCGTTTTAATGGCCCAGTGAGTTTTCATAGCTCGAAATTGTGTGGAGAAATGACTTGGATCCCTTATATGACCTGTAATTCATTTCATTCAACCTAGGAGGAGCTCACTCTTCTCAGGTTCAATCCATTTCTCCATAGATTAGCTCAGTCAACTATGTAGAATTTGAGTCTCCATCTACGTTCAAATCATTCGTTATTTTTTGCAATGCCTGAGCCTATTGGAACATCTACCTTCAAGAATCTACGGACTATCACGAGCTAGCTATATACTTCCTAAAGCATTGTCAGGGTCCTTTGGAATAACTTGATCTTCTATCCAATAGCTGGTCTACTACGAGATGACTTGGTCATGCAAAAAATGACTCGAGTCTCCACTCATTAGCTTCGTGGCTTGGTTAAACAACCTATCTCATTTGCAAAACCCGAACTAGCTCACCTTAATTTTTTGAGGGATTGGTTCCTTTACTCGAAAAACTCGGTCCACTTATTCACTACTTTTTCATGATGGCTTTGAGTCAGCTTGATGAGCTTGATACTCACCTGGTGGTCGTTTTACACAGCTCGATCTCCTCATAACTAGTGTAGCTTTGTTTGGCTCGCCCACCTTATAGGAACAACTTGTTGGGATATTAAATAACTCATGGAGCTTGATGTCAAAGTAATGAAAACTTAGCTCGGTTCTTGGAGGAGTAGCTCAGTCAATTCTTTGACCAGCTTGGTGCATCAATTATGGGCTTGAGGAGCCCAATTAGACCTCAACTCACTGAGCTAGAGGAACTAGTTCCGTGAGCCCCCTTAGGGCCAAGGTTTCCCTCCAAGCTTCTTCACTTCTTATAGACACTTTAAACAGCCCTTTTGGAATTTTTTAGTTCCCAGGTCCACATGAAGATGTTCAGGATGTTCATGGAGCAATGCACCTGGTTTTTGCTGATTTGTTGATTTTGAATCTAACCATTTATTGCTTCCCTTCTTAACAAATTTGGACCATGTGAGGACCAAGAGCACCTATGAACCCCGGATGGCTATGTGAGCTTGTCAGTTGTTCAATTTCATCTAAGGAGTGAAATTGTATAACACTTACCGCTATTGGGATGCATTGGAAGAGGATCGTTAAAGATCCTTAGCAGTGTGTTCTAAGGGGATACGTGCCCTATACATGTATTTTGAGTCGGTGCAGTATGATATGCTAAATACATCTGAACAAAGAGTTGTCTTTGGTCTTCTGACAAGCATTGTAAGAACTTGTTACAATCTCAGCATGTTCTTGCATCATGCCCTTAGACCCTATGGAAACTATAATATAGGTCAGGATCACAATCACAAGGTCTTTGATTTGTGTTTTGTTGTGGTTTGAAGTTCCAATTTTTATTGTTCAACTATTGGTTATTGTAATTGAAGTTTGGAGGATGTTGCCCTTGATTTTGATATTGGTTTGGGTACCCTTTTAGGTACTGGTTAGGGCCTTGAGCCTGAACTTCTTGTTGTTGTTGTTGGGGTGGAGGATGATTGAAGTCCACTACGTTTATCTCATGAGTAAAGTTGTTACTCCTTTGATTGTTACCATTTGTGTTGTTGTTAACGTTATTTGTACTTGAAGTGTTGACAACAATTGGTTTCTTTTTGTTGGTCCAAAAATCTGTCGCCTGGACAGATCTATGGAAAGACGAGCCAACAGTGTGTAGGGCTTAGCCCCTCTTTGAGTCAGCAAAGCGAAACTGGTTTATTGCTATTCTACCAGCAGGAATCTATGCAAGTCTCACAGATTCTACCTTCGGGGGGTTTGGGATCTCATCCCAGTAGAGTGTTTTCCGGGTGTGAAGAGAAAGGAATGTGTTGAGTTGGATATTTTGTCAAGACCAAAGATATGAGGTTCGAACCACAGTACATGGAATTAAATCCCTCCTCAAGTAGACAGGTGAGAAGATTGCCTGTTTATTACGGTAATGGTAGTAAACACAGTAAATAATATATACAATATTCACGGTCTAATCTGAACCATTGGGGGTTGGGATGAAATCCCGAAATCCACATTCACACGATTCAAGGAATATTGCTTTCGTAAGTGAAATAGGTTAGAAACTGTTAAAGTGAAAGAAGCACGGTAGAAAGGCCAACTGGGAGAAACGTATTTTCTTTGCGAGTAAACACAGTTCGCACGAAATAATCATACGAGTTTTAGATCACACGATAGTAGCGTCCGAGACAATTAGCCCAAACACTGAGATTCTATGGCAAAGAATAGCTTTAAGATCATGAACATAAGAACATTGATCTTAAATAAGATATATCCTCTATGCGAATGGCAAAGTCTTGGGCAAGAACCAATATGGCAACTTCTATTCCTCAAAATGATTGAAAGAAAACACAAAGTTTTTCGAGCTTTCCAATAGCCTCTTAATGCTTCAAAAATTCTCGACCTTTTAGAATTTCACAAGCATCCCTGGGATTTATAACAAAAGGGAGCTACGGTTGATAAAAACATTGAACAGATCCTACAAAAGTAGCATGCTAACTAGAGTCTCAGCTTTGCATGATTCTCATGCAGGAGAGTCAAGTCAAAGTATGAATTAAAAATAATGACAAAACGGATCCTCTGAAGGCTATGTACATATCTAAAAATAGAAATCCCGTCATGGTGGCCCAACTGTTGGAACTTAGATCCGAGTCATCATCTTTTGATTCTTCATTCTTTCTGCAGGTCCTCCAGCTGAGATTGTTTGTTCCGGAACTCTGGAGATGCTGTGCACACTGAAAAACCTGATTGACTAAATGCGTCGGTCACGAAGAGAAGATACCCGACATGCAGAAGAAGATATGCGGAAAACTGTGAGAACCCGACAGGTCTGATATCCGCTCCCGTCGAATCTTGGCGAAACCCGACACTTGCTTTCAATTTTCGTGAAACAGGAGAAAACCCGTGCACCCACTTTCGATGACGGTAAAGCTTAAGGACCCATGCCCGTTTCACTTAGTGTTATGGCCATCGGAAAAGTTGAGAAACCCCGAACACTTTGAGCTTCCAATTGTTCTTCGGACTTTTGAATCTGCAACACAACCTTCAAAATCTGGGAAACAAAAACAGATGTCTTTCCTTTGAATTTCTACATACACAACTTCCTTTCTTTTTGTTAGGTCATAATCCATACATCATGCAAGTAATTGAAATTTGGCTAGGAACAACGACCAATTAGATAGTCTCAAAAAGAAAATAAACGCCGGTAAAAACCCAAAATTGTGCCTTTCCAAAACAACATCAGAAAGAAGAAGGATCAGAAAAACTTCTCAACAACAGGCAAGAAATCCTGCTGAAAGTAAAAGGTTCACTCGCGCAGTCGATCCAGAAAAATCAAGAATAAAGAAGGAATGAAAAATACCTTCAATTCGAGACAGGTAAAATCGAAAACAAACGATCTAGTTTGGTTGTACTTGCTGACTTTGCGGGTTTTGGGAGTCAAAAACCAGCATCCGAAAAATTTCTACGATATTTAAAAATATGAACGGTAAGAATGACCGATTGAGGTTAAATCCGACGTATTTATAACGAGGATAAGACAGTAGGGAAGATACACTTCAAGCTCGGCACATGCCAATCTCATTTTACCACTATTTTTAGAATGCCACGTTTCAAACATGTTGGAAACAGTCCGAAAACCCAGATCTACGAGGAGATTTAGTGCATTTCGGGTTTCGGGCTTCGGAAAACTCAGTGGAGCACAAAACATGTTTTGAATCATGAATGTTCCAGATGCTATTGAACTCTCCGAAGAACCCGATTTTCAAAGGATTGAGCGGACTTCGGGAAATTTTTGAGAACATGGCGCATAAAAGTTCATGTTTTGCGAACATGCAGCAATGTTCCGATGCTTTCTGAGTTTCGATATCTTACTACCCGAATACAAAGGATCTGTCTTAACATCAAGGCGGGTCTCGGGTTTCGGAAGTCACGCGACACAAAGCATGTTGGTAACTCGAGTATGTGTCGCCTGGACAGATCTATGGATAGACGAGCCAACAGTGTACAGGGCTTAGCCCCTCTTTGAGTCAGCAAAACAAAACTGGTTTATTGCTATTCTACCAGCAGGAATCTATGCAAGTCTCACAGATTTTGCCTTCGGGGGTTTGGGATCTCATCCCAGTAGAGTGTTTCAGGCTGCGAAAAGAAAGGAATGAAAGAGGGAAAAGAGAAAGAACAGATCCGAAGGAAGAAAAGAAATGAATTCCAAAGCAGAAAGGTCAGAAGATTTATGTTTTTGGGTTGGTAGTAAACAGAGCCAAACCTACTTACATAAATAAACAAAGCAATACTGATGAGCAAATGACAGAAAAGTAGATATGAATCCAACAGATTAAACACATACAGATCTAACGTAAGGAAGATCTAATGCATAACACAACTATTGAGCACAAAGTCTTAATATTTGTATTACTGTTTTCTTCTGTTACAAGAAAGCTCAAAGTCTTTCTCTCCTCACTTCTATTTTCATCTAAAAAATGTTCACACTGAATACAACAAGTATTCCAGTATTTATAGAAGAGAGGAGAAGGAAAGCAAAAAAAGGAGCCAACAAATATTTACAAAGATATTTACAAAATATCTAAAAGTCATGTTGACTTTTGACAACTTGATGGATGACATCATCCCATGATGCAACATGGATGATGTCATCATTTGTGCCAACACACTTTAGACATTTCAACAAGAAAGTCGGAGAATAGAGAGAAGAAGAAGAAGAAGAAGAAGAAGAAGAAGCAGCTACTCGTCATCGTCATCCTGCGGCCGAAAGGGGGTTGCCTGCTTCTGATGCTGCTCAGGAGATGATATGTGGAACTGAGCGCGGTATTCCAAAAACTTGTTAATCATGGGCCCAAATTGATCCTGTGATGGATCCTTGTGCCGTTCGCTGATTGCTTCGCAAGTCTCCCGCTCGCTTATGAGCTTTTCTGGGAGTTTAGAATAATCTTTCTCCGCCTCGATGAGGAACCCGATGAAGTCCCTACAGGCCAGCAGGTTGTTGATAGATTCAGTGTCAAATGTGACCTCTGGCCCCGTTCCTTGAGAAGCGATCTCCTTGAAGATCCGGATAGTTTCATCAGCTGATCTCATGGTAAAGGAAGGAGTGAGCAGCCCTGGAGACATGTTAAGAACAATTCGCTCCATTTGATGCATCGCATCCAGGGCCTCTT